>CM059434.1:64194668-64853025 GCA_030390025.1 Squalus acanthias | reverse complement strand
CAGACTTGATTCTCATTGGACAACACTTATTGAAATAGGGTAATATGAGGGCCCGCTGCTTTAAATTGTGTGCCTTGCTGCTTAAAATTAATATGGTATGCCATCTACAGATTGTCAATACACTGTCTACCACCACAAAGCCCACCTTGCTTCAACCTTTTCACAAAGCAGCCGGCAGTTTCAGTGGGTCAGTGCACTGTCCAGTGTGGTCATCGATTATACAGACCCGGTCAGTGCACTGTCCAGTGTGGTCATCGACCGTACAGACCCGGTCAGTGCACTGTCCAGTGTGGTCATCGACCGTACAGACCCGGTCAGTGCAATGTCCAGTGTGGTCATCGACCGTACAGACCCGGTCAGTGCACTGTCCAGTGTGGTCATTGACTATACAGACCCGGTCAGTGCACTGTCCAGTGTGGTCATCGATTATACAGACCCGGTCAGTGCACTGTCCAGTGTGGTCATCGACTATACAGACCCGGTCAGTGCACTGTCCAGTGTGGTCATTGACCGTACAGACCCGGTCAGTGCGCTGTCCAGTGTGGTCATTGACTATACAGACCCGGTCAGTGCACTGTCCAGTGTGGTCATTGACTATACAGAACCGGTCATGCACTGTCCAGTGTGGTCATTGACGATACAGACCCGGTCAGTGCACTGTCCAGTGTGGTCATCGACCGTACAGACCCGGTCAGTGCACTGTCCAGTGTGGTCATCGATTATACAGACCCGGTCAGTGCGCTGTCCAGTGTGGTCATCGACCGTACAGACCCGGTCAGTGCACTGTCCAGTGTGGTCATCGACCGTACAGACCCGGTCAGTGCACTGTCCAGTGTGGTCATCGATTATACAGACCCGGTCAGTGCACTGTCCAGTGTGGTCATCGATTATACAGACCCGGTCAGTGCACTGTCCAGTGTGGTCATCGATTATACAGACCCGGTCAGTGCACTGTCCAGTGTGGTCATCGACCGTACAGACCCGGTCAGTGCACTGTCCAGTGTGGTCATCGATTATACAGACCCGGTCAGTGCACTGTCCAGTGTGGTCATCGACCGTACAGACCCGGTCAGTGCGCTGTCCAGTGTGGTCATCGACCGTACAGACCCGGTCAGTGCGCTGTCCAGTGTGGTCATCGACTATACAGACCCGGTCAGTGCACTGTCCAGTGTGGTCATTGACTATACAGACCCGGTCAGTGCGCTGTCCAGTGTGGTCATTGACTATACAGACCCGGTCAGTGCACTGTCCAGTGTGGTCATCGACCGTACAGACCCGGTCAGTGCGCTGTCCAGTGTGGTCATTGACCGTACAGACCCGGTCAGTGCGCTGTCCAGTGTGGTCATTGACTATACAGACCCGGTCAGTGCGCTGTCCAGTGTGGTCATCGATTATACAGACCCGGTCAGTGCGCTGTCCAGTGTGGTCATCGATTATACAGACCCGGTCAGTGCACTGTCCAGTGTGGTCATCGATTATACAGACCCGGTCAGTGCACTGTCCAGTGTGGTCATCGACCATACAGACCCGGTCAGTGCGCTGTCCAGTGTGGTCATCGACTATACAGACCCGGTCAGTGCACTGTCCAGTGTGGTCATTGACCGTACAGACCCGGTCAGTGCGCTGTCCAGTGTGGTCATTGACCGTACAGACCCGGTCAGTGCGCTGTCCAGTGTGGTCATTGACTATACAGACCCGGTCAGTGCGCTGTCCAGTGTGGTCATCGATTATACAGACCCGGTCAGTGCAATGTCCAGTGTGGTCATCGATTATACAGACCCGGTCAGTGCACTGTCCAGTGTGGTCATCGATTATACAGACCCGGTCAGTGCACTGTCCAGTGTGGTCATCGATTATACAGACCCGGTCAGTGCGCTGTCCAGTGTGGTCATTGACCGTACAGACCCGGTCAGTGCACTGTCCAGTGTGGTCATTGACCGTACAGACCCGGTCAGTGCACTGTCCAGTGTGGTCATTGACCGTACAGACCCGGTCAGTGCACTGTCCAGTGTGGTCATTGACCGTACAGACCCGGTCAGTGCGCTGTCCAGTGTGGTCATCGATTATACAGACCCGGTCAGTGCGCTGTCCAGTGTGGTCATCGATTATACAGACCCGGTCAGTGCGCTGTCCAGTGTGGTCATCGACCGTACAGACCCGGTCAGTGCGCTGTCCAGTGTGGTCATCGACCGTACAGACCCGGTCAGTGCGCTGTCCAGTGTGGTCATCGACCATACAGACCCGGTCAGTGCGCTGTCCAGTGTGGTCATCGACCGTACAGACCCGGTCAGTGCGCTGTCCAGTGTGGTCATCGACCGTACAGACCCGGTCAGTGCACTGTCCAGTGTGGTCATCGACCGTACAGACCCGGTTAGTGCACTGTCCAGTGTGGTCATCGACCGTACAGACCCGGTCAGTGCACTGTCCAGTGTGGTCATCGACCGTACAGACCCGGTCAGTGCACTGTCCAGTGTGGTCATTGACCGTACAGACCCGGTTAGTGCACTGTCCAGTGTGGTCATCGACTATACAGACCCGGTCAGTGCACTGTCCAGTGTGGTCATCGACCGTACAGATCCGGTCAGTGCACTTTGTTCCCCTTTCCTCTCCGTAACCCAACTCTGAATCAGTGCCAAGGGCAGGTTCCTGGGCTTGGAGCCTGATCATGGAGTGAGGAGAGGCAGCAGTGAGGTTTGGGGGAAGGAAGTGTTCATCCAGTAGTGGCCCGATTTATTTTAAACAATGCTCCTTGCTGCTGGAGAAAACGTCTCAACACCTTCCTTCAATCACAACCAGATCCCCCTGCCAGTGTTCCCGTGAGCAGACCTTGAGGCCAGCTCAAGTCTGGAGGGGTGGTGTGGCGGGGCGGGGGGGGTTGGGGGTGGAGATCTGGTTGCAGCGTATTGATCTTAAAAATGCTGAGTGAAATTTAAGCTGGTTCTTGGTGACAGCCGGGAGTGTGTGACCGTTTACCGTGTGCAGAAATCTTGTTTCTTTCCCAGTCGGGGTTGCCGTTGACCACTTTGTGTCGTGTGTGTTGCAGGATCACCAGGAGCAGTGTGAGTATGCCTTCGTTGAATGTGTGCAGTGCAACACCGTGCTCTGGCGAAAGGAACTGCAGGAACACAGGGAATCGGAATGTCCCAAGAGGCCCGTCGCCTGCGAGAACTGCGCCTTGCTGATGGCCTATCAGGAGAAAAAGGCAGGCTGCTTCTTCCCAAATCCCCCATCACGCCCACATCTCTGTCCTCCTCGGGCTGGAGACACGCATAGCCTATGGACTTCCTGTCATTTTGTAGATAATACACAATGTTCTAGTATCGCTTCCCCATTTGAAAGTGATTTATTTTGTATTCTTCCCCTTTCCTCGCTGTCCTTGGGTGCCCCGTGTCACCCAGCTGTCAACACTGAGGGCATGTTAGAGTGAGATGGGCACAAATTGCAAGCCCAGTTGAGCGCGTGTGGAGCTGGCGTTATTTTCCACAGTGACGTACCTCATACAGGCAACCTTTCTAAATGAAAATAAATGGCAGTCGCTGCTATTAACGTCATTTCCTAAAGGTGAAGACTGGAAGACGAGATCTCTGCCAGCTTGCTGCTCTTGAGTCAACAAGTGCGTGTGAGGAGGGTCTCGCTCTCAACTCTCTCTTTCCTTCCCCCCCCCCCCCCCCACCAAATCCATTTACCACTCGTTCTGTGAAGATCAGGAATCAGAGCCTGGGAGAGATGGTGACACGGTGACGCCAGCCTGTGCTGCTTAATGTTAGAATTGACCTTCAGTTCCCCTCGCTACTAACCACTGACTCTGGAAAGAAAGAATGAGAAAGAAAGGTCTTCGCATTTATATAGCAACCACCTGGCAGCCCAAAGCACTTCACAGCCAATGAAGTACTTTTTGAAGTGTAGTCATTGTTGTAATGTAGGAAACGCAGCAGCCAATTTGCGCACAGCAAGATCCTACAAACAGCAATGTGATAATGACTGGATAATCTGTTTCGTGATGTTGGTTGAGGGATAAATATTGACCAGGATATCGGAGAACTCCCCCCTGCTCTTTTTCAAAATAGTGCCATGTGGGATCTTTTACGTTCACCTCGGAGAAGACAGGGCCTCAGTTTAACATCTCATCTGAAAGACGGCACCACCGACAGTGCAGCACTCCCTCAGCACTGCTCTGAAGTGTCAGCCTAGATTATGCGCTCAAGTCTCTGGAGTGGGATTTGAACCCACGACCTTCTGACTCGAGTGCTACCAACTGAGCCATGGTTGGATTCTGAATCTAACCTAGACAGATGGTGTGAATGTGTCATGTCTGGTATGTTTTTAATTGAACTGCCTCATTTGGGTTTCCAGCCTGTCCCCTGAACCACTCCAGCTTGCAGGCTTCTTCCTGCAACCACTGGGGCCTCTTGAGCGGCAAGCTTCTCCCTGACCTGTTGAATTCTTCCTCGGCAGTAGGATATTTTTTTTTTTAAATGGTTGCCAGGCAGAGGGCAAATGAGTTGGAGCACCAACACACTACCAGTGCTTGTAAAGTGCAGGTCCCATCCTCGTTTTTCAATGGCGAAGTTACGACTGGTGCGAGGGGTCACTGGTGAGATGTTGGTGAGATGTTTCACGGAGATGGTCCATGCCATTCCGTAATGGGTAACTTGGACACCAGAAAAGGAAGGAGCGAACGTTGGTAGAAGTCTCCGTGGGTCGGGTGTCTCACTTAGAGGCTCTGGTGCAGCCAGCTACCTGTCCCCTCTACCACAAAGGCCTAGGATAACAGAAAAGAAATAAAATAGAATTAGTGAACCACCTTCTCCCCTCCCTCCTTTCGTCTCCGCAAGTTTCGATATTTTCTAAATCCAGTGCTGAAATAAATTGTGTCTTCTGCAGAGACCAGGACTGAGGGTAGATAAGGATGATGGCCCCATCCTGTGGGCTCCATTGTGAACTGCTAACCCTGTTGAGGAAGGATGCTGAGCAGGAACCAAGTACTTCCCCCACATTAATGACAAAAGTATTCAGAGAGGAAAATTGTTTTGGCTCCTCTTGCTCACTGCTTAGCAGGCAGTTCAGAATGGCATTTGACCGACAGCAGGTTTCCTGGCCCCCCTCGAATGCATTATACTATGTTGTGCAAAAAAGGAGAGGAAAAATAATAATTTTCACGTTGAAACACGATCTTAAAAAGTCCACTGTGTGAAAATGAGTATTTTACATTTGTGTGACTGATTTGTACACCAGGGGGCAGTGTCTCACAGTACTGTAATCGGTTCAGCTTCCGAGAACCAAGTTCAATCTGTTCCATCCAAAAATTAGATTACCATTTTAATCTTTGCTCTTACTTCATTTTCTCAACATGTCAGAAATAACATTACTTGCTGTGCTCCGTCAGTAGACTGTGGAAATCGAGGTTTTTTTTTTGTGTTTTTGCCCTTCAGTGAAAGCCAAACCCCTTTTGATTTTTCTCCCCATTGTGTCTCTGGTCTGTCTCCCTGGCTCATGCACTTGTGCCACTGAGAGAGTTTATATGGTTGTATATTTAGTGTTTCGTTAACCAATTTATTCACTGTTTTAATTACACAGCTAACACCATGCAAAACACATACCTTATCCAGCCATAGAGTTACTATGGACAGGACTCCAATGGACCAAAGCCCTTCCCATTCTCTCACTTTATGTAGAATGTCAGTGAACTAAATATAATGTAGGCAACATTGTCCAATAGGGCAATTAGAACCATTCCTGATCTTGACCCCCAATTTGATGCATGACTGTTGCTCCTTAGCTTTTACTGAATCCTGGTTTCTGTTTATGATCCAGGGTCATGATTTGAACTGTCCGTTGGCCAATGTCACCTGTGAATACTGCAACGTGGAGCTCATCAGAGAACAGGTAAGTGGATCCAATGATATATTATTAAAAATCTTGTGTGGGCATCTACTTTTTTTGATATTAATTCTTAGGATATGGGCAAGGCCAACATTTATTGCCCTCTATGGCTGGATAAGGTGGTGGTGAGCCACTGCCTTGGAACAGTCCGTGCGGTGAAGGTGCTCCAACAAAGCTGTTGGGTAGGGAGTATATATATATATATATATATATATAGATATATAGATATATAGATAGATATATAGATAGACATATATATATATAGCCGGTTAATAAAGAGTTTGCTGTATGTCATTATATATATATATATATATATATAATGACATACAGCAAACTCTTTATTAACCGGCACCGGTTATTTGAGAGGAGTTTTCGGAGGATGATTTTGCCGGTTAAGCGAGAATTCCGGATATTTGGGTGCCGGATAAACAAAAGTTTCCTGTATATAGACGTATATAGACGTGTATATATACAGTATATAGATATATATATATATAGATATAGACGTATAGATATAGACGTATAGATATAGACGTGTAGATACAGACGTGTAGATACAGACGTGTAGATCGAGACGTGTAGATCGAGACGTGTAGATCGAGACGTGTAGATCGAGACGTGTAGATCGAGACGTGTAGATCGAGACGTGTAGATCGAGACGTGTAGATCGAGACGTGTAGATCGAGACGTGTAGATCGAGACGTGTAGATCGAGACGTGTAGATCGAGACGTGTAGATCGAGACGTGTAGATCGAGACGTGTAGATCGAGACGTGTAGATCGAGACGTGTAGATCGAGACGTGTAGATCGAGACGTGTAGATCGAGACGTGTAGATCGAGACGTGTAGATCGAGACGTGTAGATCGAGACGTGTAGATCGAGACGTGTAGATCGAGACGTGTAGATCGAGACGTGTAGATCGAGACGTGTAGATCGAGACGTGTAGATCGAGACGTGTAGATCGAGACGTGTAGATCGAGACGTGTAGATCGAGACGTGTAGATCGAGACGTGTAGATCGAGACGTGTAGATCGAGACGTGTAGATCGAGACGTGTAGATCGAGACGTGTAGATCGAGACGTGTAGATCGAGACGTGTAGATCGAGACGTGTAGATCGAGACGTGTAGATCGAGACGTGTAGATCGAGACGTGTAGATCGAGACGTGTAGATCGAGACGTGTAGATCGAGACGTGTAGATCGAGACGTGTAGATCGAGACGTGTAGATCGAGACGTGTAGATCGAGACGTGTAGATCGAGACGTGTAGATCGAGACGTGTAGATCGAGACGTGTAGATCGAGACGTGTAGATCGAGACGTGTAGATCGAGACGTGTAGATCGAGACGTGTAGATCGAGACGTGTAGATCGAGACGTGTAGATCGAGACGTGTAGATCGAGACGTGTAGATCGAGACGTGTAGATCGAGACGTGTAGATCGAGACGTGTAGATCGAGACGTGTAGATATATAGACATATATATCTGTGTGTATATATAGACATATATATCTGTGTGTATATATAGACATATATATCTGTGTGTATATATATAGACATATATATCTGTGTGTATATATATAGACATATATATCTGTGTGTATACACAGACATATATATCTGTGTACATACACAGCCGTGTACATACACAGCCGTGTACATACACAGCCGTGTACATACACAGCCGTGTACATACACAGCCGTGTACATACACAGCCGTGTACATACACAGCCGTGTACATCTGTGTATATATATATATATATCTGTGTATATATATATATATATATATATATATATATAAATTGAGAGGTCGCACAACACCAGGTTATAGTCCAACAGTTTTATTTGAAATCACAAGCTTTCGGAGCTATCGATTGCTCCTTCCTCAGGTGAAGTAAATTAGATACAGAATCGCCAAAGCATATATAGATAGAAAACAAAGCATGTGTACCTTACAATTGCAGACCACTAAATTAAATCATCCTGACTATCTGCCGAGGTGTGATAAAGTTAATTAAGTCAGCCAGGAAGGTACCACATCAAAGACATAGCAAGATACAACTGAGACAATGAGGTGTAGTCGCAGGGGTTCTAACGTGTCAAAAGCTGCCGTCTGTATGTAAAACGAAAAGCTTTAAAATTTTTACTTTTTTACTGGGAAAATTTTTACTTTTTTACTGGGAATCACATCTGTGAACAAGCTAACGACGACTCGAGTCCGGATCACGTCATGTATCGTGACATAAACCCAAGATCCCGATTGAGACCGTCTTCATGAGTGCGGAACTTGGCTATCAGTTTCTGCTCGATGATTTTGCGTTGTCGTGTGTTTCTAAGGTTGCCTTGGAGAACGCTTACCCGCAGATCCGAGGCTGAATGTCCTTGACTGCTGAAGTGTTCCCCGACTGGGAGGTAACAATCCTGCCTGGCGATTGTTGCGCGGTGCTCGTTCATACGTTGTCTCAGTGTCTGCATGGTCTCGCCGATGTACCATGCCGCGGTGCATTCTTTCCTGCAACGTATGAGGTAGACAACGTTGGCCGAGTCACATGAGTATGTACCATGTACCTGGTGGGTAGTGTCCTCACGTGTGATGGTGGTATCTGTGTTGATGATCTGGCATGTCTTGCAGAGTTTGCCATGGCAGGGTTGTGTGGTGTCGTGGTCGCTGTTATCCTGAAAGCTGGGTAATTTGCTGCGAACGATGGTACTTCTGAGGTTAGGCGGCTGTTTGAAGGCAAGTAGTGGAGGCGTGGGGATGGCCTTAGCGAGGTGTTTGTCGTCATCGATGACGTGTTGAACGCTGCGAAGAACATGGCGTAGTTTCTCCGCTCCGGGGAAGTACTGGACGACGTAGGGTACCGTGTTGGTTGTGTCCCGTGTTTGCCTTCTGAGGAGGTCTATGCGATTTTTCGCTGTGGCCCGTCGGAACTGTCGATCGATGAGTCGAGCGTCATATCCCGTTCTTACGAGGGCGTTTTTCAGCGTCCATAGGTGTCCATCGCGTTCCTCCTCGTCTGAGCAGATCCTGTGTATTCGCACACATATATATATATATATATAGACATATATATAGACATATATATCTGTGTGTAGACATATATATATAGACATATATATCTGTGTGTATATATATATATATAGACACATATATATGTGTGTATATATCTGTGTGTATATATATAGACATATATATCTGTGTATATATATATATAGACATATATATCTGTGTATATATATATATAGACATATATATCTGTGTATATATATATAGACATATATATCTGTGTATATATATATAGACATATATATCTGTGTATATATATATATAGACATATATATCTGTGTATATATATATATATATAGACATATATATCTGTGTATATATATATAGACATATATATCTGTGTATATATATATAGACATATATATCTGTGTATATATATATATAGACATATATATCTGTGTATATATATATAGACATATATATCTGTGTATATATATATATAGACATATATATCTGTGTATATATATATATAGACATATATATCTGTGTATATATATATAGACATATATATCTGTGTATATATATATATAGACATATATATCTGTGTATATATATATATAGACATATATATCTGTGTATATATATATATAGACATATATATCTGTGTATATATATATATAGACATATATATCTGTGTATATATATATATAGACATATATATCTGTGTATATATATATATAGACATATATATCTGTGTATATATATATATATAGAGACATATATATCTGTATATATATATATATATATATATATATATATATATATATAGAGACATATATATATATATCTGTGTATATATATATATATATATATATAGAGACATATATATATATATCTGTGTATATATATATATATATATATATAGAGACATATATATATATATCTGTGTAGATATATAGAGACATATATATCTCTATATCTCGCACTGGATACAGCAAAGGCTATGGGCCCTGGCTGTCATGTTGAAGACTTGTGCTCCAGAACTAGCTACGCCTCTTGCCAAGCTGTTCCAGTACAGCTACAACATTTGCATCTACCTGGCAATGTGGAAAACTGCCCAGGTATGTCCTGTCCACAAAAACGGTCAAATCCAATCTGGCCAATTACCGCCCCATCAGCCTGCTCTCAATCATCAGCAAAGTGATAGAAGATGTTGTCAACAGTAGTGGCACTTACTCACCAATAGCCTGCTCACTGATGCTCAGTTTGGTTATCGCCAGGACCACTCGGCTCCAGACCTCATTACAGCCTTGGTCCAAACAGGGACAAAAGAGCTAAATTCTAGAGGCGAGATGAGAGTGACTGCACTTGACATCAAGGCAGCATTTGACTGAGTGTGGCATCAAGGAGCCCTATGTCATTGGGGATCAGGGGGAAAACTCTACACTGGCTGGAGTCGTATCTAACACAAAGGAAGATGGTTGTGGTTTTGGAGGCCAATCATCTCAGCCCCAGGACATTGCTGCAAGAGTTCCTCAGGGCAGTGTCCATCTTCAGCTGCTTCATCGATGACCTTCCCTCCATCATAAGGTCAGAAGTGGGGATGTTAGCTGATGATTGCACGGTGTTCAGCGCCATTCCCAACTCCTCAAATAATGAAGCTGCCCGTGCCCGCATGCAGCAAGACCTGGATAGCATTCAGGCTTGGGCTGATAAGTGGTAAGTAACATTTGCACCACATAAATGCCAGGCAATGCCCATCTCCAACAAGAGAGTTTTGCCGCCTCCCCTCGACAGTCACTGGCATTACCATCGCCGAATCCCCACACCATTAGCATCCTGGGGGTCACAATTGACCAGAAACTTAACTGGACCAGCCACATAAATACTGTGGCTACAAGAGCAGGTCAGAGGCTGGGTATTCTATGGCAAGTGTCTCACCTCCTGACTCCCCAAAGCCTTTCCATTGCCTGTAAGGCACAAGTAAGGAGTGTGATGGAATACTCTCCACTTGCCTGGATGAGTGCAGCTCCAACAACAGTAAGAAGCTCAACACCATCCAGAACAAAGCAGCCCGCTTGATTGGCACCCCATCCACCACCTTAAACATTCACTCCCTCCACCACTGGCGTACCATGGCTGCAGTGTGTACCATCTACAAGATGCACTGTAGCAACTCGCCAAGGCTTCTTCGACAGCACCTCACAAACCCACGACCTCTTCCACCTAGAAGGACAAGGGCAGCAGGCGCATAGGAACACGAACAGCTCCAAGTTCCCCTCCAAGTCACACACCATCCTGACTTGGAAATATATTGCCATTCCTTCATCGTCGCTGGGTCAAAATCCTGGAACTCCATCCCTAACAGCACTGTGGGCGTACCTTCACCACACGGACTCCAGCGGTTCAAGAAGGCGGCTCACCACCACTTTCTCGAGGGTAATTGGGGTTGGGCAATAAATGCTGACCTTGCCAGCGACGCTAACATCTCATGAATGA
This sequence comes from Squalus acanthias, assembly GCA_030390025.1. NCBI lineage: Eukaryota > Metazoa > Chordata > Chondrichthyes > Squaliformes > Squalidae > Squalus > Squalus acanthias. The sequence continues at coordinate 64,841,639 of CM059434.1, read as the reverse complement.
ATAAATTAATAAAAAGAGGTAGCGGTGGGTGGGGGGGGGGGAGAAGGAGAGGGAGCGAGAGACCCTTGGGTGGTGCCCAATGTTCCCCTAAGGGCCGCGCAGGCCGCTCACCGGCTTTTCCATTGTAAACACCGCGCATGTGCAGAAATTTAAAGGGACCGTGCATTAAAAGAAACAGGCTGCACAGAACAAAGTGCAGCTTACAGGGAACATTGGTGGTGCCTGTCAGCAGACCTTCTGAGTTAGATTATCCCAGTAGGCAGAGGTGCAGTTCGTTCAGATGATTTAAGCTTCCTTAATACTAGTCTGTACACTGGGTCTGCAGAATGAAACTTGCAGATAACAGGAACAACTCGGCTGTTTCCAGGACTTCAGTTCCATTGAGGACAAGAACCAATCTGGCTTCAGTGCACACCCACTCCTTGGTACTTACCACATTAACGCACGCTTTTACACTCGCAGACTGCAAAACTCATCCTTGTCCTGTGTTTTGGGGTCTTTTTCCAATGTAAAATGCTACACGTTGTAAGCAGCAAAGTGGGGTGTGATTGATAGGGTTTCATGTAGTACACAGCCAGAGACCTATTTGTTTGCTAAGTGTGATGTGTTCGGTCCCCCCTGTATTGTAATCTTTTATCGCTGTATTCCACAGCACTCAAATCTGAATATACTGCTTTTGGAAAGGTTAAGTAGCGCGTCATATTAACATTTTACATGGGTGGTTGGTGTGTTGTTTCCTGCTGTTGTCTTTGGGGAACCCCATCAGAGGACTGTAGCGCTGGAGAATATTGCGAGGTAACTTCTGGCTGTGCAAGTATTCACTCTGTGTGCTGATGGGTTACCCCTCAGATTGTCGGAGTCCCCGAAGGAGGTGCGCACAAGCATTCACAAGTGCACAGGCATCTGTACCTGCACAAGTGAGAGTATGCAGGGGTTGGAGTGATTAGGTGTGCATTGTATCCCCAAGGAGGGTTTGTTGTTGACTTTTCTAGCATAGATATATTTAAGGGAAAGCTAGACAAGTACATGAGAGAGAAAGGAATAGAAGTTTATGCTGATAGGGTGAGAAGGAAGTAGGGTGGGAGGAGGCTCCTATGGAGCATAGACACTCGCGTGGATTTATTGGGCTGAATGGCCTGTTTCTGTGCTGTAAATTCTTTACCCTTGTGGGTAATATTTTTGTGCTGTATCTCTCAGAAGCAGCAAATGTTTACTACAAAAGGTGCATTTCAAACTTCCCATGACTCGGTGGAATATATCCACCACCTAGTGTTGTACTCAACCATACAGACCAAGAAAGTCTCGGGTTTGAGCCACTGATCTATTCTGAGTGAGCTGATCTGGGGCGATAATTGGCCTGAGTGGCCCTGGGCCTGGGAGGGGATAAAATCGGCCAGCATGTGTTTAGCAACTAGTCCAGTGGACGAGTAAATGCTTTTCAGCATCGACACTCGCTGCGCGATATTGTCACACGCAGGAAGCCCCTTGCCTGAGCTTTCTATCAACGACCTCCAACGTAAAGCACGTGACACTTCCTTTAGCGTTCCATCGATGAGCCGCTGGCTATGTTGCTGGTCCTCCTGCCCAGCTGGTTCTATGGCCTTAATTTCAATACATTAGTGATTGTGAGGCTTCCCGTGTCAGAGTGAGAGGAGCAGGTTATGTGTTTGTGGTTGAGGGTTGGGTTGCATTGAAAGTAGTTGTGGTGGAATCTGTCCCTCTGTCCTTCCTGCAGCTGTAGGGGGAGGGGTGGGAGGATGTGGAGTGGCCAACTGCCGGAAGGAAGAGGAACGCACCAGAGTAAATCCACAGGACACTGCACTGCGAACGGATACATTTCTGTTCTCTCCATTTTTATGACTCACTTCTTGGTTTTAACTTAAATTAAATGTTTCCCTCTACAGATGCAGAACCATTATAACCTGGACTGCCCAAAAGCACCAGTCCCCTGCACTTTCAGTACCTTTGGCTGCCCAGAAAAGGTGAGTCGGTCGGTGCTGAAATGTTCTGTGCCATTGTAGAGCCTGGTTCGAGGCATTTTTCAAGGGACTGGCATAATCCTGATGTTTACAACCCTGTACGAGTGTAAAACAAATGAGGTATTGCCTCCTTACCCTGATAATTGTACCTCTGCGTACTAGTTTAGAACAAGAAGCGGGTACGAGTTCCTCTGTTATTTTTAGTGTCTTCATTTATTTTAAATGGGTTATTAGCTGTTAACATAGCACAGACAGGAGTTTATACAAAACTATTAACTGGTTCGCCACCGATGGCGCACAGGAGAAATGAAGCCCACAAATTGTTACATCTTCACTCCTAATAATAATGCACCATGAGCCAGGATATGATCTGGATTACTCCGGATAGTATCCCTGGGTACCAGTTACTCCTTTACTCCTGACAATTGTATATCTGTGCACCAGTACAGAATAATAATTACTCCGATAACTAATTCCAAGTACCAGCACAGAGTAATGATTACTCCTGATTGTGAGACTTCCATGTAACCAGTTGCTGCCTTAAAGCCAACAATGGGATGCTCTTCAGCCACTACAGAGCAAGGATTGCTCCTGATTGCCGTATGTCCGTATACCAGAACGGGATAAGGTGTTTTTTTAAATTCGCTTATGGGATGTGGGCGTCGCTGGCAAGGCCAGCATTTATTGCCCATCCCTAATTGCCCTCGGGAAGGTGGTGGTGAGCCGCCTTCTTGAACCGCTGCAGTCCGTGTGGTGAAAGTACTCCCACAGTGCTGTTAGGGAGGGAGTTCCAGGATTTTGACCCAGCGACGATGAAGGATCGGCGATATACTTCTAAGTCGGGATGGTGTGTGACTTCGAGGGGAACTTGGAGGTGGTGGTGTTCCCATGCACCTGCTGCCCTTGTCCTTCTAGGTGGAAGAGGTCGCGGGTTTGGGAGGTGCTGCCGAAGAAGCCTTGGCGAGTTGCTGCAGTGCATCTTGTAGATGGTACACACTGCAGCCATAGTACGCCGGTGGTGGAGGGAGTGAATGTTTAAGGTGGTGGATGGGGTGCCAATCAAGCAGGCTGCTTTGTCCTGGATGGTGTCGAGCTTCTTGAGTGTTGTTGGAGCTGCACTCATCCAGGCAAGTGGAGAGTATTCCATCACACTCCTTGTTGCTGATAATAGTGTGCTTGTGTACCGTTAGAGGGTAAAGATTACTCCTGATAGTATGCCCTTATGCCAGTATCAGTTACTCCTGATAATGGGATAAGTGTGTAGCAGGACAGAATAGTTGAGTTTGCAGTTAAACTAACATTTATATAATTGCCAACATTTGTTGGGTCCAAATCTGGACAGGTGTGACCAGGCAGGAGTAAGACGGAAAGTTGGGTAAGAGCGAGGGTAGGAAAGGAGAATCAAGTTGAAGCTATCTACTCTAATCCCTTACCCAATGTCAGTCTTTCTGTCATTCCCTTTTAGCTGCTGGCTCAGTGCAGTGGCCATTTGTAGTGACGTACTGCATATTCTCAGTCACCCTTTGGGTGAAAGCATTTCCTGTCACCCCCACTGGTACGATTGGTAAACCTGGCAGTCTCGATGAATGAGACAGCTGGCGAAGGGGCAAGCACTCGAAACATTGTGACAAGTTCGGAAGAAATCCTTGTATTTGCCAGGACTGCAGATGGTGTGAAATAAACAGTGCCGAGAGCAGACAGCCCGAGAAGCTCTTTCACCTCCCTCTGCTTGAGGCCACACACACCAACACCATTGGCTGCTTCAACACCATTTCATCAAAATATTTGCTTCTCTGCCTCGACCTCTAGAGAGAGAAATGCTGCTTTTACTCAATTTTTTGTCTTTCTAATGCCTGGCCTGAGATGACTGTTTATGACCAGTTGTTTTGCAGCCTAATAAACCCAGTAGCTGCCCCTTTTTAACAGCAGTTATTTGTACCTTTGACTGGTTACCTTCTGTTCTTGCGACGATTCACACAGGGTTCACTGCTCACCCTTCAGACAGGAAGCTTTAAATGTGTAGAAAGCTACAAGGGGGCATAACCTTAAAATAATAGCTAGGCCGTTCAGGGGTGATGTCAAGAAGCACCTCTTCACACAAAGGGTAGTGGAAATCTGGAACTCTTTCCCCCCCCCCCCCCCCCTCCCCCCCAAAAAAGCTGTCGAGACTGGGGATTAATTGAAAATGTCAAAACTGCGATTGATAGATTTTTATTAGCCAAGGGTATTAAGATATACATAACGAAGGCGGGTAGATGGAGTTGAGGTACAGATCAGCCAAGATCTAATCGAATGGCAGAACAGACTTGAGGGGCTGAATGCTATTCCTATTATCCTATCAGTATAGTCTCCCCAGTGAATGGGGAGCATTAACACTTCTGCAAGTTGGTGAGTTCCGAGTTTCAGCAACGCTGTCTTGTCTCTCTTCCCCACCCCCTTTGCTTGGGTCGGTCCTGTAGAGGGCGCTGCATTCTTCCTTTTCCACTTCCACCAAAGCACCCTTGAACTGAAACATTAACCCCTCTCTGTCCTCTTTTTAGTTGCTCACTGACCTGCTGTGTATTTCCAGCATTTTCTGCTTTTTGTTTTAAAAAAGATTTCCAGCACTTGCAATCTTTCTCTCTAACTCAATTCCTATGACTATATTTAGATTATTGCAGTTGCATTCTCATCCTTGTGTTCAAATACCTCTCTGGCCTCACCCCTCCCAAACTCTCATCCCCGTGTTCAAATACCTCTCTGGCCTCACCCCTCCCAAACTCGAATCCCCATCAGCCCTAAAAGCTTCCGAGAGCTCTGCGCTCCTCCAATTCTGGTCTCTTGCGCATCCCCGATTTCGCCCGACTCCCAGCATTGGCGGCTGTGCCTTCTGCTGCCTAGGCCCTAAGCTCCAGAATTCCCCCATAACTTGTCCACCTCTCTCCTCCTTTAAGAGGCTCCTTAAAGCCTACCTCTTTGACCAAGCCTTTGGTCACCTGTCCCAATATCTCCTTATATGGCTCGGTGTCGAATTTTGTCTGATAATTGCTCCTTGGGACGTTTTACTACGTTAAAGACGCGATATAAATGCAAGTTGTTGCTGCTTTTATCTAAAATTAAATTTACTGCATGCTGTAGAACGGTAGCCGGCTAACACGACTGCTTCAAATCATTCAGATGCAGAGGAATGACCTGGCCATGCACCTGCAGGATTACACGCAGGCCCACATGCGGATGATGGCCCAGACGCTGCGCAGCGTGAGCACGGGACTAAACTCTCCGGTGTCCTGCATCGACACGCTGAGCTCGGAGGTCGACTTCCAGCCGGCAGCGCTCCATGCCTCGCACTCACAGCCGCCTCCACTACTGCCGCACGGGGCCTCGGCATCGTGTGACTGCTTGCCCCTGGTCCAGAACCTGAAGGAGACCGTGCAGCAACTGGAGGGCCGCTTGGTCCGGCAAGACCACCAGATCCGCGAGCTCGCCGCCAAGATGGAGACGCAGAGCGGCCAGGTGGGGGAGCTGAAGCGCGGCGCCCGCGCGCTGGAGGAACGCCTCAGCGAGATGGAGGCCCAGCAGTGCAACGGGATTTTTATCTGGAAGGTAGAAAACTTCAATGCCCACTTGCTGGCGCAGGCCGAGGACCAGCCCGTGGTGCTCCACAGCCCCGGCTTCTACACGGGCAAGCCGGGCTACAAGTTGTGCCTCCGCCTGCACCTGCAGACACCCAGCGCCCAACGCTGCTCCAACTACATCTCGCTCTTCGTGCACACCATGCAGGGCGAGTACGACAGCTACCTGCCCTGGCCCTTCCAGGGCACCATCCGGCTCTCCATCCTCGACCAGTCCGAAGGCCCCGTCAAGCAGAACCACGAGGAGGTCATGGAGAGCAAGCCCGAGCTGCTGGCCTTCCAGCGGCCCGCCCTGCCGCGCAACCCCAAGGGCTTCGGCTATGTCACCTTCCTGCACCTCAAGGCCCTCAATCAGCGCACGTACATGAAGGACGATGCGCTGCTCGTCCGCTGCGAGGTTGTGACCCGGGCGGACCTGAACTGGACGAGGAAAGACGACTTCCAGCCCCGCTCGGCAGAAGGCGGCCTGTGACACCTGGCTGGTGCCGCACTGCCGTTTAATGGCATCACTTTACTCTGCCAAGGCGAGGGCTGGGGCCTAGTACAACACAGCCAGTTAACAGTGTTACTTTACCGGGGATTAGGGGGAGGCCTCTATCCTCCTTCCTCAGTCATTGCCGTCAAAAACAGAATCGCCCATTGATCTGAATGTTTAAGAATCACTGATAGGCATTGTAACCATGTCACCATGATAAGTACAGATAGGCAGGTCAATTTGAATTGACGCTGCCAGCCATTTTTTATTTGTTGTGTTTTATACAGAATAATTTTATTTTCATACCTTGTTATTGAATGCAGGTAGGCTTTGTGTGTGTGCCCTGTATCAGAGTGCGATTAAGCTGATGAGTCTAATGTACCTGGCATCATGTGTCTGTTGTATAATTAAATGCAAATGTATATATATTTTAATGCTAGTCAAGGTAAAGGACGCTGGGGCTGAATGTGTAGGGAGTATGTTTCCTGCTCACTGGAGTGAGAGCTGTTCTTGATCTGATCCACTATCTCCTGCTCTGACCAATATTGGGCCTACACTTCAGTCCTGTCTTGCACGGCGCATGTTCCAAGTTCAGGGGCCTCTGTTCCTTTGTGTTTTCGTCAGACTGTAGTGCCAGGGGATGGGCCGTTTTCCCGCTTGGCCGGGGTTTATTTTCTTCCTCCTCCTTCCACCGATTTTCTCCCCTCTTCTGAAAGCTTCAGTTTCCTTGCCGGGTGAGTTCTGGTAGCTGTGCTGAGTGACCGTTCTTTCAGGTGTTGAGCCGAGGCAGCGGGTGCTGGCAGGCAGTTCACCCCTGGGGGGCATCTCCACCTGCCCCTCTCCTCTCTCGATGTCCACACTTCCAGCAACGATTCCTGAATATGGTTCGCCCTCCCCTCACTCCAGATTCCAGGGGCGCCAAGCTCACTTGGCAAAAGCCCGACATTGAACGTGGGATCTTAACTTGCTCTGACCGCAAGGATTGGCATTATTAAAAGAACATGGGAGTTCTCCCAGCGTCCTGGCCCACAGTTATCCCTTAACTAGCACCACTTATGAAAGAACATGTAATCTTGTTTACTTTATTGCTGTCTCTGGGAGCTTGCTGTGTGCAAATTGGCTGCCACGTTTCCCTACATTACAACAGTGACTTCATATCTTTCTTTTTTTTCAAAAATACTTAATTGGCTGTGAAACGCTTTGGGATGTCTTAAGGACGTAAAAGGTGCTATATAAAGGTGCTATATATATAATCCCAGTCCTGTCTGTGTCTCCTGCCTGTTAGGTGAAATGATGCGGAGATGCCGGTGTCGGACTGGGGTGGACAAAAATGAGAAGTCGCACAACACCAGGTTATAGTCCAACAGTTTTATTTGAAATTACGAGCTTTCGGAGCGCTGCTCCACACTTAACCTGACGAAGGAGCAGCGCTCCGAAAGCTCGTAATTTCAAATGAAACTGTTGGACTATAACCTGGTGTTGTGCGACTTCTCATGTTAGATGAAAGGTGCTCATTGCGGAGGTGCTCCAGGTCCATGGAGAACAGTCGGCTTGCTTTCATGATAAATGCGCTTCATCCCGGCGAAGTGATGGTGACCATATATTTTGTTTTTGCAGAGACTACCCCCGACAAAGACCATCCCACCAGGGGAAGAAATTCCACACCTTAACCATTCCCCTTAATTCTGCAGTTTCCTCGGGCCTCTAATTTTCTTCACTAAAAGCACCTGCGTTTCTGGCTACTTCACATCCACCTCCAGAATTAATCAATGAGGCTCTTCCCCCCCCCCCCCCCCCCCCCCCACAAGTGGCCCAGTGGGTAAAGGCACCAGCCAGTGCCGCACTAAACCCATGCAGGTCAGTAGGTCCCAGGTTAAGGCAGTGGTCTATGTTGAATTAGGCTGGAGCAGTCGGTGAGGTGCTACAGTTGCCCTGAGCGCTGCTGGGCTGTGGCGGGGACAAATCACCAGCGATCTCTTCCGTTGACTCCGACTCCAAGGCATGGACGTGGAGGCTGGTGAGGACAAGACCGGTGGTTTAGCTGGGACGCAGTTTACAGTTGAGTGACCTGACTGTTGGGGATCACACGTAAAGAATGGCCCCTTGGGTGAAGTGGTGGAAAGCAGTTGCCACCCATGAAACTGTAGCATCAGTCCACACCTGCAAGTTGTTAAAAGGAAAAGACTTGTGTATCGGATTTCTCAAATGTTTGAGTTTCCCATACAATGAATCACTTTGAAGCGCATTGATTGACATTTAGGCTATCATGGCTGCCATCTAGCCTGATTCCACAAAAGACCATGCAGTGAGTGAGCAGTTAATCTGTTTCTGGTGATGGTGTTTAAAGGAGGAATGTTAGCTCGGCCAGGAGGAGAGCTCTCGGTGAGCGAAAAAAAATACAAGCATTGAAAACTCCATAAATCAGTACAATGAACCTTATGCTTTTGGGTCTTTTCTACCCTTCTTCCTCTAGATGTTTCACCTTGTCTATTTTAGACCACTCTCATAGATGAAGATCGTAGGGCCAAGTCCCACTCCAGAGCTGTCAGCACATAATTTAGACTGACACTTCAGTGCAGTACCGAGGCAGTGCTGCACTGTCAGAGATGCTGTCTTTCGGATGAATTGTTGAACCGCGGCCCCATCTGCGCTGTCGGGTCAAACTAAAATATCCCATGGCATTATTCAAAGAAGAACATGGGCCATTGTCCTGACCAACATTTATCCCTTAACCAGCACCACTTTTCACTGCTGTTTGTGGGACCTTGCTGTTCACAAATTGGCTGCCGCATTTCCTACATTACAACAGTGACTACACACAAGTACCTCATTGGCTGTGAAATGCTTTGGGACGATGTGAGGATGTGCAAGGTGCTCTATAACTGCAAGTTTGTTATTTCTTTAGCTCCCTATAGTCTGGAGAATCCTGTCATCAGCTCTGATATCAGGTTTAATAGCATGCCTGGAATAACAAACAGAAAATCTTTCTTCAGTGATCTTCACTTACTGGATCTACCCGTGCCTCCACAAGAATCTCCTCGCAACTCCTGGGATGCAGCAGAATAGCAGACACCAGACCTCCTTTTAGGCCTTGACTACCAAACAAACTTAGTGGATAATAGATGAATAAATGGTAATGTATATATTTACAGAAGATGTTAAGACTATACTGTCTCAAAATAAAGATTGTTTCACAATTTCTATTCTAATTTTATAAATATAGTTATATATGTGTCTGTGTAACATAATAAGTGTTGGTTATAGTGTATACCTCGTGCAAGTGTTGCAATTACTTCGTCGGGCTCCCCATCACACTTTGTTAATAACTCCTTTTGTTATAGAGCGGTGTATTTTTTGCCTTAATTGCATCCTATGGGAGCTCTGCTCATTTACATGTATGTGTATATTATTAAAATTTATAACAACAGAAAACGCTGGAAAAACTCAGCAGGCCAGGCAGCATCCGTGGAGAGAGAAAGAGAGTTAACGTTTCAGGTCGATGACCTTTCATCAGAACTGGGAAGAGCCGGAAATCAAATAGATTTCAGGCCAGGGTAAAGCTGGGAAAAGGGGGAGGGGATAAAGGAACAAAGGGGGAGATGAAGAGACATTAAGAGATATGCAAGGCTAGAGGTGGTGTTAATGTGATAGATTAAGGCTGAATGAAGTGTGAAATCCACTGGCAGAATGAAGGACAGCTGCCAGCTTCTAGGAGGAAAAAAAGAAGGTGGGGGGGGACAAATAAAAATAAAATATAAATGTGATTGGAGCTGAGGTTATGATCTAAAATTGTTGAACTCGATATTGAGTCCAGAGGGCTGTAGCGTGCCTAAACGAAAGATGAGGTGCTGTTCCTCGATCTATTAAAATTGATGTCTTATCACTTGTAAACACTTCCCAAGGACTTTTCAATATTAATTATCAATGCCCCCTGTTACAGTTGTAACTGCCTATGACACCTGTAGGTGGTGCTGTAATCGTGTTTTCCCATTTAGTTACTTAGACTTAAGTCTCATTTTCCCTGTCAGAAAACCTGTGCCTGCAGTTCCTCTTAAAAAAAAATTGCTCTAAGTAACCATGTAATTGTAGGCTCTGGCCACTGGGTGGTGCAAATTTCTCAACTTTCCTATAACATTTCGATCTGTCATTTTTTCACTCAGTGACTTAATTTTTTTTTCAGAGTTTAAATAAAAATGTAACCTAAAAATACAAATTTTCCAATAACATGATTACAATTATTCATTGAATTGTTTTTTGTGTATTTTAATGCGTTCATTAAAGGTTTTACTTGAAGGCCTCAGCCTCTCCAAAATCCTGGGTTGTGACAATGTGCAGAATGCAGAAGGGCAGCTACAGAGATTGAGCAGATACTTTGAAGGAGAATAGGTAGGGTTAGTGATGGATGTGAGGGGTTGGGCGGAAGAGGAGGGGGTAGTGAGGTGGTGAAGAAGTTGGGGACATTTAGAGAGCAAGGGGAAGCATAAGTGATTGGAGCAGGAGATGGGAAGGGAACTGCTGAGGGCTGCATTCTCCCCCCCCCCCCCCCAAAAAAAAAACTCCACCCCAAATGTGGTCAGCAGACATTGGCAGCACAGAAGATCGACTATGTATATTTGTTGTATCAATTCTGGGCGCTGCTTGCCTTGACTAGCCTCCTTGAAGAGCCAGGTTGACTCTGATTTGTGCAAGCCAAGCTAATTCAATGACCGCAACATGCTCGAGCTGTGTGGATTTGAGTAACTTAGCTAAATTAAAACAGTACCGTCAGTTCCCCTGACTGAACAAATCAAAGTTGTTTGTGTTTGAACTGACTGGGCTGGCTCTTCCCCCCCCCCAAGTTAATAGCCCCGGGAGACAATTGAAAAGTTCTTGTGTCAAAGGAAACTGGGCACCTCATTCTCAGTGTAGCTCATTTTAAACTCCTTATGTAATGTGACTGAGTTAAAGGACCCACTACCAAGCTGAAACTAGACCGAAATGCTTAATTTTTGTCACAGAAACCATATCCAGTTGTTATAAATGTGCTGTAGTGAGGGAGAGCGGCTGCATGCTCCTGTCCCCCTCGCACCCTTCCTGTAAACTGCACATTGTGCTGATGTACCAATATGCTCTTTTGAAATCTATTCCTGAGTAATTCGCCGTGCAACCTGAAAACGTCCCATTTACTAAATTAGACAAACCTTTTCTGCAGTTAGTGCCCAATCTGATCCTCGGGCTGCTCATGTTAAGTATTTCTGTCAATCTAGTTTGTATGTTTCTGAACTGCCTTGATGGCTGAGCAAGAGAGCTCGCACTGGTTAAACTGCATTCCAAAGGGGGGGGGGGGAGAGAATCGATTTGAAGTTTAAAAAATACTTGCTCACCTCTGGTTTGCAGCCTGAGGTAGCTTGGATGTGTTACCTGTACTGAGCCGCTGTTCTCATTCCGGTCTTGCACAGGCCGGGTGGAACAATGTTTATCAATAGGAGGGGGTGTGGGGACTGGAAATTCTGGAGAGAGGGAGGAGAGACCCTGGGCCTACGAGACTCGGGTTGGATTGTTGCTTTCTGAACAGCAAATACTCGGCGGGGGGAGGTTGGACACCATTCCAACTGAGGAACTTCCATTCTGGACGAGTTGACCTTCGACTCTCTCCACATCCTGAGATCTTTTGTTTTCTCTCTTTTTCTCTGTTATTCTCTCGCTGCTTCTCTCCTCCTGGCCACCTCTATCTGCCCCTGCGGCTTCCTCTGTTGGCCCAGTTTGGTGGAAAAGCTCAGAAGGGGTTAGTGGTGGGGGGACCAGCACGGTTCTAGCGGCCGCGGGAGAGAGAGCGTGGAGAACCTCAGCACCTGGTGCCGAAGGCCGGGGGGTAGGTGGAATCGTCAACCTCTGGTTTGCCGCACATGGGTATTTCACCTGAGGGTTTGTGATGGTATATGGGGTATGGGTGGGTGAAGTGCAGACTGCCAGCAGACCACAGGCTGTCCCCAGGGTCAAGGCCCCCGGTATCTCAGGAGGCGGCTGTGGAGAAAGAATTGGAATGATGTGTAAGGTTTGTTTGGTCAGTAATTTACTGTGTGTGTGTATTAATTTTGTACTGGGTCCAATCTATTCTCACAATGTTGAAACGCTCTAGGCAACAGTTCCTTCTACAAGTTTATTATGCAGATTCATGGCTTTGTGGGGCTGCTCATCTGTAATGTTTAATTTGTTTCTTAATAAACCTCTCATACTGTTTTCTACATTCAAATCCTGTTCAGTTAGCTGCTTGGGGGCAGTACTCTACTCTTAGATTGGAAATTGATGTAAGTAAATTGTTTTAAAATGCTCCACCATAGTCCTATAATCTCCCTGCTGCCTCAGAATTCTCATTAAAAAGAGACTCTCATTGTCAGGGACGGTATTAAAAGTTAAACCAGTAGAAAGAATTATAGTTATTGCTGACATCATTTATTTTCTTAGAACTTTGTATTAGTGGATTTTGCAGCAGGACCACAGCATGTTACAACCTATCCACATTCACAGTATCGTAAAGTCGAGGTACAGTCAGAGTACTTAGATGGCACCGCCCAAACCAGCAACCTCAACCACAGAGAAAAACATGCAGAGCCATCCTAGCAACACCATCATCTCCCTGTCACACTCGTCGCCTCCCTGTCACACTCGTCGCCTCCCTGTCACACTCGTCGCCACTCCGTCACCTCCCTGTCGCACTCGGTCACCTCCCTGTCGCACTCGGTCACCTCCCTGTCGCACTCGGTCACCTCCCTGTCGCACTCGGTCACCTCCCTGTCGCACTCGGTCACCTCCCTGTCGCACTCGGTCACCTCCCTGTCACACTCCGTCACCTCCCTGTCACACTCCGTCGCCACCCTGTCGCACTCGGTCACCTCCCTGTCACACTCGTCGCCTCCCTGTCACACTCGTCGCCTCCCTGTCACACTCGTCGCCACTCCGTCACCTCCCTGTCGCACTCGGTCACCTCCCTGTCGCACTCGGTCACCTCCCTGTCGCACTCGGTCACCTCCCTGTCGCACTCCGTCACCTCCCTGTCACACTCCGTCACCTCCCTGTCACACTCCGTCACCTCCCTGTCGCACTCTGTCCCTCCCTGTCGCACTCTGTCCCTCCCTGTCGCACTCTGTCCCTCCCTGTCGCACTCTGTCCCTCCCTGTCGCACTCTGTCCCTCCCTGTCGCACTCTGTCCTTCCCTGTCGCACTCGGTCACCTCCCTGTCGCAGTCGGTCACCTCCCTGTCGCAGTCGGTCACCCCCCTGTCGCAGTCGGTCACCCCCCTGTCGCACTCGGTCACCTCCCTGTCACACTCGGTCACCTCCCTGTCGCACTCCGTCACCTCCCTGTCGCACTCCGTCACCTCCCTGTCGCACTCGGTCACCCCCTGTCGCACTCGGTCGCCTCCCTGTCGCACTCGGTCGCCTCCCTGTCGCACTCGGTCGCCTCCCTGTCGCACTCGGTCGCCTCCCTGTCGCACTCGGTCGCCTCCCTGTCGCACTCGGTCGCCTCCCTGTCGCACTCGGTCGCCTCCCTGTCGCACTCGGTCGCCTCCCTGTCGCAGTCGGTCACCCCCCTGTCGCAGTCGGTCACCATCCTGTCGCACTCCGTCCACTCCCTGTCGCAGTCGGTCACCTCCCTGTCGCACTCCGTCGCCTCTCTGTCTCTCTCCGTCACCTCCCTGTCGCACTCGGTCACCTCCCTGTCGCACTCCGCCGTCTCCCTGTCGCACTCGGTCGCCTCCCTGTCGCACTCGGTCGCCTCCCTGTCGCACTCGGTCACCTCCCTGTCGCACTCGGTCACCTCCCTGTCGCACTCGGTCACCTCCCTGTCGCACTCCGCCGTCTCCCTGTCACACTCCGTCACCTCCCTGTCACACTCTGTCCCTCCCTGTCGCACTCGGTCACCCCCCTGTCGCACTCGGTCACCTCCCTGTCACACTCCGTCACCTCCCTGTCACACTCCGTCACCTCCCTGTCACACTCGTCGCCTCCCTGTCACACTCGTCGCCACTCCGACACCTCCCTGTCGCCCTCCGTCACCTCCCTGTCGCCCTCCGTCACCTCCCTGTCACACTCGGTCACCTCCCTGTCGCACTCGGTCACCTCCCTGTCGCACTCGGTCACCTCCCTGTCGCACTCGGTCACCTCCCTGTCACACTCCGTCACCTCCCTGTCACACTCCGTCACCACCCTGTCGCACTCGGTCACCTCCCTGTCGCACTCGGTCACCTCCCTGTCGCACTCGTCGCCTCCCTGTCACACTCGTCGCCACTCCGTCACCTCCCTGTCGCCCTCCGTCACCTCCCTGTCACACTCGGTAACCTCCCTGTCGCACTCCGTCACCTCCCTGTCGCACTCGGTCACCTCCCTGTCACACTCGGTCACCTCCCTGTCACACTCGGTCACCTCCCTGTCGCACTCGGTCACCTCCCTGTCGCACTCGGTCACCTCCCTGTCACACTCGGTCACCTCCCTGTCACACTCCGTCACCTCCCTGTCGCACTCGGTCACCTCCCTGTCGCACTCCGTCACCACCCTGTCGCACTCCGTCACCTCCCTGTCTCACTCCGTCGCCACCCTGTCGCACTCGGTCACCTCCCTGTCGCACTCGGTCACCTCCCTGTCACACTCCGTCGCCTCCCTGTCACACTCGTCGCCACTCCGTCACCTCCCTGTCGCACTCGGTCACCTCCCTGTCGCACTCGGTCACCTCCCTGTCGCACTCCGTCACCTCCCTGTCGCACTCGGTCACCTCCCTGTCGCACTCGGTCACCTCCCTGTCGCACTCGGTCGCCTCCCTGTCGCACTCGGTCGCCTCCCTGTCGCACTCCGTCGCCTCCCTGTCGCACTCGGTCGCCTCCCTGTCGCACTCGGTCACCTCCCTGTCGCACTCGGTCACCTCCCTGTCGCAGTCGGTCACCCCCCTGTCGCAGTCGGTCACCCCCCTGTCGCACTCCGTCACCTCCCTGTCGCACTCCGTCACCTCCCTGTCGGACTCCGTCACCTCCCTGTCGCACGCCGTCTCCATCGCACTCGGTCACCTCCCTGTCGCACTCGGTCGCCTCCCTGTCGCACTCGGTCGCCTCCCTGTCGCACTCGGTCACCTCCCTGTCGCACTCGGCCGTCTCCCTGTCACACTCCGTCACCTCCCTGTCGCACGCCGTCTCCGTCGCACTCGGTCGCCTCCCTGTCGCACTCGGTCGCCTCCCTGTCGCACTCGGTCACCTCCCTGTCGCACTCTGTCCCTCCCTGTCGCACTCGGTCACCTCCCTGTCGCACTCGGTCACCTCCCTGTCGCACTCTGTCCCTCCCTGTCGCACTCTGTCCCTCCCTGTCGCACTCCGTCCCTCCCTGTCGCACTCCGTCACCTCCCTGTCGCACTCCGTCACCTACCTGTCGCACTCGGTCACCCCCCTGTCGCACTCGGTCACCCCCCTGTCGCACTCGGTCACCCCCCTGTCGCACTCGGTCACCTCCCTGTCACAGTCGGTCACCCCCCTGTCGCAGTCGGTCACCCCCCCTGTCGCAGTCGGTCACCCCCCTGTCGCACTCGGTCACCTCCCTGTCGCAGTCGGTCAGCATCCTGTCGCACTCCGTCAACTCCCTGTCGCAGTCGGTCACCTCCCTGTCGCACTCTGTCGCCTCCCTGTCGCTCTCCGTCACCTCCCTGTCGCAGTCGGTCACCCCCCTGTCGCAGTCGGTCACCTCCCTGTCGCAGTCGGTCACCCCCCTGTCGCAGTCGGTCACCCCCCTGTCGCAGTCGGTCACCCCCCTGTCGCACTCCGTCACCTCCCTGTCACACTCCGTCACCTCCCTGTCGCACGCCGTCTCCGTCGCACTCTGTCACCTCCCTGTCGCACTCGGTCGCCTCCCTGTCGCACTCGGTCACCTCCCTGTCGCACTCGGTCGCCTCCCTGTCGCACTCGGTCGCCTCCCTGTCGCACTCGGTCACCTCCCTGTCGCACTCGGTCACCTCCCTGTCGCACTCCGCCGTCTCCCTGTCACACTCCGTCGTCTCCCTGTCACACGCCGTCTCTGTCGCCTCCCTGTCGCACTCGGTCACCTCCCTGTCACACTCTGTCCCTCCCTGTCGCACTCGGTCACGTCCCTGTCGCACTCCGTCACCTCCCTGTCGCACTCCGTCACCTCCCTGTCGCACTCCGTCACCTCCCTGTCGCACTCCGTCACCTCCCTGTAGCACTCCGTCACCTCCCTGTCGCACTCCGTCACCTCCCTGTCGCACTCCGTCACCTCCCTGTCGCACTCCGTCACCTCCCTGTCGCACTCCCTCTCCTCCCTGTCGCACTCCGTCACCTCCCTGTCGCACTCCGTCACCTCCCTGTCACACTCGGTCACCTCCCTGTCGCACTCCATCACCTCCCTGTCGCACTCGGTCACCCCCCTGTCGCACTCCGTCACCTCCCTGTCGCACTCGGTCACCCCCCCTGTCGCACTCCGTCACCTCCCTGTCGCACTCGGTCACCTCCCTGTCGCACTCGGTCGCCTCCCTGTCGCACTCGGTCGCCTCCCTGTCGCACTCGGCCGCCTCCCTGTCGCACTCCGCCGTCTCCCTGTCGCACTCCGTCACCTCCCTGTCGCACTCTGTCCCTCCCTGTCACACTCCGTCACCTGCCTGTCACACTCCATCACCTCCCTGTCACACTCCGTCACCTCCCTGTCGCACTCGGTCGCCTCCCTGTCGCACTCCGCCGTCTCCCTGTCACACTCCGTCACCTCCCTGTCGCACGCCGTCTCCGTCGCACTCGGTTGCCTCCCTGTCGCACTCGGTCACCTCCCTGTCACACTCTGTCCCTCCCTGTCGCACTCGGTCACCCCCCTGTCGCACTTCGTCACGTCCCTGTCGCACTCCGTCACCTCCCTGTCGCACTCCGTCACCTCCCTGTCGCATTCCCTCTCCTCCCTGTCGCACTCCGTCACCTCCCTGTCGCACTCCGTCACCTCCCTGTCACACTCGGTCACCTCCCTGTCGCACTCCGTCACCTCCCTGTCGCACTCGGTCACCCCCCTGTCGCACTCGGTCACCTCCCTGTCACACTCGGTCACCTCCCTGTCACACTCGGTCACCTCCCTGTCACACTCGGTCACCTCCCTGTCACACTCCGTCGCCTCCCTGTCGCACTCGGTCGCCTCCCTGTCGCACTCGGTCGCCTCCCTGTCGCACTCGGTCGCCTCCCTGTCGCAGTCGGTCACCCCCCTGTCGCAGTCGGTCACCATCCTGTCGCACTCCGTCCACTCCCTGTCGCAGTCGGTCACCTCCCTGTCGCACTCCGTCGCCTCTCTGTCTCTCTCCGTCACCTCCCTGTCGCACTCGGTCACCTCCCTGTCGCACTCCGCCGTCTCCCTGTCGCACTCGGTCGCCTCCCTGTCGCACTCGGTCACCTCCCTGTCGCACTCGGTCACCTCCCTGTCGCACTCGGTCACCTCCCTGTCGCACTCCGCCGTCTCCCTGTCACACTCCGTCACCTCCCTGTCGCACGCCGTCTCCGTCGCACTCGGGCACCTCCCTGTCGCACTCGGTCACCTCCCTGTCACACCCTGTCCCTCCCTGTCGCACTCCGTCACCTCCCTGTCGCACTCGGTCACCTCCCTGTCACACTCTGTCCCTCCCTGTCGCACTCGGTCACCCCCCTGTCGCACTCGGTCACCTCCCTGTCACACTCCGTCACCTCCCTGTCACACTCCGTCACCTCCCTGTCACACTCGTCGCCTCCCTGTCACACTCGTCGCCACTCCGACACCTCCCTGTCGCCCTCCGTCACCTCCCTGTCGCACTCGTCGCCACTCCGACACCTCCCTGTCGCACTCGGTCGCCTCCCTGTCGCACTCGGTCGCCTCCCTGTCGCACTCGGTCGCCTCCCTGTCGCACTCGGTCACCTCCCTGTCGCACTCCGCCGTCTCCCTGTCACACTCCGTCACCTCCCTGTCGCACGCCGTCTCCGTCGCACTCGGTCGCCTCCCTGTCGCACTCGGTCACCTCCCTGTCACACTCTGTCCCTCCCTGTCGCACTCGGTCACCTCCCTGTCGCACTCGGTCACCTCCCTGTCGCACTCTGTCCCTCCCTGTCGCACTCTGTCCCTCCCTGTCGCACTCTGTCCCTCCCTGTCGCACTCTGTCCCTCCCTGTCGCACTCTGTCCCTCCCTGTCGCACTCTGTCCCTCCCTGTCGCACTCTGTCCCTCCCTGTCGCACTCTGTCCCTCCCTGTCGCACTCTGTCCCTCCCTGTCGCACTCCGTCCCTCCCTGTCGCACTCCGTCACCTCCCTGTCGCACTCCGTCACCTACCTGTCGCACTCGGTCACCCCCCTGTCGCACTCGGTCACCCCCCTGTCGCACTTGGTCACCTCCCTGTCGCAGTCGGTCACCCCCCTGTCGCAGTCGGTCACCCCCCCTGTCGCAGTCGGTCACCCCCCTGTCGCAGTCGGTCACCCCCCTGTCGCACTCGGTCACCTCCCTGTCGCAGTCGGTCAGCATCCTGTCGCACTCCGTCAACTCCCTGTCGCAGTCGGTCACCTCCCTGTCGCACTCTGTCGCCTCCCTGTCGCTCTCCGTCACCTCCCTGTCGCAGTCGGTCACCCCCCTGTCGCAGTCGGTCACCTCCCTGTCGCAGTCGGTCACCCCCCTGTCGCAGTCGGTCACCCCCCTGTCGCAGTCGGTCACCCCCCTGTCGCAGTCGGTCACCCCCCTGTCGCACTCCGTCACCTCCCTGTCACACTCCGTCACCTCCCTGTCGCACGCCGTCTCCGTCGCACTCTGTCACCTCCCTGTCGCACTCGGTCACCTCCCTGTCGCACTCGGTCGCCTCCCTGTCGCACTCGGTCGCCTCCCTGTCGCACTCGGTCACCTCCCTGTCGCACTCGGTCACCTCCCTGTCGCACTCCGCCGTCTCCCTGTCACACTCCGTCGTCTCCCTGTCACACGCCGTCTCTGTCGCACTCGGTCGCCTCCCTGTCGCACTCGGTCACCTCCCTGTCACACTCTGTCCCTCCCTGTCGCACTCGGTCACGTCCCTGTCGCACTCCGTCACGTCCCTGTCGCACTCCGTCACCTCCCTGTCGCACTCCGTCACCTCCCTGTAGCACTCCGTCACCTCCCTGTTGCACTCGGTCACCCCCCTGTCGCACTCGGTCACCTCCCTGTCACACTCGGTCACCTCCCTGTCACACTCGGTCACCTCCCTGTCACACTCGGTCACCTCCCTGTCACACTCGGTCGCCTCCCTGTCGCACTCGGTCGCCTCCCTGTCGCACTCGGTCGCCTCCCTGTCGCAGTCGGTCGCCCCCCTGTCGCAGTCGGTCACCATCCTGTCGCACTCCGTCCACTCCCTGTCGCAGTCGGTCACCTCCCTGTCGCACTCCGTCGCCTCTCTGTCTCTCTCCGTCACCTCCCTGTCGCACTCGGTCACCTCCCTGTCGCACTCCGCCGTCTCCCTGTCGCACTCGGTCGCCTCCCTGTCGCACTCGGTCACCTCCCTGTCGCACTCGGTCACCTCCCTGTCGCACTCGGTCACCTCCCTGTCGCACTCCGCCGTCTCCCTGTCACACTCCGTCACCTCCCTGTCGCACGCCGTCTCCGTCGCACTCGGGCGCCTCCCTGTCGCACTCGGTCACCTCCCTGTCACACCCTGTCCCTCCCTGTCGCACTCCGTCACCTCCCTGTCGCACTCGGTCACCTCCCTGTCACACTCTGTCCCTCCCTGTCGCACTCGGTCACCCCCCTGTCGCACTCGGTCACCTCCCTGTCACACTCCGTCACCTCCCTGTCACACTCCGTCACCTCCCTGTCACACTCGTCGCCTCCCTGTCACACTCGTCGCCACTCCGACACCTCCCTGTCGCCCTCCGTCACCTCCCTGTCGCCCTCCGTCACCTCCCTGTCACACTCGGTCACCTCCCTG
The DNA here is from genome assembly GCA_030390025.1 of Squalus acanthias. NCBI lineage: Eukaryota > Metazoa > Chordata > Chondrichthyes > Squaliformes > Squalidae > Squalus > Squalus acanthias. The sequence continues at coordinate 64,821,663 of CM059434.1, read as the reverse complement.
TCGCACTCGGTCACCTCCCTGTCGCACTCGGTCACCTCCCTGTCGCACTCGGTCACCTCCCTGTCGCACTCGGTCACCTCCCTGTCACACTCCGTCACCTCCCTGTCACACTCCGTCACCACCCTGTCGCACTCGGTCACCTCCCTGTCGCACTCGGTCACCTCCCTGTCACACTCGTCGCCTCCCTGTCACACTCGTCGCCACTCCGTCACCTCCCTGTCGCCCTCCGTCACCTCCCTGTCACACTCGGTAACCTCCCTGTCGCACTCGGTCACCTCCCTGTCGCACTCCGTCACCTCCCTGTCGCACTCGGTCACCTCCCTGTCACACTCGGTCACCTCCCTGTCACACTCGGTCACCTCCCTGTCACACTCGGTCACCTCCCTGTCGCACTCGGTCACCTCCCTGTCGCACTCGGTCACCTCCCTGTCACACTCGGTCACCTCCCTGTCACACTCGGTCACCTCCCTGTCACACTCCGTCACCTCCCTGTCGCACTCGGTCACCTCCCTGTCGCACTCCGTCACCACCCTGTCGCACTCCGTCACCTCCCTGTCTCACTCCGTCGCCACCCTGTCGCACTCGGTCACCTCCCTGTCGCACTTGGTCACCTCCCTGTCACACTCCGTCGCCTCCCTGTCACACTCGTCGCCACTCCGTCACCTCCCTGTCGCACTCGGTCACCTCCCTGTCGCACTCCGTCACCTCCCTGTCGCACTCGGTCACCTCCCTGTCGCACTCGGTCACCTCCCTGTCGCACTCGGTCACCTCCCTGTCGCACTCGGTCACCTCCCTGTCACACTCCGTCGCCTCCCTGTCGCACTCCGTCACCTCCCTGTCGCACTCGGTCACCTCCCTGTCGCAGTCGGTCACCCCCCTGTCGCAGTCGGTCACCCCCCTGTCGCACTCCGTCACCTCCCTGTCGCACTCCGTCACCTCCCTGTCGGACTCCGTCACCTCCCTGTCGCACGCCGTCTCCATCGCACTCGGTCGCCTCCCTGTCGCACTCGGTCGCCTCCCTGTCGCACTCGGTCGCCTCCCTGTCGCACTCGGTCGCCTCCCTGTCGCACTCGGTCACCTCCCTGTCGCACTCGGCCGTCTCCCTGTCACACTCCGTCACCTCCCTGTCGCACGCCGTCTCCGTCGCACTCGGTCGCCTCCCTGTCGCACTCGGTCACCTCCCTGTCACGCTCTGTCCCTCCCTGTCGCACTCGGTCACCTCCCTGTCGCACTCGGTCACCTCCCTGTCGCACTCTGTCCCTCCCTGTCGCACTCTGTCCCTCCCTGTCGCACTCTGTCCCTCCCTGTCGCACTCCGTCCCTCCCTGTCGCACTCGGTCACCTCCCTGTCGCACTCGGTCACCCCCCTGTCGCACTCGGTCACCCCCCTGTCGCACTCGGTCACCCCCCTGTCGCACTCGGTCACCCCCCTGTCGCACTCGGTCACCTCCCTGTCGCAGTCGGTCAATCCCCTGTCGCAGTCGGTCACCCCCCCTGTCGCAGTCGGTCACCCCCCCTGTCGCAGTCGGTCACCCCCCTGTCGCACTCCGTCACCTCCCTGTCGCACTCCGTCACCTCCCTGTCGCACGCCGTCTCCATCGCACTCGGTCACCTCCCTGTCGCACTCGGTCGCCTCCCTGTCGCACTCGGTCGCCTCCCTGTCGCACTCGGTCGCCTCCCTGTCGCACTCGGTCACCTCCCTGTCGCACTCCGCCGTCTCCCTGTCACACTCCGTCACCTCCCTGTCGCACGCCGTCTCCGTCGCACTCGGTCGCCTCCCTGTCGCACTCGGTCACCTCCCTGTCACACTCTGTCCCTCCCTGTCGCACTCGGTCACCTCCCTGTCGCACTCGGTCACCTCCCTGTCGCACTCTGTACCTCCCTGTCGCACTCTGTCCCTCCCTGTCGCACTCTGTCCCTCCCTGTCGCACTCTGTCCCTCCCTGTCGCACTCTGTCCCTCCCTGTCGCACTCTGTCCCTCCCTGTCGCACTCTGTCCCTCCCTGTCGCACTTTGTCCCTCCCTGTCGCACTCCGTCCCTCCCTGTCGCACTCCGTCCCTCCCTGTCGCACTCCGTCACCTCCCTGTCGCACTCCGTCACCAACCTGTCGCACTCGGTCACCCCCCTGTCGCACTCGGTCACCCCCCTGTCGCACTCGGTCACCTCCCTGTCGCAGTCGGTCACCCCCCCTGTCGCAGTCGGTCACCCCCCTGTCGCAGTCGGTCACCCCCCTGTCGCACTCGGTCACCTCCCTGTCGCAGTCGGTCACCTCCCTGTCGCACTCTGTCGCCTCCCTGTCGCTCTCCGTCACCTCCCTGTCGCAGTCGGTCACCCCCCTGTCGCAGTCGGTCACCTCCCTGTCGCAGTCGGTCACCCCCCTGTCGCAGTCGGTCACCCCCCTGTCGCAGTCGGTCACCCCCCTGTCGCACTCCGTCACCTCCCTGTCACACTCCGTCACCTCCCTGTCGCACGCCGTCTCCGTCGCACTCGGTCGCCTCCCTGTCGCACTCGGTCACCTCCCTGTCACACTCTGTCCCTCCCTGTCGCACTCGGTCACCTCCCTGTCGCACTCGGTCACCTCCCTGTCGCACTCTGTACCTCCCTGTCGCACTCTGTCCCTCCCTGTCGCACTCTGTCCCTCCCTGTCGCACTCTGTCCCTCCCTGTCGCACTCTGTCCCTCCCTGTCGCACTCTGTCCCTCCCTGTCGCACTCTGTCCCTCCCTGTCGCACTTTGTCCCTCCCTGTCGCACTCCGTCCCTCCCTGTCGCACTCCGTCCCTCCCTGTCGCACTCCGTCACCTCCCTGTCGCACTCCGTCACCAACCTGTCGCACTCGGTCACCCCCCTGTCGCACTCGGTCACCCCCCTGTCGCACTCGGTCACCTCCCTGTCGCAGTCGGTCACCCCCCCTGTCGCAGTCGGTCACCCCCCTGTCGCAGTCGGTCACCCCCCTGTCGCACTCGGTCACCTCCCTGTCGCAGTCGGTCAGCATCCTGTCGCACTCCGTCAACTCCCTGTCGCAGTCGGTCACCTCCCTGTCGCACTCTGTCGCCTCCCTGTCGCTCTCCGTCACCTCCCTGTCGCAGTCGGTCACCCCCCTGTCGCAGTCGGTCACCTCCCTGTCGCAGTCGGTCACCCCCCTGTCGCAGTCGGTCACCCCCCTGTCGCAGTCGGTCACCCCCCTGTCGCACTCCGTCACCTCCCTGTCACACTCCGTCACCTCCCTGTCGCACGCCGTCTCCGTCGCACTCTGTCACCTCCCTGTCGCACTCGGTCGCCTCCCTGTCGCACTCGGTCACCTCCCTGTCGCACTCGGTCGCCTCCCTGTCGCACTCGGTCGCCTCCCTGTCGCACTCGGTCACCTCCCTGTCGCAGTCGGTCACCCCCCTGTCGCACTCCGCCGTCTCCCTGTCACACTCCGTCGTCTCCCTGTCACACGCCGTCTCTGTCGCACTCGGTCGCCTCCCTGTCGCACTCGGTCACCTCCCTGTCACACTCTGTCCCTCCCTGTCGCACTCGGTCACGTCCCTGTCGCACTCCGTCACCTCCCTGTCGCACTCCGTCACCTCCCTGTCGCACTCCGTCACCTCCCTGTCGCACTCCGTCACCTCCCTGTAGCACTCCGTCACCTCCCTGTCGCACTCCGTCACCTCCCTGTCGCACTCCGTCACCTCCCTGTCGCACTCCGTCACCTCCCTGTCGCACTCCGTCACCTCCCTGTCGCACTCCGTCACCTCCCTGTCGCACTCCCTCTCCTCCCTGTCGCACTCCGTCACCTCCCTGTCGCACTCCGTCACCTCCCTGTCACACTCGGTCACCTCCCTGTCGCACTCCATCACCTCCCTGTCGCACTCGGTCACCCCCCTGTCGCACTCCGTCACCTCCCTGTCGCACTCGGTCACCCCCCCTGTCGCACTCCGTCACCTCCCTGTCGCACTCGGTCACCTCCCTGTCGCACTCGGTCGCCTCCCTGTCGCACTCGGTCGCCTCCCTGTCGCACTCGGCCGCCTCCCTGTCGCACTCCGCCGTCTCCCTGTCGCACTCCGTCACCTCCCTGTCGCACTCTGTCCCTCCCTGTCACACTCCGTCACCTGCCTGTCACACTCGATCACCTCCCTGTCACACTCCGTCACCTCCCTGTCGCACTCGGTCGCCTCCCTGTCGCACTCCGCCGTCTCCCTGTCACACTCCGTCACCTCCCTGTCGCACGCCGTCTCCGTCGCACTCGGTTGCCTCCCTGTCGCACTCGGTCACCTCCCTGTCACACTCTGTCCCTCCCTGTCGCACTCGGTCACCCCCCTGTCGCACTTCGTCACGTCCCTGTCGCACTCCGTCACCTCCCTGTCGCACTCCGTCACCTCCCTGTCGCATTCCCTCTCCTCCCTGTCGCACTCCGTCACCTCCCTGTCGCACTCCGTCACCTCCCTGTCACACTCGGTCACCTCCCTGTCGCACTCCGTCACCTCCCTGTCGCACTCGGTCACCCCCCTGTCGCACTCGGTCACCTCCCTGTCACACTCGGTCACCTCCCTGTCACACTCGGTCACCTCCCTGTCACACTCGGTCACCTCCCTGTCACACTCCGTCACCTCCCTGTCACACTCGGTCACCTCCCTGTCACACTCGGTCACCTCCCTGTCGCACTCCGCCGTCTCCCTGTCGCACTCCGCCGTCTCCCTGTCGCACTCCGCCGTCTCCCTGTCGCACTCCGTCACCTCCCTGTCGCACTCCGTCACCTCCCTGTCGCACTCCGTCACCTCCCTGTCGCACTCCGCCGTCTCCATGTCGCACTCCGCCGTCTCCCTGTCGCACTCCGTCGTCTCCCTGTCGCACTCCGTCACCTCCCTGTCGCACTCGGTCCTCATTTGCATATATGCCACTGTTCCTTCATCACCACTGGATCAAAATTTTGGAATTCCCAACTTAACCCCATTGTGCGAGCACCATCGCCACAGGTACTGCAGCGATTCAAGGAGAAGGTCCACCACCATTCTATCAGGAAAATGCTGGATGGATAACAAATCTCGGCCTTGTCTCTCTTACCCAATCCCGCAAACAAATTAATATAAATTGAGTACTATTCAAATCAAAGGTGCGACGTAACAACCCTTAGAAAAATATCCTTCATGGTTGGGCGGGTGTGTAGTTCCAAGAACATGGATGCAGTGCAGGAAGAAGTTTAACAATCTCACACGAGTTGGCAAGATGAGTGAGCTCAATCCTCAAATGCCATATTCTACCAATTGCACCACTAGCCTCATCCACAGCGTAATGCACCACACCTCCTTCACCCACCTACCAAAAATCTCCATCAATCAGTACTCAACCTTTCAATTCATATGCTTTACTTCACCCTCACACATTTAGCACTGTTCCAAGCCTCGTACCCACAACTCACAGCTCATACACTGGAAGCTATTCAACCATAACAGCCACATCACTGACACACTTCCCTCTTTCTTGCAAGAGAAGGTGGTGCATAACAGGAGGCAGCAGGAAAGAACTCGAGGAGGACAGTGCACATGGTTGTTTTAACCCCCATGGAGGAGACGGCATTGGCCATCATGGGAAGAGGCATCACTGAGGGCGGGGCTAGAGGGATCAATTATGAAGGAATCTGTATAACTAATCCTGCTTTTCTCATCCCACTTCTCCCTCATCCCACAATCTCTTCTGACTCACAAGCTGCATATGGTGTAAGCACGCACTTCTTACTTTCTCCTCTTCCCCTTACCACAACCCAACCCTTGTCCCTTTTTCATTTCAGATACACAAGAACTGGAACCTTCCAAGTCAGAGGAGGAAGAGACACCATCGCTAGATCTTATATTCGCAGCTACCAGCTCAGAGATTGACACTGCGATAGGATAGAGGAGGGATCTCCACGTGGTGAGACACCAGGCACAAGTGTGCAGGAGCCAGGGTTGGGGGAAAGGATAGCACAGGTGCCCGCTCTCCGGTGGGCGAGGTCGCACACTAGTTCTGCTGCAGAGGACTCAGATGAGGACTATGATGGGCCAGGCTACAGAAGAAGGCTGATGGATGTACACAACCAAATGCTTGGTGCTCTGAGAAGCCTGCCAGAAAGACTGTGTTCAATGTCAAGGAGCATGGAGGAGTCCAGCACCAATTTGGCACAGGGCTTTGCGCAGAGCTTGGAGCCCATCCTTTCCAGCATGTAACGGGTGGTCACCTCCATCAGCACACCTGTGGAACCCAGCATGATGCAGCATCTGAAGGCCGATGTCACAGCTTCCATTGCAGCACAAACAGCTTCCGTCAAAGATCTAAGTGCTTCGGTGGAAGTTTAGACTGCTGCCATCGTGGTTCTGGATACCAACCTGCTGTCCTCTCTCAGGGTGACAGCATTCCTGCTCCCACCACTGCCACCCTGCCAATGCCCTTTGCTGTTGCCTGTTAGCCCAGGGCTAGATGGTGCTGTCTGAAGCTGGGCCTAGGACCAGAGCTGCTCGAGGTCGTTCTCCAAGGCCATTAGCAGTGTTCTCAACTGAAGGTCAGCAGCCTTCCACCAGACGTGCTGCAGCCACTGGGGAAACACCTCGTAGGAGCACTAGGACAGGCAGAGCACACAGAAAACAGCCACTAAGGGCATGCTCAAGGGTGATTAATTTAATTTTGTACGCAATATTCAATGAGTGAATTTATAAAATTGGATTTGAATTACATTTTCTGATGGTTTTTATTTTTGTGTTGTGGGAAATATGGTCAGTGATAGAGGAAAGCTAAGAAGTGTGGGACTGTTGGTGAATGGGGCAGTGTGGTTGAGGTTACTGGAATCGCTCATGAATAATCTGATCACGTAGAGCTCAGGCAGAAAGGGGCTGTCTACATTGTCCTCTTCCTGTTCTTCCACTTCCTATGAACATACGAATTAGGAGCAGGAGTAGGCCACTCGGCCCCTCGAGCCTGCTCCGCTATTCAATAAGATCATGGCTGATCCGATTACTCCACATTCCCGCCTACCCCCGATAACCTTTCACCCCCTTGCTTACCAAGAATCTATCTACCTCTACCTTAAAAATATTCAAAGACTCTGCTTCCACCGCCCTCTGAGGAAGAGAGTTCCAAAGACTCACGACCCTCTGTGAGAAAAAATTTCTCCTCATCTCTGTCTTAAATGGGCGACCACTTATTTTAAAACAGTGACCCCTAGTTCTAGATTCTCCCACAAGAGGAAACATCCTCTCCACATCCACCCTGTCAAGACCCCTCAGGATCTTATATGTTTCAATCAAGTCACCTCTTACTCTTCTAAACTCCAGCGGATACAAGCCTAGCCTGTCCAACCTTTCCTCATAAGACAACCCGCCCATTCCAGGTATTAGTCGAGTAAACCTTCTCTGAACTGCTTCCAATGCATTTACATCCTTCCTTAAATAAGGAGACCAATACTGTACACAGTACTCCAGATGTGGTCTCACCAATGCCCTGTATAACTGAAGCATAACCTCCCTACTTTTGTATTCAATTCCTCTCGCAATAAACGATAACATTCTATTAGCTTTCTTAATTACTTCCTGTACCTGCATACTAACCTTTTGCGATTCATGCACTAGGACACCCAGATCCCTCTGCATCTCAGAGCTCTGCAATCTCTCACCATTTCGATAATATGCTTCTTTTTTATTCTTCCTGCCAAAATGGACAACTTCACATTTTCCCACATTATACTCCATTTGCCAGATCTTTGCCCACTCCTGTTGCACTTCCTCCTTCTCCTCCTCCACCTCGTGCTCCTGCTCCTCAGCTTCTCGCCTGATAGGTGGTGGCAAGGGCTGTTCTCTCATAGTGGTCAGGTTGTGCAACATACTACCACAATTCTTGATACCCGCTCAGCTGAGTGCTGCAGGGCTCCTCCAGAGCGGTCCAGGCAGTGGAAGCATTGCTTGAGGACGCCGATCGCGTGCCGTATAACGTTCCTTGTGGCAGGATGGCTCTCATTGTAGGCCTGCTGTGCACGTGTGCTTGGGTTCCAGACCGGAGTCATGAGCCATGTCAGGAGTGGATAACCCTTGTCGCCCAGTAGCCAGTCTTTGACTTGCTGTGGTGGGTCAGATACAGATGGCACAGAGGATTGTCACAGAATGAAGGAATCGTGACTGCTGCCAGGATAACGGGCATTCACCTGCATGATGCGCTGCCTGTGATCACACACCAGCTGCATATTGAGCGAGTGGAATCCCTTTCGGTTCATGAAAATAGCCGCGTTGACACGAGGCGCACGCAAGGCAATGTGTGTGCAGTCTGTGGCACCCTGCACCATGGGGAAGCCTGCAATCTGTGCAAACCCTCGTGCTCTATTCGCCTGCTTGTCTCTGGCAAGAGGGAATGAGATAAAGCTGTCTCTCTGTGTATAGAGAGCCTCAGTGACCTCCCTTATGCAGCAGTGAACTGCAAACTGCGAGATGTTGCTAATATCTCCAGCACCAGCCTGGAAGGAGCCAGACCCATAACAGTTAAGTGCCTCGGTCACCTTGACATCCACAGGCAATGCTATCCTTGCCCTGCTTTGAGGTTGCAGTTGTGGCTGCAACAGTTGGCAAATTTCACTCACAACCTCTTTTGTGAAGCAAAGCTGTCTCAAGCATTGGTCCTCACTGAAGTTGAGGAAAAAGAATTGCTCCCTGAAGAGCCTGTGCGGATATGACCTCCTGCTGAGTGCCCGTCTCCTCCTCCTCCTCCCTCTTCTAGCAGCTTGTCCTGCTCTGCGTGGCCTCTTTTCATTCTCCCAGTCATGCTCAATTCCCAGAGGAAGCCCTACCAGGCCATCCATGTCTGGAAGCAACTTCTCTCAGCACAATATTTTACATTACAAAAAAAGTACTGCAAGAACAGCTGGTAGAGTATTCAAACTTTAGCCAAGTATAGGAAACCTCCAAAAACACATAGAATTGTACCAGCAGCCAGAAGAAATAATCCAGCAACTAACCTGTAAGTAGTACGTGATCTCTTTAAATAGCGCTGGCGGGCGATCTTTAATTCCGTTTAACATTGGGCCGAAAATTGATCCCGGGACGCGAGAGTACGCACTGCATACTCTCGCGTATTCCCACTCCAATTGCCGGTTTTCTGCATGCCCTGCGCATGCGCTGAAAACCGGCAATTGCTCTTCCGAAAAGGGGGCGGGGCCGGAGTGCATCGCGTGCGCGCTACAGGCTGCGCGCACGCTGTGCACTTCATGCTTTGGACGCGCAGGTAAGTACTGAAGATTTTGGAAATGTAAAAAGGAGGAGTAAGACCCGCTTTTAAGAAGGTAAGTAGTGAATTAAGTATTTTTTTGAATTTTTTTTTACAGGTATATCTTTTTTATAGACTTTAAAGACAGGTAAGTTTATTTTTATAACTTTTTAAAAGATTTTAAATTTTTTCAAAAATTTAATTTTTTATTTAAAATGGTTAATTTAATTAACTATACTTATTTTATTAATGTGATGGTTTTTTTTTTAAATTTAATTGAGGTTTAGCTGTTATTTTGGGGGGGTGTAAGATTCATAAGTCTCTCAGCCATGCTGTGAGACTTATGAATGGAAGATGGTGTGCTGCCATTGGCTCTAACTGAGTCACGTGATCCCACAGCTCGCACGAATTCACTACGCCGCTGGGATACGCAAGCCCAGCACAGCTGATGTCTGGAACATCAAGTTCGTGCGAGCTGGATCAGAAAAAGCATAAGCGAGGTGAGACATCGCGGGAAGGCTTACCCCCGCGGGAACAGAGCAAGATCAATTTCTGGGCCATTGTGTTCAGTTGTGCGAGGCTGGAGCAGGGAGTTGGAAAATGGCAGCGCTGGCGTCAAATCAGCGTTGTACTCATTTGCATCGTCATCTCGCTGCTCTGCATGTTGCCGGCGGTCGTTAGGCGCGCGTGGGCAAACCCCTTTCGGAAATGTGTGCACGCATCTCGGACACCATTTTCAAGTCTTACGTGGTCGCGTAGCGCCTAAAAAACGGACACTACACGGCCCCATTTAGCCCCCATAAACTCTTGCCGGCACTTCAAGATTGCTACTTTTTTTTCTTTTCCTCATTGCAGTTGATCACCTGGATGGGTTCCGTCTTGGGAAGGGGGGGTTTATCTTGTGTCCCCCTCTTCTGCCTTGTGTCAGCTGTGGCTCAGTTGGTAGCACGCTCGCCTCTGAGTCAGAAGGTTGTGGGTTCAAATCGCACTCCAGGGACTTGAGCACATAAAGCTAGGCTGACACTCCCAGTGCAGTGCTGAGGGAGTGCTGCACTGTCAGAGGTGCTGTCTTTCAGATAAGACATTAAACCGAGACCCCATCTGCCCTCTCAGGTGGACGTAAAAGATCCCACGGCACTATTTCGAAGAAGAGCAGGGGAGTTATCCCGGTGTCCTGGCCAATATTTATCCCTCAACCAACATAACAAAAACAGATTATCTGGTCATTATCACATTTCTGTTTGTGGGAGCTTGCTGTGCGCAAATTGGCTGCTGTGTTTCCCACATTACAACAGTGACTATACTTCAAAAGTAATTCATTGGCTGTAAAGCGCTTTGAGATGTCTGGTGGTCGTGAAAGGCGCTATATAAATGCAAGTCTTTGTGTAGCTGCTAGGCCACAGACATGCATACGTTGTGGCTTTCCCTGACTCATTATTGATGTTATGAGCATTGAAAATGCTAGCGTGTAGTTGTGGTTTTCAGGATCTTGCCTCCTGCGTTCTTAGCCAGCGTCTCCCCTGGGGGGACACTGACTCACATTTGGTAATGGAGGTTTTTTTTTTGACAGCAGCAGTTGACTCTTTTGTTCTCTAATTTGGAGCTGGGATGCCTTTGGGATTACTGGGATGCCCTTGGGATTATAGGATTCCCGTTTGGATAGCTGGGTATGGCTGCTTCCCGAGATTGGATGTGGCCTGGTTTCTCTGACATGGCAGCATCAAATGCTACTGATGCTGCTGGATTGCCCTGGTATAGGGTCTAACAGCACAGTTTAAACGTGTATCCCCAAATAGAAGGGATTAAGCTCTCTGCTTTCAATGAAAGAAAATTCTTCGGTTTGTTTTTTTCCCTCTGACATTCCCTTCAAATTTCTCTCCTTACTCCATCTCTCCTGAAGGCATGACTCCGTGACTCCAGTACCTCTCAGCACTGTAGCCAAGCGGTCATTCAGCCAGTCACAGCACGCGCTCACTTCCAGCAGGATAACAATCAGGAATGAGTCCCTTTACACAGAGGCTGGTTAGAATGTGGAATTCTATGCCATTAACCATTGTTGAAGCAGAGGCCATGAGGAGGTAACGGTGCGGGAACGGGAAGAGAAGCCATTGCAGGAGAGTCTCTGGCTACAACTAGATAGATAAGAAAGGAACTAGGCCAGGGCAGTCCCAACCAGCTGGACGACGGAGGAGAGGCATTGGAGGAGGATGGTGTGGTCCACCGTGTCAAAGGCTGCAGAGAGGTCGAGAAGGATAACCTGAAGAGAAGTTTAATCTATCAATCCACCAGAAAATTGAGAGCCAATTAAAAACCTCACCTCACAATCTGCATTAATGAGGAAATCCACTAAACGTCACTAGGAAGACCGACACCTTGTCTGGTGGCAGAGTTCTTGACCAATGAGAAGCTGCATCTACAATTCTGCGGCCGGGATAAGGGAGCCAGATTTACCAGGTTAAACACTGGAAGCTGGGTCACAGACAGTAGTCTCCTGGAAATTCGAATTGAAATGGTGGCAATGTAAAAGCAGCTTATATGAGAGGATTGGAGATCGGTTTTACAGTCAGGACGGTGAACTGGTTAGAGGCCCTTTGTTTTGGTAAACCGGGGTCTCTCACATGTAGAATCCCATCACCATGGTTGAGAGGCTCTAAACTAAACTACTAAGAGATCCACATGGGTGGAGTTTCTGTTTGCCTGATTCAGAATTCACACTCTCCCTGTACAGACACACCCAATTACCTAAATTCCGAGGGCTTAGGCACAAGTTGCCAAGATCTAAGGCTGAGGGACCACTCAGTGTGCACAGGAGCATTGCTGGATTTGATGAAAAAACTTGCATTTTCACATCCATAGGACATCCTAAAGGGCTTTACTGCCAGTAAATGACTTTTGAAGTGTAGTCATTGCTGTTATGTAGGTAGACACAGCAACTAATTTGCACTCAGCAAGGTCCCACAAACAGCAGTGTGATGAATGAGCAGTTAATCTGTTTTGGAGGTGTTAGCTGAGGGTTAAATGTTGGCCAGGACACCAAGAGATCTCCCCTGTTCTTTGAATAGCGCCATGGAATCTTTTACATCCGCCCAAGCAGGCATACGTTTTACGTCCTATTTAAAAATTGGCACCTCTGACAATGCAGCACTCCCTCAGTAGTGTCAGCCTAGATTATGTGTACAAGACCTGATATGGGACTTAGAGCCCATGGCGCCTTGACTCCTGAGGCAAGAGTGCTACCACTGAGCCAAGTCTGACACTAACCCAACTAGACCTGCATCATTCAAGCAGTGAGCTAGATCTGCTCCCAGAGTAGCCCTCAGGCCATTTTTGAAGTTGTGCCGTTAACTGTTTACAATTGAGCTGTTGGAGGATGAATCGGTTGGTTCCCAATAATTGACGTCACCCAAGTGGACTAACGGAGGGAAATCCTCCTACTTCAAGGGTTTTCATAGTGGCAAAGAAACTGACAATTTCAAAAAAAAGTCGAATAAATTTGTGGTAAGCTTCTCATTTTCTTGTAAATTAAAGAGGAGCACTTTGAAAAGCAAGTATTCTCCTAGACTCCCCTTTTGCTTAACATGAAAAGTAAAACTCCCTCTTTAAGGGACCTATTTTTCTTTAATACTTGAATTCCCATAAACCTACCCAAATGGTCTCTCTTTCTTTCCTCAGTCAGTTACTATTTGCTTTTCCAATGCCCTGTCTCAACCCCTTATCTTTTTGGCATCTCTTATTTAGCTTTTCTATATTTTGCATTTCTATATTTCCCAATCTACTTCCTTCCATGCTTCCTTGAATTGTTTGGAAACCTTCTTGTTTTTACTTTACACTGACTTTGAGCTCTCTGTTTCATTATTTAAATGGGTCCAAGGTTTGATAATATCGACTTACGAATGTGTACTTTATTTTCCAGACAATGGAGATTGGAAACTAATTATTCAAAATGTTGACACTATTTTAGCTATAATTTATTTTGGTAAATTTTTCCCTATATTTCTCCACCACTTGCTGGAGTTTAACTTCACAAGGGCTAAGCATCTTCTGGCACCTTGCCCTCCTGACCATTCTCCATGGGTGTGCCTTGACATTGATTGTCAGCAGGCTAATTGATCACCACAGGCAGCGGAGCTGATCTCCATCCTGTCCTCATTGACAGTCATTTTTTATAAAGTTCATTCTCGGAATATGAGCGTCACTGGCAAGGCCGGCATTTATTGCCCATCCCTAATTGCCCTTGAGAAGAACCTTTTTCTTGAACCGCTGCAGTCCGTGTGGTGAAGGTACTCCCACAGTGCTGTTAGGGAGGGAGTGCCAGGATTTTGACCCAGTGACGAAGGAACGGCGATATACTTCCAAGTAAGGATGGTGTGTGTGACTTGGAGGTGGTGGTGTTCCCATGCACCTGCTGCCCATGTCCTTCTAGATGGTGGAGGTCGCGGGTTTGGGAGGTGCTGCATACATGCACACTTTCCAGCAGGGTGTGCTAGGTAGCAAGCAAGCTGACAAACACTGGGCAGTTTTCCCCTCCCTAATCAGGACTGCTGAGGCCAATTCTATCATGGAACATTATGGCACAGAAAGAGGCCATTTTGCCCATCAAGTCTGTGCTAGCTTTTTCCTCCACATAACTCACCGAGTCTAATCCCTGCATCGTGCTAACTCCCCATATCCTTTAATATACCTAATTTTCAGGCAGCTACCTAATTCCCTTTTAAAAGAAGTTACGGCCTCTACTTCAACAGTGGTTTATGGCAGAGAATTCCACAGTCTAACCAGCCTCTGTGTCACGGATTTTTTTAAACTCCTCTTTAATTCCTTTTGTGATTATCTTAAATCTGTGCCTTCCCATTACTGTCTCACCGATCAGTGGAAACAGTATATCACCATTTACCCTATCATAGTCCTTCATAATCTGGAAGGCCTCTTTCAGGTCACCCTTAGCCTTCTGAGTCCTAACGCCTCAAGCCCTTTCTTCATAAGTACAACCCCCTCATACCCTGGTAACGTCTGAGTGAATTTACACTGCCCCTTTTCCACTACTTTTATATCCTTCCTATAATGCTGCAACTGTTAAAGAGCATGTGGAATTGGAGGCAAGTTATTGGCATGAGTAGGGAATTGGTTAGGAGGTAGGAGACAGAGAGCAGGGATAATGGGTATGTACTCCAATTGGCAGGAGGTGACTAGTGCTGTCACCCAGGAAACTACTGGTGCCTCAGCTTTTCGCTATATTTATCAATTATATAGATGAAGGAATAGAGAGCCGTATATCTAAGTTTTCTGAAGACACATAATTAGGTGGTGCAGTAAATAGTATAGATGGAAGCAGAAAGTTGCAAAGGGACATTGATAGATTAAGTGAGTGGGCAAAACTGTGGAAGATGGAGTTTAATGTTGTAAAGTGTGAGGTCCTAAGAACTTTTGGATCTAAGAAAGATGGATCAGAGCATTTCCTAAATGACGAGAAGCTAAGAACATTGGAGGAGCAGAGAGATTTAGGAATCCAACTACAGAAATCACTAAAACCTAGTGGACAGGTACAAAAATAATTTAAAAGGCTAATGGAATGTGCTGCATGAATCTAATAAAAGTCCCCCACAAGTTAACCGGTTAACTAAACTATAGTCAGTTTGTAGTTGACAGAGGCCCATGCACAGTCTATATCTAACACTCTTGCAGAATCTTCCATCATATGTTTAAACCTTTTCAAACAAAATGGCTGAGCCCCAGTATGCTGTACCTCTTTGAGGGGAGGAAGTTTCTTTGAAGGAAGTGTCTCAGTGAAGGGAGTAGCGCCTTAGTGAAGTTCGCCTGCAACAGCTTCTCTTCCCGCTCCCGCACCGTTACCTCTGGTGTCCCCCAAGGATCTGTCCTTGGCCCCCTCCTATTTCTCATCTACCTGCTGCTCCTCGGCGACATCATCTGAAAACACAGCGTCAGTTTCCACATGTACGCTGACGACACCCAGCCAATGTTCCCTCTCATTTTTTTTTGTACTGAGCAGGCCATGAACTCCTTTGAGCATGAGCTTTTTGTCCGTGTGCAAATTTTGCAACAACTTTTACAACAAGCATATATATACAGTAATGCCATATTGCGACCCCACCGTCTCAAATCAAGAGACAATCAAACAAACTCTGAAAAATCAGTGAGTCTTTAGTTAGTGGTAGCAGTCGCCCCCTCTGAGTTAGAAGGTGAAGGGTTCGAGCCCCACTAAAGACAACTCCGGCGGGTGGAGACTAGAATATGGCCAATAAATACTGGGTTGACATCCAGCTGGGTACTCGTGTCCAGATTGAGTGACCACTGGTTCAGTGGTAGTATTCCCGCCCCTGGGTCAGAAGGGTTGGGTTCGGGCCCCACTCCAGACAACTCTGGTGAGCGAAACTCTGAAACTCTGAATACTGGGTTGACCCCCAGCAGGGGTCCTTGAGTCGATGTGTGTGGATGCCCCTCTATATCGTGAAAGGGTCGGTGGGGCTCTTTAGTGTTGGTTGTAGCCCACCTAGGAAGATAAAAACCCACGAGGAAGGCAATGGGATACCACCTGAGCTACTCTTCCCTAGTAAGAGGCTGAACAATCTCAGGTGTGTGACCTCAGTTAGGACCTGCTCGAGGGCAGAACACAATGGACTGACTCACAATTCGAATTTTTAAAATTCATTCTAAAATCCCGAAAACAATTAAGATAAAGATTAAAATAAAGATGTCCGTCTTTACAGTCTGTTAAGCATGACCTGGGCGGAATGCACAAGGGAGAATCTGGCAGAGAGGATTGCATGCCCCTCACAGAACCAATTGGATTTTTCTTTTGTTTATTTCAAGGAAAGGAAATTCAGCCAGGTTCTGTTACTGCATACAATCCTCCCCACCAGATTTTCCTTTCTGCTCTCTGCCCAAATGGTGCTTAACGCTCAGGTGGGAAAGATGAAAATCTTCTCCAATATGTCAGTATTGTAAAATGGTCACAATTACACCAATAAGCTTTTTATTGGCGCATTATAAAATGTTCTATAGTCTATTTCACTTTCTGATATGTTAACATGCAATCCATTTTTGTATCTATAACTTGAAAAAAAAATTCCCAGTATTCATTACTCATTTTCATTGGAGTTATTTTGTTCTATAAAATCACATGTAAATGTCTGATATTGCAGCCAGATACACAGTGCAAAATAATCACCCTGTTCTCACTTTTGTAAATGCCACTCTGTTAATTGTTCACCAAAATGAGTCTTAACACCTTATTGTTTAGTATTGGCATCTTTGGCAAAAAAATGTCAATTTTAAATGATTTCATTCATTTTATGGTAACTATAAAACATATTTTAGTCTGCTTTTGTTCACAGTACTTATCATCTAAATTATATATTTTGTACTACAGTGTACTTACATGAACTTCTCTTAATGGGTATGTCCAAGATAAGTGTGTAGGAAGAAGCTGTACAGTTAGGAGGGATGCACTGTGTGTAGATTAACTTTTCAAACTACATCACCCTACACAACCACAGACTCCTTGATCTGCATTATCGACATCTTATACATTTACTTAGAGAGAGGTGCAATCTTATTGTAGTCTTACACACAACAGACTGTTCGAATGGATCCCTGCAATCTTTGGAACTTGTTCCAATTCTTTAATGAAGTTGTCAGGATGTCAGTTAAATCTTTAAATGAATAGGGTGAGGGTTATGTTATAATCTATTTCTATGGATCACAAATGACTTTTGCGACTTGAATCCATTTTGTGTTTCTTACACAGTGGATTACTTTTTTGTAATGCATCATTGTATCCAGAAAATGTTATCTATGAAGTAATTTGTTTAATCCCTGTCTCTAAAGTGTGTATGTGCAGCCTTCAACATGTCATCGATGACGACGAACACCTCGCTAAGGCCATCCCCACGCCTCCACTACTCGCCTTCAAACAGCCGTCTAACCTCAAAAGTACCATCGTTCGCAGCAAATTACCCAGCTTTCAGGAGAACAGTGACCACGACACCACACAACCCTGCCATGGCAACCTCTGCATGACATGCCAAATCATCAACACAGATACCATCATCACACGTGAGGACACTACCCACCAGGTACATGGTACATACTCATTGACTCGGCCAACGTTGTCTGCCTCATACGTTGCAGGAAAGGATGCCCCGGAGCATGGTACATCGGCGAGACCATGCAGACACTGCGACAACGTATGAACGGACACCGCGCAACAATCGGCAGGCAGGATTGTTACCTCCCAGTCGGGGAACACTTCAGCAGTCAAGGACATTCAGCCTCGGATCTTCGGGTAAGCGTTCTCCAAGGCGGCCTTCGAGACACACGACAACACAAAATCATCGAGCAGAAACTGATGGCCAAGTTCCGCACCCATGAGGACGGTCTCAACCGGGATCTTGGGTTCATGTCACGCTACATGTAACCCCACCTGACGTAGAGTCATCCAGACTCGAGTCGTCGTTGGCTTGTTCACAGATGTGATTTCCAGTAAAAAAAGTAAAAAGTTTAAAGTTTATGGTTTTCCATAGACTGCAGCATCTGACACATTAGACCCCCTGTGACCCCACCTCATTGTCTTAGTTGTATCTTGCTATGTCTTTGATATAATGCCTTCCTGACTGACCTGATTGTCTCTCTGCCGAGGTGTGATAAAAGGCAGTTAGAAAGATTAACTGTAGTCGTCTGACATTGTACTCTGCACAGGCATTGTTCTCTGTCTATATATGCTGTGCCGATTTGTATTTCTTTACTTCACCTGACGAAGGAGCAGCCGCTCCGAAAGCTTGTGATTTCAAATAAAACTGTTGGACTATAACCTGGTGTTGTGCGACTTCTCTCTAAAGTGTGTGACCAGGAAAGTCCGGACCTTGTATTTTAATAATTGCATTTGTTTAAATACTATCAATTCAAAATACAATGCAATGACTTACAGTTGAAGAAAGGGACAAATGTCACCTTCAATAAATGTTTTGGTGGAATGATCCATTTCCGTACTGTATTTAAGTCTAAGTCACATGTTCTGGGCATTCTTTAAGACACATCTAATATCTAACGATATGAAGTAGCTTTTAAACGTCGTATGCTCATACAAGAGGGACTACTGTCCCTCCTACTCTGTTACTAATAAACCACAAGTCTGCGTTTCATTGAGGACTACTAAAGATAATTTTGCAAAGTCGAAAACACCTCGACACAAGGCGGTCTGAGTCCTTGCTGTGCGTGGAGTTCCCCGTGTCGCAGTCGGTATCGTTCGAAGGGGAGGGAGGATCTGAGCGGCTCCTAGACACTCTTTTACAGCAAACTACACTTGGCCAAATCCTTACAAACCCCAGTCACTGGGGCTTCACTCTCCGCATCCTCTGGAAACCGCAGTGACTTCAGTTGTTCGACTAAGTGATCACATTCCTCTGCCTTTTTACTCAGTAATAATTCCTTATGTTTCACTTTCTCCTGAACATCCATTAAGTGTTTGCGGAGTTAAATATACAACAACAAAAAATAAAATAAACTCTAATTCCAAATGGAGCTCAAGTAAGAAAGTGAATAAAGTGGTTAAACTTCCTAAGAAGGCGGTGAGGTTATCTATCCCCAGCCTTGGCGATGGGTTGGGATCAGTTTTGGAGAAGTTGTTTCCTTTTTTTCTGCTGCCGTTCCTTCTGTCTCTCACAGACTCTGAGGTACAAACGGGGGCACAAACTTTTTCCCCTCTCTCACAACATGATTTAAATAATCCTGATAAACTCTTTCAGTAAGGGGACAACACCTGGCAAAATTTAACTGGAACTTACCGTGGGACATTCAACATCACTTTCCTGTATTTTTTCTGGCTTTAAACAATTTTCCGAATTTTTAAAATTCTTCTCATATTTTTGTTTCAGCGCGGGCCTAAAAATTGTTTGCTTTAGCCTCCTTCCAGCGGCCATTGTATACGTGCTGTGCCTCCACCTGTGTTGTTTCAAAGTGCGGCCGCCGCTCAGTCCCCGGGAACGAACTACACGTCTCCACAGAAAAAAGTACTGACAGAATCCCTAGACAACGCTCGCCAGGTTCCGGGGCTCCGTATTTTAGCAATTACTGTTCCAATTCGGATCGGCTCTGACTCAGGCCGCAAACGACTCTCTGTGAGGATTCCTGGGCCATTGTGTGTTGGGCCCCTCCCATCGCTCCAGCTCACTGTGCGCGGGCTGCACGACCTTTGAATTTAAGTGCGCGGGATCGTACAGATCAGTGCGCGGTCACGCACCCGCTCACCTTACAGGGAACAGTGGCGGTGACTATTCCACTCCTCGCAATATACGGGGGATGGGACAGGAGAGACTGCCGCTGACCTAATGGCATTATCAGTAGTCCTGCCTGTATATTGATGGAGCAAACCAACTAAAAACCCTGCGATGTTCTTGTGACCGCCAGTGGGGGGTGGGGGCGCAGTGACCCCCGATTGAGGCCAGACCAACTTCCAGGCCCCACTGTCCAGGACCCACTCTCTGGGGGACTCGGCGCCTGCGCACTGAAGCCCGCTCCTGCGGGACTGCGCGAGTGCGAGGCCTGCAACGTGTGGTGCGCGACACCGAGAGAGCTGTGCGGCTGCGCAGCTCAAGGGAAACAGTGCGCCCAGCTCGACCCCACCACCACTTTTCTTGACCCCTCCACTTTTTGCCAGACTGCTTGTCTGACATCCAGTATTGGATGAGCAGAAATGTCCTCGAACTAAATTGTCTTCGGTCCCCACCACAAATTCCGTTCCCTAGCCTCCGACTCCATCCCTCTCCCTGGAAACTGTCTGAGGTTGAGCCAGACTGTTCGCAACCTTGGTGTCATATTTGACCCCGAGTTGAGCTTCCGACCACATATTGGCGGCATCACTAAGACCGCCTATTTCCACCTCCGTAACATCGCCTGACTCCGCCCTGCCTCAGCTCATCCATGGCCTTTGTTACCTCTGGACTTGACTATTCCAATGCACTCCTGGCCAGTCTCCCACGTTCTACCCTACGTAAACTTGAGGTCATCCAAAACTCAGCTGCCCGTGTCCCAAATCGCATCAAGTCCCGTTCACCCATCACCCCTGTGCTCGCTGACCTACATTGGCTCCCGGTTAAGCAACGCCTCGAAATTAAAATTCTTATCCTTATTTTCAAATCCCTCCATGGCCTCGCCCCTCCCTATCTCTGTAATCTCCTTCAGCCCTACAATCATCCGAGATATTTGCGCTCCTCCAATTCTGACCTCTTGAGCATCCCCGATTTTAATCGCTCAACCATTGGCGGCCGTGCCTTCAGCTGCCAAAGCCCTAAGCTCTGGAATTCTGGCAGTGTCTTAGTTGGGGGAGTAGTGCCTCAGTGTAGGGGGAAGTGTCTCTGTGAAGGGGAGCAGTGCTACTATGAATACGGTAGTGCCTCAGTGAATGATTGACTCTGTGGCTCGATATAAATACAAATGATTGAAATACAGATTCTTATTTATCATGTGGCATGGGGATGAAACTCGCACCTAGCCTTCAATTCTGCATTAGGAGCGTGAGCTAAAATTAAATGGGATAGTGATGGTGGCAACACAGTAGAAATCTAAAAACTATTTGTGCCAGGTTTAAACAGAATGCTCAGTGTCTCCAATGAAATGTATTTGTTCTGTTTCCAAGATTGTGGCTGAACTTCCAAGTGGCGCTGTCTATCACTCACTGTGTTTTCTGTGGTTTCAATTTTTTTTTTTTAAATCTGTCTAGTCTGCGTGTTATCTTTAAACCTCTGCGATGGAACTGTGGGAACCTACCCACTGTCTTCAGCTTCCTGGCCACACATACTTGTGAGGATCGAGGATGTGTTACCTGTCAGAGTTCTGTTCAGTCCAAAGACGTACTGTGAGCACAGATCGCTGTGATGTGCAGCGTTCTGTGTGGCATTCTGTGGTACCGTGCCATCACACAGCCACTCTGAGTGTATTCACAAAATATTTACTCTGTGAGCCAACTGTGAAATTCCCACAGTCGTGTTACTGTACCATCAGAGTTGAGGATACTGTGGAGCACGGAATTTATTCCAGGGGTGAGGAAACTATTAACTGACTCATCAACATCTCTCCCGGGGCTGGAATTAATTCAGTGTTCTGCAGCTCCCTGTGAAATGTTGTTTGCGTATTCTCTCTACCTTTTTCTCTCTCTACCGCTCTCTCTACCTCTCTTAAGAACATAAGAAATAGGAGCCGGAGTAGGCCATTCGGCCCCTCGAGCCTGCTCCGCCATTCAATAAGATCATGGCTGATCTGATCTTGGCCTCAACTCCATTTTCCCGCCCGCTCCCCATAACCCTTGACTCCCCTGTAGCTCAAATATCTGTCTATCTCAGCTTGAATATATTCAATGACTCCGCCTCTACAGCTCTCTGGGGCAGAGAATTCCAAAGGTTCACGACCCTCTGAGAGAAGAAATTCCTCCTCATCTCCGTCTTAAATGGGCGACCCCTTATCCTAAGACTTTGCCCCCTCGTTCTAGATTCCCCCACGAGGGGAAACATCCTCTCAGCATCTACCCTGTCCAACCCCCTCAGAATTTTATATGTTTCAAAAAGATCACCTCTCATTCTTCTGAACTCCAATGAGTATAGGCTCAACCTTTCCTCGTAAGACAACCCATTCATCTCAGGAATCAACCTAGTGAACCTTCGCTGAACACCCTCCAATGCAAATATATCCTTCCTTAAATAAGGTGACCAAAACTGCACGCAGTACTCCAGGTGTGGTCTCTCCAATGCCCTGTACAGTTGTAGCAAGACTTCCCTACTTTTATACTCCATCCCCCTAGCAATAAAGGCCAACATTCCATTTGCCTTCCTAATTACTTGCTGTACCTGCGTACTAACTTTTAGTGTTTCATGTACGAGGACACCCAGATCCTTCTGTACCACAGCATTCTGTAGTCTCTCTCCATTTAAATAATATTTTGCTTTTCTATTCTTCCTACCAGAGTGGACAACCTCATATTTTCCCACATTATACTCCATCTGCCAAATTTTTGTCCACTCACTTAACCTATCTATATCCCTTTGCAGACTCAAGAGATTGGTGAGCAAAGTTAAAGCACATGGGATTGGGGGTAATGTGTTGACGTGGATTGAGAACTGGTTGGCACACAGGAAACAAAGAGTAGGAGTAAATGGGTACTTTTCAGAATGGCAGGCAGTGACCAGCGGGGTACCGCAGAGTTCGGTGCTGGGACCCCAGCTGTTTACATTATATATTAATGATTTGGACGAAGGGATTAAATGTAATATCTCCAAATTTGCGGATGACACTAAATTGGGAGGCAGTGTGAACAATGAGGAGGATGCTAGGAGGCTACAGAGTGACTTGGACAGGTTGGGTGAATGGGCAAATGTATGGCAGATGAAGTACAATGTGGATAAATGTGAGGTTATCCACTTTGGTGGTAAAAATAGAGAGGCGGACTATTACCTGAATGGTGGCAGATTAGGGAAAGGGGACGTGCAACGAGACCTGGGCGTCATGGTACATCAGTCACTGAAGGTGGGAATGCAAGTGCAGCAGGCAGTCAAGAAAGCAAACGGAATGATGGCCTTCATAGCAAGGGGATTTGAGTACAGGAGTAGGGAGGTGATGCTACAGTTGTACAGGGCCTTGGTGAGGCCACACCTGGAGTATTGTGCGCAGTTTTGGTCTCCTAACTTAAGGAAGGACATTCTTGCTATTGAGGGAGTGCAGCGAAGGTTCACTAGATTGATTCCTGGGATGGCCGGACTGACATATCAAGAAAGATTGGGTCAACTGAACTTGTATCCTCTGGAGTTCAGAAGAATGAGGGGGGATCTTATAGAGACATTTAAAATCCTGACTGGTTTAGACAAATTAGATGCGGGCAGAATGTTCCCAATGGTAGGGAAAACTAGAACCAGGGGTCACAGTCTAAGGATTAAGGGGAAGCCATTTAGGACTGAGCTGAGGAGGAACTTCTTCACCCAGAGAGTGGTGAATCTATGGAATTCTCTTCCACAGAAGGTTGTTGAGGCCAGTTCGCTAAATATATTCAAAAGGGAGTTAGATATAACACTCACAACTAAGGGGATCAAGGGGTATGGCGAGAAAGCAGGAATGGGGTACTGAGGTAGCATGTTCAGCCATGAACGCATTGAATGGCGGTGCAGGCTCGAAGGACCGAATGGTCTACTCCTGTACCTATTTTCTATGTTTCTATGTTTCTTTGTGCCCTCCTCACAACTTGCTTTCCCACCTATCTTTGTATTGTCAGCAAATTTGGCTACAGTACACTCGGTCCCTTCATCCAAGTCATTAATATAGATTGTAAATAGTTGAGGCCCCAGCACTGATCCCTGCGGCACCCCACTAGTTACAGTTTGCCAACCTGAAAATGACCCATTTATCCCGACTCTCTGTTTTCTGTTAGTTAACCAATCCTCTATCCATGCTAATATATTACCCCCAACACCGTGAGCTCTTATCTTGTGCAGTAACCTTTAATGTGGCACATTATCGAATGTCTTTTGGAAATCCAAATACTCTACATCTACTGGTTCCCCTTGATCCACCCTGCTCGTTACATCCTCAAAGAACTCTAATAAATTTGTCAAACACGATTTCTCTTTCATAAAACCATGTTGACTCTGCTTGACTGTATTATGATTTTCTAAATGTCCTGCTATTATTCCCTTAATAATGGATTCCAGCATTTTCCCAATGACAGATGTTAGGCTAAGCGGCCTATAGTTTCCTGCTTTCTGTCTCCCTCCTTTCTTGAATAGGGGCGTTACATTTGCGGTTTTCCAATCCACTGGGATCTTTCCAGAATCTAGGGAATTTTGGAAGATTACTACCAATGCATCCACTATCTGTGCAGCCACTTCTTTTAAGACCCTAGAATGCAGGTCACCAGGTCCAGGGGACTTGTCAGCCTTTAGTCCCACTAGTTTGCCTAGTACTTTTTCTCTAGTGATAGTGATTGTTTTAAGTTCCTCCCTCCCTTTAGTGCCTTGATTATCTACTATTACTGGGATGCTTTTAGTGTCTTCTACCGTGAAGACAGATACAAAATATTTGTTCAAAGTCTCTGCCATTCCTTATTTCCCATTATTAATTCCCCAGTCTCATCCTCTAAGGGACCAACATTTACTTTAGCTACTCTCTTCTTTTTATATACTTGTAGAAGCTCTTACTATCTGTTTTAACATTTCTTGCTAGTTTACTCTCATAACCTATTTTCTCCCTCTTTATAATTTTTTTAGTCATCCTTTGCTGGTGTCTAAAAATTTTCTAATCTTCTGGCCTACCACTAATCTTGGCAACATTGTATGCCTTTTCTTTCAATTTGATACCATCCTTAACTTCCTTAGTTAGCCACGGATGGTTCATCCTTCTCGTAGAGTCTTTCTTATTGGAATATAGCTTTGTTGAGAGTTATGAAATATCTCCTTAAATGTCTGCCACTGCTTATCTACTGTCTTACCATTTAATCTATTTTCCCAGTCCACTTTAGCCAACTCTGTCCTCATACCCTTGTAATTGCCTTTATTTAAGTTTAAGATACTAGTTTCAGACCCAAGTTTCCCATCCTCAAACTGAGTGTGAAATTCTATCATGTTATGATCACTCTTCCCCGAGGATCCTTTACTATGAGATCATTAATTAACCCTGTCTCATTACACATTGCCAGATCCAAAATAGCCTGTTCCCTGGTTGGTTCCACAATGTATTGTTCTAAGAAACCACCCTGAATACACTCTATGAACTCGTCCTCAAGGCTACCTTTGCCAATTTGAGTTGTCCAATCGATATGAAGATTAAAATCACCCACGATTATTGCAGTACCTTTCTCACAAGCCCCCATTATTTCTTGATTTATACTTTGTCCTACAGTGTAGCTACTTTTAGGGGGCCTATAGACTACTCTCACCAGTGACTTATTTCCCTTACTATTTCTTATTTTCACCCAAACTGATTCTACATCTTGATCTTCTGAGCCAAGATCATTTCTTACTACTGTACTGATCTCATCCTTTATTAACAGAGCTACCCCATCTCCTTTTCCTTTCTGCCTATCCTTCCAAAATGCCAAATACCCCTGAATATTCAGTTCCCAGCCTTGGTCACCTTGCAACCATGTCTCTGTAATAGCTATCAGATCATACCCATTTATTTCTATTTGTGCTGTCAATTCATCTATCTTGTTATGAATGCTGCGTGCATTCAGAAAAAGGGTCTTCAATTTTGTCTTTTTAACATTTTTCCCTATTCTGACCCTACTTGCTGGTGCACTCTTATGCTTGTATGCTCTGTCCCTTCCTGTCACCCCTATCGCTAGCCTGCGCTATTGCTTTGTCCTTTCTCTTTAACTTTCTAAATTTCCCCTCACCTGACCCCTCCCTCCCACTATTTAGTTTAAAGCTCTATCTACAGCCCTAGTTATTCGATTTCGCCAGGACACTGGTCCCAGCACGGTTCAAGTGAAGCCCGTGCCAACGGAACAGCTCCCTCTTTCCCCAGTACTGGTGCCAGTGCCCCATGAATCGAAACCCATTTCTCCCACACCAATCTTTGAGCCACGCAGTCAACTCTCTGATCTTATTGACCCTATGCCAATTTGCTCGGGGCTCAGGTAGTAATCCAGAGATTATTACCTTTGTGGTTCTGCTTTTTAATTTAGCCCCTAGCTGCTCATACTCCCTCAGCAGACCTCTTTCTTAGTCTTACCTATGTCGTTGGTACCTACGTGGACCACGACAACTGGATCCTCCCCTTCCCACTCTAAGTTCCTCTCCAGCCCAGAGGAGATGTCCTTAACGTTGGCACCGGGCAGGCAACACAACCTTTGGGACTCACGCTCTCGGCTGCAGAGAACAGTATCTATCCCCCTAACTATACTGTCCCCTACCACTACTACTTTCCTTTTTACTCCCCCAACTTGAATGGCCCCCTGTACCACAGTGCTGTGGTCAGTTTGCTCATCCTCCCTGCAGTCCCTGCTCTCATCCACACAGGCTGCAAGAACCTCGTACCTGTTGGACAAGTGCAAGGGCTGAGGCTCTTCCAATGCTATCTTCTGGATCCCCATACCTGCCTCACTCTTAGTCACACCTTCCTGTCCCTGACCACGGCCCAAATCTGAAGTATTTAACCTAAGGGGTGCGACTGCCTCCTGGAACAGTGTCCAGGTAACTTTCTCCCTCCCTGATGTATCGCAGTGTCCGAAGCTCGGACTCCAGCTCATCAACTCTGAGCCGAAGTTCCTCGAACTGCAGACACTTACTGCAGATGTGGTCGCCCTGGATCACACTGGAGTCCACCAGCTCCCACATGCTACAGCTGCAACACATCACCTGCCCTGCCATCTATATTGTATTTTATTTAACTAATTACATTTTTTAAGTTTTGAAATATCACTCAATTATCTATGTATAGTTTTTAATCCATAATCATGGCTCTTAATTTAAACCAATGCCCTAGATTAGAGAAAAAGAGAAAACAAGAGAAAAAGAGTAATACTCACTTTCTTTCTCTCTCTCTCTCTATCTCTCTACTTCTCTCACTCTCTCTCTAGCTCTCTCACTCTTTCTATCACTCTCACTCTATCTATCTCTGTCTCTCTCTATCTCTATCACTCGCTCTCTCTATCTCTCTCTACCTCTCTATCTTTCTTTCTCTCTATCTCTATCTCTCTATATATATAATATATTAAACAAACTCCCAATAAACCACCATCATACACAAAGTCTAATATATGAAGCATATAGGAGAAAAAAATTGCAGGGATATGGGGTAAGAGCGGGGGAGTGGGACTAACTGGATTGTTCTTCGAAAGAACCGGCACAGACTCGCTGGGCCAAATGGCCTCCTTCTGTGCTGTATTATTCTATGATTCCATGATATTAAGAATCATACAATACAAATCACTTCACATTACAGCAGTCACTTTCAGCGACAGGAACTTAAGTCTGAGTTTTATGTTCTGCAGTTCCCTGTTGAACATACAATAACATTTATTAGACTTCCTGTCTAGTAAAAGCTTATTTCCTGTTGTCATGTTTTTGTCACCTCTGTTGTATCAACTTTTCCCGTTATGAATTCCGATGTCCACATTTATAATGGGAACTGCCCATGTAAATGTGTAACACTGTAATTATACCCTCCCACCAGTAGTGGCGGTGTAGCACATCAGATTTGCAGATCCCAGCATCTAATTATACGATAGTGGAACCCCAGAGTGCGAGCTGAACTAGATATCTTGTCTTTCACATGAGCCCTCACGTGCAAGTATAGTCACTGTTGTATTTACTGTGTTTATTTATTTTCTCCCCTTTACTCCTTGAAGTATTTTGTCCTGCTCTTGCCTGGGCACAGTGGGGCCAATTGTAGCACCCCCTCCCCCCGCCCCCCCCCCCCCCCGCCTCGCTCTCCTGGACGATATTAGCTAACTCAGCACAGAGCAGGAATCAAACTTTCCTGAAGAATACGACTCAGTACCATGCCATGCTACTGAGCTATCAGGAATATCATTTTCCCCCCGCCCCCCATCTTTTGATTGATTTCTAATCGGATACGGTCGCATGGATATTGGCTGCACTTTAGAAGTATTTGCATGTGTGAATGTTGGCAGGCTATTCAACCATGAAGAACAGCACAGCTGAGACTACTCATGACCTCATTCAACAGTCATGTGGATACATTTTCCAACAACCGGGTTGCAATCAGGAATTGGGAATGAGAACCCTGGCTGAATTTTCACTCCATAGCATGGGGTGCGCTGAAGCCAATTGCCCCATGCTAACCGCTGTGCCAACTCAGATCAGCTAACTCAAAGAGCATGGTTCGACCAGGGAGCTCTCTGGGTCTGTATGATTCAGTGCCAACCATCCAGTGCATGCGCCCACTAAATCAGCAGAGGAGCCAGTCAAAGGCACTCTACAGTCAGCTAGTAGGAGAGTGGGCCGTGTAACTGACCCTTTTGGCTGTGGTCCTGCCCTTTTATGACAGCAGGGCGGAGATCAGAAGCTCATCACGCAGAGAACTTCAGCGATGCCCATGGGCGTCCATGCAGCAGATCATCTTGCCACTCGTAGGCGAGAGGGGAACTGTGGCAGTGAGTGGCAGTACGGTGGGATGCGACCAACTTTCCTTAAGGAGAAGTGAGTTGGTGGGCGGTGGGAGAGTGAGTATTGGAGCAAATGGAAATCAGAAGTATTGATGTCTCATGGTTCCCCAAGTGATTACCTCCGGCTGTTGGCAAGCTAACCAGGAGGGGGGAGGTATTGGTCATCATTATCAGACGCCTGTGAATCTGTTAGTCTGCGGGGATCTACGCAACTGGGAGGAAAATATTCTATAGCTCTATAGTACTGAGAGGCAGCAGCCTGTTGATGTGATTCCGTTCCTTTGCTAAAGGCACTGACTCCATGATGGCATACACTCCCAGGGGACTAAATTGGATAAGGCCCGAAAACAGGCGCAGGGATCGCGATGCGCGATCCGCCTGCGCCCGTTGAAAGTAGTGCAGGCAGCACATGAAATTCGTGCTGCCTGCTCATTACCATGATTGCAGCGCTGAGCCCACAACTAAACCCAATGCTGGTTGGCTCAGCGCTCAACAAGGGGCCCAATATCGTGTGCAGTCTGCTCTCTGTTTAAAGGTTGCCTGCCGAGTGAAAAGCTGGCTGCACTTCTTAAAGGGGAGGTGCTTTGTGACTGGAGCTGGAGCAGTGTCTCAACAGGGCAGAGAAAGGGCACCTTGGTTCTCCGATGCAGCACTGGAGACCTTGGTGCAGTGGGTCTACAGGAGGAGACAGGTCCTCTACCCGTAGGGGGACCAGCAGGTCTTCCAGACACACTGTTCGAAGACAGTGGGAGGAGAACGCTGAAACGGTCAGTGCCACCAATATTTCCCCAGGACATAGATCCAGTGCCGGAAAAAGTTAATGACCTCACACGAGTGGTCAAGGTGAGTGAATGCATCTTTAAATGCCATGTCTCACCAACTGCACCAAGAGCCTCACACACTGCTCAATGCACCACACCCCCATCACTCACCTATCAACAAGCTCTAGCAATCACGACTTATACCTCACAATTCTTCACCTCACCCTCACACACTTACCACTGCAGCAAGGCTCACACCCACATCTCACACCCTGCACACAATTCCAGCTATTCAACCACGACAGGCACATCACCCAAACACATTGCACCACACTCACTGACACACTTCCCTTTCTCTTGCAGGCCAAGGTGGCTCACAACCGACGCGAGCAAGAGCAAACAGGCGGGGGGCAAGCACGGCTGCACAAACTGACTCAGCTGGAGGAGGCTGTGCTGGAGATCATTGGAGGGGCCGTCACTGAGGCCATGGTGCTTGGCAAGGCTGAAAGCTTTGATGATGACAGTATGCTCATACCTAATCCTTCTTCTCACATCCTACTTCCCCCTCACCCCACAATCTCTTCTCACTTACAAGCTGCTGATGGTGTAAGCATGCACATCTTGCTTCCACCCCCTCCCCGCACCACACCCCGACCCTTGTGCCTTTTTGCTTTCAGATACCCAAGAACTGCCAGCAGCCCAGCCTGTGCAGCAAGAAGTAGAGAAGGAGAGTGATGGAGAAGAAGAGGCACCGTCACTCGATCTGACACTCCCAGGCACCAGCTCAGAAAATGGCACTGCACGAACTTTAGAGGGTAGTATAGAGGTGGGATCTGCACGTGGTGAATCATCGGGCACGAGTGGGCTGCAGCCAGGCCAAGGGGAAAGGGTAGCGCAGGTGCCAGCTCCTTGGAGGGCGGGGTCGCACACGAGTTCTGCTGCACAGGACTCAGATGAGGACTTCGATGGGGCGGCCTACAAAAGAAAGGTGATGGGCATGCACACACAAATGCTTGGTGCATCGACAGGCCTGCCAGAGAGCCTGTTGTCACTGTCAAGGAGCATGAAGGAGTCCGGCTCCAACATTGTACAGGCCCTTGCGCTGAGCTTGGAGCCCATGATTTCCAGGATGGAAGTGATGGGCAACTCCATTAGAGCACTTGTGGACCCAACCATGATGCTGGGTCTGATGGGTGATGTCTCAGCTTCCATTGCAGCACAAGCGGAAGCCACCCAACGTCTTAGTGATACAGTGGAAGCTCAGACTGCTCTCATGCAGGCTCGGCTTTCTGCCACGTAAGCTCAGACTGTTCCTATCGTGGCTGGGTTTA
The DNA here is from genome assembly GCA_030390025.1 of Squalus acanthias. Lineage (NCBI taxonomy): Eukaryota > Metazoa > Chordata > Chondrichthyes > Squaliformes > Squalidae > Squalus > Squalus acanthias. The sequence continues at coordinate 64,791,254 of CM059434.1, read as the reverse complement.
CATTTATGGAAAGGGGCTTGCAGGGTGTCACAGCAGTCCAGCAATCTGTCCTCCAACAGATTGCTAGGATTGCTGAGGTGCCGCCCCGGGGGAGTGGCAGTGGCTCCATGGAGCACGAACCTGTTGTCCTCTCTCAGGATGACAGCATTTGTGCTCCCACCACTGCCACTCCGCCAGTGCCCTTGCTGTTGCCTGTCAGCAGCCAGCCCGGACTGCTGTCACCCATGCCGAGGTGGTGCAGTGTACAGCCGGGCCTACTTGGCCCAGAGCTGCTCGAGGTCCTCCTCCAAGGCCATCTGCAGTCTCCCCCACTGAAAGTCAGCAGCCTTCCACCAGCCATGCTGCAGCCACTGGGATAGCACTGTGTAGGAGCACTAGGACAGGCAAAGGAACACAAAAGACAGGCACTAAGGGTACTTTGTTATGTAATATTGGAATTAGTCATTTATAAATTATGTTTGTTTTGTGTTGGCTTTCATTTCAGCATTGTGGCCAAGAGGACGCTGTGATGTTCTGTGAGAGAGGGATGGTAAGGTGGGGAAGTGTTGAGCAATGGGAATCTGGGGTTTCATTTAGGGGAACCAGAGTCTGATGATGTGCTCACGGACAGCCCGTCCGGAACGGGGTTTTGCAGGCTGCCTCCTCCCTTCCTCCGCCTCCTCCTCCTCCTGAGGTGGTCGTGGAACCCGCGGTGGCGAGGGCTGCACCCTCATGATGGGCAAGTTGTCAGGATGCAGCACACCACCACGAATTGGGACGCCCGCGCTGGTGAGTACTGGAGAGCTCCTCCTGAGCGGTCAAGGCAGTGGAATCGTTGCTTGAGCACCCCAATGGTCTGCTCGATGGGGCTCCTCGTGGCAGCATGGCTGTCATTATATGAGTGTTGGGCACGAGTGGTGGGGTTGCGGACGGGAATCATCAGCTAGTTGTAGAGCGGATAGCCCTTGTTGCCTAGCAGCCACCCTTGGGTTCGACACAGTGGCTGGAAGATTGCAGGCTCAGCGGACTGGTACAGGATGAAGGCATCATGACTGCTGCCAGGATACCAGGAGTTCACCATCATGATGGGCTGGACGTGGTCGCACACCAACTGCGCATTAAGTGAGCGGTAGCCTTTGCGGTTACGGTACATCTCAGCATTGATAAGCGGCGCCCGCAAAGCCACGTGTGTGCAGTCGATGGCGCCCTGCACCATGGGGAAGCCTGATATCCTGGCAAAGCCACATGCGTACTCCTCCTGCTCCTCTCTGTTTAGAGAGAAGACAATGAAGTCCCCTCTCCTGGAGTACATAGCCTCTGTGACCTCCCAGATGCAGTAATGGACGCCGAACTGCGAGATGTTGGCTATGTCGCCTTGTTCCAGCCTGGAAGGATCTGCTGGTGATAACATTCAGGGCCACTGTCACCTTGAGGGCCACTGGCAGTGCTGTCATAGAGTCATAGAGTTATACAGCACAGAAAGAGGCCCTTCGGCCCATCGTGTCCGTGCCGGCCATCAATCCCTGTCTATTCTAATCCCATTTTCCAGCACTTGGTCCGTAGCCTTGTATGCTATGGTGTTTCAAGTGCTCATCTAAATGCTTCTTGAATGTTGTGAGGGTTCCTGCCTCTACCACCCTTTCAGGCAGTGAGTTCCAGATTCCAACCACCATCTGGGTGAAAAGGTTTTTCCTCAAATCCCCTCTAAACCTACCCCTTACCTTGAAACTATGCCTCCTGGTTATTGACCTCTCTACTAAGGGGAAAAGTTCCTTTCTATCTACCCTATCTATGCCCCTCATAATTTTGTACACCTCAATCAGGTCCCCCCTCAGCCTTCTCTGCTCTAAGGAAAACAACCCCAGCCTGTCCAGTCTCTCTTCATAGCTGAAGCGCTCCAGCCCAGGTAACATCCTGGTGAATCTCCTCTGCACCCTCTCCAATGCAGTCACATCCTTCCTATAGTGTGGCGACCAGAACTGCACACAGTATTCCAGCTGTGGCCTAACTAGCGTTTTGTACAGCTCCATCAAAACCTCCCTGCTCTTATATTCTATGCCTCGGCTAATGAAGGCAAGTGTCCCATATGCTTTTTTAACCACCTTATCTAACTGTCCTGCTGCCTTCAGGGATCTATGTACATGCACACCAAGGTCCCTCTGATCCTCTGTCCTTCCTAGGATCCTACCATTCATTGTGTATTCCCTTGCCTTGTTAGTCCTCCCAAAATGCATCACCTCACACTTTTCAGGGTTAAATTCCATTTGCCACTGTTCTGCCCATCTAACCATCCCGTCTATATCGTCCTGTAGCCTGAGGCTTCCCTCCTCGCTATTTACCACTCCACCAATTTTCGTGTCATCTGCGAACTTACTGATCATACCTTCTACATTCATATCTAAATCATGAATGTACACTACAAACAGCAAAGGACCCAGCACCGATCCCTGCGGTACACCACTGGACACAGGCTTCCAGTCACAAAGACTACATCAACTGCATTACCCTCATCCACACACCAAGTCACCCCCTCGAAAAATTCAATCAAATTGGTTAGACATGATCTCCCCCTGACAAAGCCATGCTGACTATCCCTGATTAATCCCTGCCTCTCCAAGTGGAGACTAATTCTGTCCCTCAGAATTTTTTCCAATAATTTCCCTACCACTGATGTTAGGCTCACTGGCCTGTAATTCCCTGGTTTATCCCTACTACCCTTCTTGAATAATGGTACTACGTTAGCTGTTCTCCAGTCCTCTGGCACCTCCCCTGTGGCCAGAGAGGTTCTGAAAATTTGTGTCAGAGCCCCTGCATTCTCCTCCCTTGCCTCACACAGCAGCCTGGGATACATCCCGTCAGGGCCTGGGGATTTATCCACTTTTAAGCCCACTAAAACCGCTAGTACCTCGTCCCTCTCAATACTAATTTGTTCAAGTATATCACAATCCCCCTGCCTGATTTCTATGCCTACATCACCCTTCTCCATAGTGAACACAGATGCAAAATATTCATTTAAAACCTCACCTACATCTTCGGCTCTACACACAGATTGCCACTTTGGTCCCTAATGGGCCCTACTCTTTCCCTGGTTATCCTCTTGCCCTTAATATACTTATAAAACACCTTGGGATTTTCCTTTATTTTGCTCGCCAGTGTTTTTTCATGCCCCTCTTCGCTCTCCTAATTTCTTTTTTAAGTACCCCCTTGCACTTTCTATACTCCTCTAGGGCTTCCACTGTTTTTAGTCCTTTGTATCTGCCAAAAGCCTCCCTTTTTTTCCTAATCCATTCTTGTATATCCCTTGACATCCAGGGTTCCCTGGGCTTGTTGGTCCCACCCTTGACCTTTACGGGAACATGTTGGCGTTGTACTCTCTCTATATCCTTTCTGAAAGACTCCCATTGCTCTGATGTGGATTTTCCTACAAGTAGCTGATCCCAGTCCATTTTGGCCAGATACTGCCGTATCATATTAAAATCGTCCTTCCCCCAATTTAGAACCTTTATTTCCGGTCCATCTTTGTCCTTTTCCATGACTACCTTAAATCTCACCGAATTATGGTTGCTGTCACCAAAATGCTCTCCTACTGACACATCTACCACTTGCCCAGCTACATTCCCTAGAATTAGGTCCAGTACCGCCCCCTCTCTTGTAGGACTTTCTACATGCTGGCTCAAAAAGCTCTCCTGGATGCACTTTAAGAATTCCGCACCCTCTAAGCCTTTCACACTCTGACTATCCCAGTTAATATTGGGGAAGTTGAAATCCCCGACTATTATTACCCTATTATTTCTACACTTCTCTGAGATTTGCCCACATATCTGTTCCTCTTTCTCCCCCTGACTGTTTGCGGGCCTATAGTACACTCCCAGCAAAGTGCTTGCCCCCTTTTTGTTTCTGTTGTGGGCCTGCTCTGAGGCTGCAGGTCTGGCTCCAAGAGCTGGCAGAGTTCTGTGACCAACTCCTTGGTGAAGGGGAGCCACTGCTCCTGGCTTTGGTGCAGGTAGGAGAAGTGCTCCCTGAAGACCCTCGGTGGGTAAGGCCTCCTGCTGAGAGCCCTCCTCCTCCTCCCTCTGCGAGCAGCTTGTCTTTGCTGCCTCTGCTCCATCACCCTGTCATGCTGGGAGCAAGTGGTGTAGTCAGAGGCCTTCCAGTTGCAGCCAACGCCTTCCCTACGTCCAGCAGCACTCCCTGCACACTTTACCAACTTTATAAACGTCTTCCAGCAAGTGAGTATTGATATAAACTCTGAACGAGCCAGAACAAGTGAAATAATCAACTTACCTGCAAGTAGGATGTTTCCCTTTAACTAGCACTGCTGGGGGAGTCCCTCATGCAGCTTAACGCACGTTCAGCTGTGTGTTTTTAGGAGAGGGCGACGTCCAAAATGGCAGGTTGTGCGTCAAATCAGCGTTGCACGCTGACTGACATCATGATCTGCCTACTCTGCAAACTGCCGGCGCACGCCCTCACCAAGATGGTGACCAGCGTGGGCCGCGCCGGACGTGGACGGAAGCGAAGCGGCCGCCATTATTTTTCCAAAACTGGCCTTAACTGCCGGTGCTAAGGTGCCGAATTTCGCGGCCCCAGTTCCGTGAGCATCTTCAGTACTTCACCCAAATGGCCATTCTTCATGTGGGAGAGCAGTGATTTTTTTTTCTCCCCTTCTTAGTCCAGGGTTGAAGCACTCCCTTTACTGAGATCAGCGAATGCCGTACAGTCCAGGGACTACACTCGACACCCAAATGGACAGTGAGCCATTGGAGCCTTTTGACCGACTAAACAGCACAAGAGAAAAGTGAACCTGAGCAGATCAGTAAAAGATTTTGTTTTTCCTTTACTAGTTCCAAGTGGCGATGTCAACAGCGACGATAGTGTATTTTGCTCGCCGATGCTCAGGGGTGGGAGCCTAAAATAACCCCATGGTAGGTGCTGAATGGGAACAGCAGGAGTCAACCCTGCATTTGGCCTTCTCTCTCTCTCTGTCCTTGTGCTATTTTTTACTGTCATTGTTTGGTTTGCTTTCGGAAACAGACAGACAATGGACGCAAACTCTACAACTGGTCGCTGTGAGATTCGGCTTGTGGAGTGCTTCAAATGTTAAGGGTCAAATCAGCATTCAGAGAGTGCCCCATTGAAAGTCCTTCCTGCTGCCCCACCCCCCGACCCAGCAAACCAAGAGTTTGGTTAAGAGAGCTTGGGAAGCACTGTAGACGGGTCTTGGCACTGTGCTGTTGTTTTTAAAGAATGGTTTAGAGGTTTTGTCTTACTTTAGTTCAAAGATTTTGCATCTTCACTTAAAGGAAGGATTGACGTTGCTAGGATACACACTCACAGCACAATCCCTTCCCCAGGCCTCTCTGTAAATGCTGCTTTAGGCTGGAATAATTCAGATTCACGGCATTCTCTGTTGCTATCTATGGGTGACATCCATTTTCAGTTCTTTTTCCCTCGCACCAGTCACACTGCATCTGCTTTTATTCATTGAGCTTCTAATAAAACTGTCATCTTTTATTTTACCAAGTATTGATGTAAAGTTAATGAATGGCCTTGTAGTTGCCAGGATCCAAATTGTCCTTTTAAAGTGCAGGCAATATGTTCAGAATTCACTGTCTGAAAGGGCGATGGAACCAGATTCAATTGTAACTTTCAAAAGGGAGTCAGGTTTTTACTTGAAAAGGAAACATTTGCAGGGCTATGGGGAAAGAGCAGGGGAGTGGGACTAATTGGACAGCTCTTTCAAAGAGTCGGCACAGGCACGACAGGCCGAGAGATTGCATAGAATGGGCCGATATTCTCTGGAGTTTAGATGAATGAGAGGTAATCTCATTAAAACGTGTAAAATTCTTAGAGGGCTTGACAGGGTAGATGCTGAGAGGCTGTTTCCCCTGGCTGGAGAGTCTAGAACCAGGGGTTGCAGTCTCAGAATAAGGGGTCGGCAATTTAGGAGGGAGACGAGGAGAACTTTCTTCACTCAGAGGGTGGTGAATCTGTGGAATTCTCTACCCTAGAGGGCTGTGGAGGCTCAGTCGATGAGTATATTCAAGACAGAGATCGATAGATTTTTGGACTCTAGGGGAATCAAGAGATCTGGGGATCGGGCGGGAAAGTGGAGTTGAGGTCGATGATCAGCCATGATCTTATTGAATGGCGGAGCAGGCTCGATGTGCCGTATGGCCTACTCCTGCTCCTAATTCTTATGTTCTTATGAATGGCCTCTTTCTGTGCTATATGATTCTATGCTTTCCAAGACCCAATGAATCTTTTATTGCTGTAGACAGTGCTCCTCAAATTTCTTCCCAAGTCTCCTTCAGCACCTTGGGATATATCCCATCTGGCCCAGGAGATTTAGTAGTCTTCAGTCCTTTTAACATATCAAGAGCATTCTCCTCAAATGATTCTATGAAAATCATTGCACCACAATGACTGGACAGCAAGCCCCCCCTAGTGAATACTTCTGGAGCAATTAATTCAAATATTTCCCCTTCATCTCCAATTATCTTTTAAAGATCTAACATCATCTGTAATCACTATTTACTATTGGATACTGACAAGGTTTTTAATAATGAACAGACACAGACATCCACTCACCCGTGTGTCTGCTACACGGGCCCACTGTAACAGCCTGCTATTACAAACCTCTCACTCTCACACACCTTTTCCCTTGTCCTAGTTGAAGTTCAGTTAAAGTCAGGACAGGACACCTCCTCTAGACCCATCTTTTGTTTCTTTACTTGTCCCTTTTTGTCATTTAATCACTCCCTATCACATACCTTCCCCTTTGTTCTTTCCTTTCCCCCGCCCCCACCCAACCACACTATTCCCTGGCTCCGTACTTGCTTAAAAGTTGTTCATCTCCAACATCTTCCAGTTCTGATGAAAGATCATCGACCTGAAACGTTAACTCTGTTTCTCTCTCCACAGATGCTGCCTGACCTGCTGAGTATTTCCAGCATTTCCTGTTTGTATTTCAGGAAACATTAAGTCGGTTGATAAAACTAAGAAAATGATTTAAAGAAAGGTGCCTCCCACCCATTGTACATTGTGGTCTGTTTCTAATGGCAGTGATCCAGGTGGCATGCTTTAGCAAGTACATATAAGTGGGAATTATACTGATTCAGAGACACTGACACAAAGTGTACAGATGCTTCGGCTGGAATTTTGCCGGTCCTCAGAGTGTGGGATTGGAGGCGGGACCGCTGTCAAAATCGCAAAGATTGACAGCGTGCAGGAAACCTGCTGTCAACCCGCCTCCAATCAATCTTCCCAAGTGTCGGGTCCCCGATTTGCGCATGGACCCGACACCTAGCGGTGGGAAGAGGATTATCGCCACTTACCTGGCTGTTATCAGGTACTTGATAGTTGTTAACAGGCTCTTTTTCAATTTTGCCGCTTCTGCCTCGGGTTCCCCGACGCCCGGACACCACGCCAGGTAAGTGTGGCGTGTTGTGAGTCTGCTGTAATGTTTCTGCATTGATGACAGCTGCAGAAGTGGTGTGAAGGATCCAACGGTGCATTGGTGAGTCTCAGAGGTAAGAACATTTTGGGGAAATCATTTTTAATGCATTTACACTTTTCTGTAGGTAACAGGTTTTGAATTGGCTGTCTAGTCCCACCTCATTGGGAGAACCTCTCTCACCAGTGACAGATCGCTTCTGTCACCTCACCTGCAGCTGCCATCTGTTCTAGCCGAAGGAGGGAGTCATTGGAGAGCCTGGGTGCAAGAGCTCACCTGTGAACAGTGATTGTCAGTGTTTGCAGCACCTCAATGCTGTCAAACACTGAGAAATGAGCTGTCAAAGAAAATTGTGCGTGGTCCCTTGAAGAAAACCAGCAGATGATGCGTCATCAAATGACGTCATCTGATCGGCTTCCTCTTAATTGGTCGGCAAGCCCGCAGGGTGGGCTTAATGAGGCCAATCGACGTAAAATCGCGTCCGTTGGCCGGATGCAGTTGGGGGCGGGGCTGAAACCCAAAACCAGCTGACCCGCTCCCAAGCCGCATCCATTGGAAAAATTGCGGCCTTCGTGTTTGTTGGGAACATCCAAGTTCCAATTATTCCTTCTGTCGGTCTTTTCCTACAGCCAATTCCAACATTTATTTTCTCCCTATGTCAATAATTTCACCGATACCAACAAACTACTTGGAGGGCTCTCCTCATTGATGTTGTAGTTAAATGCATGGCTCCGTGTGTACCAAGCTATAATTCTCCTCAGTGTCCCCTGGGATAGCGAGGAAAGGAATCCGCCAGGGTTGCCACTCCTGATCTGCTGAAAGAAAGTACACGTGTGTGGGCTGTTGGGTAGGATCAGATTCAGCGGTGACGCACTCCACGGTCGAATAGGCAACCCTCTCCGAAATCAGCAGCTTGTCATTGCGATGCAGCCCTGGTGCCATTCCTATGTGGGCTCCCAGAAAAAAGAAAGACTTGCATTTGTATAGAGCCTTTCACGACCCTCGGGACATCCCAAAGTGCTTTCCAGCCAACAGCCCAAGACAGGCAGCGCAATGTACATTGAGGCTCTAGCCCTGTGACAAGAAGTGATATAAGGTACAGAAAGGACAGCGCTGTATCTCCCAGCACTCCAAATATAACAGCATTAGCATCAGATTTCAGCTGCAGGTGTACAGTACAGCGACTCCTAAAAGTAGGGAGAAAAAAAATCCCAACAAAAACCATGAGATTAGGCGAAGGAACGAGCTACACTGAAACCGTCCAATTCACTGGAATTTCTGACTCATTGGCAGAAATTCACAGAATTCAGCTTCTGGAGCGAAGGCTTTCTGGCCAAGTCCAGCGTTCTGTTACATTGTTTGGCTATTCAGAGATTTGTCTGGGCAAATGTGAAAGGTTTGGTTGCCAGCACCGACACACACACACAGTCCACCTTGGCATGGACATGCAGCGATTGAAACAACCAGCCCCATCCCCACCATTGACAGGAAAAGAGAGGGAAAGTGCCATTGAACTTGCTCCGTTTCTATGGGGACATAAAAAAGCCTATCTGGCAGGCCCAATTTGGGGGAAAAAAGGGCTGTCTAAATTCTGGCTGGGATAAGTGGAAACCTCTGATCCAGTTTAGGCCTCCCCATAAAGTGCAATGGAGGGCTCCATGGTTCCATCACCCACGATGGAGCTGTAATGTGGGGAATGTGATGGGGGCAGGGGGGGATATCAGAGCAGATTTATACACTCACAGGATCAGACTTGTTCTGTTTACAGTACACATAACTGGCATGAGGTAACCACCTCCCTCTGGTGCTGTATGTGTGTATGGTAACGTGCTAAGGATAACACTGGACTGATGTTAGAGGAGATGAATTTACAGGGAGATTTCCCAGTCACACCTACTGACGACACATGCAGCCAAGGTCTCTACAAAAACACAACGTCAAGGTCTCCACACACACACCGCCAAGGTCTCTACACACACACACCGCCATGGTCTCTACACACACACCGCCAAGGTCTCTACACACACACACTGCCATGGTCTCTACACACACACCGCCAAGGTCTCTACACACACACACCGCCAAGGTCTCCACACACACACCGCCAAGGTCTCTACACACACACACCGCCAAGGTCTCTCCACACACAGACCGCCAAGGTCTCCGCACACTCACCGCCAAGGTCTCTCCACACACACACCGCCAAGGTCTCTCCACACACAGACCGCCAAGGTCTCCGCACACTCACCGCCAAGGTCTCTCCACACACACACCGCCAAGGTCTTTACACACACACAACGTCAAGGTCTCTACACACACACACCGCCAATGACTCTACACACACACCGCCAAGCTCTCTACACAAAGGCACCGCCAAGGTCTCCACACACACACCGCCAAGGTCTCTACACACACACACCGCCAAGGTCTCTACACACACTCACCGCCAAGGTCTCTCCACACACACACCGCCAAGGTCTCTCCACACACACCCCGCCAAGGTCTCTCCACACACACACAGCAAAGGTCTCTACACACACACACCGCCAAGGTCTCCACACACAGACACCGCCAAGGACTCTACATGCACACACCGCCAAGGACTCTACACCAACACCGCCAAAGACTCTAGACACACACCGCCAAGGTCTCCACACACACACACCGCCAAGGTCTCCACACAGACACCGCCAAGGTCTCCACACACACACATCACCAAGGTCTCCACACACACACCGCCAAGGTCTCCACACACAGGCACCGCCAAGGTCTCAACACACAGGAACCGCCAAGGTCGCCACACACACACATCGCCAAGGTCTCCACACACAGGCACCGCCAAGGTCTCTACACACAGGCACCGCCAAGGTCTCTATACACACACACCGCCATGGTCTCTACACACACACCGCTAAGGTCTCTACACACACACACCGCCATGGTCTCTACACACACACCGCTAAGGTCTCTACACACACACACCGCCATGGTCTCTATACACACACACCGCCATGGTCTCTACACACACACCGCTAAGGTCTCTACACACACACACCGCCATGGTCTCTACACACACACCGCCAAGGTCTCTACACACACACACCGCCAAGGTCTCCACACACACACCGCCAAGGTCTCTACACACACACACCGCCAATGTCTCTCCACACACAGACCGCCAAGGTCTCCGCACACTCACCGCCAAGGTCTCTCCACACACACACCGCCAAGGTCTTTACACACACACAACGTCAAGGTCTCTACACACACACACCGCCAATGACTCTACATACACACCGCCAAGCACTCTACACAAAGGCACCGCCAAGGTCTCCACACACACACCGCCAAGGTCTCTACACACACACACCGCCAAGGTCTCTACACACACAGACCGCCAAGGTCTCCGCACACACACCGCCAAGGTCTGCACACACACACCGCCAAGGTCTCCGCACACACACCGCCAAGGTCTCCACACACACACCACCAAGGTCTCCACACACACACCGCCAAGGTCTCCACACACACACCGCCAAGGTCTCTGCACACACACCGCCAAGGTCTCCACACACACACACAGCCAAGGTCTCTACACACACAGACCGCCAAGGTCTCTACACACACACCGCCAAGGTCTCCACACACACACCGCCAAGGTCTCTACACACACACACCGCCAAGGTCTCTCCACACACACCCCGCCAAGGTCTCTCCACACACACACACAGCAAAGGTCTCTACACACACACACCGCCAAGGTCTCCACACACAGACACCGCCAAGGACTCTACATGCACACACCGCCAAGGACTCTACACCAACACTGCCAAAGACTCTACACACACACCGCCAAGGTCTCCACACACACACACCGCCAAGGTCTCCACACAGACACCGCCAAGGTCTCCACACACACACATCGCCAAGGTCTCCACACACAGGCACCGTCAAGGTCTCAACACACAGGAACCGCCAAGGTCGCCACACACACACATCGCCAAGGTCTCCACACACAGGCACCGCCAAGGTCTCTACACACAGGCACCGCCAAGGTCTCTACACACACATCGCCAAGGTCTCCACACACAGGCACCGCCAAGGTCTCTACACAGACACACCGCCAAGGGCTCCACACACACACTCCGACAAACTCTCTACACACACACAACGTCAAGGTCTCTACACAGACACACCGCCAAGGGCTCCACACACACACACCGCCAAGGGCTCCACACACACACTCCGCCAAGGTCTCTACACACACACAACGTCAATGTCTCTACACACACACTCCGCCAAGGTCTCTCCACACACACAACGTCAAGGTCTCTACACACACACACCGCCAAGGTCTCCACACACACACACCGCCAAGGTCTCTACACACACACTCCGCTAAGGTCTCCACACACACACACAGCCAAGTTCTCTACACACACAGACCGCCAAGGTCTCCACACACAAACCGCCAAGGTCTCTACACACACACACCGCCAAGGTCTCCACACACACACACCGCCAAGGTCTCTACACACACACTCCGCCAAGGTCTCTACACACACACTCCGCCAAGGTCTCTACACACAAACACCGCCAAGGTCTCTAGACACACACGCCACCAAGGTCTCTACACACACACACCGCCAAGGTCTCTACACACACACACCGCCAAGGACTCTACACACACACCGCCAAGGACTCTACACCCACCCAGCGCCAAGGTCTCTCCACACACACACCGCCAAGGTCTCCACACACACACACGGCCAAGGTCTCTACACACACACACCGCCAAGATCTCTACAGACAGACACCGCCAAGGTCTCTAGACACACACACCGCCAAGGTCTCTACACACACACACTGCCAAGGTTTCTACACACACACACCGCCAAGGACTCTACACACACACCGCCAAGGACTCTACACTCACACCGCCAAGGTCTCTACACACACACACCGCCAAGGTCTCCACACAGACACCGCCAAGGTCTCTACACACACACATCGCCAAGGTCTCCACACACAGGCACCGCCAAGGTCTCTACACGCACACACCTCCAAGGTCTCTACACACACACACCGCCAAGGTCTCTACACACACACACCGCCAAGGTCTCTACACACAGGAACCGCCAAGGTCTCCACACACACACCGCCAAGGTCTCTACACACAGACCGCCAAGGTCTCCACACACACACACCGCCAAGGTCTCTACCCACACACCGCTAAGGTCTCTACACACACAGACCGCCAAGGTCTCTACACTCACACCACCAAGGTCTCCACACACAGACCGCCAAGGTCTCCACACACACACACCGCCAAGGTCTCTACCCACACACCGCCAAGGTCTCTACACACACAGACCGCCAAGGTCTCTACACACACACCGCCAAGGTCTCCACACACAGACAGCCAAGGTCTCTACACACACACCGCCAAGGTCTTCACACACACACACCGCCAAGGTCTCTACACACACACACGGCCAATTTCTCTCCACACACACACCGCCAAGGTCTTCACACATACACACGGCCAAGGTCTCTACACACACACACCGCCAAGGTCTCTAGACACACAGACCGCCAAGGTCTCCACACACAGACCGCCAAGGTCTCTACACACACACACACGGCCAAGGTCTCTCCACACACACACCGCCAAGGTCTCCACACACACACACCGCCAAGGTCTCTACACACACACAGCGCCAAGGTCTCCACACACACACACCGCCAAGGTCTCTACACACACACACAGCCAAGGTCTCTACACACACACACCACCAAGGTCTCCACACACACCCCGCCAAGGTCTCCAAACACACACCGCCAAGGTCTCCACACACAGACCGTCAAGGTCTCTACACACACACACCGCCAAGGTCTCCACACACACACACCGCCAAGGTCTCTACACACACACACCGCCAAGGTCTCCACACACACACACCGCCAAGGTCTCTACTCACACACCGCCAAGGTCTCCACACACACACACCGCCAAGGTCTCTACACACACACACCACCAAGGTCTCCACACACACCCCGCCAAGGTCTCCAAACACACACCGCCAAGGTCTCCACACACAGACCGTCAAGGTCTCTACACACACACACCGCCAAGGTCTCCACACACACACACCGCCAAGGTCTCTACACACACACCGCCAAGGTCTCCACACAGATACCGCCAAGGTCTCCACACACACACCGTCAAGGTCTCTACTCACACACCCCGCCAAGGTCTCTACACACACACCCCGCCAAGGTCTCTGTACACACACACACAGCCAAGGTCTCCACACACACACCCCGCCAAGGTCTCCGCACACTCACCGCCAAGGTCTCTACACACACATAGCCAAGGTCTCTACACACACAGACCGCCAAGGTCTCCACACACAGACCGCCATGTCTCCACACACACAGACCGCCAAGGTCTCTACACACACACCCCGCCAAGGTCTCTACACACACAGTCCGCCGAAGTCTCTACACACACACACCGTCAAGGTCTCTACACACACACACCGCCAAGGTCTCCACGCAGACACACCGCCAAGGTCTCTGCACACACAACGCCAAGGTCTCTCCACACACAGACCGCCGAAGTCACTACACACACACAACGTCAAGGTCTCCACACAGACACACCGCCAAGGTCTCCACACACACACCGCCAAGGTCTCTCCACACACAGACCACCGAAGTCTCTACACACGCACATCGCCAATGTCTCTACACACACACCGCCAAGGTCTCTACACACACACACCGCCAAGGTCTCCACACACACACACCGCCAAGGTCTCTACACACACACCGCCAAAGTCTCTCCACACACACACTGCCAAGGTCTCCACACACACACACCGCCAAAGTCTCTCCACACACAGAACGTCAAGTTCTCTACACACACACACACACCGCCAAGGTCTCTACACACACACACCGCCAAGGTCTCTACACACACACTCCGCCAAGGTCTCTACATACACACACCGCCAAGGTCTCTACACACACACCGTCAAGGTCTCTACACACACACTCCACCAAGGTCTCTACACACACAGACACCGCCAAGGTCTCTACACACACACACCGTCAAGGTATCTACACACACACACCGCCAAGGTCTCCACACACACACACCATCAAGGTCTCTCCTCACACAGACTGCCAAGGTCTCTGCACACACACAATGCCAAGGTCTCTACACACACACAACGCCAAGGTCTCCACACACACACACCATCAAGGTCTCTCCTCACACAGACTGCCAAGGTCTCTACACACGCACAACGCCAAGGTCTCTACACACACACAACGCCAAGGTCTCTACACACACACAACGCCAAGGTCTCTACACACACACAATGTTAAGGTCTCTGCACACACACCGCCAAGGTCTCTACAGACACACCGCCAAGGTCTCCACACACACACACCGCCAAGGTCTCTACACACACACCGCCAAGGTCTCTACACACACACCGCCAAGGTCTCTACACACACACCGCCAAGGTCTCTACACACACACCGCCAAGGTCTCTACACACACACCGCCAAGGTCTCCACACACACACACCGCCAATGTCTCTCCACACACACACCGCCAAGGTCTCTACACACACACCCCGCCAAGGTCTCTACACACACACCGCCAAGGTCTCTACACACACACCGCCAAGGTCTCTACACACACAGACCGCCAAGGTCTCTACACACACACAGTCAAGGTCTCTACACACACACAACGCCAAGGTCTCCACACACACACCCCGCCAAGGTCTCTACACACTCACCGCCAAGGTCTCTCCACACACAGACCGCCAAGGTCTCTACACACACACACCGCCAAGGTCTCCACACACACACAGCCAAGGTCTCTACACACACACACCGCCAAGGTCTCTACACACACACACCGCCAAGGTCTCTACACACACACCCCGCCAAGGTCTCTACACACACACCCCGCCAAGGTCTCTGTACACACACACACAGCCAAGGTCTCTACACACACACAACGCCAAGGTCTCTACACACACACCGCCAAGGTCTCTACACACACATAGCCAAGGTCTCTACACACACAGACCGCCAAGGTCTCCACACACAGACCGCCATGTCTCCACACACACAGACCGCCAAGGTCTCTACACACACACCCCGCCAAGGTCTCTACACACACAGTCCGCCGAAGTCTCTACACACACACACCGTCAAGGTCTCCACGCAGACACACCGCCAAGGTCTCTGCACACACACAACACCAAGGTCTCCACACACACACACCGCCAAGGTCTCTACACACACACCGCCAAAGTCTCTCCACACACACACTGCCAAGGTCTCCACACACACACACCGCCAAAGTCTCTCCACACACAGAACGTCAAGTTCTCTACACACACACACACCGCCAAGGTCTCTACACACACACCGCCAAAGTCTCTACACACACAAACCGCCAAGGTCTCTACACACACACTCCGCCAAGGTCTCTACACACACACACCGTCAAGGTCTCTACACACACACTCCACCAAGGTCTCTACACACACACACACCGCCAAGGTCTCTACACACACACACCGTCAAGGTATCTACACACACACACCGCCAAGGTCTCCACACACACACACCATCAAGGTCTCTCCTCACACAGACTGCCAAGGTCTCTGCACACACACAATGCCAAGGTCTCTACACACACACAACGCCAAGGTCTCCACACACACACACCATCAAGGTCTCTCCTCACACAGACTGCCAAGGTCTCTACACACGCACAACGCCAAGGTCTCTACACACACACAACGCCAAGGTCTCTACACACACACAACGCCAAGGTCTCTACACACACACAACGTTAAGGTCTCTGCACACACACCGCCAAGGTCTCTACAGACACACCGCCAAGGTCTCCACACACACACACCGCCAAGGTCTCTACACACACACCGCCAAGGTCTCTACACACACACCGCCAAGGTCTCTACACACACACCGCCAAGGTCTCTACACACACACCGCCAAGGTCTCTACACACACACACCGCCAATGTCTCTCCACACACACACCGCCAAGGTCTCTACACACACACCCCGCCAAGGTCTCTACACACACACCGCCAAGGTCTCTACACACACACCGCCAAGGTCTCTACACACACAGACCGCCAAGGTCTCTACACACACACAATGCCAAGGTCTCTACACACACACAACGCCAAGGTCTCCACACACACACACCGCCAAGGTCTCTACACACACACCGCCAAGGTCTCTACACACACACCCCGCCAAGGTCTCTACACACACACACACCGCCAAGGTCTCTACACACACACACACCGCCAAGGTCTCTACACACACACCGCCAAGGTCTCTACACACACACCCCGCCAAGGTCTCTACACACACACACCGCCAAGGTCTCTACACACACACCGCCAAGGTCTCTACACACACACACCGCCAAGGTCTCTACACACACACACACCGCCAAGGTCTCTACACACACCGCCAAGGTCTCTACACACACACACCGCCAAGGTCTCTACACACACACACAATGCCAAGATCTTCACACACACACCGCCAAGGTCTCTACACACACACACAATGCCAAGATCTTCACACACACACCGCCAAGGTCTCTACACACACCGCCAAGGTCTCTACACACACACACACCGCCAAGGTCTCTACACACACACACCGCCAAGGTCTCTACACACACACACAATGCCAAGATCTTCACACACACACCGCCAAGGTCTCTACACACACACCGCCAAGGTCTCTACACACACACACACCGCCAAGGTCTCTACACACACACACACCGCCAAGGTCTCTACACACACAACGCCAAGGTCTCCACACACACACACCACCAAGTTCTACACACACACACCGCCAAGGTCTCCACACACACACTGCCAAGGTCTCCACACACACACTGCCAAGGTCTGTACACACACACACACACACACACACACTGCCAAGGTCTGTACACACACACACTGCCAAGGTCTCCACACACACACTGCCAAGGTCTGTACACACACACACCGCCAAGGTCTCCACACACACACTGCCAAGGTCTCTACACACACACACCGCCAAGGTCTCCCAGTTTCTCCGTCTCCGCCGCATCTACTCCGACGATGCCACCTTCCATACCAGTGCTTCCGACATGTCTTCCTTTTTCCTCAACCGAGGATTCCCCTCTACCGTGGTCGACATGGCCCTTGACTGTGTCCGTTCTATCTCCCGCACTTCTGCCCTCACCCCGGCCCCTCCCTCCCGGAACCACGATAGAGTTCCCCTTGTCCTCACCTTTCACCCCACCAGCCTTCCACATTCAACGGATCATCCTCCGCCATTTCCAACGTGATCCCACCACCAAACGTATCTTCCCCTCACCTCCCCTTTCAGCATTCCGTAGGGACCGCTCCCTCCGAGACACCCTAGTCCACTCCTCTATCACCCCCAGCACCCCTTCCCCTCACCCGGCACCTTCCCGTGCAAGCACAGGAGATGCAACACCTGCCCTTATATATCCCCCCTTCCCACTCTCCAGGGCCCCAAACATCCCTTCCAGGTGAAACAGCGATTTACTTGTACTTCTTGCAATTTAGTATACTGTATTCGCTGCTCACGATGTGGTCTCCTCTACATTGGGGAGACCAAACACAGATTGGGTGACCGCTTTGCGAAACACCTCCGTTCAGTCCGTAAGGGTGACCCCGAGCTTCCTGTCGCTTGTCATTTTAATTCACCTCTCCACGCCCACTCAGACCTCACCGTCCTCGGCCTCGTGCATTGTTCCACGGAAGCGCAGCGTAAGCTCGAGGAACAGCACCTCATCTTCCGATTAGGCACTTTACAGCCTTCCGGACTCAATATCGAGTTCAACAATTTCAGATCATAACCTCGGCCCCTACCACATATATATATACATTTTATCCACCCTTTTGGTTTGTGCCCTTTCCCCCTTTTTTCTCTCTCTCTCCCCCCACGGCAGCTGTCTCTCATTCTGCCAGCATTTCACACTTCTGAGCCACCTTTTGTTTCTTAACCTGTCCTATTACCATCTCGTCTTGCCTTGAGCATCTCTTAATGTCTCTACTTATCATAGACCCCCCCCTTTTGTTCTTTTATTCCTCCCCCCAGCTTTTTTATCTGTTTCATTTCCTGCTTTTTTCTCAGTTCTGACGAAGGGTTTCGACCTGAAACGTTAACTCTGTTTCTCTCTCCACGGATGTTGCCTGGCCTGCTGAGTTTTTCCAGCATTTTCTGTTGTTGTTTCAATTCTCCACACACACACACCGCCAAGGTCTCCACACACACACCGCCAAGGTCTCCACACACACACCGCCAAGGTCTCCACACACACACCGCCAAGGTCTCCACACACACACCGCCAAGGTCTCCACACACACACCGCCAAGGTCTCTGCACACACACACCACCAAAGTCTCTATACACACACACTCCGCCAAGGTCTCTACGCACACACTCCGCCAAGGTCTCTCCACACACACAACACCAAGGTCTCCACACACACACACCACCAAGGTCTCTACACACACACACCGCCAAGGTCTCTACACACACACACTCCGCCAAGGTCTCTACACACACACACACCACCAAGGTCTCTACACACACACACCACCAAGGTCTCTACACACACACACTCCGCCAAGGTCTCTACGCACACACTCCGCCAAGGTCTCTACACACACACACCACCAAGGTCTCTACACACACACACCACCAAGGTATCTACACACACACCGCCAAGGTCTCTACGCACACACACCACCAAGGTATCTACACACACACCACCAAGGTCTCTACACACACACACACTCCGCCAAGGTCTCTACACACACACACCACCAAGGTCTCTACACACACACACTCCGCCAAGGTCTCTACACACACACACCACCAAGGTCTCTACACACACACACTCCGCCAAGGTCTCTACACACACACACTCCGCCAAGGTCTCTACACACACACACCACCAAGGTCTCTACACACACACACTCCGCCAAGGTCTCTACACACACACACTCCGCCAAGGTCTCTACACACACACACCACCAAGGTCTCTACACACACACACCACCAAGGTATCTACACACACACACTCCGCCAAGGTCTCTACACACACACACCACCAAGGTCTCTACACACACACACTCCGCCAAGGTCTCTACACACACACACCACCAAGGTCTCTACACACACACACCACCAAGGTCTCTACACACACACCGCCAAGGTCTCTACACACACACACCGCCAAGGTCTCTACACACACACCACCAAGGTCTCTACACACACACACACCACCAAGGTCTCTACACACACACACTCCGCCAAGGTCTCTACGCACACACACCACCAAGGTCTCTACACACACACACTCCGCCAAGGTCTCTACGCACACACTCCGCCAAGGTCTACACACACACACTCCGCCAAGGTCTACACACACACACTCCGCCAAGGTCTCTACACACACACACCACCAAGGTCTCTACACACACACACACCACCAAGGTCTCTACACACACACACCACCAAGGTCTCTACACACAGTGAATTAACAAACACCCCAAAATTCAATGCAGAAAAAGGTTCAGTGACCTGACGAGAGTAGCAAGGATGTTTACAGGTCTTCATTTCTCCATATCTGTTTGACACCTGCCTTAGGTTATATTTAAAACAAAATCAATTTCAAAATAAATTCAGCTGTGGGCTATGCACAGACGGGAAGTTGTGTTCAACACTGTGCCTGTCACTTGTGCAAGGGCCAGCAGGCAAGCTAGCTGCTAGCTTCATGTCTGAATGTTGTGATACAGATCTGGAAAAAGATCTAAAGCAAGTGTTAGAGATAAAAGTAGCAACTCTGACACAAAATAATGCAGTGAAGTTGGTGCAAATTAGCAGAGCTCCACAGAGCCCTTGTCCTGCTCCAAGACCCAGCATGTATTGGTCACCCACCACCGCCAACAAGATCCAACTTTTTCCAGACAGCTGTGTTCTATGAGAGGCTGACTGTTTCTAGTGAATCTCTGTGTGAGGGCACAGCTGCATCTGTGGGAAGTGAAGCGCAGTCTTACATAACCTTGAGACAGCTGCAGATGTGGCTGCTGTACTTTGAAGTGTATGCGTTATTCTAGACCCCAATCTGAACAGGGAGCTATCGGTGAGCAACATTTTTAAACATGGAGTTAAATATCCCGAGTGGCAGCCTGGAGTGATCCTGTGGTGTAAAGAAAGACTTGCATTTCTATAGCGCCTTTCACAACCTCAGGATGTCCCAACGCGCTTTACAGCCAATGAAGTACTTTTTGAAGTGTAGTCACTGTTGTAATGTGGAAAGTAAGGGTGGTGGTGACTGTATTGGCTACTGGCAGAGCAATACTTGTGGGGGAAGGTGAGCTGCAGTTCGTCTTGCAACACATGGCACGACTCTGTGGCAGCTTCATTGGAAGGTGAAGCCTCTGCAGGCACTACCCTAACCCTAACCCTCTGCCTGTAGGCCCCTGGTACGGGTACGATCTATACTAACAAAATCAAAGGAAAAGGAAGTCGTGGCCATGTTGGGGAGGGGGGGGAGAGTGCAAAACGAGCTGATGATTTGTTATTGAATGTCATCCCCATGTGATGTAAAATTGGCGGGGGGGCGGGGGGTGTAAATCGGGCATTGGACCCAAACCCACTCCATTCTTGCCTGGTGGGTTTGGTTTAAATCGGGGCTAGAGTGACAGTGGAACTATTGTATTCAGGCGGTGGGTATCAATCGGGTGTTTATTGTATTCAGGCGGTGGGTATTAATCGGGTGTTAATTATATTCAGGCGGTGGGTATCAATCGGGTGTTAATTGTATTCAGGCGGTGGGTATTAATCGGGTGTTTATTGTATTCAGGCGGTGGGTATTAATCGGGTGTTTATTGTATTCAGGCGGTGGGTATTAATCGGGTGTTAATTGTATTCAGGCGGTGGGTATCAATCGGGTGTTTATTGCATTCAGGCGGTGGGTATTAATCGGGTGTTTATTGTATTCAGGCAGTGATATCAATCGGGTGTTTATTGTATTCAGGCGGTGGGTATTAATTGGGTGTTAATTGTATTCAGGCAGTGATATCAATCAGGTGTTTATTGTATTCAGGCGGTGGGTATCAAGCGGGTGTTTATTGTATTCAGGCGGTGGGTATTAATCGGGTGTTAATTGTATTCAGGCGGTGGGTATTAATCGGGTGTTTATTGTATTCAGGCGGTGGGTATTAATCGGGTGTTTATTGTATTCAGGCGGTGGGTATTAATCGGGAGTTTATTGTATTCAGGTGGTGGGTATCAATCGGGTGTTTATTGTATTCAGGCGGTGGGTATTAATCGGGTGTTTATTGTATTCAGGCGGTGGGTATTAATCGGGTGTTTATTGTATTCAGGTGGTGGGTATCAATCGGGTGTTTATTGTATTCAGGCGGTGGGTATCAATCGGGTGTTTATTGTATTCAGGCGGTGGGTATCAATCGGGTGTTAATTGTATTCAGGCGGTGGGTATTAATCGGGTGTTTATTGTATTCAGGCGGTGGGTATTAATCGGGTGTTAATTGTATTCAGGCGGTGGGTATTAATCGGGTGTTAATTGTATTCAGGCGGTGGGTATTAATCGGGTGTTTATTGTATTTAGGCGGTGGGTATCAATCGGGTGTTTATTGTATTCAGGCGGTGGGTATCAATCGGGTGTTTATTGTATTCAGGCGGTGGGTATAAATCGGGTGTTTATTGTATTCAGGCGGTGGGTATTAATCGGGTGTTTATTGTATTCAGGCGGTGTGTATTAATCGGGTGTTTATTGTATTCAGGCGGTGTGTATTAATCGGGTGTTTATTGTATTCAGGCGGTGGGTATTAATCGGGTGTTTATTGTATTCAGGCGGTGTGTATTAATCGGGTGTTTATTGTATTCAGGCGGTGGGTATCAATCGGGTGTTAATTGTATTCAGGCGGTGGGTATTAATCGGGTGTTAATTGTATTCAGGCGGTGGGTATCAATCGGGTGTTTATTGTATTCAGGCGGTGGGTATTAATTGGGTCTCTCTTGTGTTCATATATATGGAAGCAGGCTCGGGACGGGGGGTGCAGGTATGTAATGTGTGTCTCTAAATAAAGGCTTATTATAAGTGAAAGAAGACAAGGTTCTAGTATACTATCTTTCACCACCTGGCTATCCGAATTTACACCATGGACTGGTCTGGGAATGAGAAGCAGTGCAAAGAAACTAGAAAGGAATGAAAATGAACAGATTTCTAAATGTGGGTGGGGGAGGAGTTAAACATGAGAGAGGTTTTGACGTTGAGCCTGCATTCTGCTGAGTGACACTGGTGGCTGGAGGCTGCTCCTCTCCCCGCAGCTGAAAGAGAACAACATGGAGACGAGGAGGCAGTGAAAGGGAATCATTTCCATTGGAGGTGATGCCAAAAACATATTCGTTTATTCAGCATGGATGAGGAATTGAAAAATGTTCAATTTTTATTGATGATCAAATCACAAACTCACCTCGGCATTACTCAAGGTTATCAATAATTCAGATTTAGTAGTGAGAAAAGTTCTAAAATAACAGTCAACTGATCTTCAGTTTGTGGAACTAAGGCACACGGTCCTTTTGATACTGCCATTAATCCAATCCAGAGCCAGGCCCCTCCTGACACAGCTCTCTCTCTCTCTCTCTCTCTGGCTACTATGGTAGACATTTATAACCCATGAACTTACTCTTCAGAATTCAGACCAACATCCATTTACAGCCTGACGAGCTCTTCACTAAAAATCCCTGTTGGCCCCTCGTGCTGTACTGTACTGCCCACAGAAAACCTCTAAATTGTACCCACCTGTACATGACTATAGATTGTACCCACCCCCTGTACATTACTGAGAATTGTACCCAATTGTACCTTTGAGTGGGGAGGTGGGGAATCACAACTTAGCCTGGTCAGAGTTTAACACCTATGCTCTCGCTGACTGTTCCACTCACTAGTTTGAGATGCTGAGGCTAGTCATCGCACTCCAACAACGGCCCAGCATCGACGCCTGGCACAGCTCCGTGGGTGGACTGGGGTCTTCCTGGTGTGTGTAGCTCAGGACATTTACCACTGAGCCGCTGGGAAGTCCTTGAACAGAATTCTTGACGTGTTTATGTAGACGATACATGGTGAGCAGCTGTTAAGTGGAACATTTATCTCATTAGTGTACCCCACAATTAAAACCAGAACAGTAACACTCCACTCAGAGAGGCAGAAGGAAGCTCCACATCAGAGTAAAACAACCATTTAGTAGGTCCAGTGTGTAGGACAGGTTACTACAGCCTCTGGCTCCATCCATGACCAGAGCTGCCAGCAGTTCATGGAGCAGGAGATTTATTTGACAAACCAGTAAGTTAAATATGGAACGGCTTCAGTGCTGGACAGAAAAAAACCTTTAAATTAACGGGCAGATCTGACTTTCAGTCGAAGATTGTTTCAACTTTGAGACAAATATTTTTGTGCAAAACTTTGGCAAATACAATCAAACAAGTATGAGTACAAGAAATAAAGTATCTGTGAGTGAATATTAACCAATTCCCTCACCGACTGCACTGTGCGGTGTTTGGGGGTGAATATTAACCAATTCCCTCACCGACTGCACTGTGTGGTGTTTGGGGGTGAATATTAACCGATTCCTCTCACCGACTGCACTGTGCGGTGTTTGGGGGTAAATATTAACTGATTCCTCTCACCGACTGCACGGTGCGGTGTTTGGGGGTAAATATTAACCGATTCCTCTCACCGACTGCACTCTGCAGTGTTGTGGGAGATGGGGAATGAACCAAGGCCCCCTACCGACTGTACCATTTGGTGTGGTGGGTGGGGTTGAGTATGAACCGATTCCTCTCACCGACTGCACTGTGCGGTGTTTGGGGGTGAATATTAACCGATTCCTCTCACCGACTGCACTGTGTGGAGCGTGGGGTTGAGTATGAACCTATTCCTCTCACTGACTGCACTGTGTGGAGCGTGGGGTTGAGTATGAACCTATTCCTCTCACTGACTGCACTGTGTGGAGCGTGGGGTTGAGTATGAACCTATTCCTCTCACTGACTGCACTGTGTGGAGCGTGGGGTTGAGTATGAACCTATTCCTCTCACTGACTGCACTGTGTGGAGCGTGGGGTTGAGTATGAACCTATTCCTCTCACTGACTGCACTGTGTGGAGCGTGGGGTTGAGTATGAACCTATTCCTCTCACTGACTGCACTGTGTGGAGTGTGGGGTTGAGTATGAACCTATTCCTCTCACTGACTGCACTGTGTGGAGCGTGGGGTTGAGTCAGTGCTAATTTGTGTCACCCACTGACACTTTATTTTAAGTCAAACTGTCGTAGAACAGCAGCCGTGGATCAGGCTCCCAGACTCTTCTCTCTTTTGAGAATTGAATTTTTCTACTGCTCAGGGAGGCTACAGATTATTGAATTATCACAAAAATAATCCACGGTTTATTTGTAAAAATGAGAACGAAAACCCCACTGCGTCTGGAGCAGGTTAAGTTTGAAAGAAGCTTCGATGGAGGAAATGGCAGAACAGCCAAGTCAGTGTGCTCAAAGTTAAATGCGACCAATGTTAGAACTATGGTTGAGAGGAAAATTAGCTGACTTTAAAAACGGATGTATTCCCAACAAGGGTTTGCAGTTTAGGATTTATTCCAGTGTTACCATTACCTTTCAAGCTCAGGATCTAACCTGATGGGTTGGCATTCTCCCTGCAGTACAGACACATGTTCCAATGTGTTTGTGCATTCTTAGGATGTACTACGATGATTGGCACTGCTCCTGATCTCCTCAGTGTGCTACATGTAAAAAAAATGATCGAAAACCCGTTTGTAAAGAATGAGAAATGTAACGCATTTCATCACACACAATGCACAGAGGAAACTTTCCCCCAAAGTTACGGAGCTCACTTTGACTTGGAAATACCATTTGAAAATTACTTCTGCAAAGTCGTCTGTAAAAGGCAGATTGGCAGTGAATGGAAATGATGACATTTCTATCCAACAGTCTGTCTGAGACCAATGGTTTGTGGGTGGGGGGTGGGGAGGGAGCGGGAGAGGAGAGGGACAGAAACAACGCTGTCGGTATAGTGCAATCTCGGGTTTCAAAGGACAGGACTTGTCTCAATCGTAAGATATCTTTAGTGCAAACTTACTGCTGTTGGGATTCTTCGCTTTTAAACTTTAATTTCACCGGGGCGCCTGTAACCACAGTGTCCCAACATATTAACGTATTCTTTCATCCTTTCTGCTGGCACTGTGTTTCAATTCCTGAGGTATGTTCAGTTGATAACAGAAAAGGCCCGGGATGGAAGGGCAGTCCAATACACGTGACCAGCCTGAACTAGGTACGTTTGTTCAGGGGCATTTCACAGTTTGACCCTGTGATAGGACTCAGTCAGGTCATGGGGTTAACTCCCTTCTGCGAATACTAATGATGTGCCTAAAACAAAAGAATGACTTTGTGATCTAGCCAAGCACTGTACACTTAATGTCAGAAGACTCCTGCAGCGAGACCATCATAATCTCAGACTGGGGTTCGGGGATGTGCGGCTCACTGGAATAGTGTCTGTGGTTAAGGTTAGGTGGCAGCAGTAGACATTTGTCTTCGATGTCTGGTTCTTCCACCATCCCAGGGTGCAACATGGAGGTCATAGCCAGAAGCTGGAGCTCAGAGGGTGCATTGGCCACCGTGTGACGCCGGACGCTCCCACATTTCTCTAAGTAGGCCTCGCCTTCCTGCTCGATTAAGGGTGTCAGCATAGTCTCATTGGATGCATCGACTTCACACTCGTTGCTCAAGAAATCGACCATCTTTGATCTAGGACCGGCAAATCTTCGATCTGGGGAGGAAAAACACGGACATTAGTACATTATAGGTACAGCGGTGTAGTGGACTAATATTCCCGAGGCCTGGTCTAATAATCCAGAGGATGTGAGTTCAAAACTCACCATGGCAGTGTGAGAATTTGAATTCAGTTAAAAAAATCTGGGAATAAAAAAGCTGGTATCAGTAAAAGCCACCATGAAGCTGTCGTATAAACCCAACTGATGCACTAATGTCCTTCAGGCCAGGAAACCTGCTGTACTTACCCAGTCTGGCCTGTATGTGACTCCAGTCCACACTAACTCGGTTGACTCTTAACTGCCCTCTGAAGTGGCCTAGCAAACCACTCAATTGTACAAGGGTAGCTAGGGATGGGCAATAAATGCCGGCCTTGCCAGCAACACCCATATCTCAAGAATGAATTTTTAAACGTTGTTAAAAGGGTAAATTCAGCAGTCTCATGCTCGCAGTGGGGAGCTGTGCCTGAAGGGAGCACAGATCAGTGACTCCAGTCAGTGACCTGTGCTGCCTTTCAGCATGAGATTGCTAAACTTACCCGAAAACATCATGACAACTAACGTAGCAAAACTACGTGAGCACAGAGTCCTCTGAGCAAAGGAAGAACAAGCACTGAGAAACAGATACAGAAATAAAATGAAAAAAAAGCAATTAACATAATGAAAGGAATGACTACACTGCTTAGTATGGGGTAAAGGGGGAGAAATTCAATATCGCCTCGTTTGGGGCGCAATTATCGTCCGGGCGCAAAGTTTAGTGCCTGGCGTTAATTATTGCCTCTGACTGCAAACTTGGCTTCTATCACCCCTGGAGGTGATTGGAGCGCTAAATCAGGTGCTACACACCTCTCTTAAGGTGCTAACACCGAGGAGTGAGGCGCTACCTCAGAGCACTGGCGAAGCTCATGTGATGTCAGTCAGCAATGGAACACAGACACACTGGCGCTGGCCTGCTCCTAGATTCTATGTTTCTATGTTTCTATGTTAAAGGGGAGGGTTGATCTTGCTCTCCATCCACACCCTGCTCATTGCAGCCTTGAATCTTGGCCTGGAGAGACCTGTACATCAAATCTGTTGGAAAGAACAATGGAGAGACCCAGGGAAAGAGCTCAGAGTGCAGCCCCCACAGTCTCTTCTAAATTGATGCAAGGAAGGTCAAATCAAAATGAACCTGCAAAGTGATGCTCAGTACCCAAAACTCCTTCACACAGCGTTGAATCTCTCCAGAAGTCTCTTTCTCTCAGAATGCGTGGTGCAAAAATGTCGCCGACAAAAAAAGGCAGGAAGCGGCCACCTTTAAATAGCGCTCCTCCAGTCCCTTCCCGACTGCAAAACATTCCCCTCAACCTGTCGTTGCTAGTGGCAGGCGGTAAGGCAGGGGGTGCCACTCAATATCCGGTCTAGGGCGCTACCGGGGCGTTGCACGCTCGACTGACGTCACGATCTGCGGGCACAGGAGATTGTGGCAGTAGTGATTAGCGCTGTCGCAAAATGTCTGCTCAATTTCGCGAGCGGCGCAAACATCGCCGCGCCCGGGCGCTAGTTGCTTTGCGCCCCATTAGCGCCCTCTTAGGGCGCTAATGGGAGGCGCAAAGCAACCGAATTTTCCCCCAAAATTTTTTGTTCAACTTTTAAGAAGCCCATGGGGTAGAGTTTCCGCTCAGTTCCGCTGTTTTTTTTGGCACAATTCATCCAGAATCATAGAATGGTTACAGCACAGAAAGAGGTCATTTGGCCCGTCGAGCCCATGCCAGCTCTCTGCAAGGGCACTTCAGCTAGTCCCACTCCCCCGCCCTTTCCCCGTAGCCCTGCAAATTTTTTTCCTTCAGGTACTTATCCAATTCCCTTTTGAAAACCGTGATTGAATCTGCCTCCACCACCCTCTCAGGCAGTGCATTCCAGATCCTAACCACTCGCTGCGTAAAAAGTTTTTCCTCATGTTGCCTTTGGTTCTTCTGCCAATCACCTTAAATCTGTGTCCTCTGGTTCTCGACCCTTCTGCCAATGGGAACAGTTTCTCTCTATCTACTCTGTCTAGACCCCTCATGATTTTGAACACCTCTATCAAATCTCCTCTCAATCTTCTCTGCACTAAAGAGAACAGCCCCAGCTTCTCCAGTCTATCCATGTAACTGAAGCCCCTCATCCCTGGAATCATTCTCGTAAATCTTTTCTGCATCCTCTCTAAGGCCTTCACATCCTTCCTAAAGTGCGGTGCCCAGAATTGGACACAATACTCCAGTTGAGGTCGAACCAGTGTTTTATGAAAGGTTCATCATAACTTCCTTGCTTTTGTACTCTATACCTCTATTCAGGAAGCCCAGGATCCTGTAAAATTTTTTAACTGCTTTCTCAACCTGCCCTGCCATCTTCAACGATTTGTGCACATATATCCCTAGGTCTCTCTGTTCATGCTTCATTCCTTCAGGAATGTACCCTTTAGTTTATATTTCCTCTCCTCATTCTTTCTACCAAAACGTATCACTTCGCACTTTTCTGCGTTAATATTCATCTGCCACGTGTCCGCCCATTCCACCAGCCTGTCTATGTCCTCTTGAAGTCTATCACTGTCCTCCTCACTGTTCACTATACCCACATCCAAGTCATTAATATATATCAAGAAAAGCAGTGGTCCTAGTACCGATCTCTGGGGAACACCACTGTATACCTTCCTCCAGTCTGAAAAACAACCGTTCACCACTACTCTCTGTTTCCTGTCACTTAGTCAATTTTGTATCCATGCTGCCACTGTCCCTTTTATTCCATGGGCTTCAACTTTGCTGGCAAGCCTATTATGTGGCACTTGTTACCCTCATCAACCCTCTCTGTTATCTCATCAAAAAACTCAATCAAGTTGGTTAAACTCAATTTGCCTTTAACAAATCCTTGCTGGTTTTCCTTAATTAATCCACACTTGTCCAAGTGACTGTTAATTTTGTCCCTGATTATTGTTTCTAAAAGCTTCCCCACTACCGAGGTTAAACTGACTGGCCTGTAGTTGCTGGGTTTATCTTTACACCCTTTTTTGAACATGGGTGTAACATTTGCAATTCTCCAGTCCTCTGGCATCATCCCCGTTTCTAAGGAGGATTGGCAGATTACGGCCAGTACTTATGCGATTTCTTCATTCACTTCCTTCAAATCGGCCTAACCCACGCAAAAGATCGCACAATTTTAAGCACAAATTACATTCAGCGCAAATCGAGTTTCTGCGATCTTCTGCGCTAGCTTAAAAAAATCATGCTAGAAGCAGGCCACACCCATAAAATGGCCACGCCTCCAGGTGAATTAATCACCATTGCGAGTTTCTGCTAATTGTGTTCATTTGCAGGTCTTTGAGGAGGCTATAAAAATTAAACTGGTTCTTTTGGGTGCGAGGACACTAATAGGCACTAGTAAAAGCTTTTGAATGTAATTTTGTTTTTAATTTACTAAGAAGCTGACTGCAGTACACCAACATAACTAGCAAATGGTTCTGTATATTTATTAAGTCATTTTCAGTTATTTAAAATCAGTTTACTCACAAGTGGTGGACTAGACACTGTGATTAAAATGCTTATTTTTTGTGATAAACCCATTTCAGCTTTATTAATCAAACTGCACCAAGTTACCAATCTTAAATATATCAAGGAATATTTTTTAAAGCAAATTAAAAAAAAACGTTTTTTAAAACGCTGCCCGATTGCGCTGGTTCTTGGCAGGTTTTACGTTCGGTGATACACAAATGAGTTGGAGCAGAAACTCAAGAAAAAAGACTTCTCACATCTAGCACAACTTTGGGCACAATTTGCACCCGAATGGCCGATTGCACCTAAAGCAGAAAATCTACTCCCATTTTCCAAATTTAGGAACAATTATTGAAATAGATATCAGAAAAATGCATAAATTAATTAAAAAAATCACAGTCTGCCCTCATTGAGAGGAAGTCAGTTCTGATAATGCATGCTTAAAACGCTTACTTTCTTTACATCTTTCTGTTACAAAAAAAAACGCGATGGGGATGAAACTGCCCTTGCACAATTTCCTCAGAGGTGCGGCATGTTGTAATTTCCAGTAACATTAACTTATTGCCGCTGTCCATAGCCATTAAATTGTTATATGACAGCAATTCCTTAAGGCAGCTGATTTTAGGAGCACTGTTTGTGTTGTGCTTGATTATAAACCTCAGAAATGAAGACTTGCCTCCCAGGATATCTCGATGTGAGAAATATGTCTGCGCTGTATTTCAAAACGATGATGATCCCCATCCCCAGTCCCTCCATTCGTCATGGCTCTTTTCGTGATAGCCTCTAATCTGTGAGCTATCCGCTACACAAGGACCCGTGATGAAAGTCAACACACAATAGGGCCAATCGTTGAGGTCTTTCAGTGGCAGCCGCAAGTCCAGCAGAACAAACTTCATCACCACGGCTGAGGGGGATCTCTGCTTTCCTTTCAGCACTGCAAACTAGCATCGAGGTTGGAAAGTGCTAACGGACTACTCGGCCACGGTTAACACAGTTCCAAACAAACTTACCTCTCCAAATATGGATGAACATTTGCAAAGTATTGGGAGAAAAGCTCGTTTTTTTTTTACTTGTTAAGGCCTTGTCCAGTTCGCTAGCAAAGAAGTGGAGCAGCATTCTGCAGTGCCCCAGTCAACAACAACTTGCATTTATATAGCGCCTTTAATGTAGTAAAACGTCCCAAGGCGCTGCACAGGAGCGTTAGCAAACAAATTTGACACCGAGCCACGTAAGGAGATATTAGGACAGGTAACCAAAAGCTTGGTCAAAGAGGTAGGTTTTAAGGAGCGCCTTAAAGGGGTCGAGGGGGGGAGGGCAGGGGGGGGGGGGGTGGAGGAGAGAGGTAGAGAGGTTTAGGGAGGGAATTCCAAAGCTTAGGGCCTAGGCAGCTGAAGGCACAGCCGCCAATAGTGGAGCGATGAAGCTGATGGTTAACCTGAATAGTGAGCATTTTACTCCAGGCCAAACTGGTATTAGTGAGCTTAATGAAGGAGAAGATCTCAAAGTATCACCACCGGCACAAACACAATCCGAGAAGCCACAGCAGTAAAACAGCTTACGTTCATACAGCACTCCTTGTGTAGGCAAATATCTCAGGATGCTTCACCAGGAGGAGAGCTGGTCACTGATCTGGAAGTGAAGGAATTTGGGGCAGAAGACCAAAGGCACAGTTGAAGAGATAAATGTTTTAGGAGGCTCTTAAGGCAGGAGCATGGTGGCTGAAAAATCGAGCTATCAATGGTGGAATGGAGGGAGGGAGAGAACAAGCAGTATTCCAGAGTCAGACAAATGGAGGTTATGAGCTGGGGTAAAGGCCTGGATAGGATTTCTCAGACAGGGTCGAGTGAAGTTGTGGAGAGTTTTGAGTTTGAATTTGTTGGGTCACAAGGAACCAGTGGGGGTTGGAGAGGTTGGGGTGACTGGTGTGTGGTAAATGAGTCAGGCAGCAGAGTTGGTGGATTAGCTGAAGTTTGTGAAGGATAGAGATAAGGAAGCTGGCGAAGACTGTATTGACAAATAGATCAGTGAGGTGATGGAGCTGTAGTTAAGGATTTCTGCATCGTTTGGGATCAGGTAGAAAGAAAGAAGTTGCATTTTTACAGGAATTTTCACATCCTCAGAACGTCCCAAGGTGCTTCACAGCCAATTCATTACGTAGTCATGGTTGTTATGTCGGCATCTGGTGCCCAGATTTGCACACAGCAAAGTTCCACAAACAGCAGTGAGATAAACAACTAGCAAACCCAATCAGCGAGCCTGTGATGCTCCTGCTGACTTGCTGTGCCAAGACAGCTGGCCAGGGAAGCCATGCTCCGCCCCCTTGATCTTCTGACTGTTGGGTTCCAGTACATGATGCACAGCACAGAGTCCCCGTCAGGTACCTGCTGCAGTTGGGACTGGCAGTGAGGAGATCACCAAGGGGTGGAGCAACAGCCATTCCCCGGCCAGATCCCATGGGGCAGGAAATCAGCCGCTGCATCACCGGCTCACCGATTTGTCGCCGATGAGGATAAATGATCTGCTTCGGTGACGTTGGCTGAGGGAGGAATGTAGGGAGAACGCCTAGCTCTTTCAATAGTGCCATGGGATCTTTTACATGCACCTGAACAGATAAACAGTACCTCGGTTTAAAGTCTCATCTAAAAGCTGGCACCTCCGACAATGCTCTGAAGTGACAGCCTAGGTTACGTACTGCATTCTTGGGGCTTGACCCCACGGCCTACTGACTCAGGAGCAAGTATGCTATCAACTGAGCCAAACTGACATGTAAGTGTGGAATGTTCTGGAGGTGGGAGAATGCGCTCTTGACAGCTGGCCTAACAGGGTTAAAGGTCAGGATCAAACCGAACACTGAGGTTGCACAAGACCAGGTTCAGCCTGAGCAATCAGCCAGTGAGGTCTATGGAGTCAGAGACAGAGGCACATAGGCACTAGTGAGAACCAAACAAGATGGATCCCACGTTGTCTATGTTGATATGTAGAAATTTCATTTCACCCTGGATTAAGTAGTAGTGGAATGGTAAAGTGGATGTCATACCTGGAAGCTGACCCCATGCTCACAGATAGAAAAAAACAAACTTGCATTGATATAGCGCCTTTCACATCCTCAGAACATCCCAAAGAGCTTTACAACCAATCAAATACTTGTTGTAATGTGGGAAATGTGGCAGTCGATTTGAGCACAGCAAGGTCCCACAAACAGCAATGTGATAATGACAGGCTCATCTGGTTTTTTTTAAGTGATGTTGGTTGAGAGATAAATATTGGCCAGGACACCGGAGAAAACTCCCCTGCTCTTCTTCAAATAGTGCCATGGGATCTTTTACTTCCACTAGACTTGGCAGACAGGGCCTCAGTTTAATGTTGCATCTGAAAGATGGCACCTCCGACAGTGCAGCACTCCCTCAGTACTGCACTGAAGTATCAGCCTGGATTATGTGCTCAAGTCTCTTGAATGGGACTTGAATCCATAACCTTCTGACTCAGAAGCGAGAGTGCTGCCAATTGAGGCAAGGCTGAGACTGATGTTGCTGAGGGGTAGCATGTAGATGATGATTAGGAGCTGACAAAAAATGGAGTCTTATGGCACACCAGAGGTCACAGCACGGACTGGGAGGAGAAACTGTTGGAGGAAGCGCTGTTGTCTGCAGAGAGGTGAACCAGTGAGGGAAGCTGGTGGAGGAGAAAGAAAGGCAGCAAACCGAACGAGACAGATGTGAGTCATAGCTGCAGTCACATAGGGGCTGTAGCAACCTGGAGAGACTTGAATGGAGAGTGGCGACAGAGCTGAGTGTGTCGTTGAGTGTTAAACAATGCCTTCGAGGACCTTGAAGAGGAAGGAGAGGAGAGACTTGGGGGTGGGGGCTGTTTAAGTAGGGGCAGACAGCGGTGGTTTTGAAGGGAGTGCAATTAAGGCCTGAGGGGGGAGATAGGGGGACAATGTTGTTGACTAAGGGTTGAAAGGAATAAATGAGCAGTTATGAATGGAGTGGGAAGGAGATCAAGGGAGCGGATGTTATACTTCATGGGGAAACTGATCAGATGATGGCAGGGCCAGTTGGTGTAGAAGCAGTGGAGAGTAGAGCGGATGCAGTTGGGGTTAGGCTACAGTGGGGGGAATGTGCTCTTCAGTTGAAGGTGCATACCCAACCAGGGGATACAAAAGGCTCGGCATCCGTATCTGCACCTCGCCATGATGTACCTACATGAGTGCCACAGACACCCTTTGCCTGAATCGCTCAGGACGCATTGTTTTCTGAGGGCAGTGTCTACTGTCACTTGCTCGGGGCTATGTGCCAACAATGGCTGCTCCTGTGCTACACCCCACGTACTACTGCAGCATGTACCTCCTCAAGATGTCCTGTAGCTTTTCCCCAAACGACTTGACTGAGTCAGTCAAGTCGTTTGGAGAAGTTTAGTTGAAGTAAAAGTTATAAGTGATCTCTTTAGCCTGCAGCTCATAGTCAGCTATCCACTTGTGCTCCCGCCAGGTTTCACTGGAGTGTTTCACACCAGGCGTACTTCACGTCAGAAAAGGGTTAAACTAGCTAAAACGTTTCAAAATGGCATTAGAGAGCCAATTTAGGGCTTGTTAAGGGCTTTAATGGCCTCTCCCGTCTCTTGGAGGCGGGACGGAGTCGGGAACCCCGCGACTGATTTTGTCAAAATTGCGTGGAGGCGGGATGGAGTCGGGATGGGGTCGGGACGCCCGAATCTGCAACTTTAACCCCCCACACGCCTCCAAACCCGACTCCACGGGTCATTCAAAATCCAGCCCCAAGTGTCCAGGTAAACAAACCTCACTCCTGATCAGCCTGCAGTCATCTTGTTTTTAATAAGAACACGGTTATTGGTGGGTTGTAAAATCAGATGAGGGCATCTTTCTCAGGCCTTCCAGGCTGTCCTGTGCCCAGTGCTTATTCTCCCAGCCCAGGAAGATCTTATCTTGCTTCAAGATGGTTTAGGAAGAAGTCTCGAATATTTGGAAACACTTGAAGTATTTCAGATTTCACTTCTCGGGAATGTGCACAGCTGGACAGTGGATGACGCCAGTTATTAACTCTAAGTGTCAGCAGTCAATCTGACCTTTCAGCACTGCAAACCAACACTTCAAAAGAAGATTTGGGAATAACCTGCAACAATGAGTATTACAAACTCAGGCTGCAGCCTCCTCTACATTGGGGAGACCAAACGCAGATTGGGTGACCGCTTTGCGGAACACCTCCGTTCAGTCCGTAAGCGTGACCCCGAGCTTCCAGTCGCCTGTCACTTTAATTCTCTGCTCCACTCCCACTCTGATCTCTCCGTCCTCGGCCTCTTACACTGTTCCAATGAAGCTCAACGTAAGCTCGAGGAACAGCACCTCATCTTTTGATTTGGCACTTTACAGCCTTCTGGACTCAACATCGAGTTCAACAATTTCAGACTATAACCTCGTCTCCTATATTTTTTTCCCCTTTTTTCTCTCACATGGTAGCTGCTGATGATTCTGCCATTGCCATTTACACCTCATCTAGAGTCATCTTTTGTTTCTTAACTTGTCCCATTACCATCTCCTTTTGCCTTGCACTATCATCCCTTTTGTCAGTCAATCTCTCCTGCCTTCCAGACATCACAGACCTTCCCTTTGTTCTTTCCTCCCCTCCTCCCTGTCCCTGCCCCTGCACTTGCTTAAAAATATGTTACTTCTCTAACCTTTTCCAGTTCTGACGAAGGGTCATCGACCTGAAACGTTGACTCTGTTTCTCCCTCCTCGATGCTGCCTGACCTACTGAGTGTTTCCAGCATTTTCTGTTGTTATTACATATAAACTAATGGGTTTTAGCCAGAAGTATACAGGGGGGTATAGAATCATGGAATGATATAGCACAGAAAGAGGCCATTCAGCCCATCATGCCTGCGCTGGCTCTCTGAAAGAATTTTCTAATTAGTCCCACGCCCCAGCTCTTTCGCCATAGCCCTGAAAATATTTCCCCTTCAAATATTTATCCAATTCCCCTTTGAAAGTTATTATTGAATCTGCTTCCACCATCCTTTCAGGCAGTGCATTCTAGACTGAGTAAACCCACATTTCCTTTTGGGAGCCAAGAATATGGCCAGTTTTTGGTAGATTGCGATTGAGGGTTTACTGACTATGGTCAGTTTTTGGTAGATTGCGATTGAGGGTTTACTGACTATGGCCAGTTTTTGGTAGATTGCGATTGAGGGTTTACTGACTATGGCCAGTTTTTGGTAGATTGCGATTGAGGGTTTACTGACTATGGCCAGTTTTTGGTAGATTGCGATTGAGGGTTTACTGACTATGGTCAGTTTTTGGCAGATTGCGATTGAGGGTTTACTGACTATGGTCAGTTTTTGGCAGATTGCGATTGAGGGTTTACTGACTATGGTCAGTTTTTGGCAGATTGCGATTGAGGGTTTACTGACTATGGTCAGTTTTTGGCAGATTGCGATTGAGGGTTTACTGACTATGGTCAGTTTTTGGCAGATTGCGATTGAGGGTTTACTGACTATGGTCAGTTTTTGGCAGATTGCGATTGAGGGTTTACTGACTATGGTCAGTTTTTGGCAGATTGCGATTGAGGGTTTACTGACTATGGTCAGTTTTTGGTAGATTGCGATTGAGGGTTTACTGACTATGGTCAGTTTTTGGTAGATTGCGATTGAGGGTTTACTGACTATGGCCAGTTTTTGGTAGATTGCGATTGAGGGTTTACTGACTATGGTCAGTTTTTGGTAGATTGCGATTGAGGGTATACTGACTATGGCCAGTTTTTGGTAGATTGCGATTGAGGGTATACTGACTATGGTCAGTTTTTGGTAGATTGCGATTGAGGGTTTACTGACTATGGTCAGTTTTTGGTAGATTGCGATTGAGGGTATACTGACTATGGTCAGTTTTTGGCAGATTGCGATTGAGGGTATACTGACTATGGCCAGTTTTTATTTCTGGAGGGTAAGGCCCTGGCTCCAAAAGTACAAGGTGGCAAATCACACAGGATCAGAGCAATACAGACGGCCAGCTTTATATGAAGATCATAAGGCTCTGTGACAATTATCAAAATGAAGAGCTAGATTGTAGACTAATCTATCTTCTTATCAGTCATTCATTTTGATACCAAAGTCCAGAATTACTTTGATATCAGCAGACTAAACGCTTAACTCATTTGCCTAACAACATTCCTTTGCCTTTTATTATAATGATGCGGAGATGCCGGTGTTGGACTGGGGTGGAAAATGTGAGAAGTCGCACAACACCAGGTTATAGTCCAACAGCTTTATTTGAAATCACAAGCTTTCGGAGCGCTGCTCACCTGACGAAGGAGCAGCGCTCCGAAAGCTTGTGATTTCAAATAAAGCTGTTGGACTATAACCTGGTGTTGTGCGACTTCTCACATTTTATTATAATGCAGGGGGGAGAAATTCAGTATCGCCCCATTTGGGGCGCAATTATCGGCCGGGCGCAAAGATTAGCGCCTGGCGCTAATTATCGCCTCCGACTGCAAACTTGGCTTTTATCACCCCTGGAGGTGATTGGAGCGCTAAATCAGGCGCTACACACCTGTCTTAAGGCGCAAAGGCCGAGGAGCGAGGCGCTACTTCAGAGCGCTGGCGAAGCTCATGTGATGTCAGTCAGCAACGGAACACAGACACACTGGCGCCAGCCAGTTCTTAAAGGGGAGGGTCGCTCTTGCTCTCCATCCACACCCTGCTCATTGCAGCCTTGAATCTCGGCCTGGAGAGACCTGTACATCAAATCTGTTGGAAAGAACAATGGAGAGACCCAGGGAAAGAGCTCAGAGTGCAGCCCCCATATTCTCTTCTAAATAGATGAAAGGAAGATCAAACCAGAAAGAACCTGCAAAGTGCTGCTCAGTACCCAAAACTCCTCAACACAGCTTTGAATCTCTCCAGAAGTCTCTCTCTCTCACTCAGAATGTGTGGTGGAAAAATTTCGCCAACAAAAAAAGGCAGGAAGCGGTCGCCTTCAAATAGTGCTCCCCCAGTCCCTTCCCGACTGCAAAACGCACCCCTCAACCTGTCGTTGCTAGCGGCAGGCGGTAAGGCAGAGGGCGCCACTCAATATCCGGTCCGGGGCGCTACCGGGGCGTTGCACTCTCGACTGACGTCACGATCGGCCGGCGCAGGAGATCGTGGTGGTAGTGTTTAGCGCTGCCGCAAAATGTCTAGTTAATTTTGTGAGCGGAGCAAACATTGCCGCGCCCTGGGCGCTAGTTGCTTTGCGCTCCATTAGCGCCCTCTTAAGGCGCTAACGGGAGGCGCAAACCAACCGAATTTCCCCCCCCCAGGTGTTTACCCGTTTAAACGAATGGTTTAAACGCCTATATTAGAACAGCGGGTGGAGAAACATTACTCCTATCAGCAACAGATAGTTCTGAGCTGAAAAAGGTATGACGGCACAGCAACAAAAAATGGATCAAAATGCAAATGTAGTATTTAGTTATGGCCGGGTTTAGTGGGATATATTCTCCCACATCAAGTAGTATCAATCTCAGAAAATATTTACATCTATATAAAAAGTCTAGAACGTAGAGTATAATTTTAAAAATCTACATTTTCTAAGCGGGGGTGGGGAGGCAAGATGCCAGAGCTCGCTTCCCACTGAGAGAAAAAATCCTATACATAATGCACTGTATTGTAAAATTACCACTATCCCACTGGTTACAGGCAGGAGTCTAATCCAGTGATTTATTTATATATATAAGAATAATGCATCCCTGGGAGTATGTTACAGGATAGAATCTAATCGAGGGGTTCAGATGATTTTTATACAGAATAATGCATGCCTGGGAGTGAGCTACAGGATGGAATCTAATCGAGGGGTTCAGATGGTTTATATGTGGAATAAATGAATACCCAGAGAGTAATTACATGGCAGTCATTTAAACGTGTTATTCAGATGATATCAGGACCTATGAGAGCAAAGCTCCTGTTGTTTATAATTACCATCTCTACTCAGAGATCAGATCATGGCCTTCGAACCACTCCCTGTTATGTGTTTTTATTGACTTTATTTTCAGATCTCCACAGATTACGAAGGAGCCTGATGCACTTTCCTTGCTTTCCATTCGTTCCATGTTTTGCGTCTGAGAAATGTTCTGAGTTATTGCTGGAAATATTTCCATGGCTTGGCTGCACACAGCTTTGTGTTTAAGGAAACTAATCAAGAGACACAGGAGTAATGCGGAACATGTGTGGAACTCAGAGAGGTTCTCTCGCGGAATCCCTTGTTGCTGAGCGTACTTTACCGCCGTGCACCACCTGCCCCACCCTCTCTCCTTGATCTACGGGGTCTTTTTTCAGTTTTGGGGGCTGTTTCTTATTGTCCCACCATAAGCTGTCAGTGCAGGCGGCGACTGTCTGGTGATGTTGACACGGCTTGAATCTTGCTCCCTGTAATTACCTCACTCCAGCACCCCCGCTGAGAATGTGGAGAAAGTAAAGAAATTCCTGGGATCGCTTAACTTCCAGAATTTCCAGGTTGGAACGGGCTGGGCTCTTTTCTCTCGAAAAGAGAAGGCTAAGGGGTGACCTAATAGAGGTCTTTAAAATTAGGAAGGGGTTTGATAGGGTAGACGTTGAGAAAATGACCCTGATGTTAACGGGGAAGAAGCGTGGAGGGGGGAAATCTAGGCCAGGGTGTTGTATATCCAAGTATGCAGATGACACTATATTAGGAGGGACAGTAAGTAGTGCAGATGGGAGTCGGAACTGGAAAAGGGACAGAGACAGATTAAGTGAGTGAGAAAAACTGTGGCAGATGGAGTTGAAGCTGGGCAAGTGTAAGGTCATGCACTTTGGAGCCAAGAAATATCAGGTGTATTTTCTAAAGGGTTAGAAGCTAGGAACTTTAGGAGCAAAGGGATTTGGGTATCCAAGTACACGACTCACTAAAAGCTAGTGGACAGGTACAAAAGGTAATCCAAAGACTAATGGAAGGTTGGCCTTTATCTCAAAGGGGCTGGAATACAAAGGGGAGACGTTATGCCTCAGTTGGACAAAGCCTGGTCAGACCCCATCTTGGGTACTGTGTTCAGTTTTGTGCACCACATCACCGGAAGAGTATAATGGCCTTGGAGGGGGTACAGTGCAGATTCACCAGAATTATACTGGGGCTTAGAGGGTTTAATTATGAGGACGGGTTGCATAAACCTGACTTGTATTCCCTTGGTTTGTATTCCCTTGAGTATAGAAGATTGAGGGGTGATCTGATTGAGGTGTTTAAAATTTAATATTTGAAAGGGTAGATACAGAGAAACTATTTCCCCTGGTGCGGGAATCAAGAACGAGGGAGCATAATCTTAAAATTAGAGCCAAGCCATTCAGGAGTGAAATCAGGATGCATACTTTCACCCAAAGGTTAGTAGAAATATGGAATTCTCTCCCCCAAAAGGCTGTGAATGCTAAGTCAATTGGAGCTTTCAAGACTGAGATTGATAGATTTTTGTTAGGTCAGGGTATCAAGGGTGGGAAAATGGATTTGAGGTACAAAGCAACCATGGTCTAATTGAATGATGGAGCAGGTTCAAGGGGCTGAATGGTCTACTCCTGTTCCTATGACACCTGCTGCTAAAGTTGTACAAAAGCAAGAATGAGTCAGCAGATAAGTGTTGTAATACAATGCTTCATTTATCACCAGTATTTTTAAAACCACTTCCTGATACCAAAATAACAACGGTTGTTGGACGTGCTTTTTAGTAAATACACGCTCTGTGGTGACACGTACATGCGATGAAACCGCATGAACTGAAGTAAAGAACCAACGAAAGTTTGACGTCCTTATTCTCAGATTCAGGCAACTTCTGGCTACAAAACTCGCAATCACGCCAGATTTCAGAGGCAGAGAGGTGACCTCTCAGCTGGCTCGACTCAAGTGATTTGCCCCCTTTCAGAACAAAGCAAAACTGCAAGAATTTTGTGAGCCAGACCTCTGGGCTGGGTCAGTCAGTACAGATAACAGCATAGTCATATTCAAACTGACAGCGGGTTATTGACGAGC
Source organism: Squalus acanthias (assembly GCA_030390025.1). Classification (NCBI taxonomy): domain Eukaryota; kingdom Metazoa; phylum Chordata; class Chondrichthyes; order Squaliformes; family Squalidae; genus Squalus; species Squalus acanthias. The sequence continues at coordinate 64,750,322 of CM059434.1, read as the reverse complement.
GACTGCAGGCAGCTCTTTATTTGACCTTTCAGAGGTCTGGAACAGTCGCAAGTGCAACAGATCCGTAAGAATGAGCAAACTGACAGCCATAGCAATTGTTTCTGTAACCTGGGAGAGCATTGCACCTTCTCACACTTCTTACACAAATCAAGTGGCTGCATATAGTGACACCACAAGTCCTGGCCAGAATGGAGGTGATTGGGTAATTCCCCCACCAACCATGCCTGGAGACCGCACTGCTGTAAGAGACTGGGATTGATTTTAGTCACATAATTTGTATTATGTAACTATCCCCCACTCTGCATTTTGCTGAAGAAATAATCCTGCTGCACTCGGGAGACGCAGTTTGCTGCAGTTTTGGTCGTGAGTAATTTAAAACCACAAGTCCTGCCCCGCCTCCAACTCATTGCCTGACACAGCGGTGCCAAAACTCACCCTAAATACAAATAGCTTGGTGCTAAGTGATTGTACAGCGTAGAAACTCGTCGAGGGTAGAAAACGAGTTGCCCGTTACATGCCCCCACCCGATATTCAGTTCCACGGAAGTCAGCAGAACTGAATGTCGAGCAGGGTGTCTAACAGGTGGCCGATGCGATACCACCCATTTTGCCCTACTGCCCAAGATGAATTTCTACCCCTTAAATGACTAATACGAAGCTAAAACTATCCATTCATTGATCTAAAAAGTAACCCGTATCACAATCCAACAATTCCTGGGGATATTAAAAGTTATCACAGCCAGGAATGCAAAGGCTTCAAATGGAGAGGTAGGTGTGTGTGCTCATAACCATGCAGGAAGGCAGTAAGAAAGTCCTTTCAGCTCACTGTTTACAGAAACCAATTTAAGTTTGATCGAGCTAAAATGATGTACAAAAAGGTGCAAGGGCAATTGTGATTGGAGGGTCAGTGCCATCATGACCTGACTGTGCGGGTCGATGCTCTGGCACAAGGGGGAGCTGGTACTGTGAGCCCAGCTCTACCGTATCATTTAAACACTCTCCCTGCACCACTGCTGCCTTGAGCAGGAAGTGTGACTACAGGGAGGGGGGTGGGGGGGGGGCGCGGAGAAATTATGGGGGCTTGCAAGTCATTAAAGGCTGCCAGTTAAAGCAAATGCAGCTAGTTAAGGGGAAATCTGGAGGACAAAAATCTGTAGGCAGGAATAAAGAGTCTCTCCACCTGAATAAAGGAGTGGTTGAAAACAAACAGCAAATTGGAGCAACAAAAACTTGAGAGACAGGAAACAGGATGCTGCGATACCGTGCTCCGAGGGCAGGTGTACCTGCAGTGGGGGGGTTGAGAGAATCAGGGCTATCATTGGCCCGCGCTCCCTATGAATGTGGCTCCCCCGGGAGCTCAGCATTGAAAATTGATCGAATGTGATCGCCAAAACAACGATAGAAAAATCCTGGAACCCCACCTAATAAAAAACAAAACTTCACTTATTCAGTCACTAGTGGCCCTGCTCATAGGATTTCGGGCACTCTGTCGCCTTTCTAGCCACAGTGTGAAGGGTAGACTAGCTAAGCACTCTGTTGCCAAACCCTAGTTACGCTGTCTGGCTCTAATCTTTATGGACTTGTTCCCACAGATTTTATAGCTGGAAATATAATTTTGCAATTCTGTGTATAGATCAATTCAGCCATTCCAAGGCCATGCAAATTAAAGCAGCCTCACTGATTGGGAACCGTTACAATGTAATGAGGGGCTGGCACAAGGTGCATCATCCTAGCAAACGTTTAAAGATTCTACAAACTCTTACAGGAAGGTGACACTGTTTTTACAAACAGGACTTTGGTTAAGAAAATGTGGCAAGACCCATGTTGTTAGACCCGAAGATGGACTAAACGACTGAATGGCGGTTGGCTTGAGCGATAGATTAAGAGACAGATTTGGTATCAGTAACCAATGATTGTGGGTGATAGATTGGATTCTAAAAGTCAGAAGATTATAGGGGGTTGGAAATACTAAGGAAGGCAAAGACTTCCTTGTGTTTAAGGTCCTGAAAAAGAATTGAATTGATAATACAGTTTGGGGCAGCCAAAGCATTGCAGCATATTGGGCATGGGCATTAACAGGTGCTGAGGACTGAGGCCTACTGAATCCCACAGCATACCAAGCACCCTCAGAGTTGCTGAGGGGAAAAAAAGTGTTTGGCACAAGATGAAAAATCAAACCGTTTAGAGGCAGCTTTAGCAACGGAGGGGATGTGGGAGCTATACTTGAGGTTAGATGGGACAGTGAGGCCAAGAACGTCCTTAGCTAACAGAGTGCAGAGATCAAAGGCAAGAAGAGTTAGCTGTTTATTAGGTGCGCGAGAGACATGAATCTGGGACACTACAGAAAAAGGCTCAGATGGGGCATAATAGTGTAAAAATTGCCAGAGATCAGTCCCCCTCTCCCTTTAGCCTTGGCAAAGGCTGCCAATGTGTTGAGACACCTCATGAACTTTTCCAAAGACTATAAGAATTTATGTCCTCCTATTCTGCCACTTCCCTTTAATTGTCTGCATCCATTTCAGTTTCACCTCCATGCAATGTTGCACTCCCACTACTAGCACGCTCCCCACACCCATCGAAACCTGCACCTGGAACTGTGAATAATGATACAAATGAGGACTGACCCTGGAGATTTGAGTGCTGTACCGGAGAGATCTGCATCTTAACCAGTCAGAATTGACTTAGGCCAATGCACGAAGATCAGTCACACTGTGTCGTTGAGGAATCGAAGGAAACGAGCTTTTCAGTAAGATCATGACTCACTGGCCTCGAAAATGGTTTGCCCCCAAAATGGGTGCGGGAATTGCGACGCGCGATCAAACCGCGCCCGATCAATGTAATGCAGGCAGCAGTGACCTTCGTGCTGCCTGCTCATTTCCAAGATTGTGGGGCTCAGTCCCGAGCTGAACGCGCTGCTGAGTGGCTGAACGCTCAGCAGGGGGCCCAAGTTTGTGCGAGGCTAGCATCAATTAAAGTTAGCCTCCACTACTTAAGGCAGTCTGTACCTCTTAAAGGGGAGGTGCATTCTGCCTGCAGCAGCTCATTGAACTGGCGGGGGGAGACAGTGAGTAACAATTAATGATGGCACAACAGGGGAGAGAGCGTGCACCAAGGTTCTCTGCTTCAGCACTGGAGGCCTTGGTGCAGGAGGTGCATAGGAGGAGAGAGGTGCTGTTTCTACGGGGGCCAGGAGGCCCTCCAGACAACTGTGTAAAGTCCATTGGGAGCAGATAGCTGCTGTGGTGAATGCCAGCAGTGTAGCCCCGAGGACCTGGACGCAGTGCAGGAAGTTTAATGACCTCACACGAGTGGTCAAGGTCAGCGAATTCATCTTCAAATGCCATATCCCACCATCTGCACCACTAGCCTCACACATTGCTCAATGCATCACACCATCAGTCACCTACCAACAATCTTTACCAAACACGACTCATACCTCACATTCATAGCTTCACCTCACCCTCACAGACTTACCACTGCTGCAAGCCGCACACCCACATTTCACAGCTTGCACACACTGCCAGCCATTCAACCATGACAGACACATCACCCAAACACATTGCACCACACTCACAGACACACACCTCTATCTCTTGTAGGAAACGGTGGCTCATAACTGGCACCAGCAGGACCTAATCGGCGGGGGACAGGCGCACCTGCATAACCTGACCCCCATAGAGGAGAAGGTGCTGGTCATTCTTGGGAGGGCCATCACTGAGCCCGTGGGGCTAAAAGCAAACAAGATGCTGGTATCCTCATATGTAATCCTCCTTTGCAAATCCCACTTCTCCCTCATTCCACAATCTCTTCTGATTTACAAGCTGCACATGGTGTAAGCATGCACCTCTTGCGTTCTCCCTCCCCTCACCACAACCCTACCCTTTTGCCTTTCTCATTTCAGAGACCCAAGAAATCCAACCTGCCCAGTCAGTGATGCAAGAGAGGAGAGTGATGATGAAGGAGAAACACCGTCACTCGATCTGACACTCGCAGCCACCAGCTCAGATACTGGCACTGCGCGCAGTTTAGAGGGTAGCTTGGAGGTGGGATCTGCACGAGGTGAGTCACCGGGCATGAGTGGGCTGCAGCTAGGGCAGGGGGGAAAGGGTAGTGCAGGTGGCCAGCTCCCCGGAGGGCGAGGTCGCCCGAGTTCTACTGCAGGGGACACAGATGAGGACTTCGATGGGGCGGCCTACAGAAGAACGCTGATGGGTATGCGCAACGAAATGCTTGGTGCAATGGCAGGCCTGCCAGAAAGCCTGAGTGCAATGGAGTCCGGTACCAACCTTGCACAGGGCTTAGCGCAGAGCTTGGAGCCCATGATTTAGAACATGAAAAGGGTGGGCAGATCCAGGATGCAGCGTCTGATGGTCGTGTCTCAGATTCCATTTGCGCACAAGCAGAAGCCACCCAACGTCTGAGTGCTGCAGTCGAAGCTCAGACTTCTGCCATGCAAGCTCAGGCTGCTGCTATCATGGCTGCGGTTACCAGTGTGGAAAGTGGCTTGCAGGGTGTCACAGCAGTCCAGCAATCTGTCCTCCAACAGATAACTAGAATTGCTGAGGCACCGCCTCGGGGGAGTGGCAATGGCTCTGTGGAGCACGAGCCTGCTGTCCTCTCTCAGGATGACAGCATTCATCCTCCCACCACTGCCACTCCACCAGTGCCCTTGCTGTTGCCTGTCAGCCAGCCAGCCCAGACTGCTGCCGCCCATGCCGAGGTGGTGCAGTGTACAGCCGGGCCTACTAGGCCCACAACTGCTCGAGGTCATCCTCCAAGGCCATCTGCAGTCTCCCCCACTGAAAGTCAGCAGCCTTCCACCAGCCATGCTGCAGCCACCGGGATAGCACTCCGTAGGAGCTCCAGGACAGGCAAAGGCTCACGGACAACAGGCACTAAGGGAATGTACAAGGGTGATTAGTTGACTTTGTTATGTAATATTGGATGGATTGATGTATAAAGTTGGATTAGAATGTTTCATTTGTGGTGGCTTTCATTTCAGCATTGTGGCCCAGAGGACACTGTGATGGTCAGTAACAGAGGGAAGGTAAGGTGTGGGACTATTGTTGAATGTGGAATTGGGGTTGCGTTCACTAGTACCGCAGTCGGATGAATCGATCATGGACAGCCCAGGCAGAAAGGGGATTTCTGGGTTGCCTCCTCCCTTCCGCTTCCTCCTCCTCCTCCTCCTCCTCCTCAGCTGGTCGCCATAGGCCTGGTGGCAAGTGCTGTGCCCTCATGATGGCGAGTTTGTAGAGCATGCAGGAGACCACCACGAATCTTGAGATGGTTTCTGCTGAGTACTGCAGGGCTCCTCCAGAGCAGTCCAAGCTGCAGAAGCGTTTTGTTAAGCTCGCCAATGGTCTGCTCTATCAGATTCCATGTGGCAGGATGGCTCTCATTGTACGCATGCTGCCTACGTGTGGTTGGGTTGCGGAGCGGAGTCATGAGCCAGGTGGTCAGCGGATAGCCCTTGTCGCCCAGTAGCCACCCTCTGGTTTGTCTTGGTGGCTCAAAGACTGAGAGAACAGCGGACTGGCGCAGAATAAAAGCATCATGACTGCTGCCAGGATACCAGGCATTCACCATCATGATGTGCTGAGCAAGGTCGCACACAAACTGCACATTCAGTGAGTGGTAACCTTTGCGGTTGCAGTTCATGTCAGCATTTAGATGCGGTGCCCGCAAAGCCACGTGCGTGCAGTCAATGGCGCCCTGAACTATGGGGAAGCCCGCTATCCTGGCAAAGCCCCGTACACTCTCTGCCTGCTTCTCTCTGGTCAGAGAGAAGACAATGAACTCCCTCTCCTGGCGTAAAGAGCGTCTGTCACCTCTTTTATGCAGCAGTGGACGGTGAACTAGGAGATGTCACAGATGTCGCCTGCTCCAGCCTGGAAGGATCCCGAATGTGAGGAATTCAGGGCCACGGTCACCTTCACAGCCACTGGCAGCACTGTCCTTGCCCTGGTGTGAGGCTGCAGGTCTGGTGGCAAGAGGTGGCAGAGTTCCGTGAGCACCTCCTTTGTAAAGCGCAGATGCCTCACACGCTGCTCCTGGCTCAGGCTGAGGTAAGAGAATTGCTCTCGGAAGACCCTAGGTGGGTAAGGTCTCCTGCTGAGAGCCCTTCTCCCCCTCCCTCTGAGAGCAGCTTGTCCTCTTTGCTGCCTCTGCTCCATCTCCCTGTCATGCTGCAGGCCAAGGGGGATTACAACTGGAGCACCCATGACTGGGAGCAAGTGGTCTACCAGAACCCTTGAAGTCAGAAGCTAGACCTTCTCCACTTGCAGCACCGCTCCCTGTCACCTCACCAACTTTAAACAACTCTGGAAAGGTCCAAACACTTCCACAAACTTACACAGAGCCAGTTGAAATTAAACAGCAACTAACCTGAGAGTGGTTGCTGATTCCTTTAAATATCGCTGGTGGGGGGGACCTTGTTCCTGCTGAATGCATGTTCAGCTGTGCGAGGTTAAGACACGGCGTTAGCTGAAGCATTGAGGACGAAAATGGCAGTGCTGGCGTCAAATCAGCATTGAGCGCTAATTGACATCACAATCTGCCTGCTCTACATATTTCTGGCGCACGCTAACGCCCTCACCAAGATGGCGTCTGGCGCGACATGCACCCGAAGTGTGCGCCCGCGGTGCGGACGCCATTTTCATCACAAAACGGCATCCGTAGCGCCGAAAATTCGGACGCTACGGAGCTGAATTTTTCCACTGATTCAGCCATTGACCTGTGAGGTGACTGGAGACGAAGAACCCTGAGGCATTCGATGCAGAAGAAATTTGAATGGAATGATCGATAAGGGAGAGAATAGGTTTGGATGAAGAGCGGAGGACACGCTTGTTTATGAAAATGGGGCTGACTGGGGACAGAGTGGTAAATGTGAAAGATCGGGGAAAGACTGGTGTGTGTGGTATGTTGGTGACAGATAAGTGTGATTGATTCAATGGTGCTCGTTCTTTGTAATTTGCCCACAAGAAGATCATATTGCTCATTAGTTTCAGAGGGGAGAAGGTATTGCGAGCTGGGCGAAGGAACGTGTACTCAGAAATGCCAAGAGGATCCATCCCAGACCAGAAGACAAGTCAATGGGCACCAGAAGCACGTTAATAGTTAAAAATCATTGTTTCCTTTCTGACAAAGGTTAGATACAATTGGCATGAATGTCATAGCTAAGACATTATGCATCAGCATTTATTTAGCTGATAACAAAATGTCAATTCAGAATACTTGATAACTCACTACACTTGACTATTTAAATCTCTGTTCCCCCATTTTAAATTTATTGGGGCTGATTTTCCTGAACTTTGCCCTTTGGGAACACTCATTTACTGGACGTAAAGTTGAGGAAAGCGGGGCAAAGACATGCTTTACTAAGTATTTGTCCCCTTTATGTTCCCTGAAGATTACCGTGGCTTTCTTGTGGAGGGAGGGGTGGATGAGGCAGGGGGAGGGGTGGGGTGGAGTTGCAATGGGCGCAAGCCAAATGAATGGGACAAAACAGGCCTCCAAGCTCACTTCCCTTATCATTGGCCGAAACTCCCGCAGGGGGCAGCCCAAAGCCCCTCACCCATCCAGGGTTATGTTTGGGCCTTGTGGCTGCTGCTCTCCATCAACGCACTCAAACATCCTCCTTCTTGTGCCAGTGCTCTTGGGCCTGGACAGGAGCAGCGCACTTCGGATGTTGGGGGTTTGGGGGGCTAGGAAAATCGTCCGCAATTTTCGTCTTTCAGGTTTCCCTCCAAATCATTCTCTGCGAGTAGGTGAGCAGGTGTCTTGGTCTCAAGCTTCTGCTCGTACCAACTAACCTCTAGAATGAAACCCTCGATATTAATTGGGGACGTGGGGCCGGCATGAGGCCTGGCCATTTTAACTCCTGCCCGAACCCGCTGTCAATTAGTTGATACCGGCGAGCGGGAGTGGTGCCGAGCCTGGCAAAAGTAACTCTGTGGGGTGGGGTGGGGGTGGGGGGGGGGGGGGGGCGGTTCTCGAGGCGATCACAGGGTGGAGGGAAGCCCTGGACAAGGGAGGCTCTAGGTTTCCTTGAGATGCCTGGATGAATATGCCTGCTCCTCCTGGCCCACGAGGAAACCTTTTGGAAAAACGACTAACTTACCTATTCGGCCCTCTACTGAGCCTGCTACTTCTTGTTGCCCATAGTTGCTGGCAGAGCTGGCGTCAGGGGCCGACCTCACTGAAAACGTCTTAAAATGGTGTCGGGGTCTGAATGACATCGTCAGACCCTGACTTTTGCATTTCAATTAAGCCCGCGCCTGCCTGAATCACGCCGGTAAAAATAGCGAGTGTGGATGGGATGAGTATCACGCTGCCACAATTTTAACACGCCACCCCTGCATGCCCCATTCTCGCTGGGAGCGGGGGTTTAAAATTGGGGCTGAAATATAAAAGGATAATTCCCAAATGCTGGAAATCTGAAATAAAAGCTGAAAGATGCTGTAAATAGCAGGTCAGTCAGCATTGCTAAAGAGGAAGGACAGGTTGTAACGCTGTACATGCATGAAAGGTACATACCCATCAGGCCCTGATGGACCCAAGTTAATCACTGAGTCTTCATGTGTAAGGTCTGCTGTGGTGATTATTTTGTTGGATGTGATTGAAGAGACCCCAAGTAAGGCCACGGAACACATAGATAGATAGATAGAAGATAGGAGCAGGAGTAGGCCATTCAGCCCCTCGAGCCTGCTCCGCCATTCGATGAGATCATGGCTGATCATCCAAACTCAGTACCCTGTACCTGCCTTCTCCCCATAAATAAAAAAAAAGATTATCAACTTGGAAAGTTGATAGCAGGTCGACCGTGCATTATACAACTTGCCCGATTATCATTTCCATTTACACAAAGAGGCTGCATTCCTGAGGGGTTTAAATATTAAAAGGCGGCCCATAATTTTCCAGTTAAAATAAAAATTGTCTTCGGTAAAGTAGGATAGTGTGAGCTCAGAATACAATGTGCAACATTCCTGAGGAACCAGGGCTCCTCACCTCACCTGCATCTACTGCATGGGAACTGACAAGGGCGCACGTGCATCATGTGTATGTCACACTTACTAATAGGGAGCTGTACGCAACACTGTGAGGATCTGTCCAGGGCCAAAATCCTGGAACTCCTGGACATATATTACTGTTCCTTCATCGTCGCTGGGTCAAAATCCTGGAACTCCCTCCCTAACAGCAGTGTGGGAGCACCTTCACCACACGGACTGCAGCGGTTCAAGAAGAAGGCTCACCGCCAAAGTTCCCCCTAAACTTCCAGGACTCTCAATATTCAAATGGGACAGACCAGCAAATAAGGAATACAGTCACAAATTGAACATCGTTGCCTGGGGCTTTGTGGGCCGCATGTGGCCTTTAGCCATAGCTTGGAAATCCCTGAACAAAGAGATATGGGCCAATTGCTCCCTTTTACCTGCAGTGAACTGTATAGGAGCCGACTCACAGGTACACACAGGTCAATGGGGGTCAGTTTGACAGTGTAAATGGGTGGTAGCGAGTCAGCAGCCCGTTTTACATCTCTCCCGTCTGAAGTCATTGTAAACAAAAATCGGGAGAGATGTAAAACATGCTGTCGACTTGCTATCACCCGTTTACACTATCACACAAAGTCAAAATGACCCCCAATCACAGTGTGAGATAAACATTCAACATCCTCATCAGATCAGCTGATGTACACGTTGTGCTAAAAAAAAAGGCTTCTCAAAGCTTTCCATCCACAAGTAGATAAGAAAAAAATCCCTTGGAAACTATAACGTACATGAAGAAACTGAGCAAAAACAGGCAGCGGTATCATTCAGAGCTGTCAGGGGCAACAACAGCCGCTAAGAATGTGGCTGCGTTTTCCCTCTCTCGTCTCTCTCTCTCCCCACCCCCGCCCCCAAACTGCAAATGGCATTGACCTACCGAGTATGCAGACAGTATTTGCAATGCTCCTGTCCCTGGGGAGAAGTCCATAGGTGCCCAGATAGGGGGAGACCACGAGCTGCACCAGTCGCTCCAGCTGAATGTATTCCTTACTTGGACCTTTAGGCTCATGGGCCCCCTGGCAAAAGAAGCATCAGAAAATGAACCGTTTGAAGAAGGTTCGGACTGTTGCTGTGAAGCGCACCGTATCTTTTTTTAGGGTACGCTCCCGCTTCTGAGGTTATTTGTTTCTCACCTGCGCCCGTGTTGGGTTTCCCTGTGCCATGTATGACCCAGGCCCCAGAGGCCTGGTTACCAGACCTCTACTGCTGCTGCTGTGAAACCGAATGGCAGGAGCTGCTCGGGTGGTCCAGGGTGGCTCTTCCTTCCCTCCTGTGTGACGAAGCCCCAGCCTCAGTACCTCTCCACATTGGCAAGACTGCGACAGGGACCTCAGCGGGTACGGTGGGACTGTCGGTGTGAACCCACAACCCAACACGCCCTGCCGTGTCACGTTGCTCCTTGAAAGAGCTGTGCAGCCGCGCCACCCGGTGAGAATCCCGTTAACCTACCGGAATTAAAGCGTCACAAACGGCCAGAAAATGCAGAGCGGCTCCAAGGCTTGAAATCAGTAGCGTTGGCGACTAATTATAATTTGGTAAAAGTGCTTGCACATGATGTAGTTCAAAACATAGCTGTGTAAAAATGACGAACGTGTCAAACTCCCAGGAAACTCGCAGAGCACCCGCAGTGCGAACGACTTCATTCTGTGGTACTGCTGAGAGACCTAGGGCCGGATTTTCAAGATGCATTGCCAGATGTGGTACTGAGCCATACAGAACAGGAAGGTTCCCAGGTTCAATCCCTGAACTGCGCTGGGTTCAGCTGGGCTTAGACAGAGGCACCATGACAGGATGGCTGGATATAAACTTCACATGTCGCTAACTTTTAAAATAGTTATCGAAGCGTTTCCTTTTTTAAGAAGACACCTGGGACCGTCACCAATAACTGGCCCTCCCTGGGACCCTCTCCAATAACTGCCCCTCCCTGGGACCCTCTCCAATAACTGCCCCTCCCTGGGACCCTCTCCAATAACTGCCCCTCCCTGGGACCCTCTCCAATAACTGCCCCTCCCTGGGACCTTCTCCAATAACTGCCCCTCCCTGGGACCGTCACCAATAACTGCCCCTCCCCGGGACCCTCTCCAATAACTGCCCCTCCCAGGGACCCTCTCTAATAACTGCCCCTCCCCGGGACCCTCTCCAATAACTGCCCCTCCCTAGGACCCTCTCCAGTAACTGCCCCTCCCCGGGACCATCTCCAATAACTGCCCCTCCCCGGGACCCTCTCTAATAACTGCCCCTCCCCGGGACCCTCTCCAATAACTACCCCTCCCCGGGACCCTCTCTCATAACTGCCCCTCCCTGGGACCCTCTCCAATAACTACCCCTCCCTGGGACCCTCTCCAGTAACTGCCCCTCCCCGGGACCCTCTCCAATAACTGCCCCTCCCCGGGACCCTCTCTAATAACTGCCCCTCCCCGGGACCCTCTCCAATAACTGCCCCTCCCTGGGACCCTCTCCAATAACTACCCCTCCCTGGGACCCTCTCCAGTAACTGCCCCTCCCCGGGACCCTCTCCAATAACTGCCCCTCCCCGGGACCCTCTCTAATAACTGCCCCTCCCCGGGACCCTCTCCAATAACTGCCCCTCCCTGGGACCCTCTCCAGTAACTGCTCCTCCCTGGGACCCTCTCCAATAACTGCCCCTCCCCGGGACCCTCTCCAATAACTGCCCCTCCCCGGGACCCTCTCCAATAACTGCCCCTCCCTGAGACCCTCTCCAATAACTGCCCCTCCCTGGGACCCTCTCCAATAACTACCCCTCCCCGGGACCCTCTCTCATAACTGCCCCTCCCCGGGACCCTCTCCAATAACTGCCCCTCCCTGGGACCTTCTCCAATAACTGCCCCTCCCTGGGACCCTCTCCAATAACTACCCCTCCCCGGGACCCTCTCTCATAACTGCCCCTCCCCGGGACCCTCTCCAATAACTGCCCCTCCCTGGGACCCTCTCCAATAACTACCCCTCCCTGGGACCCTCTCCAGTAACTGCCCCTCCCCGGGACCCTCTCCAATAACTGCCCCTCCCCGGGACCCTCTCTAATAACTGCCCCTCCCCGGGACCCTCTCCAATAACTGCCCCTCCCTGGGACCCTCTCCAGTAACTGCCCCTCCCTGGGACCCTCTCCAATAACTGCCCCTCCCTGGGGGGACCCTCTCCAATAACTGCCCCTCCCCGGGACCCTCTCCAATAGCTGCCCCTCCCCGGGACCCTCTCCAATAACTGCCCCTCCCTGGGGGGACCCTCTCCAATAACTGCCCCTCCCCGGGACCCTCTCCAAAATCTGCCCCTCCCCGGGACCCTCTCCAAAATCTGCCCCTCCCTGGCCCATTTGCAAAACATGAGAGAGGCTCTTAGGCAACTCTGTGCAAACACAGGATTGCTGCACCACAAGGGCGTGGGTACGGTGGCAGAGCGGTCCTGGGCAAGCAGCCCAGAGGTCGTGAGTACAAATCCCGCCATGGGAAGCTGCAAACTCGTATTCAATGAATCTGGTAATTTGTGGGCTGGCACCAGAAACAAAATAACCAGCAAAGCTGCAGTTTTATTGTAAAATCCAACTGGTCCATTGATGTCCTCTGGGAAAGGGAGCTTGCCACCTCTACCTGGCCTGGCCTACACGTGATTTCTGTTCCACATTACGTGGTTGACTCTTACTCCACTCAGTAACTAGAAATGGGCAATAAATGCCGCCTTGCCAGCGCTGTCCACATCCTCAGAACAAATTGAACATGAAACCCTTGGCAATCCCAGCACGATCCTCTGTTCCTCTTGGCACCTTCGCCACCCACCAAGGGTCAGTTCTGTGAGACGTTTCTCGTTACAGTCAATTCCTGCTGCAGGGCTGGCTCAGTCTTAGCCGAGCGCCCTGGCACATTTCCATTTCCTCCGTACTGTGCCACACCATTTACAAAAACCCACTCGGTCATTCGGCACTTTGGTCAGGTTTTCAGACTGACGCGGTATCTTTTGATTCACTTCAAAGCAGAGTTTAGAAGAATGATTCGCACCATAAGGAGTATTTGCTCAAAAAAAAGTTACAACATTAGCAGCGTTTTCTCTGTTTGCTTGCCCTCCGTTTATTTCGGTTTGAACAGCGGGTTCTCGTGACGTCACCTGGAGGATTATTGAAGCCGACAGTCTGAGGGAGCTGACTTAACAGGCACAGCTGAGATGTCAAGCTCGCTAAAGCGGCCTGGTTAGTGATATTTCTGCTGATGTTAATTGGACTCCTGCAAACTGTCAGACTCTTAACTTCGTCAGTTCCCATGATAATGTCGCTTGCACTCACTGTTTAAATTGATGTCGCGGCTTCACCTTTATAGCGTGGGGCAGGGGGTATGATGGCGGGACTGCATTTTTAAAAAAGTGGTCCTGATAGTGAGACCGCTATTTTAAAGGGTGCCTGATGCGGAGACGCTTATTAAATAGGGGACCCTGGTGATGAAACTCCTACTTAAAATAGCAGCCTGAAAGACTCCTACTTTAAAAGAGACCTGATGGTGAACTTTTACTCTAATGGGGTCTTGATGGTGAGACTCCTACTTTGAATGGGGTGGGCGGACGGGCAGGGCGGGATGGGCAGATGATGAGACCCTCTGATTTGTCTTTCCCTGTGGATGAGGCCTCCCCAGTTGAATTTCTTGTGTGTCCTGCCTTTGTATTTTAGCCATTCTTTCCGCAGGTACGCTCCACATTTCATTCAAGGCCAGTTTAGTCGTGGGATAACATGAAGCCTGGGGTCAGTGTCTGTTAGAATCTGCCTTCCATTGCGCAGTACACACTGGCTGAATGTTGATTCTCAGAGCAGGACTGAGGTGAGTGAAGGACTGAACATTTCACCAGAGATAAGGGCGTAGAAATTCGTCAATGGAAATCAAAACCGGGCGGAGTGTAAAACAGACAGCAGGTTGGCTACCGCCTGTTTTGTGCTACCGTCCAAGACTAATTTCTACCCCAAGATTTCATGCTGGAATAAAATCAGAGGTAGCACAGCACAGACAGAGGCAGCACAGCACAGACAGAGGCAGGTTAGCTTCTGTTTGCTGGGCTGGCAAACTCTTTGCTGCCACAGCACCTCGACTTCCAGATGCCTACTCGCATGAAGGATTGTACCAACGTTAAACTGCACGTGTTGTGCTCTGGGCGTCTACAGCCACTGATCAATGGACCTGCGGTAGTGACCCCCATTCCCTGGCAAAGCTCTCACGATGTGACTGAACCTACTCACTCAACGTATAAAGTCTGGTGATTCTCCTCTCGCTCGGAATTCCGCTTAGTGAGTCTAGCTGGGGAGGAGCGGAGCTCAGCGAACTTGGATTAGGGAGGGGAAAAAAAGGCCAATAGTTCTCACTTCTGGTTGCTGTCCAGTGACTGGAACTGTGTGGGGTGAATATTCACATTTCCAATGGACAGAGAATGGCTGCTCGATTTACACACCACCCACTTTACACACCACCCGATTTACACACCACCCACTTTACACACCACCCACTTTACACACCACCCGATTTACACACCTCCCGATTTACACACCACCCGATTTACACACCACCCGATTTACACACCACCCACTTTACACACCACCCGATTTACACACCACCCACTTTACACACCACCCGATTTACACACCTCCCGATTTACACACCTCCCGATTTACACACCTCCCGATTTACACACCTCCCGATTTACACACCGCCCGATTTACACACCACCCGATTTACACACCACCCGATTTACACACCACCCGATTTACACACCACCCGATTTAAACACCTCCCGATTTACACACCACCCACTTTACACACCACCTGATTTAAACACCTCCCGATTTACACACCACCTGATTTACACACCACCCGATTTACACACCGCCCGATTTACACTCCTTCCGATTTACACACCACCTGATTTAAACACCTCCCGATTTACACACCACCTGATTTACACACCACCCACTTTACACACCGCCTGATTTACACTCCTTCCGATTTACACATCTCCTGATTTACACACCGCCCGATTTTTCTTTCCATTGACTTCCATGGACACCAAAATCGAACGGGGTATAAAACGGGCGGTCGATCAGCTTCCACCCACTTTCTGCCTGGTGGTAAAAGTGACCATTCACCCCGGTGTGTGGGTGTGGGTGCGTGTGTGGGTGATAGCACTGTCAATGACACCTTCCATCACTTTGCTGATGATTGAGAGTAGACTGATGGGGCGGTAATTGGCCGGGTTGGATTTGTCCTGCTTTTTGTGGACAGGACATACCTGGGCAGTTTTCCACATTGTCGGATTGATGCCAGTTTTGTAGCTGTACTGGAACAGCTTGGCTAGAGGCGCAGCTAGTTCTGGTCGCTACACTCAGTCCCTTCATCTAAGTCATTAATATAGATTGTAAATAGCTGAGGCCCAAGAACTGATCCTGCGGTACCCCACTAGTTACAGCCAGAAAAAGTCCGGTTTATTCCTGCTCTCTGTTTTCTGTCCGTTGACCAATCCTCAATCCATGCTAATATATTACCCCCAATCCCATGAGTCCTAATTTTGTGTAATAACCTCTTGTGTGGCACCTTATCAAATGCTTTTTGAAAATCCAAAATACACTACATCCACTGGTTCCCCCTTATCCATCCTACTAGTTACTTCTTCAAAAAACTCTAACAGATTTGTCAAACACGATTTCCCTTTCATAAAACCATGTTGACTCTGTCTAATCATATTATGATTTTCTAAGTGCCCTGTTACCATGTCGCTAATAATAGATTCTAACATTTTGCCTGCTACTGATGTCATTTCTTAAATAGCGGGGTTACATTTGCTACCTTCCAATCCTTGGGGACTGTTCTAGAATCTAGGGAATTCTGGAAGATTAATACCAGCACAGCCACTGTCTCAGAAGCTACCTAGGATGCAGGTCATCAGGTCATGGGGATTTGTCGTCACTTAGTCCCATTAATTTCTCCAGTACTATGTCTTTACTTATACTGATTTGTTTAAATTCCTCATTCTCTCTAGACCCTTGGTTTCCCATTATTTCCGGAATGTTTTTTGTGTCTTTTACTGTGAAGACAGATACAAAGTATTTGTTTAATGTCTCTGTCATTTCCTTATTGCCCATTATATTTTCTCCTGTCTCTGCCTCTAATGGGCCCATGTTTACTTTCACTAATCTCTTCCTATTTACATACCTATAGAACATTTACAATCTGTTTTTATGTCTCTTGCTAATTTACTCTCATATTCTTTTTTCTCTTTCCTTATCAATTTCTTGGTCCTCCTTTGTTGAACTCTAAAATCCTCCCAATCCTCAGGCTTACTACTCATTTTGGCAACATTATAAGCCTCTTCCTTTGATCTAATAATGGCCTAGAAATTCGGGTGGCCGGCTTGCCGCGGGGGTAAGGATCGCGCGCGCTCTTACCCACTGCGCCTGCCGTTGTGTTTCGGGCCCACAGGACCTTCGGGTCCCGGGCCTCTCCCTAGTGCCGGCGCGCAGTGCTTGCGTGTTCCAGGGGCGCAGTTAGTGCGATGCGACCCCTGGGATCACGTGGGCCATGGAGAGCCAATGGCAGCAGACCATCTTTCATTCATAGATTTGACAGGAGACCTGTCAAATCTGTGAATTGAAATCGGCCCCAAAAGAACAGCTAAACCTCAAATAAATTTAAAAAAAATAATCACATTTATAAAATAACTATAGTTAAATAAATTAACCACTTTAAACAAAAATTTAAATTTTTGAAAAAATTAAAATACTTTTTAAAAGTTATAAAAATAAACTTACCTTTCTTTAAAGTCTCTAAAAAAGATAAACCTGTTGAAAAAAATTTAAAATTATACTTAATTAACTACTTACCTTGTTCAAAAGGGGCCTTACGCCTCCTTTTTACTAGCGTAGAATCTTCGATACTTACTCTCGTGTTGAAACCTGAAAAAAAACCTAAGTGTGCTGCGTGTGCGCAGCCTCTAGTGCGCACGCGGTTCACCTAGGAACCGCCCCCTTCGCCATACCGGAAGTGCCGGTTTCCCGCGCATGCGCATTGCATGCAGGAAACCGGCACTTCGGGAATGAATACGGGTGAGTACACAGTCTGTACTCACCCGAGAACGGCTGAATTTTTGGGCCGCTATCTTTAACTTCTCTTGTTAGCCACGGTTGGACCACTTTTCCTGTGGGATTTTTGTGCCTTAAAGGAATGTATATTTGTTGTAAATTATGTATTAATTCTTTAAATGCTCGCCATTGCTTGTCTACCATCTTAAAAGGAGCTGCATGCTTTAGCCTGCCTAAACCAGACCCGTCTAGATCAATATCTTACCTGAAGCACTAATAACATCTGTGTGATGGATGGAGGCACATTGGTGTGAGGTTGGTGCAGCACCTGCTCCAGATTTACCTTCAACAGAACCAGATCTCGGAATCCAAGCAAAGCCATCTGGCGAATGGTTAGCTCCTGCCCCTAATAAAAGGACCAAACATCAAAGTTACTTCGTGCTACTTTTCATGAGGATGTTTTCTGATACATCAAAGTTGTAACTCATTTTAGGCCGGAAATTACTTTGTCAACGTCATTGTACGAATGCTTAACACTGTGAAATAAACACATTGACAGAGAGAGGAATGTGATACGAGCGTGTTACGCATCTGTACAATAACAGCAATTCTGAGAATCATATACTGAAATGAAATGGATTATTCAAGGGGTACAGTTTGTTGTCACATTAATGCACTGGGCACAGAGTGGTAGAACCTTCAGATACTTTCACCCTGCCCCTGAACAGCTTTCTCTGTATCTGCGCCTTGCCACCTCTCTCGTTGTTATACAACAGGTGTAGAAGCAGAAGAAGATATTCCTCAGTTGGCTGACTGAATAGTACTGATGCATGCCGCCAATTGATGAGTTTCTATTGGTGGTATAAATGGGGACAAAGGAATTTATAACGGAAAGTCAACACAGAATGTGTGACAAAAGGAAATCAAATGGCACAGACAGGAAGTGCACGCAGGCCTAAGGTTTTTAATATAGATATAGATGTGTACTGACAGCACCATCTAAAACATCTTTAAACCTTTCAACAATAGCATGGCAGTACAGACATTATATTAGCAACATGCTGTGCACCAAGTGCTAGGGCATCATCATGCGTGATTTCTCACACACTGACTTCCAGATCACAGCGGAGCCTTTGGGAGGAGGTGACGAGCTGAGGTCCAGGTGCTTCTCCACAGGATCCTGTCAACAAGAGGGGGATTTGCGTACATCCACAAACACTTTGCATGCACCAAGAAGGACTGAGCGCAGAGCTCAGTGCTGGCCCGAGGATGTGACGCTGATCCCCTTAAACTGACTCACAGACATTTCCTATTCCATATAACTGTCTTTACACTAATCCTGCGGGACTACAGGCCTGCGCAATAAAATATGTTGTCATTTATGTAATTTATGCCGGTTCGGGGACCTGGGTTATTTTTCTAAATTCTACTCAGTTGAAAGCATGTGGAAAGCATGACCTCAGCGAATGCTTCCCAATCATGGTGTTTCAATGATTTGTCTCTGTGACTCACCGTCACCGTAGGAATCAATGTGTGTGATGGTTGGCGAGCTAGGAAGGTACTGAAGGGGCGAGATGATTCTCTGTGCGCCTGTCTGCCAGCACAGATAAAACTCATTTATTTTGTTTCTGTTTTCTCTACCAATTTTCCATCCCGCCTCAACCCCTCCATTTCCAGAAGGTAGTAGTTCCTTGCTGGGGAATGGGAGGCGGATGCCCTTATGGTGGACCGCCAGCCTCGGCAGACTTGTACAAGGGTGAGGGGCACTGTAGCTGAGACTTAGAGTCATAGGCGGAAAAATTGGGTTGCTTTGCGCCTCCCGTTAGCGCCCTAAGAGGGGGCCCGGGCGTAGCGCAGCCCACACCTCCCATGAAATTCAGTGGGAGGTTAGCGGCGGCGCTAACCGGTAGCGCCCCGTGGCGCTGTGCTACCGCGATGACGTCATCGCCGTGCGCAGTGCCCCGCTCGCGCCCCGGCCATGATCTTCAGGAGCGCCCCCTGACTTACCACCGGACGCTATGTCCGACGGGGTCAGGGGGGCCTACCTACAGCCGGGGAGGGGCTATTTAAAGGTGAGGTGCGGGGCGGCCATTTTTGTTGCTGGCCGCCTGCCAGCACCTGCCTGCGCTCCCGTCCCCGGCCTCCTGAACCCCCCCCCCCCCCCCCCACGGAGTGCCGGCTGTGCTCCAAGAGCCCGGCACTTCTCTTGAGTGCCGGGCTCTTTTGCTGGCACTCCCGATCCCCGGGGGCCCAGCTGGGCCCTGGGTTGCGCTGCGCAAGGCCCCTCCCCTTTAAGAAGGGGACGAAGGCCTGCAATACCATGGCACGTTGCGCCGCGATATTGCCTTGCAGCGCCCCAAGAGGGATGCGGGGCGCTTCCAGTAGAGCCCCGCTTCCCTCTTGGGGCGCAACCACTCAATTCGCGGGGCGCTAATTTTTCCGGGATGCTAAAAGTTCCCAAATGGGGCGCTACTCAATTTTTAGCCCATAGAGTTCATAGAGTCAATGGCACAAAATAGGCCATTTGGCCCATCGAGTATGTGTCGGCTGTCTGTAGAGTAATCCAGTCAGTCCCATTCTCCTGCTCTATCCCCGTAGCCCTGCAAGTTTATTTTCCTCAAGTGCCTATCCAGTCTCCATGTGAAAACATTGAGGGCTGGATTTTGATACTGGGGCAGGTTGGGGTCGTGTTATCCACCCGACTGCAATTAGATGTGGGAGATTGATGCAATTTTCACCTAATTGGGCAATTGAGTTCCAGCATGTGGGAACCCATGAACCAATTAGTGGTTTCAGTCTGAAAGTCACCTCTGATGATGTCATCATTGATGCTGCATTGAAGGTCAGAGACTGCCTGGCCTTTGCTGTGAGAGGACCTGGATGCAAAATGAGCAGCAGCTCTAAGTCTGAGAGAGAGAGAGAGAGAAAGAGAGAGAGAGAGAGAGAGAATTTTTTTTTGCTCCACCACTCCCAGATGCCAGCCTGCCACTCACTGATATTCAGCGCAGCCACTGATATTCAGCTATCCACATGTGCTCCCGCCAGGTTTCACAATCGTGTTTCAGAACAGGCGTACTTCACGTAGAACAAGGGTTAAAATCACAAAGGCCTTTCAAAATGGCATTATCGAGCCAATTTAGTGCTTGTTAAGGGCCTTAACAGCCTATCCCGTCTCTTAAAGGCGGGACGCAGGCGGGACCAGCAGACACGATTTAATGAAAATTGCGTGGAGGCGGGATGGAGGCGGACTTGTGCCCGCCCACCACTTTTTGCAATTTTAACCCCCCACACGCTTCCAAACCCGCCTACACGGGTCAATGAAAATCCAGCCCTGAGTGTCTCCATTTCCACCACTGCTGTCGTCAGCGAATTCCAGGTCATCACCACTCACTGCGTAAAAAAGTTTTTCCTCACATCCCCCCTGTATCTCTTGCCCAAAACCTAAAATCTGTGTCCCCTAGTCCTTGTAACATCAACTAGTGGGAACAGCCTTTCCCCGTCTAGTCTATCCAAACCCGTCATAATCTTGTACATCTCTATGAAATCACCCCTCAACCTCCTTTGCTCTAATGAAAACAAATCCAGCTTCTCCAACCTGTCCTTGTAGCTAAGATCCCCCATCCCCAGAACCATTCTGGTAAATCTCCTCTGCACCCTCTCAAGGGCCTTCACATCCTTCCTAAAGTGTGGTGACCAGAACTGGACGCAATACTCCAGTTGTGGCCTAACCAGCACTTTATAAAGGTTCAGCATAACTTCTCTACTTTTGTACTCAATGCCTCTATTTATGAAGCCCAAGATCCCATATGCTTTGCTAACCACTCTCTCAATAGGTCCTGCCACCTTCAGGGATCTATGCACATTAACTCCCAGGTCCCTCTGTCCCTGCACACTCTTTAAAACTGTGCCATTAAGTGTATATTGCCTCTCCCTGTTCCTTCTGCCAAAATGCATCACCTCACACTTCTCTGTATTAAATTCCATCTGCCACTTGTCTGCCCATTCTGCTAGCCTTTCTATGTCCTGTTGCAGTCGATTGGTATCATCCTCACTGTTTGCCACACCCCCAAGTTTGGTGTCATCGGCAAATTTAGAAATTATACTCTGTATTCCAATATCCAGGTCATTTATATATATCAAAAAAAGCAGTGGCCCCAGCAGTGACCCTTGGGGGACACCACTGTCTACCATCATCCAGTCTGAAAAACAGCCATTTACTACAACTCGCTGTTTTCTATTCTTAAGCCAATTCCTTATCCAAGCTGCCACTGACCCACCTATTCCACGAGTCTCAATTTTGTTAACCAGCTTTCTATGTGGTAATTTGTCAAATGCCTTCCTAAAATCCATGTAGACAACATCCATTCCATTCCCTTCATCAATCCTCCATTACTTCATCAAAAAATTCAATTATATTTGTCAAACACGATCTGCTTTTACAAATCTGTGTTGGCACTCCTTAATTAGCTTAAACCTCTCCAAGTGCCCGTTAATTTTTTCCTTGATTATTGCTTCTAAATCTTTACCCACCACTGATGTTAAATTGACCGGCCAGGATTGTCCTTACACCCTTTCTTGAACAATGGTGTCACATTTTCCACTTTCAAATCCTCAGGCACCTCCCCCGCATCTAGGGAAGATCTGAAAATTATGGCAAGCCCTTCCGCTATCTCCTCCCCCAATTCCCTTAGCAACCTGGGATGCAAGCCATCTCAACCAGGCGACTTATCCACTCTAAGCATACCCAGTCTTTCTAGTACATCCTGTCAATCAATTTTCATCCCTTCCATTGCTTCTACCTTTTCCACTTCTACCGATATTTTGTCAGCATCCACCTCCTTAGTAAACTCCAATACAAAGTACTCATTGAGTATTCTAGCCTTGCCCTACGCCTCTAAGCATATATCACCTTCTTTGTCCCTAATAGGCCCCACCTCTTGTCCTGTCCTCACTCGGCACCCCCTAATGGGCACTTCCAGCAGGCACCACTCAGTTGTGACCAGGCGCAGAATGCCTGGCCAATTCCCCCCCCATAGCCCGTGGGTGCTGAGGCCAATTGTAGCCACCCCCCAACCCAGCTGTAGATCAGCACAGACCAGGGTTTGAACCTGGACTTTCCTGCCCTGTAGGGTCTCAGCAGCTAATCCAACTGAGGATTAGGACGACCCCTAAAACTCGATTACATTTCTGTCCTATTTGGAGTGGCAGGAAGCTAAAGAGACACGTTAAAATATATTTCCGCGGGGGGAGTGTTTCCCAGTCGCCTGCAGTGCAAGAGCCATGAAAACCCAGGAAGGAAGGAGTAACTAGCGTTTGTGCCCATTTTTCCGGGATTGCCACAGCTCTTCCACGGTGGACAATCGGGACAATCCCCGCGGAACTTCACCTCGAGTCTCTTCTCCAACCTCCTCTGAAGAAAAAAAAAACCCAGCAGTGTTGTCAATGTCTGCATAACCTTCATTGTCCTTCTCAACAGACGTGGGCCTGACTCCCTGCTAAAGGTGTCACGTAACCCCGAATCAATCCCTTGTCTGAGTGTCGGTTCCATATGCGCATTCTCCTGTGGAAAGTGGGTGATTGCCCTTGGGGAGACTGGAGGAACCAGGGCAGGAAAACCCTTTGGGTTTGGACTCATACAACAGGCCCACAGTTTTTAACACCTAAGGTGGGACAAGGATGGAGGCACATGGGGGGTGGTGGGGAGGGGTAATGAAGAGCAATATCATGGCTCCACAGAATAAGGGGGTTGCCCATGGGGAAAAAGAGAGACACTATCCATGAGAACAGGAGAGTGGTCGTCGTGGGGGATTCGATAAGTAGAGGGTAGCAAGCCTATTTTTCACTGTGACTGGGAGTCCCAAATGGGTCAGGAATGCCACCATCTGTTGTGGGTAAAGTATTAGAAGGTATTCTGAAAGAAAGGATAATGGAACATCTTTCACCGTCAACTATAGTGACACCACTACTCCGCTGCTTTCCTTCCCCCGAGCATAAAGACTCTTTAAATTTCCACCCCTCCTTTCCTGGCTGGGTATGGCTCCACGGGCAACCTTTGCTACTTCACCCAAATTGCCATTCTTCATACATGAGCCTAACCAGTGAGCGTCAGTCATTATTCAACCATGGGGGCATCACAGCCAAAACCAACATTCTCACACGTATGTGTGCATACACACACACACATGTGCACACACACGTGCACATATACACATGCACATTTTCCAGCAGGTGTCACTGGACTGTTATCAGGAACACTGCATATTTCCCCCCCCCACTCCCTCAGGCCAAATCCCACGCTGCTGCTACCACCATGGCAGAGATCAGCTGATTCAACACGGCCTAGAGAACAAACCAGGGCCTTCCTGATGTGCACGGTTTAATTCCGTACATCCAAACCGGGCCATCGGAGGGGGGGGGGCGGTGATACTCATTTTAATTCTTTATCTCAAGGTCCTCGGGGGCCCAGGCTGTATCTGCGGTGAAAGTCGACCAGACCTGACCGCCCAGTAGCCTTTGCCTGGTGCGTGCTCACTCCTTACCTGCACAGGGTAAAATATGGCCTGTAGCATGGGTAGGATTTCGGTAAAGAAATTATCCCAGCTGCTTGTTAAAGCTTCCAAAAGATTTTCACCTGAGAACAAATGAAGAGACATAGGCAAAAAATGTCAATTGGGAACAGTAGAAGTTGTCTAATAGGAACTGCTCAATGGCAAGCAAACTTCATCCAACTGATTCCATTAAACACTTCTTTCTAAATGAAGGATGTTAGTGTTGAGGAACGTAACATTTTCCTACCTTTTTCCTCCAATTTTTTGATTCGGTTCAACACCAGCTCAAGGCAGGATAAATCTCTCTCTACTTTACCCCAATAGTGCACCGTAACCTAAATCTAGGCTGACACTTCAGTGCAGTACTGAGGGAGTGCTGCACTGTTGGAGGTGCTGCCTTTCAGATGAAATGTTAAACCAAGGCCCCGTTTGCCCTCTCAGGTGAACGTAAAAGATCCTATGGCACTATTTTGAAAAAGAACAGAGGAGTTCTGGCCAATATTAATCCCTCAACCAACATCACCAAAACAAATGATCACATTGCTGTTTGTGGGAGCTTGCTGTGTGCAAATTGGCTGCCGCATTTCCTACATTACAACAGTGACTACAATTCAAAGGTACTTCATTGGCTATATAGTGCTCTGGGTCATCCTGAGTTCATGAAAAGTGCTATATCAATGCAAGTCTTTCTTTAAATACAAGTCTTTCTTAACCTCAACCACAGAAGAACATCCCCAACTGCAGCAGAGGCCCAGTTCAACTGACTCCATTACTATTCCCATGACCTCTTTGAGACTAATAATTCTGAGTAATGTTGTATTGTGGGTTTGCATCCACTCGGATGAAAATTGAGACTGCCGTAAACTTTCAGCTGACACAATATGGAGACTGTCAACTCATCATTATAGGGTGGATTAGAACTGAGCTCACAGTTAAAAAGACCGTTGTACAAACTAACTGCGCTTGCAGTCCTATTAAAAGTATGTCTGCTAATCATGACTGACAATATATTCAGTAAATGTTTAACAAGTGCAGTTAGTAACTAGAGGCTGAAAGCCAGAGTGACCAATAAATACAGTGTAATTCTTCCTGTGATTGCTGCTCGCAGTCATCATTTGATCATAATGATCAGGCAGTCCTTTCCAAAACTGCAACCCACCGATTATAATGATCACAATGATTGGAAGGGGGTTGGGTTGTAACATTAGTTGTACTGCATCTCTAATCACAGAGTAATGTGGCCCCACCGGAAAGCAGCTCGCCCTCTCCGTGCTTACAAAGTAAAGAGTGGCATCTTGTAACTGAAGCTCAGAGTTGTTTGCAGTCTGGGTCCCAGTGGTCTGACTCTAGCCAGACGTCTGCCTGAATCCTATTGCTGTCTCTCCTCGAGCTGCCTGACTGGTGGAGCTAGTTGAAGAATAGCTGCCTTGCTATCTGGCGAGTGAAGCCCGTGCTGCTGAGTGTGGTCACCAGCTGGTATTACATTCAATAAGCACTCATCTCACCAGCACTTTAAACATGGACGAGTTTAATATCAGCCTTCCAAATGCTTAAAGTGCCAGTAGACAGAACACACTGTTGGATGTATCAGCAGCTGGTTATTGTCCATTGAACAGTATACACTGTTCACAGGCACTTTAAACATTTAGCAATCTCATTTTACACTAGAACACGTACGCTTAACTGCTGAGCTCCCACTGAGTGTTGTTTATCAGACAGAATAATATTAATGGTTGGATTGTAACCTCGTGTTGCCTCATTTAGACTGAACTGAACGGAATACAGTCTACTCCTGATTATTCAAAGTAATGTTTTGCACTAAAAAAAATTGAATTATCCAATAATTTGAATTAAAGAGCAATACAAAGTGGGACTATAATGCTCAAAAAATGAAAGTCTCAGTTGTTTTGAATGAAGTGACTTTGAATTAAAAGGAGTAGACTGTATCAAACCCAAGATCAATTCATACAGCCCGGGAACTAAGTAAACGTATTTAATCTTCCAATCTAAAACATCAGTCCCTACTGTTTTAGTGGCATCATACCAACCTTCGCAGACTCGCACCTTTTCTTCCATCAAGATCAAGCCTTTTGAAAGCAGGTGGTTCTGCCAAAGAAATAAATGAAGAAAGTGAACGTCTGAACATAAAAGAGAATGCCACACAACATGTCTTCTACCAGATAAAACAGTTTATTGCTTCATATATGCAAAATTGTGCATCCCACGGCACTATTCGAAGAAGAGCAGGAGAGTTCTCCTGGCGTCCTGGCCAATATTTATACCTCAGCCAACATCACTAAAACAGATTATCTGGTCATTTATTTAATTGCTGTTTGTGGGATCTTGCTATGTGCAAATTGGCTGCCGCGTTTCCTACATTACAACAGTGACTGCACTTCAAAAAGTACTTCATTGGCTGTAAAGCGCTTTGGGACGTCCTGAGATCGTGAAAGGCGCTATATAAAGGCAAGTCTGTACAAGACTCCTTTCTGATCCAATATGTAAGAAGCCCAACGAGGGAGGAAGCAGGCATGGCAGAACATCTAGGGAGTAGTGATCACAATATAAAGTTTAAGATAACGATTGAGAGCGAGATATATAGTCCAAAGGACAAAGTATAGATTGGAAAAAGGCCAACTATAAGGGCATAAGGATAAAGCTAAGGAAGATAAACTGGAGAAAAATGTTGACAGACAAAGAGATAGAAGAACAATGGGCAATATTTAAAGGAGAGATCAACAGAATTCAGGAGTGATCTGTTTCATTAAAAAAAAGAACAAACTAGCCACAAATGAGATGACATGGATGACTAAAGAGGTGTGGATAAAATTAAATCTAAAGAAAAAGGCATTTACAAAGCATGTAAACAAAGGAGAGGAAAAGCAAAGAGAACATGATGAGCTGAGGAAAGAGGTTAAAAAGACAATCAGGAAGGCAAAGAGCAAATATGAAATGAAAATATCAAATAATATAAAAACAAATAATAAAGTATTCTGTAGGCACGCAAGTAACAAAAGGAGAACTAAGATAGGGATAGGGCCACCAAGAAATGAGCAAGATCAACTTACAGGAGATGATACTGAAATGGCAGGGATACTGGAGGCTAACAAACAGAAATGACAACAGTAAAAGAAGTCAAGAGGAATATTACAACAGCTCAGACAGAAAGAAAGGAAGGAGATACTAGACAAACTTAAGGATATTAAGAATTTAAGATTACTTAACAATAGGCCCCTCTCAGGATTGGGTGTATAATCTAATAATGATTATGACAAGCTGCTTTCTAGTCATTCGCATTTCCCAATAGTCAGGCTGCAGTGACTGGTCACATCCAGTGCTGGCAACCGTTGAACTCAAACCATTTCAGTGTAGTTACTTATCTCACTGTCGAGAGTTTGTGCTGCCAAGCGTAAAGACAACAATCAGGGCACACTAAGAGGAGCGTGAAATGTCTAATTTGTTCAGAAAGAGTCCACAGACTGAACAGAAGAAACAACGACCATACTGTATTTGATCGAGCAACAGGACAAAGACTGTGTATGTTAAACAGAACCAACTAAATGCAAATTGTATGTGTGGCCCGGTTAAAAGGTCACGTCATTACCCAGTGTTTATGTTTTGCGTCCAACCGAAAGCTCGCACTGTGATTTTTCAAAAGATATCTTTTCCTCCCATTGCTTTTTCTTTTCCTGTTCAAAGGTACTTGAAGGCCAATTTTAATCCTGTCCGCCCAGCCGATTCTGGCAGTTAAAATGGCCCGTGGGACAGACCTGCACCGATCCTGCTGCCTTCCCACGGGTTCCGATCTTAACCTGCGCTTGTGAGCAGGCGAGAGGGACACCTGCCAGAAACCAGCGGGGTCCTTATTCAAATATGCAGATCGGTCAGTGGGGCCCGGCCACCATTTTAACTGGAGGAAACCAAGTGATTCAGTGGGAGACAGGAATGTGTCTGATCCCGGGTGATTCAGTGGGAGACCGGGATGTGTCTGAACCCGGGTGATTCAGTGGGAGACCGGGATGTGTCTGATCCCGGGTGATTCAGTGGGAGACCGGGATGTGTCTGATCCCGGGTGATTCAGTGGGAGACTGGGATGTGTCTGATCCCGGGTGATTCAGTGGGAGACTGGGATGTGTCTGATCCCGGGTGATTCAGTGGGAGACCGGGATGTGTCTGATCCCGGGTGATTCAGTGGGAGACCGGGATGTGTCTGATCCCGGGTGATTCAGTGGGAGACTGGGATGTGTATGATCCCGGGTGATTCAGTGGGAGACCGGGATGTGTCTGATCCCGGGTGATTCAGTGGGAGACCGGGATGTGTCTGATCCCGGGTGATTCAGTGGGAGACTGGGATGTGTCTGATCCCGGGTGATTCAGTGGGAGACTGGGATGTGTCTGATCCCGGGTGATTCAGTGGGAGACCGGAATGTGTCTGATCCCGGGTGATTCAGTGGGAGACCGGGATGTGTCTGATCCCGGGTGATTCAGTGGGAGACTGGGATGTGTCTGATCCCGGGTGATTCAGTGGGAGACTGGGATGTGTCTGATCCCGGGTGATTCAGTGGGAGACCGGAATGTGTCTGATCCCGGGTGATTCAGTGGGAGACTGGGATGTGTCTGATCCCGGGTGATTCAGTGGGAGACTGCTCATCTGTTATTACTGCCAATAGCAACACCCAGCCTATAAAATCAATGTAAGAGAACATGTTTCAACACAATTGATTTAAAGGAACTTTGTAGTAAAGTAATACACTCTGCTCCTCCCCACACCACTTATCTGGGGTCAGAAAGACACAGCTTTGTAGCTTATAGGAGTGGGTTAAGCCTGGCCCTGGTTCTGTTATCTCTGAGGTTCAGTCCTATCATCTTATCATTGGTGTACTTTGGTCTCATTACTGATAACAGGCAATCAACCCATTATTAAAACATAACCATCGCTTTCCTTAACCAGGGGAAGAAATAAACACTAAATGACTCTCTTTAATTGGTTTGTGCAACTTGCCAAGCCAGAAAATATTGTGCCCGGCAGATTACATAAAAAAACATAGAAACATAGAATCTAGGAGCAGGAGTAGGCCATTCGGCCCGTCGAGCCTGCTCCGCCATTCAATACGATCATGGCTGATCATCCAAATCCAGTACCCTGTCCCTGCTTTAATCCCCACAGTACACATATCCCACCCTACCCCCGTAACCCCACGTATTTAATTCCCCCTAACATATCCCATCCTATCCCCATAACCCCACATATTTAATCCCCCCTAACACTAAGGGTCAATTTATCATAGCCAAATCAACCTAACCCACACATTTTTGGACTGTGGGAGGAAACCGGAGCACCCGGAGGAAACCCACGCAGACACGGGGAGAATGTGCAAACTCCACACAGACAGTCACCCGAGGTCAGATTCGAACCCGGGTCCCTGGCGCTGTGAGGCACCAGTGCTAACCACTATGCCACCGTGTTGCCCTTAAAGTGACTCGCAGTGATGTTATTTCACTCTGTTCTTCTCTCCCGTTCAAAAGTAGGGCGCAGAGCTGTCTCCCACGGCTTCTATGCTTCACAAGTCCATTTCACTCAAAAACTGAGGCTGTTTTCATTAGAACGTTGAAGGTTAAGGGACAATTTGATAGAGGTGTTTAAAGTTATGATGGGATGGGACAGAGTAGGTAGATACAGACTGTTTCCACTGGTTGAAGGGTCTAGCATGAGAGAACATAGATAGAAGTTTAAATGTAAAAGATTTAAGACCGAGAGCAGGAGAAACCTTTTTACACAGTGGGTTGCGAGGCTGTGGAATTTATTGCCAGCGTTAGTGATTGAAGCAGAGACCATGCCAACATTTAGGAATAGGTTAGACAGGTGGTTGAAAGAAAAGGCGATGAAGGGATACGGGAACAGACCTGGCACATGGAATTAGGACTGCTGCTCAAGTGGAGGATAAACACCAACATGGACTGGATGGGCCGAATGGCCTGTTTCCATGTTGTAATTGCTACATAATTCGGTGCAGCAAAATGCTTATGATTACGACTCAAAAAATACCATCTGCTCACCTCTGGAACTTGGGGAGAGAAACAGATGGAAAGCGGAGGCGAAATGGACCACTATCATGAGGCTATGTCTTGCACCTGAAATATGTCCAACACAATATCAGCCTTGGATGATATTCAGGTGTCCCAGGCAACTGCCTTAAACAGGCATTAGGCTCCTTGAATATGTTAATGAGAGGCCTAATGCCTGCTTAAGGACCTTTCCATTAAACTGGTCAGCGGTGAGCATGCTCCGCTTAGTTTTTTAGTTCTTAATGTGGCCTAACCAGCAGTCCTTAAAGGGACCACTGGATGCCACAACCAAAAATGTAAGTAATTACCTTTATGTGGAGCCAGGGCGGGGGAAGCGAACAGGAGTTCTGCCAGGCTGCATTCGCCCACCCCTCCATCCCATTCTCCGCCCCTCCGTCCCATTCCCCTGCCCCTCCATACCATTC
This sequence comes from Squalus acanthias, assembly GCA_030390025.1. NCBI lineage: Eukaryota > Metazoa > Chordata > Chondrichthyes > Squaliformes > Squalidae > Squalus > Squalus acanthias. The sequence continues at coordinate 64,720,178 of CM059434.1, read as the reverse complement.
TCCTGCCCCTCGTCCCATTCTCCTACCCCTCCGTCCCATTCTCCTGCCCCTCCGTCCCATTCTCCTGCCCCTCCGTCCCATTCTCCTGCCCCTCCGTCCCATTCCCCTGCCCCTCCGTCCCATTCTCCTGCCCCTCCGTCCCATTCCCCTGCCCCTCCGTCCCATTCCCCTGCCCCTCCGTCCCATTCCCCTGCCCCTCCGTCCCATTCTCCTGCCCCTCCGTCCCATTCCCCTGCCCCTCCATCCCATTCCCCTGCCCCTCCGTCCCATTCCCCTGCCCCTGCGTCCCATTTCCCTGCCCCTCCGTCCCATTCTCCTGCCCCTCCGTCCCATTCTCCTGCCCCTCCGTCCCATTCTCCTTCCCCCATCTCAGGAGATACCTGAGGTGAGGCCGCCACCCCAACCTCACTATCTGCCTCTGGACGCCTGGTTGCTGTCCACAACCTGACGGCAATACGCTGATGAGCCCGGGGCCCAATTTTGGATGAGCCTCGGACCCCCTTGTGTGACGTACTGGAGTGTGCCCAGCACCCATGGGACCGTACCCTGGCAAGAAGCCAAAATCTTGAGGAGGTGTGGGCGAAAAATTGTGAGAAACTTGGCAAGAAAAAAAATTAATATTACTATCAATACTGCCTTCACCGACCTGGAATGGTAAGATACAAACACCCTCCATTTAATAAAGGGTGGCGACAATAGAAATCATTATTTGTCTTGTGCACAGTGCCGCCGATGCTGTGAATCGAATTGTACATTGTTGCAGATTTCCACGGTGACAATTAATCTCCAGAGCACGGTTTTCATCCCTTTTTTTGGTGATGATAAGACTCTCGCTTTCTGAAATCAGTTTCTCCACTTCTCTCCCAACTGGCTCTCCCTATGTCATGCGCTACCCACTCAACACCGCTGCAGCAGGACAAAGCGAAGTTGTAACGCTCACTCGCCACAGGAGCTGGAACAAACCCACTACGAAGTCTCTCCCACCTAACCAAGTAAGAGTCATTGGTAGTGTCAGCTGCAGCTCAGTTGGTAGCAGGCTTGCCTCTGGGTCAGAAGGTTGTGTATTCAAGTCCCACTCCAGACACTTGAGCACATAATCTAGGTAGACAAGTCAGTGCAGTACTGAGGGAGTACTTTCGGATGAGGCATTGAACCGAGGCCCCATCTGCCATCTCAGGTGGACATAAAAGATCCCATGGCACTATTCGAAGAAGAGCAGTGGAGTTCTCTCCGGTGTCCTGGACAATGTTTATTCCTCAACCAACATCTGGTCATTATCTCATTGCTGTTTATGGGCCCTTGCTGAGCTGCCGTGTTTCCTACATTACAACAGTGACTACACTTCAAAAATACTTAATTGGCTGTAAAGCGCTTTGGGAAGTCCTAAGGCTGTGAAAGGCGCTACATAAAAGGAGCAAGTTCTTTCTATTTTTTATTACTGTGTCAGCATCCTTGATGAATCAGTGAGGGAGCGAATCAGATGATTTCATTCTTCTCAGACGTTCAAGGATCGTATCTTGCTTCAAGACTATTTAGAAAGGAGTCTCGAATATTTGGAAACACTTGAAGTTATTCAGATTTCACTTCTTGGGAATGCAGTGTGTAATTAGACGTCAGTTGTTACACAGCTGGACGGTGGATGAAGCCAGTTATTAACTCCGTAAGTGCCAGCCGTCAATCTGACCTTTCAGCACTCCACACATCTGCAAACCAACGCTTCATAAGAATATTTGGGAATAACATGCAGTGATGAATATTACATACAAACAAAGGGAATCCAAATTGAGGGGTTCATATATAGAATTATGGGTACCTGAAAGTGGGTTACAAGCTGGAATCTAATTGAGGGGTCCAGATAGTAAACATATAGTTGGCTATAGTGAGGTATATAGAGATTCCTGTAAATCTTCAACGCAACATGTTTGAGGTATTTACCTGGAAATAGTCAGTGATGAACGGACCCAACTCACTCTTCAGCAGCTGCCTGTGGAGAAAGATTCCAGTTAACACTGGCATCACCATGCAGGGAGAAGCATAAAACATGTATGGTATGGCCAGCACTGCCTACTACATGCTGCTATATCTCATGTGTGTCAAAGTGGCATAAATCAAACCTATCAAACTCACCCAGACACAAACCTGCTGTAAATGCTGAGTGACAGCTAAAGAAGGGGGGTGGTAAGAAAGAGCAGCCATCTGTAGTTGGAGTTAAATCACAGAGTTGGGACAGAATAGCAGGACTTCTATTCTGCATCTGGCGAGCACTAAATCTGACCTGATTCCATCACCTCAATAAAAGTAAATTCCACCCCAAGTGTAATGTAACATTTTTTAAATTTAGGTTCCTCACCACACTGATATGAATTTACGAGTGATGCTAATGAAGGGGAAATATATCAAGGACAAAAGAAAAAAGATTGAGGGGTTCAGTTGGTTTATATATAGAATAATGGATACCTGGGGGTGAGTTACAGGCTGGAATCTAATATCCTGTGGCAATGCACACAGTAAGTTGCTTCTCTACAATAGAATCTTAGAATCATAGAATGGTTACGGCACAGAAAGAGGCCATTCGGCCCATCGAGCCCGTGCCGGCTCTCTGCAAGAGCACTTCAGCTAGTCCCACTCCCCCGCCCTTTCCCCGTAGCCCTGCAAATTTTTTTCCTTTCAGTCAGGTACTTATCCAACTCCCTTTTGAAAGCCACGATTGAATCTGCCTCCACCACCCTTTCAGGCAGTGCATTCCAGATCTTAACCACTCGCTGCATAAAAAAGTCTTTCCTCCTGTCGTCTTTGGTTCTTCTGCCAATCACCTTAAATCTGTGTCCTCGGGTTCTCAACCCTTCCGCCAATGGGAACAGTTTCTCTCTATCTACTCTGTCCAGACCCCTCATGATATTGAACATTTCCATCAAATCTCCTCTCAAACTTCTCTGCTCTAAGGAGAACAGCCCCAGCTTCTCCAGTCTATCCACGTAACTGAAGTCCCTCGTCCCTGGAAACATTCTTGTAAATCTTTTCTGCATCCTCTCTAAGGCCTTCACATCCTTCCTAAAGTGCGGTGTCTAGAATTGGACACAATACTCCAGTTGAGGCCGAACCAGTGTTTTATAAAAGGTTCATCATAACTTCCTTGCTTTTGTACTCTATACCTCTATTTATGAAGCCCAGGATCCTGTAAGATTTTTTAACTGCTATCTCAACCAGCCCTGCCATCTTCAACGATTTGTGCACATATACCCCCAGGTCTCTCTGTTCATGCACCCCCTTTAGAATTGTACCCTTTAATTTATATTGCCTTTTCTTGTTCGTCCTACCAAAATGTATCACTTCACACTTTTCTGCGTTAAATGTCATCTGCCATGTGTCCGCCCATTCTACCAGTCTGTCTATGTCCTCTTGAAGTCTATCACTATCCTCCTCACTGTTAACTATACTTCCAAGTTTTGTGTCATTTACAAATTGTGAAATTGTGCCCTGTACACCCAAGTCCAAGTCATGAATATATATCACGAAAAGTGGTCCTAGTGCCGACCCCTGGGGAACACCACTGTGTACCTTCCTCCAGTCCGAAAAACAACCATTCACCACTACTCTCTGTTTCCTGTCACTTAGCCAATTTCGTGTCCATGCTGCCATTGTCCCTTTTATTCCATGGGCTTCAACTTTACTGACAAGCCTATTATGTGGCACTTTATCAAACACCTTTTGGAAGTCCACGCACACCACATCAACCACATTGCCCTCATCAACCCTCTCTGTTACCTCATCAAAAAACTCAATCAAGTTAGTTAAACACGATTTGCCTTTAACAAATCCGTGCTGGCTTTTCTTAATTAATCTGCACTTGCCCAAGTGACTGTTAATTTTATCCTGGATTATAGTTTCTAAAAGCTTCCCCACTACCGAGGTTAAACTAACTGGCCTGTAATTGCTGGGTTTATCCTTACACCCTTTTTTGAACAAGGGTGTAACATTTGCAGTTCTCCAGTCCTCTGGCACACTGGTATCCAAGAAGGATTGGAAGATTATGGCCAGTACCTCTGCAATTTCCACCTTTACTTCCCTCAGCAACCGAGGAGGCATCCCATCCGGTCCTGGTGACTTATCTACTTTAAGTACAGTCAGCCTTTCGAGTACCTCCTCTTTATCAATTTTTATCCCATCCAGTATCTTAACTACCTCCTCTTTCACTATGACTTTGACAGCATCTTCTTCCTTGGTAAAGACAGATGCAAAGTACTCATTTAGTACCTCAGCCATGCCCTCTGCCTCCATGTGTAGGTCTCCATTTTGGTCCCTTATCGGCCCCACCCCTCCTCTTACTACCTGTTTACTACTTATATACCTATAGAAGACTTTTGTATTCCCTTTTATGTTAGCTGCCAATCTATCCTCATAATATCTTTGCCCCTCTTAATTCCTTTTTCACTTCTCCTCTGAACTTCCTATATTCAGCCTGGTTCTCTGAATATGGCCTGAATATGGTCTCTCTTAGCTGTCTCTTTTCTCTGCATTGTTTCGTGCTCTGCCTTGCCTCTTCTTTCTGTCTTTCTAGCTCTCTCTCTTTCTCTTCTCTTCTGCTTCTCTCTCCTGAACTCTTTTTTTGTTACTCTCTCTGTCCGCTTCTGCTTCTTCTCTCTGCCTTTTTCTTTCGGGGAGAGGTGTGGCATGCGGTGATGAAGAAAGGAGCCACCCATGCCTACAGCTGCATTTTCCTGTGGCGGGTTCGAAGGAAACTGTCGCTTTCAGCAGTTCCCTTCCCACCACCAATTCCATCACGCATGCTTTCCCCGCCCCTTCACTCCCATTGTTCCCCTACCTCTTCACCTTCCCATTAGCTCATCGCTTTCCTATCACCCTCTCCCCTTCCTATCACCCCGTCACTCACATTGCTACTCCTACTTCTCCTTTGAACTACCCGCTCAACCTCTGTATAGTCTCCTCTTACTCTCTGGACTCACCCACTTCATGGAACTGAGGCCTGAGTCCCAATATCGGGGGTGCCTCGGGCCTTACCATTCAGACACAGGGATCGTACCCTGTGTCCCCCCCCCCGTGCTTGCCTAGAATTTCTACCGCATTATTAGTTTTTCCTTACCCGCTGCAGTTGAATAAATAAATGTTTTTGTAAACAATCATTACTTTAAAAATCTCAGCATCTTGAGCGACTTCATTGGTTCAATTTTTGCTTTTTTTTTTACATTGTTATAGATTTGCTCCATGACTCGCAGTAGCAGAGTTGCTGTTTTATGAATATGTAATCTGGGACAGTCGAGTAAAAGTCTTACCCAGAAATTTGCATACAGTCAGTGTGATGAGCCTGAAGTGTGACGGACAGACTATCACTAGATGTACCATTTCTAAGATATTATAAGTAGATAACAGATAGATATAACATAGAACAACACAAAATAATCCAGATTTCATATTTAATTGCTATTGTTGGTTACCAGGCAGCACTCGATATGAACATTGGGTGATGAATTGGGTTAGCACACTGTTCTAACAAGAGGGCAGGCCACACTAGATTTAGCAATGAGTAATGAGGCAGACTTAGTTAATAATCTAACAGTAAGGGAACATTTATCTAACAGTGATCATAATATGATCGAATTCAATGTTAGGTTTTAAAAGGAGAAACTCAACACAGTTACTAAGATTCTAGATTTTGGTAAGACTAACTTTAACGGGATGAGACAGAGGCTGACAACAGCAAACTGGTCAAAACTGTTATCACGTAAAACTACAGATTAACATGGGAGGTGTACAAAACAGAATTTAGCTTAATACAGGACAGGTATATATGCCTAAGGGGCAAGAGCTCTACTTACCAAATGAACAGCCATGGTCGACAAAAGAGGTGAAAGATAACGGCCCAGAAATTAAACATCGATGGTTCCCATGGGGGTAAGGATGCCCTGCGATATCGCACTCCGCGCCTACCTTTTTGTTTCGGGCCCACACGAACTTCAGTTTCAGGGCCTCTCCCTGTTGCCAGCGTGCAGTGCTTGCGTGTCCCAGAGGCGCAATTAGTTCGTGCGAGCTCTGGGATCACGTGATTCAGTTAGAGCCAATGGCAGCACACCATCTTTCATTCATAGTTTTGACAGCAAGGGCTGTCAAAGCTATGAATACTACAAGCCCCCAAAAGAACAGCTAAACCTCAATTAAATTTAAAAAAAAGCCATCACATTAATAAAATAACTATAGTTAAATAAATTAACCACTTTAAACAAAAAATTAAATTTTTGAAAAAATTTAAAATCTTTTTAAAAGTTATAAAAATAAACTTACCTTTCTTTAAAGTCTCTAAAAAAGATAAACCTGTTGAAAAAAATTTAAAATAACACTTAATTAACTACTTACCTTGTTAAAAGGGGGTCCTACGCCTGCTTTCTTTATGTGTAAAATCTTCACCACTTACCTGCGCGTTCAAACCTGAAAAAAAAACTAAGTGCACTGCGTGCGCGCAGCCTGTAGCACGCACGCGGTTCACTTAGGAACCGCCCCCTTTGCAATACACGAAGTGCCGGTTTCCCGCGCATGCGCAGTGCATGCAGGAAACCGGCAATTCTGGAACTAATACGCGAGAGTACACAGTGCGTACTCTCGCGTATTAGGTCTAATTTTCGGGCCAATATAAAACTAAAGCAAAAAGCATACAAAAGTGCAAAGAATAGTGTAGATCCAGTGGACTGGGAGAGATATAAAGAACAGCAAAGGAAGACAAAAAAGATGGTAAAAGCTGCAAAAAGGAATACGAAAAGAAACTTGCAAGGGATATCAAGATTAACATAAAAATATTTTACAATTATATTAGAAGGAAGCGGGTAATCAAGGGTAATGTGGGCCCTTTAAAAACAGAGGCGAGTAATATTGCAAATGAAAATAAGGAAATGGCAGACTTGTTGAATAATTACTTTGCATCAGTCTTCACAGTAGAGAAAGAGGATAATAAACCTGACATTCCAGGGAAACTAATAATGAATCAAGGACTGGAACTCACTAAAGATAACGTAAGCAAAAAGCGGTATTGGAAAAAAATAATGGCACTAAAGACTGACAAATCCCCAGGACCTGATGGTTTCCACCCCAGGGTTTTAAAGGAAGTAGGTGAGGAAATTATAGATGTTTTAGTCATAATCTTCCAAAGCTCGCTCGATTCAGGAATTGTCCCTTTAGATTGGAAAATTGCAAATAGAACTCTGTTATTTAAGAAAGGTAAGAGAGAGAAACCAGGAAATTATAGATTTGTTAGTCTGTTGTGGGGAAGTTACTGGAATCTATAATTATGGACAGAGTGACTGAGCACTTAGAGAAATTTGAGCTGGTTAGAGAGAGCCAACATGTACAGTATTTTGTAATGGATAGGTCATATGTAACGAACCTAATTGAATTTTTTGAGGAAGTAACTAAAGTAGTAGACAGGGGAATGTTTAAGGATGTAGTTTATATGGATGTCCAGGAGGCATTCGATAAGGTTCCATCTTGTTAGCTAAAATTAAAGCTCTCAGGATTGAAGGCAAATGATTGACCTGTTTAGGAGATTGGTTAGGTGGGTAGACAGACAGTAGGGATAATGGGTATGTACTCTAATTGGAAGGAAATGACTAGTGGTGTCCCACAAGGATCTGTGCTGGCACTCAACTATTCACTATATTTATTAATGACTTAGATAATGCAATAGAGAGCCATGTAACCAAGTTTGCCGATGACACAAAGATTGGTGGCATAGTAAGTAGTGTAGACGGGAGCATAAAATTGCAAAGAAACATTGATAGATTAAGTGAGTGGGCAAAACTGTGGCAGATAGACTTCAACGCAGGTAAGTGTGAGGTCATCCATTTTGGACCAGAAAAGGATAGATCCGAGTATTTTTTAAATGGTGAAAAGCCAGGAACAGTGGAGGTCCAAAGAGAGTTAGGAGTCCATGTACACAGATCACTAAAATGTAATAGACAGGTCCAAAAATAATCAAAAAGGCTAATGGAATGTTTGCTTTTATAACTAGAGAGCTGGAATATAAAGGGGAGGAATTTTTGCTGCAGCTATACAAAGCCCTGGTTAGACCACACCTGGAGTACTGTGTACAGTTCTAGGTACTGCACCTAAGAAAGGATATATTGGCCTTGGAAGGAGCGCAGCACAGATTCACCATAAGTTACCAGGGCTCCAAGAGTTAGATAACGAGGAGAGATTACATAAACTAGGTTTGTATTCCCTGGAATACATAAGCTTAAGGGGTGATCTGATTGAGGTTTTTAGGAATTGGAAAGAAATTGATAGAGTAGATGTAGAGAAACATTTTCTGCTGGTGGGGGAAGACTAGGACATGGGGACATAACCTCAATCAGAGCCAGGCCATTCAGGAGAGAAGTTAGAAAACACTTCTTCACGCAAAGGGTGGTAGAAGTGTGGGACTCTCTCCCACAAAAAGCAATAGATGCTAACTTAATTAATAATTTTAAATCTGAAATCGATAGATTTTTGCTAGCCAAGGGTATTAAGGGAAACGGAGCCAAGGGGGGTGGATGGAGTTAGGATACAGATCAGCCATGGAATCATTAAATGGCGGAATAGGCTCAAACAGCTGAATGGCCTACTCCTGTTCTTATGTTCTTTCACTTCTGGGATAAGTTAGGATCCAGCCTGTACTCATGGACTGATAGTCTATCCCCTTCCCCTGTGTGTCTTAGGTGAAAGGATTCTGGGGAATACCAGTCCTCTTTCCGACAGATAGGAGTCCACCACTCAAAAGTGGCACTACTGAAAAAGAATCAGCGTTTTGATGCAGTGAGGTGAGAAGGATGGCTGGTGTGAGATAAGGAGAATGTCAGTAGATGCAATAGGGAGTGGCTTCTGAGGTTGCAGCCGACCTAGATTGTTGGCACAGAATACTGCGCAAAGTGCTGTATTGCTGGAGACATGTGGGTCGATTTTCCTGACTTTAAGCTCTAGGAAACATTCATTCCTTGGCCACAAAAGGAGTTGGGGTCCATTATGCCGGGATCTTCCTCCTTTACAGGGCCCCAGGATTTCCAGGGTTAGGAGTGGGGGTGGGAGCAGAGCTGAGCTCAGTGCCTTTATTTCCTTGAGTTACAACTATGGCCCATCAAGAGGAAGGGGGCCGAGGTTTGCTTACTCTGGTTGGACGTATTCTTGGAGGAGTGATCACAGGATATTTGATCATGTGACGTTCAATCATGTGACGTTTGCCCACTGTTTGCAAATGTTATTGCATTTAGATTAGCTGAGTGTCTCAGTACTCTGGTATTCCTAAGACAACGCAAGATAATTATGCCACAGAACACAATTCTTTTTTAGAACTGGATGCACAATTTGGACAGAAATGGAATCATATTGGAAACCCGGTATGAATCATTGCTTTTTGGATAGAAGGATTAAGGGAGAAAAGCAGGAGTAGGAGGAAAAGAAGGGGTTTCAAGGTGATATAGATTGTTGGTGCTCTAATGTGCTGCGTCACATGGTGATGGGAGGCTGATTTGCAACCGTGATTTCTTTCACACTGAGTTCTCACTCCCAACTGGTGGGTGCCGACAGCGGGTGAGCAGAGGCCTGGCACTGACCGGGTGAATGGGGGTCTGGCACTGACAGCGGGTGAGCGGAGGCCTGGCACTGACCGGGTGAATGGGGGTCTGGCACTGACCGGGTGAATGGGGGCCTGGCACTGACCGGGTGAATGGGGGCCTGGCACTGACCGGGTGAATGGGGGCCTGGCACTGACCGGGTGAATGGGGGTCTGGCACTGACAGCGGGTGAATGGGGGTCTGGCACTGACAGCGGGTGAATGGGGGTCTGGCACTGACAGCGGGTGAGCAGAGGCCTGGCACTGACCGGGTGAATGGGGGTCTGGCACTGACCGGGTGAATGGGGGCCTGGCACTGACCGGGTGAATGGGGGTCTGGCACTGACCGGGTGAATGGGGGTCTGGCACTGACAGCGGGTGAGCGGAGGCCTGGCACTGACCGGGTGAGTGGGGGTCTGGCACTGACAGCGGGTGAGCGGAGGCCTGGCACTGACAGCGGGTGAGCGGAGGCCTGGCACTGACAGCGGGTGAATGGAGGCCTGGCACTGACCAGGTGAATGGGGGTCTGGCACTGACAGCGGGTGAATGGTGGTCTGGTACTGACAGCGGGTGAGCGGAGGTCTGGCACTGACCGGGTGAATGGTGGTCTGGCACTGACCGGGTGAGTGGAGGTCTGGCACTGACCGGGTGAATGGTGGCCTGGCACTGACAGCGGGTGAATGGTGGTCTGGTACTGACAGCGGGTGAGCGGAGGTCTGGCACTGACCGGGTGAATGGTGGTCTGGCACTGGCCGGGTGAGTGGAGGTCTGGCACTGACCGGGTGAATGGAGGCCTGGCACTGACAGCGGGTGAGTGGAGGCCTGGCACTGACAGCGGGTGAGTGGAGGCCTGGCACTGACAGCGGGTGAGTGGAGGCCTGGCACTGACCGGGTGAGCGGAGGTCTGGCACTGACAGCGGGTGAGTGGAGGCCTGGCACTGACCGGGTGAATGGTGGCCTGGCACTGACAGCGGGTGAATGGAGGCCTGGCACTGACCGGGTGAATGGAGGCCTGGCACTGACAGCGGGTGAATGGAGGCCTGGCACTGACCGGGTGAGTGGTGGCCTGGCACTGACCGGGTGAATGGAGGCCTGGCACTGACCGGGTGAGTGGAGGCCTGGCACTGACCGGGTGAATGGAGGCCTGGCACTGACCGGGTGAATGGTGGCCTGGCACTGACCAGGTGAATGGAGGCCTGGCACTGACCGGGTGAATGGAGGCCTGGCACTGACCGGGTGAATGGAGGCCTGGCACTGACCGGGTGAATGGAGGCCTGGCACTGACCGGGTGAATGGTGGCCTGGCACTGACCGGGTGAGTGGAGGCCTGGCACTGACCGGGTGAGCGGAGGCCTGGCACTGACCGGGTGAATGGAGGTCTGGAGCTTTCTTAGGGAGCCGAGGTGGACATATAATGGAGAGTCACTTTGGCCTGTTCTTATCTACACCCCAGCAGCCTGCTATGAGTAGGCATTGGCAACTCACAGTCTATCCTGTGTGCAATCCTTCATTCTGGGAGATTCCCGAACAATCCGGGAGTGTTGTCAACCCTAAGTTGGCCCCAAGAACCTGGCTTCCCAGGACACTACATTACAACAGTGACCACACTTCCAAAGTACTTCATTGGCTGTAAAGCGCTTTGGGACGTCCTGAGGTCATGTAAGACACTATATAAATGCAAGCCTTTCTTTTGTATTGACTCCTCAGACTGAAGGCTTGGATGAGGGCCCAGTAGCAAGTGGAAGAGGATGGTGAATCTTTCTTCCCCTCTTAGAATCATACAGCACAGAAGGAGATCATTCAGCCCATCTTGCCTGAGCTAGCTCTTTGAACGAGCTATCCAATTAGTCCCTCTCCCCTGCTCTTTCCTCATGGCTCTCTAAATTTTCCCTTTTCAAGTAGAGATCTAATTCCCTTTCGAAAGTTACTATTGAATCTGCTTCCACCACCCTTTCAAACAGGGCGTTCCAGATCATGACAATTCGCTGCGTAAATAATTTATCCTCATCTCCCCTCTGGTTCTTGTTCCAATTATCTTAAATCTGTGACCTCTGGTTTTGACCTTCCTGCCAGTGGAAATAGTTTCACCAAATTTACTCTATCAAAACCCTGCATAATTTTGAACACCTCTATTAAATCACCCCTTAACCGTCCCTGCTCCAAGGAGAACAATCTCAGTTTCTCCACATAACTGAAATCCCGCATCCCTGGTATAATTCTAGTAAATCTCCTCTGCACCGTCTTGTCTCCTCACTCACTTGATTTTTGGCCTCCGCACTCCAGCAGCAGCCAGAAGGCCTGGAGGCAGTCAGCCAGGCCTACAGCTGCAATCTTGCTCCTCCTCCTTGGCCAGTACAAGACCCTGCCAGAGAGCAGGCCTCCCACAGAGGTGTGATGGGGCCAATTATAATTGGCCTGGGACACCAAAATCAGCCTGGATGGCCATGGCCAACTTGGAGAGCGCTGCTCCTGTCCAGATTCGTGGCAGACAGTGGCTAGAATAATTGGATCCGCTACTTTCCGAATAAGATGTTAAACAGGCCCAGTCTGCCTGTTCTGGTGGTTCAGATCCCATGGCACTATTCGAAAAACATCAGGGATTTCTCCTAGTTTATGGCCAACATTTCTGCCGATCAAAAAACAGATTAACTGGTCATTTGTCTAATCTGCTGCTTGTGGGACCTTTCAGTTTGCAAACTGGCAGCTGGGTTTGTGACATAACAACAGCGACAGCACCTTAAAACTAACTAACTGATTGTGAAATGTTTTTGGGGCATTAAAGTTCTTTCTTTATCCAGATATATCTTAGGAAAATAAATAAGAAAGCCCAAAGTGAAGAAAGGCCACTTGGCCCCTCAACCCCATTCTGTTGAGAGTCCATGTCTGATTATTATATCACGAAGTGCCCCCTCCATCCCAAGTCTCGGCCCCCTCCACCCCAAGGAACGCTAAAGCTACTGTCATATTGGGTTATCTGGGGGTCTTGTGCAGCCAGCATCAACCCCAAGGTAAGTTGGCTGCATTCACTGAGGCCTGTATTTTACTGGGACTCACGAGACCCAGTTATCGGCAAATGGGGCACTAGCGTAGGCCTTGCGTAATATAAAAGTAGCTTAAGTTCCTTCCCTTACCTCCCCTGAAAACTAACCACCTGTGTTATTAATATCATTACAGTCGGACAAAATAAAGGAAAATCCCAAGGTGTTTTATAAGTATATTAAGGGCAAGAGGATAACCAGGGAAAGAGTAGGGCCCATTAGGGACCAAAGTGGCAATCTGTGTGTAGAGCCGGAAGATGTAGGTGAGGTTTTCAATGAATATTTTGCAACTGTGTTCACTATGGAGAAGGACGATGTAGGCATAGAAATCAGGCAGGGGGATTGTGATATACTTGAACAAATTAGTATTGAGAGGGACGAGGTACTAGCGGTTTTAGCGGGCTTAAAAGTGGATAAATCCCCAGGCCCTGATGGGATGTATCCCAGGCTGCTGTGTGAGGCAAGGGAGGAGATTGCAGGGGCTCTGACACAAATTTTCAGAACCTCTCTGGTCACAGGGGAGGTGCCAGAGGACTGGAGGACAGCTAACGTTGTACTATTATTCAAGAAGGGTAGTAGGGATAAACCAGGGAATTACAGGCCAGTGAGCCTAACATCAGTGGTAGGGAAATTATTGGAAAAAATTCTGAGGAACAGAATTAGTCTCCACTTGGAGAGGCAAGGATTAATCAAGGATAGTCAGCATGGCTTTGTCAGGGGGAGATCATGTCTGACCAATTTGATTGAATTTTTCGAGGGGGTGACTAGGTGTGTGGATGAGGGTAGTGCAGTTGATGTAGTCTACATGGACTTCAGTAGGGCTTTTGACAAAGTCCCGCATGGGAGACTGGTCAAGAAGGTAAGAGCCCATGGGATCTAGGGCAATTTGGCACATTGGATCCAAAACTGGCTTAGTGGCAGGAGGCAGAGGGTGATGGTCGAAGGTTGTTTTTGTGACTGGAAGCCTGTGTCCAGTGCTGTACCGCAGGGATCGGTACTGGGTCCTTTGCTGTTTGTAGTGTACATTAATGATTTAGATATGAATGTAGGAGGTATGATCAGTAAGTTCGCAGATGACACGAAAATTGGTGGAGTGGTAAATAGCGAGGAGGGAAGCCTCAGGCTACAGGACGATATAGATGGGTTGGTCAGATTGGCAGAACAGTGGCAAATGGAATTTAACCCTGAAAAGTGTGAGGTGATGCATTTTGGGAGGACTAACAAGGCAAGGGAATACACAATGAATGGTAGGATCCTAGGAAGGACAGAGGATCAGAGGGACCTTGGTGTGCATGTACATAGATCCCTGAAGGCAGCAGGACAGGTAGATAAGGTGGTTAAAAAGGCATATGGGATACTTGCCTTCATTAGCCGAGGCATAGACTATAAGAGCAGGGAGGTTATGATGGAGCTGTACAAAACGCTAGTTAGGCCACAGCTGGAATACTGTGTGCAGTTCTGGTCGCCACACTATAGGAAGGATGTGATTGCATTGGGGAGGGTGGCGAGGAGATTCACCAGGATGTTACCTGGGCTGGAGCGCTTCAGCTATGAAGAGAGACTGGACAGGCTGGGATTGTTTTCCTTAGAGCAGAGAAGGCTGAGGGGGGACCTGATTGAGGTGTACAAAATTATGAGGGGCATAGATAGGGTAGATAGAAAGGAACTTGTCCCCTTAGTAGAGGGGTCAGTAACCAGGGGGCATAGTTTCAAGGTAAGGGGCAGGAGGTTTAGAGGGGATTTGAGGAAAAACTTTTTCACCCAGAGGGTGGTTGGAATCTGTAACTCACTGCCTGAAAGGGTGGTAGAGGCAGGAACCCTCACAACATTCAAGAAGCATTTAGATGAGCACTTGAAACGCCATAGCATACAAGGCTATGGACCAAGTGCTGGAAAATGGGATTAGAATAGACAGGGTTTGATGGCCGGCGCAGACTTTTGGCATCTGTAGCGCATTGGGTGCCGAGGCTGTGCTTTATACACTAACATGGTTGACTCTTAACTGCCCTCTGACATGGCCTAGCAAGCCACTCAGTTGTATCAAAGTGCTACAAAGAATAACAAGACCACATAGACTGCAGTGGTGCAAGAAGGACCACCATCACCACCATTACAATGCAACTTACACAACAGCTGGTCAGACTCTCAGTGCCAAGGGCACTTCATTTTTTCTATATTCATTCTCAAAATGTGGGCATCGCTGGCAAGGCTGGCATTTATTGCCAATCCCTAGTAGCCTTGAGAAGGTGGTGGTGGGCCTTTTTCTTGCATCGATGCAGACCGTGTGGTCTTATTATTCTTTGTAGCGGTTTTGATACAACTGAGTGGCTTGCTCGGCCACTTCAGAGGGCAGTTCAGAGTCAACCATGTTGGTGTGGGACTGGAGTCACATACAGACCAGACCAGGTAAGGACGACAGGTTTCCTTTCCTAATTGGCATTAGTGAACCAGTTGGGTTTCTACAACAATCCTACAGCCCATCCACCGGTTGTGTAAACTGACCCCGAATCCAGTGCTTGCTCTTTTGATTTACAGTCGATTTGTTCAATTAATAAAACTTTAAATAAAACTTAACAAATTAAATTAAAATTGCATTGGCCGGGGTGATGATGCACTCCAGTCCCCGCGGCACCCACCGGTTGCGGAAGGCCTCAAGTGTGCCGGCGGACACCGCGTGCTCCATCTCCAGGGCCACCCGGGCGCGAACATAGCCGCGGAAGAGAGGCAGGCAATCGGGCCGAACGACCCCCTCGACCGCCCGCTGCCTGGACCTGTTTATGGCTACCTTCGCCAGGCCCAGGAGCAGTCCTACAAGGAGGTCCTCCGATCTGCCCTCTCCCCCCCCGCACCGGGTGACCAAAGATCAGGAGCGTGGGACTAAAGTGCAGCCAAAAATGGAGGAGCAGCCCCTTCAAATAGTGAAAGAGAATTATATCAATGAGCTGAGCGTGAAACGTGTTTTGCGGGGTTACCTGCAAGAAAGAACTTTAATTTTAAAGCAGCGCCCGAACAGGGACTTGAATTCTGGACCTCAGATTAAAAGTCTAATGCTCTACCGACTGAGCTATCCGGGCTCATTCGAATGCAGTGCTTTCTCTGCGTGTTTCTACCACATGCTCTCTAACCCGTGGGAAAACAAAGAGTTTTTCTCACTTCTAACCTTGCTCGAGAATTGTGACTTTTTTTTATTCACCACCCAAGCCCTGCATTCATTGTACAAATTAAGCAGCTTGCTTACTTCAACCTTAACTTGTATATATTTACCGTATGTTTTCATTCAGAGAGTACAGTTCATTGTCTTGCAAACTTCCTCCCTGGAACACTTTGATCACTGCCTTATGCACGCTGAGAGGGAAACAAAAAAACCCACAGAAACGTATCATAAAAAAGAAACCAAAAACAATGAACTGACACAATATCATCATAAAGCTGCAGCACGGTCGCCTGAACCACTGCAGGACCCCATGTCACAGCCCAGTTGTAGCTACTGCAGTGCTGTCCCACACAGTGCTGCACCAGAAAGGTCCAGCTCCCTTGTCCTGGGCCTTTATAAGCCCGTAGTCAAGGGCCACTCCCTTTTACTGGGCCTGTTGTTAAATTGGAGTGCTTTTGTCCAGGACCACTGGTCTGTGGTAAACCTTCTCAGGGCTTTGAACAGGCCATCGGTACAATATGCCCACTCTTTGCCTTTATAGGTGTGCCTCTCCAACCAATCCTGGAGGATTTGAGTCGCACTGCCATTCGCTGCTCAGTCCACCAACTCTCCTGCATTCTGCATTCCTCCTGCCTGAGGATTGTGATCTCTGAGCGTGGGGACTGTAGCAGTAACTCTCAGGGAGACAGGCGGGGCATAAAGAGGGAAAGAGAAGCACAAAAAAGCGGTACAGAAGAAGAAAAGGAGAAATACATGAATAAGATAGATGAGGGAAGGGCGCATTAATGCTACTTAGCTATCCCATGCAGCCAATGTGACAGATACATCTTACCACTTCTAACCCCGTCTATGCTTTAAAAAACTTAATTCTCAGGATGTGGGCATCGCTGGCAAGGCTGGCATTTATTGCCCATCCCTAGTTGCCCTTCTTTTGGTTGATACAACTGAGTGGCTTGCTCGGCCACTTCAGAGGGCAGTTAAGAGTCAACCACATTGGTGTGGGACTGGAGTCACACACAGGCCAATCCGGGTAGGACGGCAGGTTTCCTTCCCTAAAGGACATTAGTGACAATACCGTACCCCTAGTGCTGGTGGTGCTAGTAGTGCACGGTTTAGGACAGAAAATCTCACCCCCCAGGATTTATCATCGAAATTACAGCGCAGGAGGCCATTCAGCCCGTCGAGTGTCCAATGCTGACAGCTCTGCTCACTGCATCAATGCTGCTCATCGCTGTTGACACTGCGTCCTCTCAGTTCTTGGCTGCCCACTGAGGTTGTCGACTAACAATCAACACTAAGGCTGAAAAAGGGGAAGCTGATTCCACCCATCCTTTTGAAAAAAACTTTTAGTTTTAAATTTTCCACAGGTAAAACAAAGAGACAACTCAACAAGGGAAAAGTTTGATGCAGAGAACCCGGAGGATACTTCATCTTCTGAAGTTGCTTTAAAATTCTGCCGTCTAACGCACTCACTGTGCTAACGCACTCGGCACTAAGTGGTAGGATGTGGGTTCTAGGTGGAGATTCCCCACACAAGGATGGCCTGGTTATCAGCCATAGTGTGGCGGAGGAAGGGGAAATTGAGAGGTGCGTCAATCTAACTGGCCCTGTGTGCCCCCTACTGGCTTGCTACACAGCGCCATTAGCAGAGACCCAGAGAAGGTTGCCTAAACTGATTCTTAGCTGGAGCATGATGTCGAGAAGTAGGAAACCCAGAGCTGGTGAGAATAAAATAAATAATGGAGGAGGAAGAGCTAAAATTAAATAGCATTGATATTAAAATATGTATTTCGTAGCCTGCTGGGGAAGTATAGAGGGAACTTTACACTACATTGAAGCCGTGTTGTACCTGATCTGGGAGTGTTAAATGGGGCTGTGCAGATACCTTGCATTAAACCCATGTTACACCTGACCTGGGAGACTTAAATGGGGCAATGTAGAGACAGCTGTACCTTACATCTAACCCGTGTTGTATCTGATCCGAACGTGAATGTCAAAGGACTCTTAAGTAGTGGGAGCTTGGCTCAGTTGGTAGAACTCTTACCTCTTGAGTCAGAAGGCTGTGGGTTCAAGCCACATCCCACATCTTGATCACATAATCTCAGCTGACACTTCAGTGCAGTATTGAGGGAGTACTGCATTGTCAGAGGTGAAACATAGAAGATAGGAGCAGGAGTAGGCCATTCGGCCCTTCGAGCCTGCTCCGCCATTCAATGAGATCATGGCTGATCATCCAAATTCAGTACCCTGTCCCTGCCCTTTCCCCATATCCCTTGATCCCTTTAGCCTTAAGAAATATATCCAACTCCTTCTTGAATATATTTAATGAATTGGCCTCCACTGCCTTCTGTGGTAGAGAATTCCATAGGTTCACCACTCTCTGGGTAAAGAAATTCCACCTCATCTCAGTCCTGAATGGCTTACCCCTTATCCTTAGACTGTGACCCCTGGTTCTGGACTCCCCGACCATCGGGAACATCCTTCCTGCATCTAGTCTGTCTAGTCCTGTTAGAATTTTATAAGTTTCAATGAGATCCCCTCTCATTCTTCTAAACTCCAGCGAGTATAAGCCCAATCGACCCAATCTCTCCTCATACGTCATTCCTGCCATCCCAGGTATCAGCCTGGTGAATCTTCGCTGCACTCCCTCCATGGCAAGAACATCCTTCCTCAGATAAGGCGACCAAAACTGAACACAATACTCAAGGTGTGGTCTCACCAAGGCCCTGTACAACTGCAGCAAGACATCCTTGTTCCTGTATTTGAACCCTCTCGCTACGAAGGCCAACATACCATTTTCCTTCTTAACCGCCTGCTGCACCTGCATGCTTACCTTCAGCGACTGGTGCACAAGGACACCCAGGTCTCGTTGCACTTCCCCTTCTCCCAATCTATTGCCATTCAGATAATAATCTGCCTTCCCGTTTTTGACACCAAAGTGGATAACCTCGCATTTATCCACATTATAATGCATCTGCCATGATTCTGCCCAATCACCCAACCTGTCCAAATCATACTGGAGTTTTTCGACATCCTCCTCACAGCACACTCGCCCACCCAGCTTTGTGTCGTCTGCAAACTTGGAGATATTACATCTAGTTCCCTTGTCTAGATCATTAATATATATTGTGAATAGCTGGGGTCCTAGGACCAATCCCTGCGGTACCCCACTAGTCACTGCCTGCCACTTGGAAAAAGACCCGTTTATTCCAACTCTTTGCCTTCTGTCTGCCAACCAGTTCTCTATCCAAGTCAATACCTTGCCCCCAATCCCATGTGCCTTAACTTTACACGCTAATCTCTTATGCGGGACCTTATCGAAAGCCTTCTGAAAGTCCAAATACACCACATCCATTGGTTCTCCCTTATCTATTTTACCAGTTACATCTTCAAAAAATTCCAGTAGATTAGTCAAGCATGATTTACCTTTTGTAAATCCATGTTGACTTTGTCCGATCCTGTCACTGTTTTCCAAGTGCTCTGCTATTACCGATGTCAGGCTTATAATTCCCCGTTTTCTCTCTACCACCTTTTTTGAATAGTGGGGTAACATTAGCTACCCTCCAATCCATGGGTACTCTTCCAGAATCTATCAAATTTTGGTAGATGACCAGCAATGCATCTACTATTTCTAGGGTCACTTCCTTAAGTACCCTAGGATGTAGATTATCAGGCCCTGGGGATTTATCGGCCTTCAATCCCGTCAATTTCGCTAACACCATTTCCCTACAAATACTGATTTCTTTCAGTTCCTCCCTCTCATTAGACCCTATGTTCCCCGACATCTCTGGGAGGTTATTTATGTCCTCCTTTGTGAAGACAGAACCAAAGTATGTATTTAATTGGTCTACCATTTCTTTGTTCCCCATTATAAATTCCCCTGATTCTGACTGCAAGGGACCTACGTTTGACTTCACCAATCTTTTTCTCTTCACATATCATATGTGTCCTTCAGGCGTCATCTGCCTGTTGGGTTGGGTCAGGTTGACGTTAAAGATGACCTTATTCAAAGAAGAGCAGGAAGTTCTCCTGGTGTCTTGGCCAACACAACTCTTTCAACCAATACCACCAGCAAAAATACCAGTCATTCCTCTCCTTGATGTTTGTGGGAGCTTGCTGTGCGCAAAATGGCTGGTATATTTGCCTACATAATAATTGACTGAGATTCATTGTATGTGGGTGAACTGCTTTGAGACATTTCTGAGAAAAGGTACTGTATAAATGGAAGTTCTTTCTTATCACAGCCAATCCTGATCCTCTGCTCACCCACCATCTATACACATATTTCAAACTATAATCAGGAGTGGGAACTTTGGCTGTTTCTTTAACCTCTCTATTCCATGTTTCTCAGTTCTAGGTTTCTACTGCATTTGTCAACATTCACCAGTAATTGGGTTCAAAAGAAGAGGTGGGCTAGAAACAGACTGAATGACACTTACTTCGGTACTGGGTACCAGATGCATTCTCCCAGGGCCTTTGCCCAGTGTCACCAATGTCAGGTGTCCCCTTGATTTCTCAGAAATCGCAGCACAGCTTTTGTTTCACATAAATGCACAGAGCCTTTGGCAATGTCTTCAGCTACAAATAGCTACACACAATCTGCCACGGCAATTGGTGTAAGATAGCAAAGAAGTTACATCATGTGACGGGATGAGGTGTCTATACTGTGTCATGTGATAGGAAGGACCATTGATACAGCGACAAATGACATGGAATCTGCCCTGCTCCATAACCTCCTCTACATAGCTGGACTTTCTCCTTTTTGTTGAGGGGAGAGGGGTTGGGCTTTGCGCTCATGAAGAATATCGGCACTGGGGAGTGGAACACTACCATATTGTGCGCCCAATGCCAGCATCAAGAACTCCCAGTTCAGGTCTAACATGGCTAGATTCCTTCTGCTCTCCCCACTACCGAATGAGTGGTGTATCTCCATTTCCCACGCCATCCATCCATATCCAATCTCTGTGGGAATTATGGGTAGTTTAATGCTGTAGACTCATGCCCACGAGGAAATGGGCTGATACCATATCACTTAAGACTCTTACAGCCAGCAGGCAATCTTTCATCCCATCAGTTGAGGCTGGAAATTGAAACTCAAGTCTACGAGGTGAACGGATAAGGAGTGCTCGATTCCCAAGCAGTGATGCATTTTATTAGATATTGGTCATTATCGCCAGCTTTTTGTTTAAACAGGTAAAGTGTGCTCCTACCTGTTCCAGGCCCTGTTGGAGCCCAGCAGTGCCGCCTGCCTGGCGGCATGGAAGCGGGGTAGGTCACTGAGTACCGGGGAGCTCAGGAAGCGAGGTCTCGGTCTGCGGAAAGAGCCCATCCTCCCGTGGGCACAGCCACAGGGGAAGGGCCCTGTGTCTTCACTGCTCCCTGAGGCTTCGGGGAGCTGTTGCGGTGGAGTGTCGCCTCCAGGGCTTTGGTTAATTTTAAGGTGTCTGCACGAACAGAACTTCTGGTTCCTTCCGGCGAGCGAGACAGAGTAAAAAGGGATCTGCAGCAAAATGATGAAAAAAAAATAATTGTTAATCAAATGCCACTTGTGACCTGGTGCTCCCATAGTGACGGAAATTCCAACAGGAACTTCTTCTGCCTCCATCCCCGGCAGCCAGGAAACAGGCCCCACCCAATGTACAGGCCCCACTGTGGAAGTGGGCACTTGTCAGATACCGAGCTGCACCCCACCTCCGCTCTGCGCAGCTTTCTGAGTCAGAAAGGTTTTGTGGGTTCAAGTCCCACTCTTGAGACTTGAGCACAAAGTCCAGGCAGACACTCCACTGCAGTACTGAGGGACTGCTGCACTGTCGGAGGTGCCGTCTTTCAGATGAGATGCTAAACCAAGGCCCGGTCTGCCCTATCAGGTGGTCGTAAAAGATCCCACGGCACTATTTTGAAGATGAGCAGGGGAGTTCTCCCCGGTGTCCTGGTCAATATTTATCCCTCCAGCAACACCTAAAATTCAGATAATCTGGTCATTTATTTAATTGCTGTTTGTGGGAGCTTGCTGTGTGCAAATTGGCTGCCATGTTTCCTACATTATAACAGTGACTACACTTCAAAAAGTGCTTCATTGGCTGTCGAGCGCTTTGGGATGTCCTGACGTTGTGAAAGGCGCTATATAAATGCGAGTCCGTCTTTCTTACTGCATTGTTTTACTATTAACAAGACAGCAGAACAATGGCACTATTGTATACTTGGTGTGCTTTCACCTCCTTGGTGTGGATTCATAGGAGAAAAGGGCAAAGAGAATACAACGAGCTTCACAAGCAAACCCATTGTCGTATAAAGCACATTTCTCAGCCCGTCAGATAGCCTGCTCTGGTCCCCCAGTAGCCTTGTGGGTAAAACAATGCTGCTTGCCCTAAGCTACACTGATCAAAAGGTTCCCGGTTCGAGGCTCGGTCTGTGCTAAGTTACCTGATCTCACCAAGGGCCGCAGTTGGCATGGTAAAATTGGCTGGGGGTTGGGGAAAAAACAATCAGCCAAAGGCTCCAACTGATACCTGCGGAAAAGGACGCACGTGTGTATGTTCAGTGAAAGCAGACTGGACTCAGGGGAAATGCACGTAGTGGTTGAATAGCCTGATGACACTCAGTGTCTAGGCTTCCATCTGAAGAATGGTCTTTTGGGCAAGGTAAAGGAGGGTTCCTGGTGCCACTGGCCCTGTGCCCTGGCAAGTAGTCAACTACACTTGAAAAAGTACTTCATTGGCTGTAAATTGCTTTGGGACGTTCTGGGCTCGATTTTGCCAGGCCCGAGGAGGCGGGATTGGAGGCGTGTGAGGTGTTAAAATCGCAAAAAAAGGGTGTGCGGGCCCGATCCCACCTCCATCCCGCCTCCAAGCAATTTTCCCAGAATCGGGGTTTCAGACCCTGTTTCCATCACGCCTCCAAGAGGTGGGATAGGCCCTTAACAACCACTTAATTGCCTCTATAATCCAATTTTGAGAGGCTTTTCTGATTTTTAGACATTTCCCCCATGCTGCACGTCTCCTCTGGAACATGCCAGGTAATCCTGGTGGCCTCACAAGTGGATTGCTTACTCACAGCTGCAGCTCCACCATTAAAAAGGAGTTTTCAGCAATCATCATTTGCAGGTGGCAGAACTTTGGTGTCTCAGGTCTGGGGGAACTTTTAGCAGGCATACTCATTGTTTTTGAAGTTTGGAGCCTGAGACCCATTTCTAGTGTGACCTCCTGGGAAACCCCTCTCCCCACCTTGACTGAGCGCTTCCTCAACTGAGGTATATAGCAGAAGCATGGGAACCATTTATTTCCTTTCCTCCTGGACGTCAGATTCGGACGAAGACCAGCCGCGGCAGCAGCAGAACCCTGAACAACAGCAGCACCAACAGCAGGAGCAACAACAGGAGCGCCAAGCTGCTGCTCACCCACCTGAAACTGCACAGGCCAGAAGGTGCCAGAGCGCGACCACATTGCTGCCTGGGATGCAAGGGACGCACTCACGTTGGCCAGATTTGCTTAGCCTGCACAATCAAACACTTTTGTCTCACACCTTCTTACCAGAGCATCGACAATGGATAAGAACCTGCGGATTCCTATCACTCTGACCACCATACTGACAATTGCAAGTCGCCCTAAGCCCTCAAAGTGAAAGTCCCATTTGTGAAATGACACAGGCCACAACTTCAACAGTTTGCCATCGAATCTGTTTATGATACCATGACAAGGATGGCTGGTCCAAATGCAATACATCACAGCACCCAAGTGACTACCCTTGTGACTACTTGTGCATTATCTTCCTCTTACGCGTGCTCCTACATGGTGCTTCCCCTGTGGCTTAAGCAGATGTGGAGGCCCCTTGCTCACTTTCTTGCTGCTCCTGTCTCGACGCCTTTGGCGGGCGTCCTCTGGGGTTGCGAACCTGTGAGGGCTCGGCAACAGGCTGCTGCTCCTGCGGCTGTGCAGGGGTTAAGATGCCGAACTCAGTTGGGTGAGGACTCTGATGGGGCTCTGACCGAGGGCTTTGCAGTGGCATGGTCGTGTGAGCGCTTGGAGGGGAGCCCCCACTTCCTTGTTGTCTGCCACCAACATCCCTCTCATGGGTCAGCCCCACTTCAGAGCTAGCAAGTGGCTTGACAGCACCTTGCTGCACTTCAGGGGGGCCATGATGACCCGTTTCTGCACTGGAAGACCTACTCCAGAGGACTTCCATGAAGGTCTGGTTTCTATGCTCAATAGCTGACCATCGCTCCTCAAGAGATGTCATTCTATTCTGAACAATGACCATGTTTTCAAGACCCTGGCGACTAAGCTCCTCCATGGCCGTCATCCTCTCCTCTACCGTAGCCATCCTCTCCTTTACGGTAACCAGCCTTACCATGGAGTTAGCCATCCTTTCCACGGAGGTTGCCATCCTTTCCGCGGTGATGCGTTCATGTGCCAATGCCTCCACAAAGGCTCAGCTCATGTTAGCGATGGATTCCTCCATTCGCTCCACACTCGCAGCGACCCTGGAGACAAAACCTGCCAGAGACTCCTGCACCTGTTCCTAGAGTTCCAGCATCGCTCTCCTTCTGGATGGACCCAGAAGCACAGGGTCGACATGCAGCAGAGCCGAGCTGGCAGAGTCCTGTGCCCTCCGACGAGGACTCTCCACTGCTGTCCCTGTCTCCACCATCTGCTGATGCTCACTTGTGAGCTGTGATACACCAGGTGTCAACACTACTCTATAATCGCGAAGGTCCCACCGAGGTGTGAGTGTCTGCGCTGGTGCTGGGTGCGCTGAATTCTGCTGACACTGCGCCCTCAGAGGTTGCAGCTTCCTCTGAGGAGTCTGGAAGCTCAGGCTCTTCCTCCTGGACAGTGGGGACGAGGGCTTTCGATGGTCCTGTGGGGGAGTAAAGGAAAGAGTTAGAGATGTGAGGTCAAGGTTACATGCACATTAAATAGTGCAGATGATCATAAGTCAATCTGTTAGAGCATCAGATTCATTATCAGTGATTCATGCAATGTCAATGAGAGAGGTGCCAAACTATTCTGTCACCAGCTTGCTGTGATGCTCCCGTCTGTCCGTCCCCCACTTGGGAATCCTCCTCGATCCCGGCGATTTCCAGGGCCGCCTCCTCCCAGGCGGTGAGCTGGGCTACTGAGGTTGGCCCTCCTCCTGTCATGGCTCTTTCCCTCTTATCGTGGGCTCTCTTTTCCTGCAATAAGGGACACAAGTGGAGTTTGAGTGAGAATGAAGGAGTGAGTGTAGAGAATCCACAGCATAGATGCTTAGAAGGAGACAAAGGGCCCTCCCTGTGTGTTGTAAGTTGTTGTTGTTGTTGCATCACCGTGATAGGGAGTATGAGGGCTACATGGTCGAATAGTTAAGTGAATGTGACCATAGAGAGAGAGGCAATGGGTAAGGGTGCAGGGATGTAAGTGTGAAGTGGGATGTGGAGGAAGAGGTTGGCAAAGCAGAGTGCTGGTGAGGAGAGGCGATGGGGATCAGATTGAGGGAGATGGGAATGTCATACTCACTTTTCCTGTGTGGAGAAGGTCATGAAACCTCTTCCTGCATTGCAGCCAGGTTCTGCGGCTCATCGAGATGGAGTTGACCTCCTGGGCCACTTGCAGCCACACAGCTTTAGTCTGCTGGGGTGGCTTTTTTCTCCCTGAGGAAGGGAAGAGCACCTCCTTATTAGATCTTGCTCCCTCCACCAGAGCTTGGAGGGAGGGCTCATTGAAGCATGGAGCACACTTTTGCCTGCTGGTGGAGATAGTCGATCAATGAATTCCTTACTACAATCACCATAAAGTTTGCAGTCTCCAGAGGAAGCAAGGCTGCTTGCAGGCCTTAAATCCAGCAGCATTGATGACGTCATCGGAGGCGACTTTCTGTATGAAAAGACTCATTGGGCCAGGGGTTCCCACATGCTGGAAATCAATTGCCCAATTAGGGGAAAATCGCACTTTTTCCCCACTTCACTTCGGAGTCGGGGTCCTGACACGAATGCCACCTGACACGCCCCAGCCCGCCCACACTGGCAAAATCCAGCCCTCTGAGTCCATGAAAGGTGCTGTATAAAGGCACACTTCTTACTTACCAGAAGAGGGAGTTGAGGAAATTGGGGGAAGAAAATTAAAAAACACCCAGTGCATTTCAACATGCAATGTGAACACTTGTTACTTCTATATAAGGAAGGTGCTGAATCTTGTCACTTTATTTGCATCGAGCCTGCTGCCCAGCTTTCCGTTTTGTTGGTCTGAGCTGACTGAAGGACATAGCCAGCATTGCTAACATTACG
The DNA here is from genome assembly GCA_030390025.1 of Squalus acanthias. NCBI lineage: Eukaryota > Metazoa > Chordata > Chondrichthyes > Squaliformes > Squalidae > Squalus > Squalus acanthias. The sequence goes on along the minus strand of CM059434.1, from coordinate 64,694,137 downwards.
TGCACAACAGAAATACACACCTTCCTTTGGGGTTAACCTGCGGCAGGGTCCAAAATAACACCCTTGTCCTGCCTTTACACTGTGGGAGACACAAAGCTACGCTAGCTGAAAGGCTATTGATTCTGCTGCTGGTGCAGTTGTTTTTCACGGCACTGAGCATCATAGCTCAAAGCAATCTAATTTACATGAGAAAGAGCGCCAACACAACACAGCACATGCTGCCAAGAGAAAAAAAATCTCTTTTGCCTATCAGACGCTACTGAATCGCAAGTTCACCTGACAGCAAAATATGAAAGTGCAAGGGGAAGGGAGGGGGGGGGGGGGGGGGGGGGGGGGGGGAGGTGGGGAAGGGTCATAGCAGTTACAAACCGATTAAGTTCAGGGACACCAGTAGAAAGACTAACCTGGCTGGAAAAACAGGAGGGTTTGTGTGCACGCAGTTGGTTTCTGTTTAAGGGCAAGTTCAATAAATTTGCTGATAGCAACAACTTGTTCTTATCAGGAGCTGACCTTTCCGCTCTAACTGATACACGTGGGAATAAAAGTTGCTTTCAAACCCCATGAGCCTTTAAGTGCAGAAAGGTCTAAAGTCGTCGATGGAAACATTGTAAAATCTGTTGGGTTAGGTCGCAGAGGAGCAGCTTAAACTTCGGAGGCAGTTTCACAGCCCGCCCGATTTCACTCTCCACTGAAGTCAGGGAAGTTGGGCGGGAGCCAAAACCGGTGTTCCACCTGATCCCGTGGGATTCCCGCCTGGCGGGTTTGGTAAAACTGACCAATTGGTCTCACTCCGACCAGGAATTCAGTCCTGTTGAATTGAATCGGATGCCGAGGCGGCAAATTTGTTCTTTAAAGGGGGATCAGTCTGTTGGCAAACTTTGCTGTTTGTGTGTTTGAGGGAAGATAAAAACCAGAAGAGCTTTTGCATCATTCCTGTCGTGATGGTATCGAGTGCAAGAGCCGAACGGTTTGAAACCAACATGTCCTGTGTTTGCAAATAAATTCAAGCAGATTTCATCACAAAAAAGCACTGCCTCTTTAAAAGGAACTTGCTGTCTCCAGGATAGCTTAGTGACCTGAATTAGAACAATTGCTGGTTCAAGGTTACAATACACTCTCGGATAACAGCTGACTGTTAATTCATGCTCTCGTTTTTCTTTGTTAAATTGGCAGTCATCTGAAGCTCCTCATGGTATAATACAATCTTGCCACACACAATTCCATAACACAAGTGTGGAATATCTGCTACATGTTTGAACTACGCCTTAAGTGTTTTGTTCTCCCCCACCGTATCCCCCAGCCACAAGAATGAGACTGTGACAGTGTCTGAGAGATAGACTGTGACAGTGTTTGTGAGTGAGACTGTGAGAGTGTCTGTGAGTGAGACTGTGAGAGTGTCTGAGAGTGAGACAGTGACAGTGTCTGAGAGTGAGACTGTGACAGTGTCTGAGAGTGAGACTGTGACAGTGTCTGTGAGTGAGACTGTGACAGTGTCTGTGAGTGAGACTGTGACAGTGTCTGTGAGTGAGACTCTGACAGTGTCTGTGAGTGAGACTGTGACAGTGTCTGTGAGTGAGACTGTGACAGTGTCTGTGAGTGAGACTGTGAGAGTGTCTGAGTGAGACTGTGACAATGTCTGTGAGTGAGACTGTGACAGTGTCTGTGAGTGAGACTGTGACAGTGTCTGTGAGTGAGACTGTGAGAGTGTCTGTGAGTGAGACTGTGAGAGTGTCTGTGAGTGAGACTGTGACAGTGTCTGTGAGTGAGACTGTGACAGTGTCTGTGAGTGAGACTGTGACAGTGTCTGAGAGTGAGACTGTGACAGTGTCTGTGAGTGAGACTGTGACAGTGTCTGTGAGTGAGACTGTGAGAGTGTCTGAGTGAGACTGTGACAATGTCTGTGAGTGAGACTGTGACAGTGTCTGTGAGTGAGACTGTGACAGTGTCTGTGAGTGAGACTGTGAGAGTGTCTGTGAGTGAGACTGTGACAGTGTCTGTGAGTGAGACTGTGACAGTGTCTGTGAGTGAGACTGTGAGAGTGTCTCTGAGTGAGACTGTGAGAGTGTCTGTGAGTGAGACTGTGAGAGTGTCTGAGTGAGACTGTGACAGTGTCTGTGAGTGAGACTGTGACAGTGTCTGTGAGTGAGACTGTGACAGTGTCTGTGAGTGAGACTGTGACAGTGTCTGTGAGTGAGACTGTGACAGTGTCTGTGAGTGAGACTGTGACAGTGTCTGTGAGTGAGACTGTGACAGTGTCTGTGAGTGAGACTGTGACAGTGTCTGTGAGTGAGACTGTGACAGTGTCTGTGAGTGAGACTGTGACAGTGTCTGTGAGTGAGACTGTGACAGTGTCTGTGAGTGAGACTGTGACAGTGTCTGTGAGTGAGACTGTGACAGTGTCTGTGAGTGAGACTGTGACAGTGTCTGTGAGTGAGACTGTGACAGTGTCTGTGAGTGAGACTGTGACAGTGTCTGTGAGTGAGACTGTGACAGTGTCTGTGAGTGAGACTGTGACAGTGTCTGTGAGTGAGACTGTGACAGTGTCTGTGAGTGAGACTGTGACAGTGTCTGTGAGTGAGACTGTGAGCAGTGTCTGTGAGTGAGACTGTGAGAGTGTCTGTGAGTGAGACTGTGACAGTGTCTGTGAGTGAGACTGTGAGAGTGTCTGTGAGTGAGACTGTGAGAGTGTCTGTGAGTGAGACTGTGACAGTGTCTGTGAGTGAGACTGTGAGAGTGTCTGTGAGTGAGACTGTGAGAGTGTCTGTGAGTGAGACTGTGACAGTGTCTGTGAGTGAGACTGTGAGAGTGTCTGTGAGTGAGACTGTGACAGTGTCTGTGAGTGAGACTGTGACAGTGTCTGTGAGTGAGACTGTGACAGTGTCTGTGAGTGAGACTGTGACAGTGTCTGTGAGTGAGACTGTGACAGTGTCTGTGAGTGAGACTGTGACAGTGTCTGTGAGTGAGACTGTGACAGTGTCTGTGAGTGAGACTGTGACAGTGTCTGAGAGTGAGACTGTGACAGTGTCTGTGAGTGAGACTGTGACAGTGTCTGAGAGTGAGACTGTGACAGTGTCTGTGAGTGAGACTGTGACAGTGTCTGTGAGTGAGACTGTGACAGTGTCTGTGAGTGAGACTGTGACAGTGTCTGTGAGTGAGACTGTGACAGTGTCTGTGAGTGAGACTGTGACAGTGTCTGTGAGTGAGACTGTGACAGTGTCTGTGAGTGAGACTGTGACAGTGTCTGTGAGTGAGACTGTGACAGTGTCTGTGAGTGAGACTGTGACAGTGTCTGTGAGTGAGACTGTGACAGTGTCTGTGAGTGAGACTGTGACAGTGTCTGTGAGTGAGACTGTGAGAGTGTCTGTGAGTGAGACTGTGACAGTGTCTGTGAGTGAGACTGTGAGAGTGTCTGTGAGTGAGACTGTGACAGTGTCTGTGAGTGAGACTGTGACAGTGTCTGAGAGTGAGACTGTGACAGTGTCTGTGAGTGAGACTGTGACAGTGTCTGAGAGTGAGACTGTGACAGTGTCTGTGAGTGAGACTGTGACAGTGTCTGTGAGTGAGACTGTGACAGTGTCTGTGAGTGAGACTGTGACAGTGTCTGTGAGTGAGACTGTGACAGTGTCTGTGAGTGAGACTGTGACAGTGTCTGTGAGTGAGACTGTGACAGTGTCTGTGAGTGAGACTGTGACAGTGTCTGTGAGTGAGACTGTGACATTGTCTGTGAGTGAGACTGTGACAGTGTCTGTGAGTGAGACTGTGACAGTGTCTGTGAGTGAGACTGTGACAGTGTCTGTGAGTGAGACTGTGACAGTGTCTGTGAGTGAGACTGTGAGAGTGTCTGTGAGTGAGACTGTGACAGTGTCTGTGAGTGAGACTGTGAGAGTGTCTGTGAGTGAGACTGTGACAGTGTCTGTGAGTGAGACTGTGACAGTGTCTGTGAGTGAGACTGTGACAGTGTCTGTGCTTGGCCCGGGATCCACGCAGGCCTCAGTTAAACTGCTAAATCTGTGACTTCCAGCCTCATTATAATATTTAAAGTGCGAACCTGCCTCCTGGAAGGGGGGTGTCTTTCTGCCCCCATCCTGCCTCCGTTGAAACCGGAAGTGGGCGGGTTGGAGATGGGAGAGGGCTGGGATTCACATTTTTAACACTTTAACCTCCCAACCCACCCGTTTTTGGAGTTAAAACCCCCCCCTCCCCCCCGTATCTCTGTGAGACAGTGAATTTTCTCACCGGCCCACCCTTCCCGAAGTTGCTAATTCATGATCGGGTGCAATTCCACTCGCATTGGCTGCCATCTGGTACCGCATCCAACTGTCCGTTGTTGATGTGTGAGCCTAGACAGCCAAGGTAAACAGTTCGACTGTATCGGCGTCATAACCACAGCTCAATTCTCTCCTCATCAGCAGTCCACACATGCACTTTCCAGTAGCGGTCATTTGATAGCGAATGGGAATGGGAACATTTGCTGATTTTTGCTATTCCTAGCCCCAGTGAATTTAATATTGGTCTCCTTTGCGCCTCCCGTTATCGCCTCCGGGGGGCGATAATGGGGCACTAACGACTTACCGACTGGGCACGGCGAAAGGAACGACTCCCGCGAAATTCAATGGCGAGGGTGGGGGGTGTAGCACCGGTGGTAAAACTTACCGTCTCGATCTCCTGCGCCCCGGAGATCGTGACATCATCGGTGCGCATCGCCCCGGATCCTAAATTCGCTTCCGCCCCCAGCAGCTTCGCCGGGCGTCAGCAACGGCAGCTGCAGGAGGCGCTGTGACCGGGGCCGGCCGCTTGGGGAGCACTAATTAAAGGGATTGGTGGTCAGGTAGGCCAACGTTTTATTCTCACCCCTTTGTGCTATTTTTAAAAATTTTTCATTGCTGCGATTGATCATCCCTGCACTCTCGTAGCGTGCTTGGGGCGGCTCCTTGCGGATCGCGGGCGCCGTCGCCGACCCATCCCCAGCCTTTCCCTTAACTGCTGTGAGCATTGGCCCTTCCCTTTAAGGGAGAGAAGGAGCCTGCGAATCCAGCAGCGCTGCACGGAACATTGCTCAGTGCTCTGCCAATACCGCCCCCTCACTCTCGTTAACGCTCTAAGGGAAGTGGTAGCGCTTGATTTAGCACTATTAGCGCTCCACTTCCCTCTTGGAGCGCTACAACTGAATTTCGTGGAAGCCTCTCATCATTAGCGCCTGCTGATGATTTTTCCGCTTCCGAAGTTTTAGCGCCCCAAATGGGGCAGTAATGAATTTCTCCCCCAATGAGTTTTCGGTAGTGCTGCCCAAACATGATTGGAATTCCACAGAGTGTATTATCTCTGGGAGAAAAGGACAATTTTTATTGAAAGACGTGAGAAAATCCAAGAGACCTGGCTCTGAAAATATCATCATAGTGTCATCTCATCGTACAGCAAGATACTCATGGGCACTGGCAGACTGTTAATGATTGTTTTAAAGTTACAGGAAAATCATCTGGAATCCCAGGTAGTCCACGTTTCAGCCAGTCCTGCCAAATGGAGAAGTGGTTTTGTGTGTTGTGGAAACACAGATTTAAGTTCTGACAATTGTAGGATTAGTTAATGTTTCACTACTGCAAGATGTGGGAAAAGTGAACTTAAAATCAGGCCATAGGTCACCTAACCAAAATGATCAAAATGTAATCTAAATGCTGTGTGTACTCACTTTAAGATATATATGAGAAATGTGAAGTTATCCACTTTGGTAGGAAAAATAGAAAATCAGAGTATTTTTTAAATGGTGAGAGATTGGGAAATGTCGGTGTTCAGAGGGACCTGGGTGTCCTTGTACATGAATCACTGAAAGTTAACATGCAGGTACAGCAAGCAATAGGAAAGCAAATGGTATGTTGGGCTTTATTACAAGAGGATTTGAGTATAAGAGTAAAGACGTCTTACTGCAATTATATAGGGCCCTGGCGAGACCACACCTGGAGTATTGTTTACAGTTTTGGTCTCCTTACCTAAGGAAGGATATACTTGCCATAGAGGAAGTGCAACGAAGGTTCACCAGACTGATTCCTGGGCTGGTGGCGATTGTCCTATGAAGAGAGATTGAGTAGACTAGGCCTATATTCCCTAGAGTTTAGAAGAATGAGAGGTGATCTCATTCAAACATACAAAATTCTTACAGGGCTTGACAGGGTAGATGCAGGGAGGATGTTTTCCCCTGGTTGGGGAGTCTAGAACCAGGGGTCACAGTCTCAGAATAAGGGGTTGGCCATTTAGGACTGAGATGAGGAGAAATTTCTTCACTCAGAGGGTGGTGAATCTTTGGAATTCTCTACCCCGGAGGGCTGTGGAGGCTCAGTCGTTGAGTATATTCAAGACAGAGATCGATAGATTTTTGAATATTAAGGGAATCAAGGGATATGGGGATAGTGCAGGAAAGTGGAGATGAGGTAGAAGATCAGCCATGAAGGGCCAAATGGCTCTCCTGCTCCTATTTCTTATGTTCTTATAAAACCTTCCCTTCTTGTGCATGTGAGTGTGTTTGTGTGTGTGTTTGTGTGTAGCTGCTGGTGTGTGTGTTTGTGTGTATGTATTGGTGTGTGTTTGTATATGTGTGGGGGATACAAAACCATCCAAGGTTTTAAAATATTCAAACTTTCACTCCTTGTTTCTGCAGGATAGGACTTATTGAACACTTTCAGTACTGAGCTGACGAGAGACCTTTTGATGGTTTCACAATAAGGGAACTGATTTCCTGTAAACATTTTAGTGCTGATGGTTCCTCAGTGCTGTGAGAGAAATATGCAGAACCACAGAACCTATTTGCATTTGTCACATCGCTGACCCCCTGACACCTAATCTAGATTCTAGTTATGTTATGATCTTGATGCAAAAATGCTGCTGAGGGCAGCAAAGGTTTCTCGTGAAACAACTTAAGCAACTTATTATCTGCTTTAAGTCTCAATATGCCAGTGAACCCTCAGTAATGATCCTTTCAAAGGGGGGAGTGCCAAATTTGACAAACCAAAATGCTTCCTTGTTTTATGTTTTTCACATATGAGCCTGGAATTTCCTGTTAGCAGTGTTACTGTATGACAGCTCAATGTTATTGTATGACCACACAATGTCATTGCATGACCATTCAACGTTATTGCAGGACAGGTCAATGTTATTGTATAATCATTCAATGTTACTGCATAACCATTCAATGTTATTGTATGACAAGTCAATGTTTTCATTTAGCTGCTTAATGTTATTGTATGACTGTTCAATGTACTCGTATTAAATTCCTCCCGCTGTTATTTTAATGGATACCTTAATGGATTTAATTATAGCTGTGACTTATTAAAACCTTGCAAAGGAGCCACACTTCCTGTCCAAAAACCTTATTCCTGTTGTCTTGATTTTTGGTCACCTATTCAATCAACATTTTGCCAACATTTCCTGTTCAGTTTTGCTATGTCAACTTTCACTGTCATTATTTGTTGATGAAACAAATCACTCAACATGCTCCTTCAAAAAAAACCTCATTTTTTTCTCACTCACTGAAATTTCTAATGTCCAAGGTAACGTTTCATGTAAATTAAAAAAATACATGTTTCACAATAATATTGCATTTACCCACTGAATTGTCTTTTTTAATACCTTTCTTACTTCAAGGACTCAGCCTTTCTCAAAAGCCTGGGCTCTGACTGGATATTTTCACCTCACAACAGTTAGGGGGAGTTTTCAATCAGACCTGTGCAGTCTGAGCATGTGCAGTTGGCACAATTTCCCAGCATGCAACGTGTGCATCAACCGGAGTGGACAGGGAGAAGAGCGCGTCTCCTCACTGTAAAGCTCTGAGTGGCTTCTTAAAAAAAATTCTGAACGACTTTGAAAAGAAACTGTAGATTGAATTGTCAAAGCTTTTATCTCAGGCAAGGCTGGCGCTTATTTATTTATTTTTAACAAGAGGCAGGTAAAGAGGAGCACAGGTGAACAGCAGCACCTGTGATCGTGGTTTCTTTATTTACAGGTGGAAAAGCAAACAAAGATTAATAGAGAATGGATTATTGTTTGTTCCTGCAAAAAAATCAGTTAAAAAGTCTCTCTTCTGAGCCTTTTAAACAACAAACTTTTGAGGTAATTTATGTTTGCTTATGGAATTTCACATTGCCAGGCTCACTAACCGTGCACTAAATTTTCCATTTCTCTGTTCCTAGTGCACATCAAGAAACTGCGCACTTCGCGTCTAATCTTCTACCAATTCATTTTAAGAAGTATAAAATTTAAGGCAGCAACTTAGCTCCAAGAAATGGCTGAAAATGGTGAGAAGGGGGCAGGTGGGTTGGTGGGAGAACTGGAGATGCAAAAGGGGCTGTGGATTGGTCAGGGAAGGAGATTGAAGGGTCTAAACACGGTGAAGGGTTGGGGTGTAATAGTTCAAAAGGTGGCAACAGCAGTTTGGGTCCATTCTCCTGGACCCCTACCCCTGCAAGGCTGTTAGACCTTGCTCCCCCCAATACTGCCAGATCCCAGAAATCCATAATGCTGTCAGACTCTTCCATATTCCTGGTGGATCCCAGAACTTCCCCCCAGCAACCCCCCCCGCCCCACCCTCCCGCTGACTTCAGTCTCCCATGCCCAGATCAGTACTGATAAACCCCATAACTGCATTCCCAGTGCTCCCTGATCCAGAACTGGCCCCATGCTCCCAGATCCTGAGACCAGCTTCACCAGGGCGCCCAGATCCCAGGATCACGTTCCCAGTAATCCCAGGACCTGCTCCGGTATTCCTTAAACCTCCCTCCCCAGTGTTCCCAGAACTATGGGATCCCAGGCAATGCTCCTACGCCTTAGGAACCCTTTTCAAATACCGGTAGACCCTAATAATCTATCTCATTATTGCCATAGGAACAGGTGGAGACATTCATCCCTTTGAGCCTGTTCTGCAATTCAATTAGATCATGGCTGATCTATATCTTAACTCCATTTACATAGGATTACTAGGATATACAGCACAGAAACAAGCCATTCGGCCCAACCAGTCCATGCCGGCATTTATGCTCCACTTGAGCCACCTCCCGTCTTTCCTCATCTAACTCTATCAGCATAACCCTCGATTCCCTTCTCCCTCATGTGCTTATCTAGCCTCCCCTTAAATGCATCGATACTCTTCGCTTCAACCACTCCCTGTGGTAGCAAGTTCCACATTCTCACCACTCCCTGGGTAAAGAAGTTCCTTCTGAATTCCCTATTGGATTTCTTGGTGACTATCTTATATTGATGGCCTCTAGTTTTGCTCTTCCCCAACATTCTCTCTCTATCCACTCTATCAAAATTTTCATAATTTTAAAGACGTCTATTAGGTCACCCCTCAGCCTTCTCTTTTCAAGAGAAAAGAGACCCAATCTGTTCATCCTTTCCTGATAGGTATACCCTCGCATTTCTGGTATCATCCTTGTAAATCTTCTCTGCACTCTCTCCAGTCCCTCTATATCCTTTTTATAATATGGCGACCAGAATTGAATGCAGTACTCCAAGTTTGGTCCAACCAAGGTTCGATACAAGTTTAGCATAACTTCTCTACTTCTCAATTCAATCCCTCTAGAAATAAACCCTAGTGCTTGGTTTGCTTTTTTTATGGCCTTGTTAACCTGTGTCGCTACTTTCAGTGATTTGTGTATTTATACTCCCAGATCCCGTTGCTCTTCTACCCCACTTAGATTTGTATTTTCCAAGTAATATGTGGCCTCCCTATTTTTCTTGCCAAAATGTAATACCTCACATTTATCTTTGTTGAAATTCATTTACCAATTATATGCCCATTCTGCAAGTTTATTAATGTCTTCTTGTAATTTGTTGCAGTCCTCCTCAGTAGTGACCATCCCCCCCAATTTGGTGTCATCTGCAAATTTAGAAATTGTGTTTTTGATTCCAAAGTCTAAATCATTAATATAAATTGTGAACAACAGTGATCCCAGCACTGATCCTTGTGGAACACCACTTCCCATCTTCTGCCACTCTGAATAGCTACCCTTTACCTCTACTCTCTGCTTTCTGTCTTGAAGCCACCTAGCTATCCATTCTGCTACTTGTCCCCTGACTCCGCAAGCTCTGACCTTATTCATCAGTCTATTATGTGGTACCTTATCGAAGGCCTTTTGAAAATCTAGATAAATTACACCTATTGCATTACCCTTGTCTACTCTCTCTGTTACCTCTTCAAAAAATTCAAGCTGACTATTCATTTTTATATTTTTGGTTTCTAGATTTCTTCTATTTTCTCCTTTAGTAGGGATTCCATTATTTTTCTTACCACCGATGTTAAGCTGACTGGTCTATAGTTCCCTCGACATGTTCTATCTCCCTTCTTAAATATCGGTATTACGTTAGCTATCTGCCAGTCCTCTGGCACTACACCCTGTTCTAACAAATTATTAAATATGTGTAGTAATGCCTCTGCTATCTCTTCCCTAGATTCTTTTTAAATGCATGGATATAATCTGTCCAGACCAGGGGTTTTATCCTCTTTGAGTTTGATTAGTTTATTTAATATTTCTCCTCTTTTTGTTTTAAATGCAGTTATCTCATTTCTAATCTCATGTCATGTCCACCTGTTCTGTCTCCCTGGTAAACACTGAAGCAAAGTAATTATTTAATATTTCTGCCGTCTCTCTATCACTGCCAGTGACATTATCCTGTCCATCCCTTAGTGGCCCTATTCCCATCCCGACTTTCCATTTTTTAGTTATGTGCCTGTAAAATATTTTACTATTTGTTTTATGTTCCTTAATAATTTAATTTAATTGTTCCTTTTCGCCTTTCTAATTGTTTTTTTTAACTTATCTCCTAATCCCTTCGTATTCTCTCTTGTCATGCTGTCCCCTGCTGTCCATGTACTTAGTGTATGCCTCTTTCCTTACTCTCAATTTTTCACTTACGTCTTTATTCATCCATGGTGTCTCATTAGTGTTTAGCTTGTTCTTAGTTTTTAGCGGAATATATTTTTCCGAACTCTGTTGAACACTGTTTTAAATATTTCCCATTGCTGTTCTACATTGTTGTTTGCCAATATTGTTGTCCATTTTATTTTCCCAAGTTCTATTCTCAGCTCTGCAAAATTGACTTTTCTCCAATCTATTACCCTGGTCTTCGTCATACTTATGTCCTTCTCAATTATTATAGAATCATAGAAATAGAATCCTAGAAACTTACAGCACAGAAGGAGGCCATTCAGCCCATTGTGCCTGTGCTGGTTCTTATATTATATGATGGTCACTATTGCCTAGATGATCCCCTACTTTTACTTCTTTTATCTGCTCTGGTTCATTTCCCATTACTAGATCCCACAGCGAATCCTCCCTTGTTGAGACTATGGCATTGAAGGGGAGGTTAGAGGTGATAACAGCAGTATGGGTAAGGTATGGGCAGAGGTGGACAGTGTGGCAGAGGTGGAGAACATAAGAACATAAGAAATAGGAGCAGGAGTCGGCCAATCGGCCCCTCGAGCCTGCTCCGCCATTCAATAAGATCATGGCTGATCTGATCCTAACCTCAAATCTAAAGAACACAAGAAGTAGGCGCAGGACCCGGCCACTCAGCCCCTGGGCCCGCACCGCCACCCACAGGGCCTCGACCGATCCGAACTCAGCCTCTTGTCCAATTTCCTGCCCGCTCCCCGTAACCCCTAATTCCCTTTACTTCTAGGAAACTGTCTATTTCTGTTTTAAATTTATTTAATGATGTAGCTTCCACAGCTTCCTGGGGCAGCAAATTCCACAGACCTACTACCCTCTGAGTGAAGAAGTTTCTCCTCATCTCAGTTTTGAAAGAGCAGCCCCTTATTCTAAGATTATGCCCCCTAGTTCTAGTTTCACCCATCCTTGGGAACATCCTTACCGCATCCACCCGATCAAGCCCCTTCACAATCTTATATGTTTCAATAAGATCGCCTCTCATTCTTCTGAACTCCAATGAGTAGAGTCCCAATCTACTCAACCTCTCCTCATATGTCCACCCCCTCATCCCTGGGATTAACCGAGTGAACCTTCTTTGTACTGCCTCGAGAGCAAGTATGTCTTTTCTTAAGTATGGACACCAAAACTGTATGCAGTATTCCAGGTGCGGTCTCACCAATACCTTATATAACTGCAGCAATACCTCCCTGTTTTTATAATCTATCCCCCTAGCAATAAAAGCCAACATTCCGTTGGCCTTCTTGATCTCCTGCTGCACCTGCATACTAACATTTTGATTTTCTTGCACTAGGACCCCCAGATCCCTTTGTACTGCAGTACTTTCCAGTTTCTCGCCATTAAGGTAATAACTTGCTCTCTGATTTTTCCTGCCAAAGTGCATAACCTCACATTTTCCAATATTGTATTGCATCTGCCAAATCTCCGCCCACTCACCCAGCCTGTCTATATCCCCTTGTAGGTTTTTTATGTCCTCCTCACTTTCTACTTTCCCTCCCATCTTTGTATCATCTGCAAACTTTGATATGTTACACTCAGTCCCCTCCTCCAAATCGTTAATATAGATTGTAAAGAGTTGGGGACCCAGCACCGACCCCTGCGGAACACCACTGGCTACTGGTTGCCAGTCCGAGAATGAACCATTTATCCCAACTCTCTGCTTCCTGTTAGATAACCAATCCTCCACCCATGCCAGAATATTACCCCCAATCCAGTGATTTTTTATCTTGAGCAATAATCTTTTATGTGGCACCTTGTCGAATGCCTTCTGGAAGTCTAAATACACTACGTCCACTGGTTCCCCTTTATCCATCCTGTACGTTATGTCCTCAAAGAACTCAAGCAAATTTGTCAGACATGACTTCCCCTTCATAAAGCCATGCTGACATTGTCCTATTAAATTATGTTTATCTAAATGTTCTGTTACTGTCTCCTTAATAATAGACTCCAAAATTTTACCCACCACAGATGTTAGGCTAACTGGTCTACAATTTCCAGCCTTCTGCCTACTACCCTTTTTAAATAAGGGTGTTACATTAGCAGTTTTCCAATCTGCCGGGACCTTTGCTGAGTCCAGGGAATTTTGGAAAATTATTACCAAAGTATCCACAATCCCTACTGCCACTTCCCTCAAGGTAAATGGTTTGGTGGTACACAGGACATGGGTCAAACAGAATACTAAGGCTGCGTACAGTCTGGTTCAGCCTGAGCAAGCAGCCAAGGAGGGGGGATTGGGTCTTTGGAAAGAGTGTTGAGTTTTTGGCAGGGCCTGACAATGATGGCCTTGGTCATCCCGATGTTCAATTGCAGCAAATTCTGGCTCATCCACAACCTAATGTCAGGCAGGAAGTCTGACAGCACTGTAAGGGACAGGTCTCTGAACAGTGCGAGCTATTAATAGTGCCTGCAAGCACTGAGGCCAGCAAAAGGCAATTGAGTGGTCAGGAATTGGGAGATGAGACGATCAATGGGGGATTGGGGGGGGGGGGGGGGGTTGCGGTGGGCAGAAGCAATAAAGAGCTTTAAGAGGCATGGGGAGTGGGAGAAACTGAAGAGTGATGTGGTGCGGGGTTGTGGTTAGGATGAGTGAGAGATTGGGAGTTGTTTGATGGCTCGTGGGCCGGAGAAGGGCAAAGAGGAGGCAGCACATGAGGCAACTGTTCAGATGGTCTCAATGTTTGAGAAATCTCTGACCTCCTTGCACCGTATTAAAGGTGAGGGAGGAAGGGGTGAGCGAAAGGGATTTGAGGAGCCAGTCTGTCATAGAGAAAAGGTGTTGCGTGTTATTCTTGCCCTCCAGAATGATTCTGGTGTAATAGGAGGACTTGACTATAGAGGGGGGAGTGCAGTTAATACTTGACGTGGTTCAGTCAAACGTGGTGGAGGACAACAAGACCAGGCGGCACCATTGGGAAGAACGGCAACTCATCCATTTTACACACAAATTCCATCTTTTGGCTTTTTTACTAATTATTTTACTCAGTTTTTTCAGCAAAGTCTATCGGTGAGCATGTGAACTTTTTGCACCGTGTTTGATTGAACGGTGAAATTCAACCAGCAGAACAATCAGATTCTTGATTTCATCCTTCCAAACCTTGGTTGTGTCTGGAAAGAGATGCATGGAACTAGTATTGGTGGCTATTGGTGGTGCAATTTGAGGTGATGAATCAGCCGCTTCATACAAGAAGCCTACTGGCACGTGAAAGAATACCGGTTTAAGCACGATAGTATATTGGTATCCCTAGTGGAAACGCTACGTTTATCTGCATTGAATTGCATCAGCCATGTATTGACCCAGTTAGGAACATAGGGACAGGAGTAAGTTATTCAGCCCCTCGAGTCTGTTCCGTCATTCAATGAGATCATGGCAGATCTGTTAGTTAGAAGATCTAAATCCTTGCCTTGTTCTTCATTATCTGTTCTACCTCCTAACTTATCAGGGTGTGATAGCGAATTGTTGCACACTGTCCCCGATTTTACCCCCCTCCTCTGCATACTCGAAGATTTTGCTAACAGACAGTCATTTCTTTAAAAGCTACGAGTGGCACCCATAGCGCAGAGGACAGTACATTGTATTGTACAGGCTGCAGAGTGCTCTCTTCTCTGATTTGCATAAGCTCAATGTGCGTCTATCTCACGTCAGTTCTAAATGTAGGTACAGTCCTGTGACCTATTGCTCTGAACCAGCCAATGCTTAATCTGATGAGTGTCACATGCAATTAATTAGTAATGAATTGTAATTATCCAGTGAAGCGACCTCATTACTCAATCTTTTGAATAGTTCCCAATTATTCCTGATTCCTCTTGGATTCTTGCTGGCGTACAGTGAGGTTTAACATGGGCAGACAGCTGCTCAGCCACATGGCCATTCTACATCTGTGAGCCAAGACAGAAAGCTAGCAACAGTAGAGTCCATTCCTGTTCTCGCTTGGTGTCCACACAGGAGCTCTTTTTCTGAGGGTGGGTGGGGGGAGGGTAGAGACGGGGTAGCGATTGGGAGCAGAAGCCCCAGCTGATTTCCCGCTCACCCACCTCCCCACCCCCCGCCTTCCCTAGCTGAAGATACAATGGCCAATCAAGAGCTTCCCACTCTTTCGGCTGAAGTTGACTCAGCACAGACCAGGAATTGAACCTGTGACTTTCTGTTCTGCGGCACTACACCAGGCCTTTACCCCTTAAGCCATTGGGCAAGCTAATGTTTTGCTTGACTCCCTCCAAATGCCTCCATGGCTTTTCCCCTCCCTATCTCTGTAATCTCCTCCAGCCCTACGGACCCCCACCCCCCCACCCCCGAGATATCTGCGCTCCTCAAATTCTGGCCTCTTGAGCATCCCTGATTATAATCGCTCAACCATCGGCGGCCGTGCCTTCAGCTGCCTAGGCCCTAAGCTCTGGAATTCCCTGCCTAAACCTCTCCACCTCGCTCTCCTCCTTTAAGATGCTCCTTAAAACCTACCTCTTTGACCAAACTTTTGGACATCTGATCTAATATCCGCTTATGTGGCTCGGTGTCAAATTTTGTTTTATAACACTCCTGTGAAGCGCCTTGGCACGTTTTACTCCGTGAAAGGCACTATATAAATACAAGTTGTTGTTGTTGTTGTTGCTTCTATCCTCTAAACGAAAGACTGCCTCCCTGAAGAAGTCACTAAGTTTCACCAATACCGTCCCTTTCCATCGCCTGCAACACTTTGAGATGAAAGGAAGAAGCTGCAAATGCTGAAAAACCCCCCCGAAAACATGCTGGTCCACCAACATCTGAAAAGGGAAAAGACAGCGAGACCTGAAAGGGCATCACCCAAAACGGATGCTGATTTTATCAGCGCCATAAGCCCAGCTCCTGAAATGAATCAGCTATATCGCCTGCTTTCATAAACAGTGCTGTAAACGGATTCAATCAGTTAGCAGGCGACTGCTTTAACCACTATTGCGAAGGCTGTAAATAACAACGTTCACGCTACAGTGTGAAATTGGAAATGCCCACATTCTGATGAAAGGTCATCGACCTGAAACGTTAAGGGCAGAATTTTCACCGGCCCGTGGAGGTGGGTTTGGAGGCGTGTGGGGTGGGAAAATAGCAGATTCGGGGGTCCCGAACCCATCCCGCCTCCATGCCAGTTTCGCTGGAGGTGGGTACCCGACCTGTGCTGGGAGCCGCCTCCCCGAGGCGGGAAGGGGGGTTAGTGGCAATAAACTGACTGTTAACAGGTAGTTAACAGGCAGTTTTTTGCCTGATCCCTATTTTTAGCCCTGAAGTGTGGGCTACCCGACGGCTCCAAACCACGCCGTTCCAGCGAGGCTGACCGTGGGTCTGCAGGGGTTGGAGGGGTCGATATGTCCGGTGGGCAGGTGAGTGATGAGTGCATGTGTGCAGAGGTAAGTGTGTAAGGTAAGTGTAAAGTGTGGAAAAAAGTTTTACTTACCTTAACTTCCTCCTGCAGGTGTCAGCCCTTCAGGTCTCGGGAGTCAGAAATCTCACCGGCACAGAAAGCAGAATGGCCGCTGAGCTGTCAAAAGCTGCAGTCTCTGCTTTCTGTGCGGGATTGATTTCTAACTGAGTCTAAGTACAGGGACTCACGTTAGAAATCATATTGTCAGTGTTTGACAGCTTCACAGAGCTGTCAAATGCTGAAATGTCATCTGTCAAAAGCTCTTGACAGATGAAATTTCAATGGTTGACGTCACCTGTATCCAAGGGACCCTTGATTGGCCTGCTAAGCCCGCTGGATGGGCTTAACAAGATCAATCAAGGGAAAATACAGTGGGTTGGCCACAAATCGATGGAGGCGGGACTACAACCCAAAAAGTGGGAGTCCCGCCTCCATCACGTCCCCATTGACAAAATCCAGCCCTAACTCTCTTTCTCTCTCCACAGAGGCTGCCTGACCTGCTGAGTATTTCCAGCATTTTCTGTTTTTATTTCAGATTTCCAGCATCCGCAGTATTTTGCTGTTGTTCCAGTTATAATGGGCCGTATTTTTGTGACCCCTACAGGGGAGTATGAGGTGTGTACGCGCCCGTAGGGGCCGCGCAAGTTCCAGGTTTAGGCATGCGAAGCGCATGCGCTAAAACATGGCACTTGCGATCTGTCAAAAATCTTCTTAACAGATCCTCCGCATCCCCGGGAGATGGGCCTCTGTGGGTGGAGAGTTGCGCTATTTGCCCAACTTCCGCCCGCTGAATGTCTGTGAAATTCTTACACCTGGTAAAAGTAGGCGTAAGGCCTGCTTTTACCAGCATAAGAGTTTTAAAAAATAGAAAAATAAAATTTTATCAATCATTTATACATTAAAAACCCTGTCCAATAAGGTAAGTTTATTTTTAGCCCCGTTAAACCATAGAATTTTTTTTTCAAAAAATTCAATTTTTGTTTAAAATATTTAATTAAATGGCATTTTAATTAATTTTAAATATGTAATTTAAAAAATTTATTTCATGTGTTCGTGTATTTTTTAAGTGATCCCCATTCATACTTATGGGGAATTCCGTACGTACGGAACTCCCAGAAGTATGAATGGGGATCCCCGTCTTTTATTAGTTGGGCCGGCCCACGTGATCCCAGGGGCGCTTGTGAACCGCATGTGCCCCTGGGATACGTGGGCCTCTGCCCGCGTGTACCCGGAGAAGCTCAGGATTGCATGTCTCCATACTTCCTGGACCACCAGGTAAATTCGCAGATTTTTACACGTCAGAAGCCTCCGACCGCAAATTTTGGGCCAAGATGTTTTTGGTGCATTTCGAAGTCTCACCTTATAATGAGGGTTTACAGTACTGCAGGGTTGGGTGTAGCTGGTACTGCATGTGCACAGTGCTTAAAACAGAAAAGCATCAACAGGACTCCAATGCAATTGGTACCATTGATACTTGGCGTTGAGTGGTCTAAACAACAGTCCTTAAAGGACTGTTGCAGACCGCTCAGAAAATGTTTAACTAACGGGTCTGTCAACGATTTTTGTGGGGTCAGGAGAAACATTAATGCTCCTTCGGTCCCCGTCGATCGGCAAGCTGCTCCGAATGCACGAGCAGCTCACTGTTGGCATGGTAACGAGGCCCAACCTGGAAATTTGGCGGGGCCTCAGACTATTTCCCTCGGATGAGCGTAACCATCGGTGGACTCAGAAGAAAATCGGCAAACAGCTAAAGCGGTTCTGGGGGGCGGGGCACCTAGAAAGGAACGCTCCTTCACAATTTCCACTCCTGTTTATCAGCTGCTCATTAAAAACAAGGCACCTTAAATCATAAGGGAAATGCTGGGAATACACAGCTGGTCCGTCCGCATCTGTACAGAGGGGAAAAAACAAACAGGTCGAACCTTCCTCAGAACCGTCTCCGACCTGCCTTTTCCTCTTTACTGGCGCTAACTGACCTGCTGTATACTTCCAGCATCTTCTGTTCTTATTTCAGATTTCTAGCACTTACATTTCCTTTTCTTTTCCATTTGTTCCAGCAATCACATGCTCATCTTCCCCATGAAAGGGCAATTAATAACAAACAATGGCAGGCTATTGATGAAGGTCTTGTGATTTCACTGTTATCTGTGCTGATTTTACATCAGCTAGTTTTCTTTTGCTTCTCCATGAGAGTAAGACTTTTTTTTAATATATCTTTCTCTGGCTACTCGCCCAGTGCTGTACACCAGCTCAGTGAACTACTGATTTGCTCCCAAGGCTTTGACAGCTCTCTGATTGTTCATCAGCACATATGTAAACACAGGCTGGGGACCACTCTCATCAGAGAATCTTACAGCACAGAAGGAGGCCATTCGGCCCATTGTGCCTGTGCCGGCTCTTTGAAAGAGCCGTCCAATTAGCCCCACTCCCCCGCTCTTTCCCCATAGTCCTGCAAATTTTTCCTTTCAGTATACCCCCCAGAGTCTGGTGCCACCGAGTATCAGTAACTGAGTATGTTGGGGAACGTTCCTGGGCTTGATTAAGTGGCGGAGCTAGTGAGTTGGCGGGGGTGGGGTGGGGGGGTCGGGTGTTGAGGGGGGTAATGACCCCTCCCCTATCATTTTGAGGTTGGCCAACGCGACTTTGGAGGACTCGCCTCCGTTTCACTCCCAGGGACCTCTGTCACCCGTCCTCGGCCTCCAGGTTCGGCCTGAACTAGTCTGCACAATTCCCAGCTCGGTATTCAGACAAGGTACATCAGCATTCCCCCAGCTCCCAGCTCAGTCCCCATCCTGCCAAATCAGCCAAATCTCAACTTTGACCTGCCCCACTATCCCCAGCAAGTCGACCAAACCGAGCTCCCTCACTGACGTGATCCCACCTTCCATCACACCAGACTGCCGTACATTCTAGTGCTCCCTCTCCCTGCGCCTGTGACTCATTCCTCCCCTATTAACTGCTCTGGCAAACCGGGCTCCAGGGGAAAAGATTTTCTCACTAATTTCCTCTGACTTCAACAAAACAAGCAGGGATTTCAGTAACCGTTGATGCGTGTGGGAGGGGAGAGCGAAGGGGTAGTCCCATTTTGGCTTTCTATAAATTAATTTGGAGAATAAGGAGGAAGGGGAAGGGCCTATTTAGCATGCAGCGACACTGAAATGTTTGCTGAAGTCACTCTCTTGTCTTTTTACAAAATATATTTCCCTTTCCTCCTCTTCTGCTGAAGGCAGTGAGTGGCGCCGTGTGTCAGTTCTACAGGCTGCAGCCCACACTCATGGTGTGCCAGCCCAGGTAGCGAGCGACACTGTGTTACTTGGCAAAGCCCAATCCTGTTCTCACCTGACAGCCACA
This sequence comes from Squalus acanthias, assembly GCA_030390025.1. Lineage (NCBI taxonomy): Eukaryota > Metazoa > Chordata > Chondrichthyes > Squaliformes > Squalidae > Squalus > Squalus acanthias. The sequence continues at coordinate 64,674,465 of CM059434.1, read as the reverse complement.
CAAATCCACTCTTCAGCAGGGAGTCAGAGGATAACATTCAGGGGAAGGGGCCTCCCTCCCTCTCTTCACTTTGGGGGGGGGGGGGGGGGGGAAGGGGGAGTCCATTTGTAGGGATTAAAGTGTCCCCAACTTGGGTTTTGTAGAGAATTGAGAATTACCCAAAATCAGGAGTAACAGGAGGGAGGCCTGTAATGATGATGGCAACGGGTGGGAAGGAGGGACTGGAGCAGGCAGGACAGAGGTCAGGAACATAGGAACAGGAGGAGGCCATTCAGCCCCTCGAGCCAGTTCCGCCATTCCATTACATCATGCCTGATCTGTAACATAACTCAATCTACCTGCCTTGGTTCCGTAACCTTGAATACCCTTGTCTAACAAAAATCTATCGATCTCAGTTGTGAAATTTTCAATTGACCCAGCCTCAATAGCTTTTTGGCGGAGGGAGTTCCAGATCTCCACTAGCCTTTGTGTGAAGGAGTGCTTCCTGACATCACCCCTGAATGGCCGAGCTCTAATTTTAAGGTCATGCCCCCTTGTTCAAGGAAATAGTTTCTTTCTATCTATCCTATCAATTCCTATAATCATCTTAAACACCTCAATTAGATCACCCCTTAATCTACTATTGGAGAAGGGCAGGAGCGGGTAGAAAATAGGCAGGAACAGGTGGGAAGGAGGAGAGGAACGGGCTGGAGGAAGGAGAGGAACATAGAATCATAGGGGGAAAAATTCAGTATCGCCCATTTTGGGGTGCTAATATCGGCTGGGCGCAAATTTTAGCGCCTGGTGCAAATTATCGCTGCCGACCGCGAAATTCGTCTCCAGTGTTCCTGGAGGTGATTGTAGCGCTAAATCAAGCGCTACACAACTCTCTTAGGGCGCTAACAATGGGGAACGAGGCGCTACCTCAGAGCGCTACTCAAGCTCAGGCGATGTCAATTACCTTGTACTCAGACAGACTGGTGCCTTCCAGTTCTTAAAGGGGAGAGTCCATCATGCTGCACAGCCACACCCTGAAGATTGCAGCGTTTGACTTCGGCCTGCAAGCAGGTAAAAATCTTCAGCAAAGATTCTTGATGGCTACTTAGAGGCCCAGGGAGAGAGCTTGCCGGTTTAGTGACCAGGCATTGGTGGCTCTGGTTGGCGCTGTGGAACGTCAACAGGCAGTGCTGTTTCCAGAGACTGGCAGGAGGCCATTGCCCCGGGAGTTTACAAGAGTCTGGAGGGAGGTGGCCCAGCACGTTTCATCCAGGAGCCTGGTCCAAAGGATGCATACGCAGTGCTGCAAGAAGTTCAACGACCTCACTCGGGTGGTCAGGGTGAGTACGTGCTTGATAAACCTCTACATCCCACCATCTCAACCTCACTCTGTGTACAGAGGGTGTAAATTCCTGAATCCCCAACACTCACCCAACAACTATGCCCATCTAATAAAAGTCACATGCACATCCCACACCTTGCAGACATTAACAGCTATTCAACTATGGCAGGCACATCTGCCAAACACATAGCTGCACACTCACTCAGACGCTGTCGTTTTTCTTGCAGGCCAAGCTTTCACATAACTGGAGGGAGCAACAACACACAGGAGGACAGGCGGAGCTGCACCCCCTCACACAACTGGAGGAGCGAGTCCACAGACTCATCGCCAGTCATGTCGTCGGCGCTGTGGCCGTTGGAGAGGTCGACCCCCTTGGGGACAGCAACGGTATGTTCATCAGCTTTCTCTCCTCTCTCATACCACTTCCCCCTTACAACACCAGCCTTTTACACGTTCCATCTAACTACTGTCTCCATTCCTTGCTCCCTTCCTGCCCCCATGCCCTCACGTTAAAGCCACTCTTGTACCTTCCTGCTTTCAGATAGTGACCCACCAGCTGATCCACCTGTCCCTCAGCCTCCCAGTGGCAGCGACGCAGGAGAGGAGGACGAACACGAAGCCCGCGCCTCACCGCCTGCGTCTCCCGAGGGCGAGACATCCGATACTGGGGCCATGTGTTGACTGGAGGGGAGCAGGGGGTTTGGATTTGAAGTGGGTGAAGCTCCGGGACCCAGCGGGCTGCAGCAATGCCATGGGGGAAGGGAGGCTCGGGGGCCATCTCCCCGGAGGGTGAGTGCACAAGTTGCTCAGTGAGTGGACGTGAACATGGCAGATGGAATATAATGTGGATAAATGTGAAGTTATCCCCTTTGGTAGAAAAAACAGAAAGGCAGAGTATTTCCTAAATGGTGAAAGATTGGGGAATGCAGATGCTCAAAGGGACCTGGGTGTCCTTGTACATGAGTCACTGAAAGCAAATGTGCAGGTGCAGCAAGCCATTAGGAAGGCAAATGGTATGCTGGCCTTCATTACAAGAGGATTTGAGTACAGGAGTAAAGAAGTCTTACTTCAATTATATAGGGCCTTGGTGAGACCACACCTGGAGTACTGTGTGCAGTTTTGGTCTCCTTACCTAAGGAAGGATATACTTGCCATAGAGGGAGTGCAACGAAGGTTCACGAGATTGATTCCTGGGATGGCGGGACTGTCGTATGAGAAGAGATTGAGTAAACTAGGCCTGTATTCTCTTGAATTCAGAAGAATGAGAGGAGATCTCATTGAAGCATACAAAATTATTACAGGGCTTGATAGGGTGGATGCTGGGAGAATGTTTCCCTTGGCTGGGGAGTCTAGAACCAGGGGCCACAGCCTCAGGATAAAGGGTAGGCCATTCAGGACTGAGATGAGAAGAAATTTCTTCACACAGAGGGTGGTGAATTTTTGGAATTCTCTACCCCAGAGGGTTGTGGAGGCTCAGTCATTGGGTATATTCAAAACAGAAGTCGATAGATTTCTGACTAGTAAGGGCATCAAGGGTAATAGCGATAGGGCCGGTGAATGGAGTTGTGGCAGAAGATCAGCCATGATCTCATTGAATGGTGGAGCAGGCTCGAAGGGCAGAATGGCCTACTCCTGCTCCTATTTCTTATGTTCTTATGTACCTCGATATAGCGGCGATGAATACTCAGGCAATGAGCATGCATACGGAGCTCATGGGTGCAATGGCAAGGGTGCCCGAGAGCATGGATGCACTGGGTAGGAGCGTGGAGAAGTCCGCCGCCAGCACAGCTGTCATCTGTGCGCAAACCCTTGAACCCATCCTTGCCTCATTGCAGAGGATGGTTGAATTGCAGAGAGACCATGGGGACCAAGACCCCATGCTGTGTGTAATGGGTGAGGTGGCAGCAGCTATTGCAGCACAGGCCGAAGCAACGCAACGGTTTAGTGCTGGAATCGAGTCATTGGCTCGTGCCATCCAATGTCAGACTGCACTCATGCAGTCTCAGATTGATGGCATTGCAAGCGCTGACTGCTGCCATCATCGCTGGGTCGCCCACAGTCCACCGGGGATCTCACGGTGCTGCAGCAGGCCAGCAATCTGTGCTCCAGCAGATAGCTCCGGATGGTGAGGTACTGCCCCGGGGAGTGGCAGTGTGTCGGTTGAGCAGGAAGGTGCTGTCCTCTCGTCCTCTCTCAGGATGACAGCATTCCTGCTGCCACCACTGCCACTGCACTTGCCACAGCCTGTAACCCAGCCTGCCCAGACTGCTGCCGCCCATGCAGAGTTGGTGCAGTCTGCAGCCGGGCCCTCCAGGCCCAGAGCTGGTCGAGGGCGTCCTTCAAGGCCATCTGCAGTCTCTGGATCCAATATTCAGCAGCCTTCCGCCAGCCTTGCTGCAGCCACTGAGGCCACATTACAGAAGAGCAGTAGGGTGGGAAGGGGGGAAGTGCGAAGGGGAAGGAGATCATCCTTGAAGGGCGAATAACTAAAAAATCTCAAACAAATGGGAGGAATGTGACGTAAGAAAACTACTAGGCACTTGGTCTAAGCGTTAAACAAAGCTTTAATCAACTGTTTTACAACATGGAGGTCTAGTTGTGTCCTTCACTAGTTCCTGTTAAGAATGTCCTGTGCAAGCTGGGCCCGTGCCCGAGTATTTAAACTCTCCCTGGACAGCACCACCCGCAGGCCACTCAGTATTATTTCATAAGTCTTTCTTTCATGAATGACAGATTCATGTCAGAATGTTTGTCCCAAAGTTGGATGTTTATGTTAATATATCGTTCACTCTGTTAACGCATATCTCGATGTGGTAAGAACCAGTTTTGTTAGTTAATGAATTGTTGTGTTTGTTTGTTATTGGTTATGCTTAATAAGACACAGTTTGTCAGACAAATATTTTTTTTAATTGAAACTTGACAACTTTGCTCATTTTACTCATTGGAGCTTTGCCCGGTAATAGGGGCTGCGGGATGGCTGTAATGATGTGCTTGTTCATCCCAAAAGCCATCTTCTCTGTCATTCATCTGAAGCGGTGTCTTATCAGGCGTTCACGAACGGCCCTTGCAGAGACAACATTGAGCGCCTCCCTCCCACGTTGCTGCAGCTCATCCTCGTCCTCTGCCTCCTCCTCTCCCTCTTCCTCCTCCTGAGGTGGTGCACCAGTCCCTGGTGGCAATGGTTGGGTCCTCATGACTGCAATGTTATGAAGCATGCAGCACACAACAATGAAAACTGATACTCAGTCAGGGGAGTACTGCAGGGCTCCTCCAGAGTGGTCAAGACACCGGAACCGTTGCTTCAAGACGCCGATCGTCTGTTCAATGAGGTTCCCGGTGGTGCTATAGCTCTCATTGTAGGCGAGCTCAGCAGGAGTGTTGGGGTTACGGAGCGGTGTCATCAGCCAGGTGCAGAGTGGATAACCCTTGTCCCCGAGGAGCCAGCCACGAGGGTGATGCGGTGGTTCGAACAGGTCTGGGACACCAGTCTGGCGCAGGATGAATGCATCGTGGCTGCTGCCAGGATAGTGGGCATTGACGGCGAGGATGCACTGTCTGTGGTCGCAAACCAACTAGACGTTGAGAGAGTGGAAGCCTTTGCGGTTGCGGAAAACCTCTGTATTTTCATGAGTTGCCCACAATGCCACATGCATGCAGTCAATGGCGCCCTGAACCATGGGGAAGCTCACTATCCTAGCGAAGCCACATGCGTGTTCACGCTGTTTGTCCCGGGTCATGGGGAAAGAGATGTACTCCCTTCTCCTTTGGTATAGAGCATTTGTGACCTCCCGGATGCAACAATGGACGGTGAACTGGGAGATGTTCGCAATATCACCAGATGAAGCCTGGAAGGAGCCGCTGGCGTAGAAATTGAGAGCCACCGTCACCTTCACTGCCACCGACAGAGACGTCCTGGTCCTGAGCTGAGGCTGCAGATCTGGTTGCAGGAGGTGGCAGAGTTCAGTGACCACCTCCTTGCTGAAGCACAGCCTTCTGAAACACTGCTCCTCAGACAAATGAATGTAGGAGAATTGCTCCCGGAATACCCTGGGAGGGTAAGGTCTCCTGTGCAGAGGCCTGTTGGCCCTCCTCCCTCTGGCCACGTTTGCCACTCTCTCTCTGCGCCTCTGCTGCCTCCGAAGGTGAAGCTGGAGGACGACACCCCATGTTAGTACAGCCCCCATTTCATCTTCTAAATATGGTAGTGATAAAGCTGACAGAAATGGGAACCTGAAAAGTGTTGGTGAGGAACAAAACTCCTTGTAGGACAGTGTTAAATGTCTCCAGACGCCTCTCTCCCTCTCTCAACCTGCGAATGCAGAATATTTTGCCGACAGGAACAAGCAGGAAGCGCACGCCTTTAAATAGCGCTCCCCCAGCTCCCAGCCAACTGCAAATCGTCCCCCTCTACCTGTCGTTCCGAGCGCTAGGCGCTGAGGCAGGGGGTGAGAATCAATTTCCGGTCCGGGGCGTTGCGCGCTTCGATGAAGTCACGATCTCTGGGCGCAGGAGATTGTGGCGGTAGTGTGTAGCGCCACCGCAAAGCGCCAGGTCAATTTCGCCGGTGCTAAAATTGCCGCACTCGGGCGGTAAGTTGTTAGCGCCCCACGGAGGTGTTAACGGGAGGTGCCAACCAACCGAATTTTTCCCCCATAGAAACTTACAGCACAGAAGGAGGCCATTCGGCCCATCATGTCTATGCCAGGTGAAAAAGAGCTATCCAGCCTAATCCCACTTTCCAGCTCTTGGTCCGTAGCCTTGTAGGTTACGGCACTTCAAGTGCATATCCAAGTACTTTTTAAATGTGATGAGGGTTTCTGTCTCTACCACCCTTTCAGGCAGTGAGTTCCAGACCCCCACCACCCTCTGGGTGAAAAAAGTTCTCCTCAAATCCCCTCTAATCCTTCTACCAATTACTTTAAATCTCTGCCCCCTGGTTATTGACCTCTCTGCTAGGGGAAATAGGTCCTTCCTATCCACTCTATCTAGGCCCCTCATAATTTTATACACCTCAATTAAGTCTTTCACATCTTTCCTGTAATGTGGTGAACTGTACACAGTATTCTAGCTGTGGCCTAACTAGTGTTTTATATAGTTCAAGCATAACCTCCCTGCTCTTTTATTCTATGCCTCGGCTAATAAAGAAAAGTACCTCGGGGGAGGAGAGGAACAGCTGGGGGGGGGGGCAGGGGGGAGGAGAGGAGAGGAGAGGGACAGGTGGGGGGGGGGAGGAGAGGAGAGGGACAGGTGGGGAAGGAGAAGAACAGGTGGGGAAGGAGAGGAACAGGTGGGGAGAGGAGAGGAACAGGTGGGGAAGGAGAAGAACAGGTGGGGAAGGAGAGGAACAGGTGGGGAGAGGAGAGGAACAGGTGGGGAAGGAGAAGAACAGGTGGGGAGAGGAGAGGAACAGGTGGGGAAGGAGAAGAACAGGTGGGGAAGGAGAGGAACAGGTGGGGAGAGGAGAGGAACAGGTGGGGAAGGAGAGGAACAGGCTGGGGAAAGAGAGGAACAGTCATGGAACAGGTGGGGCTACCTTGGTAAGAACTCTGCAATTTGCTGGTCTCAGTACCAGAAAGTGGTCTGACCCACTGTGAAAACTTGAATATCAGCAAAAGTTCGGAAATCACCTGCCACACATTTCCCCTCAGCTCTTATCAGTATGTGTGGGAATCGAGCAAATTCACAACTGTGGGTACTGCTGAGGCTGTGAATAGAGGGTGAGTCATACTGAACCCAGCACCCTCACTGTCTTGCTTCTTTGTGCCCACGCATGATGGGGTACTTATTCCAGGCTTGTCCAGAACTGGTAATTGTAATGACCAGATTGCACCTTATCTGATATTATCCGATACCGTAGTTGGTGCACAATCTCCCACTGCCTACAATCTCAAGATGCTCTTTAAAAAAAACAGGGTGGAGGAAAAAAAACCATTGTATTTAAAGAATAATAATTCAGTGTTTATATAAGCGGGGCTGCCCCAAATGGCTCAGTGAGTTTATTTAGTGGGTAGTTGAGTCATACAGACCAGAAAGGTCCCCGGTTTGATTTACGGCCCGGGCTGAGAGGGCTGATCCCAGCCTGGCTGGTTGTAAGGACGCTGCATTTAGCCTCAGAGCTCCTGCCTGAGGGAGGGGGGAAATCAGCCTCGATTTCTGCTCCCAATCACTATCCAGTGGCTGACGTTGAAAATGCACTAAATAAACTCACTGAGCCATCGGGGGCAGCCCCGCTTATATAAGCACTGAATTGGAGTAGAATCAACTCAGCTGTGATGATCCCTGCAGTCGAACAGTCTGCCGACACTCAGAGGGCAATTTTAATCTAACCCGCCCTGGGGTAAACTGACGGGATCGGGTGGAAGGCTGGCTTTACACCCTATCCCATTTAACTCTCCATTGAAGTCAGTGGAGAGTAATATTGGGCGGGAAGTAAAACCGGCATTCCACCCGCTCCTGTGGGTTTCCCGCCCGGTTGGTCAGGTGCAAGTGACCCTCCCAGTGTCTAGGCTGAACATGAGTAATGTCCACTGGGGTGAAATATCAGGGGGTTGACTGGGAATATGCAGCTTGGAAGTGTGCGTCTTCTGAGCGCGCTATCTTATTAACGGTCGCTAATTGCCGAGAAAAACAGACACCTTCCCAGTTTCAGCTCCAGGACACAGACCTGCGCCTATTTTTGCTGCATTTCTCCTGCTTTTAGGCAATAACTGTAAATCTGCAACTCAATCACGCCGATCCAAGCTGCTGTGTTGCAGAGGTCCGTGACTGTGGGCCAAGGAACATCGACACACAAAAAAAACCCAAAACAAAACAAAACAAACAGAAAGTTAAAAGACCGACCAGCGCCCAACTCAGATTTCTATCTGTCGATTGTTCCTGTTACAAGGATCAATCTGCGGGGGGGAAAAGAATGAATAAGAATTTACGCCTGGAGGAAATGTGACTTAAAACAAGGGAGAAAACATTACAGATCAGACAGGAAGCTTCTCAGGAGAAGTAAAGACTCCATTCTGTGCCTGAAGTTTCTAACACTTTAGCCCCAGGTTCTGCTGAACCCTAAAGGGCCTTTTCCCCAGGATGTGCTGCTGGTGTAAGAATCTCGGGGACACACATTGGGCAAAGTCGGCACGAATATGGGTTTTTTCTTGTCATTTTCTTGCTTTCTCTCCTGAAGGCACTGAATCCTTGGCGGGGTACAGCTTCACATTCACCGGCATCTATCCACTACCTTGCTCAAGTCGCCGGTGGGTATCAGTCAGCTATTCGGCTGCGTGCAGCATCGCAACTGAAGTGGAACCTGTTGCCACCCAACGTCTCAACGGGCAAACTTTTCAGCAGGAATTGAGGTGTTTAAGATAATTAAAGGAGTTGATAGAGTAGATAGAGAGAAACTATTTCCTCTGGTGGGGGAATCCAGAATAAGGGGGCATAACCTTAAAACGAGAGCTAGGCCGTTCAGGGGTGATGTCAGGAAGCACTTCTTCACACAAAGGGTGGGGGCAATCTGGAACTCTCTCCCCCAAAAAGCTGTTGAGTCGGGGTCAATTGAAAATCTCAAAACTGAGATTGATAGGCAAGGGTATTAAGGGATATGGAACCAAGACATGTAAATGGAGTTAGGATACGGACTAGCTGTGATCTAATTGAATGGCGGAACAGGCTCAGTAACTTCCTAATTACTGGAATGTGGTTGGGAGCAGCAAATGGACAACAACAACAACAACAACTTGTATTTATATAGCGACTTCAATGTAGTAAAACGTCCCAAGGCGCTGCACAGGAGTATTATAAGACAAAGAATTTGACACCGAGCCACATAAGGAGAAATTAGGGCAGACGACCAAAAGGTTGGTCAAAGAGGTAGGTTTTAAGGAGCGTCTTAAAGGAGGAGAGAGAGGGAGAGCGGTTGAGGGAGGGAATTCCAGAGCTTAGGGACCTAGGCAACAGAAGGTGTGGCCACTGATTGTTGAGCGATTATAATCAGGGATGCTCAAGAGGGCAGAATTAGAGGAGTGCAGATATCTCGGGGTGGTGGGGGGGGGGAGCTGGAGGAGATTACAGAGATAGGGAGGGGCGAGGCCATGGGGGGATTTGAAAATAAGGATGAGAGTTTTGAAATCGAGGCGTTGCGTAACTGGAAGCCAATGTAGGTCAGCGAGCACAGGAGTGATGGGCGAACGGGACATGGTGCGAGTTAGGACACGGGCAGCTGAGTTTTAGATGACCTCAAGTTTACGTAGGGTGGAATGTGGGAGGCCAGTCAGGAGGCATAGTGGTTAGCACTGTTGCCTCACAGCGCCAGGGACCTGGGTTCGAATCCGGCCCGGGGTGACTGTCTGTGTGGAGTTTGCACATTCTCCCCGTGTCTGCGTGGGTTTCCTCCGGGTGCTCCGGTTTCCTCCCACAGTCCAAAGATGTGCGGGTTAGGTTGATTTGGCTATGATAAATTGACCCTTAGTGTTAGGGGGATTAAATAGGTGGGGTTACGGGGATAGGGTGGGATATGTGTCGGTGCAGGCTCGATGGGCCGAAATGGCCTCTTTCTGCACTGTGGGGATTCTGTGGATTCTATGAGTGCGTTGGAATAGTCAAGTCTAGAGGTAACAAAGGCATGGATGAGGGTTTCAGCAGCGGATGAGCTGAGGCAAGGGCGGAGACGGGCAATGTTACGGAGGTGGAAATAGGCGGTTTTAGTTATGCCGCAGACATGGGGTCGGAAGCTCATTTCAGGGTCAAGTATGACACCAAGGTTGCGAACAGTGTGGTTCAGCCTCAGACAGATATTAGGGAGAGGATGGAGTCGGTGGCTAGGGAACGGAATTTGTGGCGGGGACTGAAAACAATGGCTTCGGTCTTCTCAATATTTAATCAGAGAAAATTTCTGCTCATCCAGAACTGGATGTCGGACAAGCAGTCTGACAATTTAGAGACCGTGGAGGGGTCGAGAGAAGTGGTGGTGAGGTAGAGCTGGGAGTCGTCAGCATACATGTGGAAACTGACGCTGTGTTTTCGGATGATGATGTAGATGAGAAATAGGAGGGGGCCAAGGATAGATCCTTGGGGGACACCAGAGGTAACGATGCGGGAGCAGGAAGAGAAGCCGTTGCAGGTGATTCTCTGGCTACAATTAGATAGATAAGAATGGAACCAGGTGAGTGCAGTCCCACCCAGCTGGACAATGGTGGAGAAGTGTTGGAGGAGGATGGAGAGGCCAACTGTGTCAAAGGCTGCAGTTAAGTCAAGAAGGATGAGGAGGGATAGTTTACCTTTGTCATAGTCACAAAGGATGAGAGCCGTTTCGGTACTGTGACAGGGGTGGAAACCTGATCGGAGGGATTCAAACATGGAGTTGCGGGAAAGATGGGCATGGATTTGGGAGGCGACAACACGTTCAAGGACTTTGTAGAGGAAAGGGATGTTGGAGATGGGGTGGTAGTTTGCAAGGACGGAGGGGGTCAAGGGTTGTTTTTTTGAGGAGAGGTGTGATATTGGCAGATTTGAGGAAGAGTGGGACAATACCTGAGGAGATCGAACTGTTAACAATGTCAGCTAACATGGGAGCCGGAGAAGGAAGTTGGGTGGTCAGCAGTTTGGTGGGAATAGGGTCGAGGGAGCAGGAAGTGGGTCTGATGGACAAGATGAGCGCGGAGAGGTCATGAGGGGAGATCGGAGAGAAACTGAAGAAAGATGCGAGTTCAGGGCTAGGGCAGGGGGGAACCTTAGAGGAAGTTTGGCTCAGTGGGCTAGGGGAAGGACGGGAAGTGACAGCCGCAGCTGAATGGATGGTCTCAATCTTAGAGATGAAGAAGTCCATGAGCTCCTCACACTTGTTGTCGGAGGTGAGGGTGGAAGAGACAGGGGAGAGGGGTTTAAAAAGATGGTTAGCAGTAGAGAATAGAAGCCGGGGTTTATCTTTGCATTCCGGAATGATTCTAGAATAGTGAGCAATTTTGGCAGATGAGAGCAGGACCCGATAATGCTTTATGTGGTCCAGCCAGATCTGGCGGTGAATGGCTAAACCAGTTGTCCGCCATATCCGTTCAAGTCTGCGTCCCTTGGACTTAAGGGAGCAAAGGTGAGGGCCGTATCAGGGGGAACAGCCAGGGTGAGAGAGAGTAATTGTTTTAAAAGGAACGAGGGCATCAGAAGTGGTGGTGAGGGTGTGGTTGAGCAGATCGGTAGCTGCAGAAATGTCGTGGTGAATGGAGGGCCAAAGGCTGGCTGGTTGAGATTTTGTAAGTGCAGTTGTAAGAGAGTTGGGAGAGTTTTTTCCAGGGGCGGACACAGATGGAAGTAGGATGGGGGGAAGGGGGATGTGGGTGGAGAACGATACGAGGAAGTGGTCAGAGATGACCTTATCTGCGATTGACATGATGGGAGTAGTGAGGCCACGAGAGATGGAAAGGTCGAGGGGGTGGCCATGAATATGGGTTGGGGAGTTTACATGGAGGGAGAGATTAAGGGAGGATAGGAGGCTAGTGAACTCAGAGGAGAGAGAGCATGATGAATTGGGATGGAGGTTGAAATCACCGAGGATGAGAAGTCGCTCGGTGCAGAGGCTGAGGGAGGAAAGCAGTGAAGATATCTCGGTAATAAAATTTTGATGATACTTGGGTGGGCGGTAGAGGACAAGAATTTTAAATGAGAAGTGAGAGGGGTGGAACAAGGTGAGATGCTCAAAGGAGGAGAAAGTGCCGGAGGAGTTGGGGGACAGACCAAGGTGTGATTTGGTGATGAGAGCCACACCGCCACCGCGGCAGTCTGAGCGGGGCAAGTGGTGGAAGGTATAGCCAGGCAGGGAGGCTTCATTTAAGGGTACGGTGTCATCACCCCTCAACCAAGTTTCCGTCAGGACCATGATGTCGATGCAATCATCCAAAATCAGCTCACGGATGGCAAGGGCCTTGTTCGGAAGTGAACGGACATTCTGGAGGGAGATGCGGAGAGGGTCGGTGATGGCTGACCCACTGCCAGCGTCCACAGGGTCAGCGCTGGGGGGGTGGGGGGGGAGTGAGTTGGACGGGGAGGAGATTGGCAAGATTAGCCCCCAGCGAGAGCGCTGGGCAGGAAGGTCGATGAGAGAGTAGGGTGGGACAGTTGGAGGAGGCTCGTGAGGAGGCAGCGATGAGTGCCATGGTGGGCCTTTCAGAGGATGCCAAGAGAGGCAGAGAGGGAAGCTGTAGGATTATCTAAGAGGGAGTCAAGCCTGGGCTGGCGACAGGAGAGTAGGACAGTCGAAGAGAAATAAAAGATTGGGGTAGCGATTTGGGAGGGCAGAGTATCCGAGGAGAGTTGAAAGGAGGCATGACGACAGGAGAGAGTGGTCAGGGAGGGATAGAGAGAAAAGGAAAAGGGGGGGGGGGAGAAAAAAGTGGAAATAGAAGTGTATAATATCTGACCGTTTGCCATATAATATACCACTGCTCACTGTATATCCCACTGCTCCTTGAATAATATCCTACTTCTAGCTGTATAATATCCCACTGCTTGTATAATATCCCACTGTTTTCAGGATGTGGGTGTCGCTGGCAAGGCTGGCTTTTATTGCCCATCTGTAGTTACCATTGAGAAGGTCTTGATGGGCCTTCTTCTTGAACAGTTGCAGTCTATATGGTGAAGATGCTGCCACAATGCTGTTAGATAGGAATTTCCAGAATTTTGACACAGCGACAATGAAAGAACGGCGATATATGTCCAAGTCAGTATGGTGTGTGACTTGGAGGGGAATTTGGAGGTGATGATATTCCCTTGCACCTGCTACGATTGTCCTTCCAGATGAAGGAGGTTGCGGGTTTGGGAGGTGCTGCCGAAGAAGTCTTGGTGACTTACTGCAGTGCATCCTGCAGATAGTACACACTGCAACCACAGTACCCTGGGGTTGAAGGGAGTAATGTTTAAGCCAGTGAATGTGGTGCCGATCAAGCGGACTGCTTTGTTACGGATGGCGTCAAGCTTCTTGAGTGTTGTTGGAGCTGCACCTATCCAGCGAAGTTGCTGTGAAGCAGAGGATGATGGTGGGATAATGTACTGGTCCACTTTATACAGCACATGTGGGCATGACTGGTTGTCCGTTGGGCAGAATAGGGATGTAAAGGAAGGTCTGGTCAATTAAAGCCAGTCTTGAGTCTTTTTATGAGAAAAACTGAGCATCGGTGGGAATATCCAGGCTTGGTCTCAGTACCTCTCTGCCAGTGGTTGCTCATGAGCCTCCTCTTGCACCTGCTCCCTTTTTAAGGTGAAGCTGTGTAATATGCAACAGATTACAATAATCTTGGAGATCTTGCTAGGGCAATACTGCAACACCTCCTCTAATCTGTCTATGATGCGGAGATGCCGGTGTTGGACTGGGGTGGACAAAAGCGAGAAGTCGCACAGCACCAGGTTATAGTCCAACAGTTTTATTTGAAATCACAAGCTTTCGGAGCTGCTGCCCCTTCGTCAGGTGAAGTGAAGAATACGAATCGGCAAAGCATATATAGACAGAGAACAATGCCTGTGTAGCGTACAATCTCAGACGACTACAGTTAATCTATCTGATCACCTTTCATCACACCTCGGCAGAGAAACAATCAGGTCAGCCAGGAAGGCACCACATCAAAGACATAGCAAGATACAACTGAGACAATGAGGTGGGGTCACAGGGGGTCTAATGTGTCAAATGCAGTCAGTATGGAAAACCATAAACTTTAAAATGTTTACTTTTTTTTACTGGAAATCACATATGTGAACAAGCCAACGACGACTCGAGTCTGGATGACTCTACATCGTGTAGCGTGACATGAACCCAAGATCTGTCTAAGCATCAGAACCTTTGTTTCAACTTTCCGATGCTATGTTTTATTATGATCCTGGAGGCAGCGCAGCGTGTGCCTCATTATATCGCTCTTTAGCTTTTGTTCTCAAGGGGGTCATGAGCCAGGGTTGAAGAGGACACCCTGCCCCTTCAAATACTGACGGCACCATAGTTTGCTGTAATATGAAGGGTTCATGTAAAGGCGGCTGTGGAATTGAGGGTAGGGGCCCATATGGCTGCATGTGCTCTTTGAGGAAACTTGCCTCGTGGTAAATGTGCAACGCTCACTTTGCTGCTGGCTGCTTTCCATGTGGAAATTGAAGACATTACTCCTTGCAACGAAGGCAATCTGCCACCTGCTTTATCATCAGTGCACTACTGCTTGTATAATTTGGCATATATCTGCTTCTGTTGCTTAGAAGGATCATGTAGCATAAAAGTTAAACCGCTGGCAATGCTATCCCTGTTCTGGAACTTGTCTGAAGGTGTGGCTCCAGTAGACAACATATTTCCATGACTGCCTCTCTAGTGAAGAGTATCCAGTGAAGATAAATCTCCTCAGACATGTTGGGCTGGATTTTCATTGACCAGTGGAGGCGGGTTTGGAGGCGTGTGGGGGGTTAAAGTTGCAGATTCGGGGATCCCGACCCCATCCCGCCTCCAACCCGCCTCCATGCCAGTTTCGCTGGCGGCAGGTACCCGACCTGTGCTGGGACCCGACTCCCCGAGGCGGGAAGGGATTAGTGACAATTAACTGCCTGTTAACAGGTAGTTAACAGGCAGTTTTTTTGATAATCCCTATTTTAAAGGGTGAAATGTGGGCTTCCCGACAGGTGGCAACCACGCCAAGTTATCGGGGCGGACCGTGGGTCTGCAGGGGTTGGAGGGGTCGATATGTCCGGTGGGCAGGTGAGTGATGGGTGCATGTGTGCAGAAGTAAGTGTGTAAGGTAAGTGCTAAGTGTGGGAAAAAGTTTTACTTACCTTAACTTCCTCCTGCAGGTGTCAGCCCTTCAGTTCTCGGGAGTCAGAAATCTCACCAGCACAGAAAGCAGAAAAGCTGTGGTCCTGTCAAAAACTGCAGCCTTCTGTTTTCTGTGGTGGAATGATTTCTAACTCAGCCTGAGAGGAAGGACTCAAGTTAGAAATCATATTGTCAGTGTTTGACAGCTTCACAGAGCTGTCAAACGCTGATATTTCATCTGTCAAAAGCTCTTGACAGATGAAATGTCAATCTGTGACGTCACCTGTTGCCGGGTGGCCCTTAATTGGCCTGCTGAGCCCACTGGGCGGGCTCAACAAGGTCAATCAAGGGAAAATACAGTGGGTTGGCCACATCTCGATGGAGGCGGGTTCACAAGCCAGAATGTGGGATTCACGACACCAACCCGACTCCAGTTTCAAAATCCAGCCCTTTGTGTCTTGGTCTGTAGACATGAGCGGGTGCAGCAAGATCAAGTCAGTTGTAAATACACCTTCCTCTCATTCTTCCTCAGATCCTCATCTTGCTTCACCAAAAACAACAAATAGAGAGGCATATCTAGCAGGACGCCAATCTTCAGAATTGTGGTTGTAGCATCTTAAATCGTAACTGCCAACAAGCCACAGGTTGAAAAAGAGAGAACGGCTGAAAAATCCCCCCAAAAATGCAAAAAGCTGAATGGAGAATGAGTACAGCAGTAAAACGAAGTTCTAAGGCTAATAACGGTACTCCCCACTCTAGCTCTCGCCACTTGTCATCTCTCCATCTCCCTCCATGCCATCTCCTCACTCATCTTCTCCACAAGACCTGTCTCCTGCCCTCTTGATCCCCTCTTCACTTAACTTCTGACCAATAAATGCTGGCCTTGCCAACGATGGCCACATCCCATGAACGAATAAAAAAAACCTCAACTTCCACTCCTGAGTCCTGTGCCAGCTGATATTGTTAATGTTTACCTTTGCTCAGGCATCATCCCGCAACCTTCGAAAACTGCTGTCATCACTCCCTTCCTGAAAAGCCACCCTTGGCCCATCCATTCTCTCATACTTCCACCCCATCTCTAACATCACTTTCTTCTCTAAGGTTCTTGAATGTGATGTCTCCTGCCAGCTCCATGCCCATCTCTCTCAGAACTTCCTGTTTGAATCCCTCCTTCTGCCCTGCTCACAACACCAGGACAGCCCTGGCCAAAGTCACGAACCACATTCTCTCTGGTTGTGACCCTTAACCTCTGTGCGGCCTTTGATACAGTGGACCATGCCATCCTCCTCCATCGTCTCTCCTCCACTACCCAGCTCTGTGGGACTGCCCTTGATTGGTTCCACTCCAATCTATCCACATGCAGTCAGCACATCCCCAGCAATGGCTTCTCTTCCCATTGATACCTCCGACGCAGCCAGCACATCCCCAGCAACAGCTTCACTTCCTAACCCCGCACTATTTTTTTCTTGGCCTCCTCCTCTTTCTCATCTATATGTTGCTCCTCGGTGACATCATCCAAACACCTCGGCTTCTATGTAATGCTGATGACATCCATCTCTACCTCTTCACCATCTCTCTGAACCCAACCATCTCTGTACTATGAGGTTGCCTGTTCAACATCAACTCATGGCTGAGCCACAACTTCCTCCAGATTAACATCAGGAAAACTAAAGCCATAAACTTTGCTCGTTTAGTACTGATTCCATCACTCTCCTGAACAATATCTCAGGCTGACCAGTCTGTGCTTAAACCTTGGCATCCTGTGAGATCCTGAGCTGAGCTGAGCTTCAAACCTCACATCCCATCCATCACCAATATTTCCACTTGTGCAATATTGCCCACCTCTGCCGCTATCTCAGGCTCTCAGCTGCTGAAAAGTTTAGCTATGCCCTTCTAATTACTAGACTAAATTTTTCCAATTCCTTCTTCTCTGGCCTCCTATCCTCCACCCTCTGGCCTTTTGTGCATCCCCTCCTCCCATTTGCTCCACCATTTGAGGCAGAGCCTTCAGCTGCCTTAGCCCCACTCTGTAGAATGAGCTTCATAAACCTCTTGGGCTCTCCACTTCTCTCTCCTCCTTTAAAAGCTTTCTTAAAACCCAGCATTTTGACGAAGTTTTCAGACACTTCTCCTAATCTCTCCTTACATGAGTCAGCATCCATTTCTACATCTATTTTATTTTGTGAAGACATTTTTTATGTTAAAGGCGCTATAAATGTGAGTTGTTGTTGCTGTTGTTGTACAGCTAATAATGGCACTCCTCTTTGACAGTGCAATACCCAAAATGAATGAAAGGGTCTTCAATGCAGCCCCCATTTTAAATAGGCACTCACGATTTCAGAACATGCCCAGCACTAGATTGGTATGATTTTAGAAGACTTAATGAACGGATTGCTTGAAACGTACAATCAACCTCTGCTCTTAAAATGGGCGACAAACAGAATTATGACCTGCTAACCTGATTATATGCCCCTTCTGCCCACCCAATCAGCACTGGCACTACCAACCCACCCAGCTGCATAAGCAGCCCCAATATCTCACTTCTTGCCATTATACTATATCCTGCGGTTACAGATACAGCAAATCACCACCTCACTTAAAATATAACCCAAAACTTAGACTCACTAAAAATCTCTACATTAGTAATTCAGCAGTTGCACTGCCAAAGTAAACAGTGGAATTACTGTCTCACAGCTGAACTTTAGTGTATGTGAGAGAGGGTGTGTGTGAGAGAGGGTGCGTGTGAGAGAGGGTGCGTGTGATAGCGGGTGCGTGTGAGAGAGGGTGCGTGTGAGAGAGGGTGCGTGTGAGAGAGGGTGCGTGTGAGAGAGGGTGCGTGTGAGAGAGGGTGCTTGTGAGTGAGGGTGTGTGTGAGAGAGGGTGCGTGTGAGAGAGGGTGTTTGTGTGAGAGGGTGCGTGTGAGAGAGGGTGTTTGTGTGAGAGGGTGCGTGTGAGAGAGGGTGCGTGTGAGAGAGGGTGCGTGTGAGAGAGGGTGCTTGTGAGAGAGGGTGTGTGTGAGAGAGGGTGTGTGTGCGAGAGGGTGTTTGTGAGAGAGGGTGTGTGTGCGAGAGGGTGTTTGTGAGAGAGGGTGTGTGTGAGAGAGGGTGTGTGAGAGAGGGTGTGTGAGAGAGG
Source organism: Squalus acanthias (assembly GCA_030390025.1). Taxonomy (NCBI): domain Eukaryota; kingdom Metazoa; phylum Chordata; class Chondrichthyes; order Squaliformes; family Squalidae; genus Squalus; species Squalus acanthias. The sequence continues at coordinate 64,656,259 of CM059434.1, read as the reverse complement.
GTGTTTGTGAGAGAGGGTGTGTGTGCGAGAGGGTGTTTGTGAGAGAGAGGGTGTGAGTGAGAGAGGGTGCTTGTGAGAGAGGGTGCTTGTGAGAGAGGGTGCTTGTGAGAGAGGGTGTGTGTGAGAGAGGGTGTGTGTGAGAGAGAGGGTGTTTGTGAGAGAGAGGGTGTGTGTGAGAGAGGGTGTGTGTGAGAGAGGGTGTGTGTGAGAGAGAGGGTGTGTGTGAGAGAGGGTGTTTGTGAGAGAGAGGGTGTTTGTGAGAGAGAGGGTGTGTGTGAGAGAGAGGGTGTTTGTGAGAGAGAGGGTGTTTGTGAGAGAGAGGGTGCTTGTGAGAGAGAGGGTGTGTGTGAGAGAGGGTGTTTGTGAGAGAGAGGGTGCTTGTGAGAGAGAGGGTGTTTGTGAGAGAGAGGGTGTGTGTGAGAGAGGGTGTTTGTGAGAGAGAGGGTGTTTGTGAGAGAGAGGGTGTGTGTGAGAGAGGGTGCTTCTGAGAGAGGGTGCTTGTGTGAGAGAGGGTGTTTGTGTGAGAGAGGGTGTTTGTGTGAGAGAGGGTGTTTGTGAGAGAGGGTGTTTGTGAGAGAGAGGGTGTTTGTGAGAGAGGGTGTGTGTGAGAGAGGGTGTTTGTGAGAGAGGGTGTTTGTGTGAGAGGGTGTGTGTGAGAGAGGGTGTGTGTGAGAGAGGGTGTTTGTGAGAGAGGGTGTTTGTGAGAGAGGGTGTTTGTGTGAGAGAGGGTGTTTGTGAGAGAGAGGGTGTTTGTGAGAGAGGGTGTTTGTGAGAGAGGGTGTTTGTGAGAGAGGGTGTGTGTGAGAGAGGGTGTTTGTGAGAGAGGGTGTTTGTGTGAGAGGGTGTTTGTGAGAGAGGGTGTGTGTGAGAGAGGGTGTTTGTGAGAGAGGGTGTTTGTGAGAGAGGGTGTGTGTGAGAGAGGGTGTTTCTGAGAGAGGGTGTTTGTGAGAGAGGGTGTTTGTGAGAGAGGGTGTGTGTGAGAGAGGGTGTGTGAGAGAGAGGGTGTTTGTGAGAGAGGGTGTTTGTGAGAGAGGGTGTTTGTGAGAGAGGGTGTTTGTGAGAGAGGGTGTTTGTGAGAGAGGGTGTTTGTGAGAGAGGGTGTGTGAGAGAGGGTGCGTGTGAGAGAGGGTTTGTGTGTGAGAGGGTGTTTCTGAGAGAGGGTGTTTGTGAGAGAGGGTGTTTGTGAGAGAGGGTGTTTGTGTGAGAGAGGGTGTTTGTGAGAGAGGGTGTGTGTGAGAGAGGGTGTGTGTGAGAGAGGGTTTGTGTGTGAGAGGGTGTTTCTGAGAGAGGGTGTTTGTGAGAGAGGGTGTTTGTGAGAGAGGGTGTGTGTGAGAGAGGGTGTGTGTGAGAGAGGGTGTGTGTGAGAGAGGGTGTGTGTGAGAGAGGGTGTTTGTGAGAGAGGGTGTGTGTGAGAGAGGGTGTGTGTGAGAGAGGGTTTGTGTGTGAGAGGGTGTTTGTGAGAGAGGGTGTTTCTGAGAGAGGGTGTTTGTGTGAGAGAGGGTGTTTGTGAGAGAGGGTGTTTGTGAGAGAGGGTGTGTGTGTTTGTGCGAGAATGCGTTTGAGTGTGTATGTGCGAGAGAGTGCATGTGTTGGAGATTGTGATAGAGTGTGGGGACGAAATTCGGTTACGCCCTGTTTGGGGGCAGTAACCGAAATATCGCTGGAGATTTAGCATCCGCCACGGAAGTACCGCCCCTGCCGCTAAATTCGATTTACCGCCCCGGCGAGGAAACAGAGCGCTATCTCGGGCGCTCCGCTTCCTCTCGGGGCAGTGTCAGGGGCGCAAAGCGCGGTAGCACCAGAGTGCTTCGCGGCCACTCCGCGTAGCGATGACGTGTTTCAGCACCCCTATCCTTCCGATAAAGGGGAGGGACGCTGTGAGCTCTGCAGAGCCTCCGATGGCCCACACCAGCCCACCAGGGTGGCGTGGTGCCGTGGCTGCAGCCCGGCACCAAGACTGCGCAATGGCGGCCACGGACCGCGCCAAGGGCCACCGCGGAGGGCTGACCTGGAGGTCGGCCAAAAAAAAGGCGGCGTGGGTTGTGGCCGCACCTCCCTTTAATTAGCGCCCCGCAAGCGGAGGTCGGCCTGGCTCGCGAAGCTGCCGTGGGCTGTGTCAGCGCCAGCCTCGCGGGGCACAGCTGAATATCTGCCGCGGTGCGGTAAGTGGTCGCGGTGCATGCCGATGACATCATCGCTGGCGGCGTGGCAGCCTGGGGCACTACCAGTGGGGACACGGTGCTATCGGCTAGCGCCTCAGTAGCACCCCGCCGAATTCTCGGGAGACGCTAGCCCCCGCCCGGGCGATAAGCCCTTTGTGCCCCATTAGCGCCCCCCGAGGTGCTGACGGCAGGCGCAATGGAGTCGAATTTCGCAGCCTGTGTGAGAGTGTGAGTGAGACTGTGTGAGATTGTGTGTGTGTGGGAGAGTGTGGTGGGGGGGCGGGGGAGAAATTGTGTCTGAGTTTGAGTGAGTTTGTGGGAGAGTGTGTGAGACAGTGTGAGTGAGACTGTGTGTGAGATTATGTGTATTGGAGAATGTGTGTGTGGGAGTGTGTGAGAGAGTGTGAGTGAGATTGTGTGTATGGGAAAGTTTATTGTGCATGAGAGAATGTGAGATTTTGTGTATGGGAGATTGTGTGTGTGTGGGAGAGTGTGTGTGGCTGATGGTGGATGGGGGAAGGAGTAATGCTGGTTCAATAATCTCACGGTAATCCTTTTCTCAGACCCGGGGTACTTGCTCTAGTGTCGGCATTTACGGTATCTCACGTGTATAATGTGCTGACTATCCGCACGCAAGAGGTGGGTGTCCTGGGAAACTCTGAGCAAAGTCACATCAAGGAAACTAAACAACAACAGCAAAAAAGCACCAAAAGGTCCCATGAAAACCACCGATTCGAACCACCCACAGCCCAGCCTCACACACACAGTCAGTGATCAGCCCTGCAGTCGGAGTTTGCTTTTAATGAACGGTGAGTTAAGCAGGAACCGAGCAGTCGGCGAGAATCACTTACCCTGAAATGTTGGCAGATCTCCACACACCGGGCTCCGGGTCAGTTGCTGTGTGGAGGGCAGGGTCCGAGCGGCGGGCGATCTGTTGCTTAATCCGCTGGAGAGCGAGGTCTTGAGGCGGGTGGGAGACAGCCAGTCAGTCAGGGCAGCGGGAGCAATGTGTGGCAGGTCGTGTTACGGGCTGAGGGTGACGCCTCCCGCTCGCTCACTGCAGCCTCACTTTATACACAGTTTAGTTTTATGTGGTGGGAAGTGTATATTTATACTCTGACTACCGTCATTCGGTCGCGGGTGTTTCGGACAGGTTTTTTGGTAGATTACTTTTTAGACCGAATCTAACACTTTGACCATAGTATTTTTTTTGTTGCACTAATTTCTAATTGTGACTAAAAATGAAAGAGAAAGAAAGCAAATTAAGGGACTCGAACTAAGCTGGAACGGACTAGCGAGGAGGGCTTTCTAAGTTCATCATTCCGCTTGCAGTCTTCTTCTGATGTAAGTGCTACCTGGTGCATTGAAATAAAGTTCACCTTAAGATACTCCAGGAGCCAGTGGAACTATACTCCCAAAGTGAAGGGGTCCTGTTTTGCACAGACTGATAAAACAAATCAAAGGAAGAAGGTTATCATCCAGTGGATACTATGATAAATGCACGAAAGGCATTTATACAACAACCTGTATTTATATAGCGCCTTTAACGTAGTAAAACATCCCAAGGCGCTGCACAGGAGTATTTTTCACGACCTCAGAGGGTCCCAAAGCGCTTTACAGCCCATGAAGTACTTCTGAAGTGTGGTCACTGATGTAATGTAGGAACCGCGGCAGCCAATTTGCGCACAGCAAGCTCCCACAAATCTGGTAATGACCAGATCATTTATTTTAGTGGTGATGGTTGAGGGATAAATATTGGCCAGTACACCGGGGAGCACTCCTCGGCTCGTCTTCAAAATGGGATTTTATGTCTCACCTGAAGGACAGCACCTCCAACATCTGGATTGTCAACCTAGATTTTGTACTCAAGTCTCTGGAGTGGGACTTAAACCGACAACCTTCTGACCCAGAGGCACACTGAGCCACAGCTGACACATTATCCTGAAATGAAAGCAAAGGGGGATGTAAAAACATTATTTGAGCTCCTCACTTCAAAAACAGGGAGAGGATAGGAGGGATCCTAATTCAAGTAGCCTATTGGTAGGTTATGCTGGGGATTCAAAGAGAGAATCGAAATAGAAAAAATACATATGTATAATATATGAGGACACACTTACATTTATAAAGTTCTTTATTGCAAACGTCATAAAGGTCAGAAAGCGCTTCACATACAGTGAATTACTTTGAAGTGCAATGAGAGTTATGCAGACAAACACGGCAGCTAGTTTGCAGAAAGCCCTACAAACTACACAGAGATGAATGACCAGTTAATCTATTTCTCGTGATTTTGGTGGAGAGAGGAATGTTAGCTGGGACACTGGGAGAAATCCCTTGATCTTCCAATAGCGTCGGTTGGGATCTTTAACTCAGACCTGAACCACTTGAAGAGGCAGGCAGGGCCTTGGTGTAACATCTGCTCCGAAGGACGGCACTCCAACAGTGCAGTACTCCTGGCATACTTACTGGAGTGTCAGCCTAGATTATGTAGTAAATCATGGAGTGGAGTTTAAAACCACAACTTTTTGACTTGGTATATATGGTGTCTCCTGTGGAAAACAATAGATACCTGAGAGTGATTACAAGGCAATAATCTCATTAAGGTTTCACAATACTGCAAGAGCAAAGGTTTGGCCATTTATAATCATTACCTGAATCCTGAAATGAGATTACAGCTTGTGACCACTCTTATATAGACATGCCATGAGACCTGATGGAGGCCTTTATAATTATGAAGGAGTTTAATAGGCTGGATGTGGAGAAACTGTTTCCACTCGTGGGTGAGTCCAGACAAGGGGGTATAAATATAAGATAGCCACTAACCGATAAAATAAAGAGTTTAGGCAGAAACTCTTTACACAGTGTGGTAAAAACGTGGAACCTGCTGCCACATTGAGTGGCTAAAGCAGATAGCACTGATGCATTTAAGGGTGGCTTGGTACATCCATGAAGTAGAGGGAAATAGTGTGATATGGGGGCAGTGTGGGAAGAAGTCATTAGAATGGGAGGAGGTCGTGTGGAGTATAAACACAATACCGAGGTAACTGAAGGGGATTCTTATAGAGGGGTGAAGATGAAAGATAAAATGGTGAGCTGGATGCTACAAACATAAAATTCTGGAAATTATTGTTGGTGTTGAGTCCCATTCCTGCTTCCTTGATCCCATTCTACTAAACTGCTGACCACCCAACTTTCCTTCCTGTACTCCATGCTAGCTGGCATTATAAATGGCTCTCTCTCCTCAAGTATTGTCCCACTGCCCCCCCTCCTTTTCAAAACCACTGACGTCAACCCGTCTAAAAAAACCTACCTTTGATCCCTTCTGTTCTTGGGAACTACCGCCCAAGCTCCAAGCTCCTTCTCCTCTCCATAGTCCTTCAAAAGCGTTGTCACCTCCCAAATCCATGCCCCCCTTTCCCGCAACTCCATGTTTGAATCTCTCCAATCAGGTTTCCGTCCCTGCCACAGCAGTGAAACGGCCCTTATCAAAGTCACAAATGACGTCATTGACCTCCTCGACCTTTCTGGAGCCTTTGACACGATCGACCACACCATCTTTCTCCAACATTCAATGGGACTACTCTCGCTTAGTTTCACTCTTACCTGTCACAGACATTACAATTCCAACAGTGACGCCTCTTCCTTCCCCTGCACCGTTAGGTCTGGAGTCCCCCAAGGATCTATGTTGACTCCCCCTCAAATGTCAATATCTAAGTTGGATATCCAGGCCAAAGCTTCCGATGTAACAGCGTGGATATCTTGTAGGCTGCATGTGAATTTCCTCTGAGAGCAGTGCTCAATGATGTGCTCCAGGGTCTGATTAGGAGCTCCACAGTCGGGATGCTTTAATCTTCCATCTATGGAGAAAGTGGCAGCATCTACCATGACCAGTTCTGAGGCGGTGGATGGTTGTCCACTGTTTGCGAGAAGGTTTGATCCTTCAGGTTGTACTGTGGGGTCCTCTATAAAGAATCCATTCCGTAAGTCACAGTTCTTCCAAGCATTTCGCTATTGGTCATCAAGGCTGAGGGGAGATCGCTGAAGAGCTTCGGCGATGGTTCAAAATGGCCTTCCAGATTTGAGACGGGTTGGTGGTAGGTTGTTCAAGTCGGCCTGGATTGGCATGTCTTTGCTGGTGTAGCGGTTGTATTCTCTGGAGACTGCATATTCATGGCGTAGGTGTGGTGGTGAGATGTTTGCAAGCATGGGCAGCCAAGGTGTTGATGTCGATAAAAGCGTACCGGTGATAATTCTCATAGTAGAATTCAGCTGAACATCAATGGATTTGACGTGCGGACTTGATAGCCATGCTGGAGAGCAGTACTCCGCTGTAGAGTACACCTGGGCGAGTGCTGCCGTACGGAGGGTTTGAGCGTCTGCTCCCCATGTGGATCCGGTGAGTTTCGGGATCAAGTTGACCCTACTCTTTAATTTCTTCCAAGGTTCTGGAGATGTTGTCTATATGACAGGGTGCGATCAAGCATGACTCCTAAATAGGAGGTTTTTTTGGCATGGTTCACCTCTGCACTGCTAAAGGAGACTTTCAAAGCTTGGTTTGCTTGATGGGTGTTGAGGTGGAATGTCGAGGTGACGGTCTTTTGCGGGTTTGGCCGAAGTCGCCATCGGCGGAAGTAGGCCTCCATCCTCTGTAAATCACTGGTCAGGGTCTCCTCGGTGATGGACAGATTCATGTTTTGCATGGTTAAGGCAACGTCATCAGCATATACGAACTTGCGGGACTCTGTTTGGGTAGGTCACTGGTGTAAACGTTGAATAATATGGGTGCCAGGACAGAACCCTGTGGGAGTCTGTTGTTCAAGGTCCTATATCTGCTCTTCTGGGTGCCAGAGTACACACGGAAGTGTCGGTTGCTAAGCATGGAGTTGAGAAGATGGATCGTTGTTCTGCAGGGTAAAATGGTGGAGAGCTTGAAAAGCAGTCCATGCTTCCATACTGTGTTATACGCCGCTGACAGGTCCACGAGTGCTACGGCGGTCTTGAGCTGGCGCTGGAAGCCTGCTTCAATGTGCGTTGTTAAAGCTACCACTTGGTTGCAGCAGTTACAGCCGTTCCGGAAGCCCGCTTGCTCCTTAGGGATGGTTGGCTCGATGGATGGCGGCTAGTCTGTGGAGTAGTAGCCTCTTCAGCACTTTATAACATGTGCAGAGTAAGGAGATCGGGCGGTAGCTGGAGGCTTCACAAGCAGTCTTCCCCTGCTTCAGGAAGGCAATTATTTTAGTCTCCCTCCAAACAGGTGGAATTTTACCAGTTGTCAGTACCTCAGAGAAGAAGGAGATCAACCATCTCTTCACTTTGGGTCCCAGTGCTTTAAGGAATTCTGGGTAAACACCATCTGGACCAGCAGTTTTTCCAGATTTGGTTGGCGACAGGGCTGCGTTTAGTTTGTCCAAGGTGAATGGATCAGACATAGTTGACGATCTTGGTGCCACCATCAAGTTTGTCGAAAGCTGCAGCTTCACTTGGCGTCGAAATTCTTTGTCCACCGGAGCCTTTGATGTTGTATCAAGTGGGATGCAATGGTGTCCGCTCTGATAGTTGTCCTGTGTTTATAGGCGGGGTTTGCCCCGTCAAGTTGACGGAGCAGGGCCCATGCTTTCCTGCTGGAGTGAGTGAAGTTAGTCTTCTCCACAAGGCTCCTCCACCTTTCACATCTCGCCGAGTTCAGGGACTCCAGCATTGTGGTGGCTGTGGCTGGGTTCTTGTTCAGTGAATACTCCTGGTAGAGAGCCTCGCTTTCTTCCGTCCAACAAGCAATATGTATCTTTCTAAACCCCCGAGGTATACTGCGGTTTGCGGCAACTTTAATAATTCCTATAAATCTGTTGAAGGCATTGGTGGTTGGTGGAATCCACCTGATGTTGGTGTCAACTGATCTTTGGAAGGTTTCCCAGTCTGCTTTTTTGAAGTTCCATCCTGGTTCTGGTGTTGATGTAATGACAGGAATTTCGATGCCAACGCTGATGATTGAGGGCCTGTGTTGACTGTTGGGGAAATCGTCAAGAACGGTTCTGGAGGCGATGATGGGGTTTCCTTTGCTGTCTTTAGAGAGGAAACATAGGTCTGGGGTATATTCTCTCTGCCACCTTGACGAATGAAACATACCTCGATCTTTGGCGTCAAAAAGGAGGAATTTATTCTCTAGTGAAGCCCACTGTACAATTGTTTCTCCATTATAGTTGGTGTTTTTTTTTTATTCGTTCATGAGATGTGGGCGTCGCTGGCAAGGCCAGCATTTATTGCCCATCCCTAATTGTCCTTGAGAAATTGGTGGTGAGCCGCCTTCTTGAACTGTTGCAGTCCGTGTGCTGAAGGTACTCCCACAGTCCTGTTAGGGAGGGAGTTCCAGGATTTTGACCCAGCGACGATGAAGGAACAGCGATACACTTCTAAGTCGGGATGGTGTGTGACTTGCAGGTGGTGGTGTTCCCATGCGCCTGCTGCCCTTGTCCTTCTAGGTGGTAGAGGTCCCGGGTTTGGGAGTTGCTGCCGAAGAAACCTTGGCGAGTTGTTGCAGTGCATCTTGTAGATGGTACACACTGCAGCCACGGTATGCCGGTAGTGGAGGAAGTGAATGTTTAAGGTGGTGGATGGGGTGCCAATCAAGCAGGCTGCTTTGTCTTGGATGGTGTTGAGCTTCACTCATCCAGGCAAGTCGGGAGTGATCCATCACACTCCTGACTTGTGCCTTGTAGATGGTGGAAAGGCTTTGGGGAGTCAGGAGGTGAGACACTCGCCGCAGAATACACAGCCTCTGACCTGCTCTTGTTGCCACAGTATTTATGTGGCTGGTCCAGTTAAGTTTCTGGTCAATGGTGACCCCCCAGGATATTGATGGTGGGGGATTCGGTGATGGTAATGCCGTCGAATGTCAAGGGGCGGTGGTTAGACACTCGCTTTTTGGAGATATTCATTGCCTGGCACTTGTGTGGCGCGAATGTTACCTGCCACTTATCAGCCCAAGCCTAAATGTCGTCCAGGTCTTGCTGCATGCGGGCATGGACTGCTTCATTATCTGAGGAGTTGCGAGTGGAACTGAACACTGTGCAGTCATCAGTGAACATCCCCATTTCTGACCTTATGTTGGAGGGAAGGTCATTGATGAAGCAGCTGAAGATGGTTGGGCCTAGGACACTGCCCTGAGGAACTCCTGCAGCAATGTGATGATTGACCTCCAACCACCACAACTGTCTTCCTTTGTGCTAGGTATGACTCCAGCCAGTGGAGAGTTTTCTGCCTGATTCCCATTGACTTCAGTTTTACTAGGGCTCCTTGATGCCACACTCGATCAAATGCTGCCTTGATGTCAAGGGCAGTCACTCTCACCTCGCCTCTGGAATTCAACTCTTTTGTCCATGTTTGGACCAAGGCTGTAATGAGGTCTGGAGCCGAGTGGGCCTGGCGGGACCCAAACTGGGCATCAGTGAGCAGATGCTTTCGATGTTAAGTTGGTATATTTGGATGGCTGGGCCTACATGTAGTTTTCTTTGGTCCTGGAGAGGACCGTTTGATTTGCTTGGTTTGCTACTGTCACCGGGAGGTTGATTTAATGACAAGTTTGGTGTCCTTTGAGACGACATTAGTTGTGATCTAAGATCACGTAACAGGGTGGGCCGCGAGAAGGCTGTCATCATCAACCCCCATGGTGGATAATCCATGCAATCCCCAGCTCAAAATATGCAGTGAAAAAGTAATTGTGAATCTCATTACTCCCATTCACAGTATGTACAAAGGTGGGAGTTTCGGATCATGGGGTTTGCATTTTGCATTTCACTGCGAATGTGAAAAAAAGAGAGTGGGAGAGAGTGTGAATCTCAACAGGGTTATGTTTACTATTTCCGATCAGGTTAAAGTGTGAACTAGTCACATCATGGAAAATGCCAAGTTCCGCACCCATGAGGACGGCCTCAACCGGGATCTTGGGTTCATGTCACGCTACATGTAACCCCACCTGACATAGAGTCATCCAGACTCGAGTCATCGTTGGCTTGTTCACAGATGTGATTTCCAGTAAAAAAAAGTAAAAAGTTTAAAGTTTATGGTTTTCCATACAGACTGCAGCATCTGACACATTAGACCCCCTGTGACCCCACCTCATTGTCTTAGTTGTATTTTGCTATGTCTTTGATATAATGTCTTCCTGACTGACCTGATTGTTTCTCTGTCGAGGTGTGATAAAAGGCAGTCAGAAAGATTAACTGTAGTCGTCTGACATTGTACGCTGCACAGGCATTGTTCTCTGTCTATATATGCTGTGCCGATTCGTATTTCTTCACTTCACCTGACGAAGGAGCAGCCGCTCCGAAAGCTTGTGATTTCAAATAAAACTGTTGGACTATAACCTGGTGTTGTGCGACTTCTCACATCATGGAAAAGACACATTCCACAAAATACAACCAAGTTTCAGCTGGCAAAATCAGAAATTGAATTGCTGGATGGCCACAGTGTGAAAATTACACAGATACCCTCTGCACCCTTTGTTCTATTTTATAACAATGATTTTTTTTCCGTAAATTATTTCACATTAATGGTTGAACAGTTCTGGAAGGGGATTTGAGGAGAAAGTGAAAGTGTCATTTTTTGGTGTTAACAATACAGAACTTGTTAAACAGCATGGTGGTACTGCATGCTTGAGCAGCAGACCCCTGTGGCATTGAATGGCCGGACATAGGCTTACAACTGTGATTGCCCACACAAGTGAAGCAGCGAAGGTTATGGGGAGATTTAATATAGGTGTTCAAATTATAAGGGGTTTTGATAGAGTAAATAAGGAGAAACTGTTTCTTCTGGCAAGGAGGGTTAGTAAGCAAAGTACACAGATTTAAGATAATTGGCCAAAAAAAGCCTGTGGAGAGATGAAGAGACATTTCTTTACTCAGCGAGTTGTTATGGTCTGGAATGCACTGCCTGAAAGGATGGTGGAAGCAGATTCAATAACTTTTAAAAAGGAATTGGATATATAGTTGAAAAGGAATCATTTGTAGAGCTATGGGGAAAAACCGATTACTGGGACTGATTGGATAGCTCTTTCAAAGAGCTGACACAGGCACAATGGGCAGAAAGGCCTCTTTCAGTACTGTAAGATTTTTTTTTTATGACCCTCTATGATTCTATAAAGTGATCTCCCGGATATCAGCCATATTGTCATAGAAGAAGGAAGGAGAAATTGGAGAGAGAATCACCCCTGTGGGTGCTGGCCTCACACCCTGACTGGCCCACACACATAATAAAACTGAAACATCTTGATTGACTTCTGTAGTGTATGATAAACAGATACAATGACAGAGCTTGCTCCAGGGTGCCTCAGCCCCCAGCACAGTACATCATGGAGTGCTAAGACATAGATTTACAGCCATGATCCGACAAATACTTTGTTCCTGATCGCAGTATGCTGCTGTGAAGAGGTGTTGAGTGAAAGGCAGGGTTTGGCTCTTGTTGCTGAGACTTGCAGTGGCATCTTTTGCCAATTACAAGAATAGATGGTGCAAGGTGGGATGGAAAGAAAATGAAAGTTGGACTAGGGTCGAGGTCTGATGGGAAGAGGAGGTTAGTCTATGGTCAAGTTTTGATGAGGAGAGGAGGTTGGTCTAGGGTCGGGGTCTGATGGGGAGAGGAGGTTGGACTCGGGTCGAGGTCTGATGGGGAGAGGAGGTTGGACTAGGGTCGAGGTCTGATAGGGAGAGGAGGTTGGACTAGGGTCGAGGTCTGATAGGGAGAGGAGGTTGGACTAGGGTCGAGGTCTGATGGGGAGAGGAGGTTGGACTAGGGTCAAGGTCTGATGGGGAGAGGAGGTTGGACTAGGGTCGGGGTCTGATAGGGAGAGGAGGTTGGACTAGGGTCAAGGTCTGATGGGGAGAGGAGGTTGGACTAGGGTCGAGGTCTGATAGGGAGAGGAGGTTGGACTAGGGTCGAGGTCTGATGGGGAGAGGAGGTTGGACTAGGGTCGAGGTCTGATGGGGAGAGGAAGTTGGTCTAGGGTCGAGGTCTGATAGGGAGAGGAGGTTGGTCTAGGGTCGAGGTCTGATAGGGAGAGGAGGTTGGACTAGGGTCGAGGTCTGATGGGGAGAGGAGGTTGGACTCGGGTCGCGTTTTTATGGGGAGAGGAGGTTGGTCTAGGGTCAAGGTCTGATGGTGAGAGGAGGTTGGACTAGGGTCGAAGTCTGATGTGGAGACGAGGTTGGACTCGGGTCGAGGTCTGATGTGGAGAGGAGGTTGGTCTAGGGTTGAGTTTTGATGAGGAGAGGAGGTTGGACTCGGGTCGAGATCTGATGGTGAGAGGAGGTTGGACTCGGGTCGAGGTCTGATGTGGAGAGGAGATTGGTCTAGGGTTGAGTTTTAATGCTGTCTTTGCTGCTTCTAAAACCCAATCAAAAGCTGAATAATTAATATCTGCTCTACAGAAATTAATGGGAAAATGGGACTGAACTGAAATTGGGCCTTTGATCATTTTAATGAAAAGTAGGGTGAGTAAATACCACTATTTCACCACTTTATACTTGCACTACCTTTTTGCTAAGGTCACTGAAGAGAGAATTGTCAATCTCTTCGTGTGTGGTTTCTATTTTAGACACTTTTGGTCGGCACACTCAAGTACTAGTCTGTCCAGGCCAGAAGTGAATAAGTGGCAACACTTGGCAATTCCTGTATAGAGGGTTACCTCGAAAATGTTCCCATACGCCTCCTATTATAGAACCTTTTTACATGGCAGGCGAGAAGCGACAATTGAAACAATGAACTCAAGTGCAATCAGGCTGCGTGAGATCAAAGGTCAACATTCAATGAATTTAGCTGCTGTAACTGGGGAGGTACCGAATTCTGCCTTTTATTAACGCTGCTGCATATAATCCTTATTTTTGTTTATATGGACCCCTTCTGTGATGTTTCACCTCCTGTTATTTACACAGTATTTTGTCTTTTTGTATGTTAGCAGTGGCTCACTGATAATCTTTTGTATTATCTAACAGTTTTAACTTAATCAGTTTGCAGGTCATTTAATCCCTCCTTCTCTGCGATTGATATATTTGCTGATTCTCTCCCCCTTCTCTGCCCCTTTCCCTTTTAATCACTTATGATTTTCCAATCTTCCCTTAGAGTACTGTGCACATTTCTGGTCTCCATATTACAAAAAGGACATGGAGCACTGGAGAAAGTGCAAAAAAGATTTACAAGTCTGATACCAGAACTGAGAGTGTACAACTAGCAGGGAAGACTGAACAGGCTGGGGCTTTTTTTCTCGAGAAAAGAGAAGACTGAGAGGTGACCTGATAGAGGCATTTAAAATTTTGAAGGGGTTTGATAGGGTTGACGTAGAGAAGTTGCTTCCACTTGTGGGGGAAACCAAAACTAGTGGTCATAAATATAAGATAGTCACCAATAACTCCAACAAGGAATTCAGCAGAAACCTTTTTATTCAGAGAGTGGTTGGAATATAGAACTCGCTACCACAAGGAGTAGTTGAGGCGAATAGCATAGATGCATTTAAGGGGAAGCTTGATAAGTACTTGAGGGAGAAAGGAATAGAAGGATATGTTGATTGGGTGAGATGAAGTAGAGTGGGAGGAGGCTCGTGTGGAGCATAAATACTGACATGGACCACTTGGGCTGAATGGCCTGTTTCTGTGCTGTAAAATCTATGTAATGTAATTCCAGCATGTCTATCTTCAGTCTTCAGTTCTGAAGATGGAAATCCACTCAAAATGTCATAACCCGTCTTCTCTGTTGGCCTATGCTGTCTGACCTGCTGCATACAGGATTTTCTATTTTTAATTCAGGTTTCCAGCATTAGCAGTTTTCTTTTCCTTTTTTTTCTTTGCAACCTTTACTCGTGAATGAGCTGAGCTGGAAGCGTGATCCAAGCACACTGGTGGGCCGAATTGGCTCAGCACCAGATACCCTCACGTCTAACACGCCAAGTGGAGGAGAGATCATCGCGCCCAGTTGTAGGGAATGGCATCTGCGTGGGCTTTCACTCTCAGTTTACACTCACTGTCTGTTTGGAGACCGGAGCCGATTCATTTACCAATTCTTATCCCTTAACCAACATCACTAAAACAGGTCACCTGGTCATTATCACATTGCTGTTTGTGGCACTTTGCTGTGCACAAATTGGCTGCCACGCTTCCAACATTACAACAGTTACTACACTTCAAAAGTATTTCATTGGTTGTAAAGCACTTTGAGACGTCCTGAGGTCGTAAAAGGCGCTATATAAATGCAAGTTGTTTCATTCTTAATTTTGCAACCATGGAAAAGGAAGACAGGTAGCTTGTTCTCCTGAGAACTGGTTCCAGAACCCGACGACAGATAAAGATGCCTTTAAATACGTTGGTTGGAGGTAACCTGGGAAGAGTCATTTGATATAAAATCCTTCATCCTCCTCCATAGCGACCAAGAGTGAACAAACATCCTGAATTTAAGGCCCAATTTTCACCTAACCCGATGGGCGGGAATGGGGCGGTTTTGGGTCTGACGCCTCTTTTACACCCCACCAAATGTTATGCTCCATGGACTCCACTGACGGGCATGTTGGGTTACAATCGGGGCTTTAGTGGTTTAGGTCACGTTTCTATTTCTCACCCATTAATGTTGGTGCTCCAGATTCTCTACAATTTCTGGCTGATGTATCCGGGTCGTAGATTCCTGATACCAACTCTTCCTACAAAGGTGGCACAAATGGGGGTCGCTGAATCTCTCCTTAGTGAATTCGCCATTCGTGACTGATTTTTCTCTATAGTCCTTGGACCCAAGAATCATGATCCCTGCCTTCCTCAGCCAGAGGGAGAGCAGGAAGTAACCTCAGGCTCTGGCCAGGTGCTTCCTGTTCCTCCTGGACCACCTCCACCTGCTCCTGCTCACTTTTGCTCTGCACATCACCAGCCATTATCCAAACCTAATAACAGGACACTTTCTAATAAAGACCCCAAGAACATATGCCATTTCCAATCCTCCCAGCATCTTCCCCATTCCCTGCAATAAATCGCAATCCCCAATGATTGTGCGCCTACTTTATTTATCTGCCAACCAGATTGCACCTTCTGTATTGCTCAATTTTTGCCTCAGCCTCTGAAGTGAAGCTCAGTGCAAATGGTGCAAATGCTCGGCCGCCATCATTGAACACACAACATGTTTGAAGTATCTGTGAAACCAGTGCCTGCTGCCGCGGGGTACTTCCCGTCCCAATCAGTGGGTGTGTGATGTGCTCTATTACCTAACCTGGTGCTTCTTCTCAGTGCAGTCACTCTTGCCTCTGAGTCAGAAGGTTGTGGTTTCAAACCCCACTTCAGAGACTTGAGCATCAAATCTAGGCTGATACTCCAGTGCAGTACTGAGGGAGTGCTGCACTGTCAGAGGTGCCGTCTTTCGGATGAGACATTAAACCGAGGCCTCATCTGCCCTCTCAAATGGACGTAAAAGATCCCATGGCCCTATTCGAAGAGCAAGGGAGTTCTCCTTGGTGTCCTGGCCAATATTTATCCCTCAACCAACAGCACTAAATTGGATTATCTGAGCATTATCTTTATTTGTGGGAGCTTGCTTGCGCAAATTGGCTGCCGCCGTTCCTACATTACACTAGTGACTACACTTCATTGGCTGTAAATTGCTTTGGGACGCCCTGAGGTTGTGAACAGCACCATATAAATTCAAGTCTTTTTCTTTTTCAGTCCTTGTGGCAGGAGCCTGTGAGGTTGGCTGGCTGTTGTACATTTGTGAGAGTCTCTGGGATCGAGGTGGCTCTCGACCTCCGTGGGCTGGAGTGGGTGTTGTTGTCATCATGCAAAGGCAACAACATCATCCATTGCCAGGCCAGGCCTGACCCTGCTCCTGTACTCCGTGCCACCATACCAACTGATCCGTGGGCCAGCAGACCGCCCCCCCACCCCCCGGGCAACCATATCATTATTGAAGCTTCTTCTCCATTTGATCAGACTTCATTCAGGCCCTCACTCCATTTGATAAGACATTTCTCCAAGGACGAGGTGATATTGAACCCAAGGCCTGTATGGCAACAGTCCAAGCACTCAGGACAAATGCAAAGACTGGTTGATCTATTGTGAGGGGACTGCTTTGCAGAGGGCACCGGTGCTGCCCCTCCAAGGCTGACGGCATGCTATTAATCCCATGCATCAGGAGCTCACACATGCGGATTGTGGAATCCTACAAACCAGCCACAATGCGTTGAAACCTCCGAGACATATCCCCCATTGACTCCCAACAGTCTCTCTTGCTCAGGAAGCATTGCTCTTTTAAAAGCTGGACCCCAGAATTATGATACCTACCTTCCTCAACTGGAGGGTGAGATGGAAGTAACATCAGCCTCTGGCCAGGTGTTTCCTGCTCCCTCTGGACCATCTTCTGCTCATTCGTGTTCTGTAGATCACCTGTTGTGCTGATGCCAAACTGACTACCTATAATCCTCGGAGTGGATGGATCAGTGCTGGCACTGGGCAGAGTGAGATTGATTGGCGGGGTGCTGTCTGACGGGCGGTTTCTATAACCCCGTCTCACGCCAGGATGGCAAGCTGAAAATTTAACAAATTGTGACATTGCAATGTGCGCACCCTGAGCAGTTTGGTAAATTTAATCCCAGGAGAGACAAGCAATAGAGCAAGTCTCTGGGATTAGTAAAAAAACATCTTCTCCTAGCCCAGCTCAACATTGCCCTCTGGGACCCAACTTGTAGAAGACCCACAATTACACTGAGATGTGCCATTTGGGCCTGAAGCTGCCAGGTGGCTGGGTTTAGACAGTTAGGTCTGGAGATCACTTTGATCTGTCATCGACTGTTGAACGCTTTGAGTTCTTGAAGTGAATTCGGGAACCAAAGAGCTAAAGGCAGTGTGTGAATGTAGCCTGAATCGGATATACACGCGATTTTGGCTTAAAAGAAATACTGACCATGAGAAATAAAAGATGAATTTGTACAAGTGAATAAAAATAGAAAGACTTGCATTTATATAGCGCCTTTCATGACCACTGGACGTCTCAAAGCACTTTACAGACAATGAAGTAGTTTTTCAAGTGCAGTCACTGTTGTAATGTAGGAAACACGGCAGCCAATTGCGCACAACAAGCTCCCACAAACAGCAATGTGATAATATTGGGCCAGAAATTCGGCTGTTGTCGGGTAAGTACGCGCTGTGTACTCACCCGTAAGGCCACCTGAAGTGCTGGTTTCCTGCATGCACTGCGCATGCGCGGGAAACCGGAACTTCCGTTCCCCTGAAGGGAGGGGTTCAGAGGTGAACCGCGTGCGCGGGAGAGGCTGCGCGCACGCAGCGAACTTCGTTTTTTTTTTCAGGTTTCTCCGGGAGGGTAAGTATGGAAGAAGCTGCGCTTTTAAAAAGGAGGCGCAAGACCCGTTTTTAACAAGGTAAGTGGTTAATTAATTACAATTAAAAAAAAATTTCACCAGGTTTATCTTTTTTAGATACTTTAAAGAAAGGTAAGTTTATTTTTAGCACTGTTAAAAAGTATTTTAATTTTTTCAAAAATTTAAATTTTTATTTAACTTATAGTTACTTTGAAATGTGATGGTTTTAAAAAAATTTATTTGAAGTTTAGCTGTTGTTTTGGGGCCGATTTCAATTCATAGATTTGACAGGTTCCTGTCAAATCTATGAATGAAAGATGGTCTGCTGCCATTGGCTCTCCATGGCCCACGTGATCCCAGGGGACGCATTGCACTAACTACGCCCCTGGGATACACAAGCACTGCGCGCCGGCAGCTGCAGGAGGCCCAGGAGCTGAAGTCCCCGTGGGCCCAGAGGTCAACGGCAGGCGCGGTAGGTAGGTGCGCGCGGGATCCTTGCACCCGCGGGAAGCCAGGGAGCCTAATTTCTGGGCCAACGACTAATTAGCCTGTTTTAGTGATATTGGTTGTGGGATAAATATTGGCCAGAACACCGAGGAGAACTCCCCATCTCTTCTTTGAAATAGTGCCATGGGATCTTTTACATCAACCCGAGAGAGCAAATGGAGCAGCAATCTAACATCTCATCTGAAAGACAGCACCTCCAACAGTGCAGCACTCCCGCCATACCACACTGGAGTGTCAGCCTAGATTTTTGTGTTTAAATATCTGGAGTGGGACTTGAACCCACAACCTTCTGACTCAGAGGCAAGAGTGCTACCAACTGAGCCACGGCTGACACACCCTGACTAGTGACCCTTAGGGTTGCCAGCGGGACTCTTCGCCCATTTAAAACGGAGATGAGGAGGAATTTCTTCTCTCAGAGGGTCGTGAATCTTTGGAATTCTCTACCCCAGAGAGCTGTGGAGGCTGGGTCATTGAATATATTTAAATTGGAGATAGACAGATTTTTGAACGATAAGAGAGTCAAGGGTTATGGGGAGCGGGCAAGGAAGTGGAGTTGAGGCCAAGATCAGATCAGCCATGATCTTATTGAATGGTGGAGCAGGCTCGAGGGGCCAAATGGCCTACTCCTGCTCCTATTTCTTATGTTCTTATGTTCTTATGACTCAGATTAATGAGGGAGATGAGTCCACATCTCCTCTAAATCCACCACTGATTATTCTTCAGCAGTAATTAACAGCTGTGCTGATCTCCACCTTTTTTATTACAGCTCATTTCCATTCTGAACAGCCTGTAGAGGATGTTTTGTAACGTAGGCCTTCAATCAGGCTTTCACAAGTCGTTAACAAAACCGTAACAAGCTTATTTTTCTGGGCAGCTTCCTTACTCTCCTTACACCCATTTTAGACTCTCAGCAGAAGTGAGAGTAGGGCGCTAATAACAGAAGAAAGCTCCATGACTGTTTTTACTTACTATTTTAGTCACTTCAACTTCTTTTCAATCCCATTACCACCAAAATGCAGACACAATTTTTCTGCGAAGATGTCAATGTTTGCTGTCTCGGTGATGTGGGGAATCAGTTCCTCTGTGTAACAATAACATTGATGGGAATCGACGCTTGTTCTGCTGCGAATGTCCCTCAAAGGAAGCTGGAGTCTATTATTAGTCGAAACAATGCATTCAGTCTCACAGGCTTGGTCCCTGTCCAGTAAGTTTGAGGGCACAGAGTACTTTTGTCCAAGTAGCACTGGTGCTCCCTGTTCCCACTGGAACTCACAAGCCTTTCAAGCACCAGGGACGGACCTGGGAGGGGAGTGGGGCTGGAGGTAGTTTGGAGGCGGCCCAGGTTGAAATCACTCCCCGCAGTCTCTCTCACACCACCACCCGAGACCAAGAACCCAACGACCACAAAAGACTTACGGAGGTAGTGGCACCCGTCAAAGAAGGCGTGCCACTGATCAGATAGCAGGGTTGCAATGTGCTGTGAGCCTGTTTTACACCCGCCCTTTCTCTGAGTACTTACTGCACAAAAAACAAATGTTTTGTTGGTTTAGATCTATGGCAAGATCTATGATTACAGCACGGCCGCCGTGCGACGAGGACTCGCTGCCAATGTTCATGTGGTTGGTATTTGTGGTAACAAAGTTCAAGGGGGAGCGCGCGATCCATTTTGTTTACGCGTCGGAGGGTGCTAAGCTAACCAGGCCGAGTTCTTGTTGCTGCTCTCAGTAGAACAGGGCCAGATCGAAATTAGACCCATGTCACCAGCAAGCTGGAGACTTGTCAACAGCGAGGAAATGTTCGGAGTGACATAAAGAGAGACTCAGATTGCAAACACATTTCAATTAATACAATTATTTTTAAGAGTGACAGGGATCTAAATAGGTTACATCTTAAACCACACAAAGTGAGATTCACTTTAAGGGTCGATTTTAACCCCCAGTGGGTTCTGGGCGAGTGCAAAATGCACTTGCAGGCCTAAGTTTGAGGCCCGGGGTATTTTAACTCCCGGACCTCATGACGCCGGTCAGCTGCCCGCCTGTAACGGGCGGGAAACTGCAGCTGGACGGTGAGCAGGAGCAGAAGTTTGGGTGGCCAGACTCTACTGGCTGGAACCAAAGGCAGGCTCGCCAGCATCAACAACACCAACAACTTGCATTTATATAGCGCCTTTAACATAGTAAAACGTCCCAAGGTGCTTCACAGGAGTATTATAAGACAAAAAATGTGATACCGAGCCACATAAGGAGAAATTAGGGCAGGTGACCAAAAGCTTGGTCAAAGAGGTAGGTTTTAAGGAGCGTCTTAAAGGAGGAAAGAGAGGTAGAGAGGCGGAGAGGTTTAGGCAGGGAATTCCAGAGCTTAGGGCCTAGGCAACAGAAGGCACGGCCACCAATGGTTGAGCGATTATAATCAGGGATGCTCAAAAGGGCAGAATTAGAGGAGCACAGATATCTCGGGGGTTGTGGGGCAAGCAGATAAATTGCGGGGAGGAGGTTTTGGCAAGGATCTTATGCGAGGAAAGGAGGTGGTGTCTGGGGCAGAGGAGGCCATGACTTTCCTCCTGGGTCCAGAGGGGCATTTCTGCTCTTCCTGGCCCCACAAAGGAAAGTTTTCCACTTACCTTGCAGGGCCTCTTCGTCCTCCCGACAGCTGCCAGCCTGCCTTCCTCTGGTAGGAAAGGCACAGTGGCCGTGAAATTTCGCCCATTTGCACCGCCTGATAAGGCCAGTCGGGATGAAAAAAATGGCGGCTGCCTCGCTTCCTCCGACTTCCGGCGGCCTCTATTTTGGGCAGGTTGGCAGCGCTGCCGTTGCCTGCGCTCAGTCCAGATATGGAAATTAGTCAGATCGTGATGTCAATCAGTGTGCAATGCTGAATTGACGCACAATCTGATATTTTGGGCACTGCCACTCCTTTTAACGCCCTCTCCAACGCACGCACAGCAGAACGTGCGTTCAGCTGTACGATAGACCCCCTACCAGCGCTACTTAAAGGGACACATATAACTTTCACGTAAGTTTAGATTTTTGCTTTTTGTACAGGTTTCTTTATGTCTTATTGGAGTATTTTTTATTTATTCGTTCATGGGATGTGGGCGTCGCCAGCAAGGTCAGCATTTATTGCCCATCCCTAATTGTCCTTGAGAAGGTGGTGGTGAGCCGCCTTCTTGAACTGTTCTTTTTGTAGCGGTTTGTTACAACTGAGTAGCTTGCTAGGCCATTTCAGAGGGCAGTTAAGAGTCAACCACATTGCTGTGGGTCTGGAGTCACATATAGGCCAGACCAGGTAAGGATGGCAGATTTCCTTCCCTAAAGGACATTAGTGAACCAGATGGGTTTTTATGACAATCCAATAGTTTCATGGTCACTATTACTGATACTAGCTTTTTTATTCCATATTTTTTTAATTAACTGAAATTAAATTCTCCAGCTGCTGTGAAATTTGAACTCATGTCTCTGGATCATTAGTCCAGGTCTCTGGATTACTTGTCCAGTAACATAACCACTATGCTACCGTTCCCATTGGTGTAAGATATTTAAGAAGTTGTTAAAGTGTGAAGGGAGTGCAGGGAGTGTTGCTGGATGTTTGCAAGGCTTCAGCTCTTAAAGGAAAGCCTCTGAGTTGCAGTCCCCCTTGGGCTGTAGCATGACATGGAGATGGAGCAGAGGCAGCAAAGGGGACAAGCTGCTTGCAGAGGGAGGAGGAGGTAGAGGAAGAAGCAGAAGAGGAGGAAGCAGAAGAGAAGGAAGTGGAAGGAAGGAGGCAACCCAGAGAGCTCCTTTCTGGCGGAGATATCCGGGATTGAATCATCCGTCTGCAGTACCAGTGAACACCGCCCCAATTCCCCTTTCAGCATTCGTCCCACACCTTACCTTCCCTTGTTACTGATGATCACAGCGTTCTCTTGGCCACAATGCTGAAATAAAAGCTACCACAAAGCAAACTTTCCAATCTAACTTTATCCATATATGCATTCAATATTACATCAAAAATCAACTAATCACCCTTGTGCATTCCCTTAGTGAGTGTCTTGCGTGTGCCTTTGCCTGTCCTAGTGCTCCGACGCAGTGCTACCCCAGTGGCTGCAGCATGACTGGTGGAAGGCTGCTGTCTTTCAGTGGGGAGACTGCAGATAGTCTTACAGGAGGACCTCGAGGAGCTGGTGGCTGGGAGTGTCAAATCGAGTGACCTGTTTCTTCTTCTTCTTCACTCTCCTCTCCCTCTTCTTGTTGACCCACTGGCTGGGCAGGCTGGATTTCTTGGGTGTCTGAAATGAGGAAGGCACAAGGGCAGGATTGTAGTGAGTTGAGGGGGGGGGGGGGGGGGGAAGCAAGAGGTGCATGCTTATACCATGTGCAGCTTGTACATCAGAAGATATTGTGGGATGAGGGGCAAGTGGGATGTGAGAAGGAGTTATTTGAGCCTTTGTATGGTTTGATGCAGATGGTTTGATGGGACTGAGGGACACCATCCCGGCTGGTCCCCGAGGGCAGGCATTGGTCGTCAGTGATCTTTTTGTGAGGCGAAGGATGATGGTGCTGGGGAGTGGAACACTTTCATACTGATTTAATTCACCCACCGCACCAAGTCTTTCTCCGGACTCAGATTAGTAAAACTCCCTGTAGTCTGCCCCTTCGAGTAGCGGGGAGGGGTGTGGGTGTGAAATTAAGTTCTGTTAATACAATTACTAAAAGAGCTGCCATGACCCTGTTTGCACTTGGATTGACTTTTTCAGGTAAAGTTCGCAGCAGGAGGAAGTTCACCTCCCCCCCGCGGTGTGTGTCAACCATAATCTCAGACAGAGCGTCCCTCCCACGGTGCGCCAGGCTGACATTTCCCTCACAGTCATTCTTCATTCTGGCCTATCTGACTGAGGTGGGTCATTTAGTGTCACTAATCAGCAGTATCTGCTGAACAACTGATGCTGGCTAGGAACCGAGAGGAGAAAGCCCCAAACGTATTTAATATAGGATCCTTCAGTCGGCTCTAGATTCAAACCCAGGTCTCACAGTGAGAGCCGAGGGCTCGAATCCACTGCAGCACCAGTCCCTCGAAACAAGGGGAAAAGAAAGTCTTCTGCTGATGTCAATGGTAATATCAACAAAAGTCACATAACCCCTGAACACCAGAGTGAGGTCAACTTCTCACATCTCATTGATATGGCATCCCTGCCTCGGGAGTTATCCCACCCTGGGGTCTTCCTGCCTCCAGGAATAGCCCTGCCGCAGGATTAAATACTTGTTTGTGAATCACTCTGCCCGAGGAGTTAGCCCTTCCTCTGGAGTTACCCCTGTCCCTGGAGTTAGTCCTGTATCTGGAGTTAGTCCTGTATTGGACGTTAGTCCTGTGTCCTGTATCTGGAGTTAGTCCCGTATCTGGAGTTAGTCCTGTGTCCTGTATCTAGAGTTAGTCCTGTATCTGGAGTTAATCCCGTATCTGGAGTTAGTCCTGTGTCCTGTATCTAGAGTTAGTCCTGTGTCCTGTATCTGGAGTTAGTCCCGTATCTGGAGTTAGTCCTGTATCTGGAGTTAGTCCTGTGTCCTGTATCTAGAGTTAGTCCTGTGTCCTGTATCTGGAGTTAGTCCTGTATCTGGAGTTAGTCCTGTATCCTGTATCTAGAGTTAGTCCTGTATCTGGAGTTAGTCCTGTGTCCTGTATCTGGAGTTAGTCCTGTGTCCTGTATCTGGAGTTAGTCCCGTATCTGGAGTTAGTCCTGTATCTGGAGTTAGTCCTGTATCCGGAGTTAGTCCTGTGTCCTGTATCTGGAGTTAGTCCTGTGTCCTGTATCTGGAGTTAGTCCCGTATCTGGAGTTAGTCGCGTATCTGGAGTTAGTCCTGTGTCCTGTATCTGGAGTTAGTCCTGTGCCCTGTATCTGGAGTTAGTCCCGCATCTGGAGTTAGTCCTGTGTCCTGTATCTGGAGTTAGTCCCGTATCTGGAGTTAGTCCTGTGTCCTGTATCTGGAGTTAGTCCTGTATCTGGAGTTAGTCCTGTGTCCTGTATCTGGAGTTAGTCCTGTATCTGGAGTTAGTCCTGTGTCCTGTATCTGGAGTTAGTCCTGTATCTGGAGTTAGTCCTGTGTCCTGTATCTGGAGTTAGTCCTGTATCTGGAGTTAGTCCTGTGTCCTGTATCTGGAGTTAGTCCCGTATCTGGAGTTAGTCCTGTGTCCTGTATCTGGAGTTAGTCCTGTGTCCTGTATCTAGAGTTAGTCCTGTATCTGGAGTTAGTCCTGTGTCCTGTATCTGGAGTTAGTCCTGTGTCCTGTATCTAGAGTTAGTCCTGTATCTGGAGTTAGTCCTGTGTCGTGTATCTAGAGTTAGTCCTGTATCTGGAGTTAGTCCAGTGTCCCGTATCTGGAGTTAGTCCCGTATCTGGAGTTAGTCCTGTATCTGGAGTTAGTCCTGTGTCCTGTATCTGGAGTTAGTCCCGTATCTGGAGTTAGTCCCCTTTCTGGAGTTAGTCCTGTGTCCTGTATCTAGAGTTAGTCCTGTATCTGGAGTTAGTCCTGTATCTGGAGTTAGTCCTGTGTCCCGTATCTGGAGTTAGTCCTGTGTCCTGTATCTGGAGTTAGTCCCGTATCTGGAGTTAGTCCTGTGTCCTGTATCTGGAGTTAGTCCTGTATCTGGAGTTAGTCCCCTTTCTGGAGTTAGTCCTGTGTCCTGTATCTGGAGTTAGTCCCGTATCTGGAGTTAGTCCCCTTTCTGGAGTTAGTCCTGTGTCCTGTATCTGGAGTTAGTCCCGTATCTGGAGTTAGTCCTGTGTCCTGTATCTGGAGTTAGTCCCGTATCTGGAGTTAGTCCCCTTTCTGGAGTTAGTCCTGTGTCCTGTATCTGGAGTTAGTCCTGTATCTGGAGTTAGTCCCCTTTCTGGAGTTAGTCCTGTATCTGGAGTTAGTCCTGTGTCCTGTATCTGGAGTTAGTCCTGTGTCCTGTATCTGGAGTTAGTCCTGTATCTGGAGTTAGTCCTGTGTCCTGTATCTGGAGTTAGTCCCGTATCTGGAGTTAGTCCTGTGTCCTGTATCTAGAGTTAGTCCTGTATCTGGAGTTAGTCCTGTATCTGGAGTTAGTCCTGTGTCCTGTATCTGGAGTTAGTCCTGTGTCCCGTATCTAGAGTTAGTCCTGTATCTGGGGTTAGTCCTGCATCTGGAGTTAGTCCTGTATCTGGAGTTAGTCCTGTGCCCCGTATCTGGAGTTAGTCCTGTATCTGGAGTTAGTCCTGTGCCCCGTATCTGGAGTTAGTCCTGTATCTGGAGTTAGTCCTGTGCCCCGTATCTGGAGTTAGTCCTGTATCTGGAGTTAGTCCTGTGTCCTGTATCTGGAGTTAGTCCCGTATCTGGAGTTAGTCCTGTGTCCTGTATCCGGAATTAGTCCCGTATCTGGAGTTAGTCCCTTATCTGGAGTTAGTCCTGTGTCCTGTATCCGGAATTAGTCCCGTATCTGGAGTTAGTCCCTTATCTGGAGTTAGTCCTGTGTCCTGTATCTGGAGTTAGTCCCGTATCTGAGAGTTAGTCCTGTATACCTGTATTGGAGTTAGTTCCGGTGTCCTGTATCTAAGTTAGTCCTGTATCGGAATTAGTTCCCGTATCGGCATTTACCGTAATTGGAGTTAGTCCCATATCAGGAGTTAGTCCCGTATCTGGAGTTAGTCCCGTATCAGGAGTTAGTTCTGCTTAAAACCAGTAAGTCCCCAGGGATAGGTTGTGTTTATCGCAGAATGCTGACGGAGACTAGGATAGAGAGGTCATCGACCTGAAACGTTAACTCTCTTTCTCTCTCCACGGATGCTGCCTGGCCTGCTGAGTTTTTCCAGCATTTTCTGTTGTTACTAGGATAGAGATGTGTGAGACACTGAGAGAGCCAGTGGACTCTCCATAGGTACAAACAGGCAGGAAACAGATTAACAGTTCGCTAAGACCCATTAGTCTGGCCTGTATTGTTCAGTTATTTACTGAGCTAGCAGGGAGCCAACATTTTAAACAAGTCGGAAAGTGTAACTGCTGGAGTTAAGGGATTTCTATAAACAGATAAGTGGACGGATAGAATTTAATTCCTGCTCACTGTACTTTATGCTTTCTGACACAGCAACACAATGAGAGAGTGCGTGCAGTTATCAGGAGGGAAGCTTCTCTCATTGATCTTTCAGACTCCTCGGGCTCGATTTTGCCAGGCCCGAGGAGGCGTGTGAGATGGTAAAATCGCAAAAAAACGCGGACAGCCCGATCCTGCCTCCATCCCACCTCCGAGCAATTTTCCCACATGCGTGTTTTCTAACCCAAGAGGCGGGATAGGCCTTTAAGGCCCTTAACAACCACTTAATTGCCTCTATAATCCCATTTTGAGCGGCCTTTCTGATTTTAACACTTTTCCCACGTCCTGCACGTCTCCTCTGGAACACGCCAGTGAATCCTGGAGGCCTCAAAAGTGGATTGCTTACTAAAAGCTGCAGCTCCACCATTAAAAAAGGAGTTTTCAGCAATCGTCATTTGCAGATGGCAGAACTTTGTTGTCTCAGGTCTGGGAGAACTTTTAGCAGGCATACCCATTGTTGTGGAAGTTTGGAGCCTGACACCCATCTCCAGTGTGACCTCCTGGGAAACCCCTCTCCCCACCTTGAATGAGCGCTTCCTCAACTGAGGTATATACCAGAAGCATGGGAACCATTTATTTCCTTTCCTCCTGGACATCAGATTCGGACGAAGACCAGCCGCGCAGCAGCAGAACCCTGAACAACAGCAGCAACAACTGCAGGAGCAACAGCAGGAGCTCCAAGCTGCTGCTCACCCACCTGAAGCTGCACAGGCCAGAAGGCGCCAGCGCATGGAAGCACGTCGGTGCAGGAGATACCCGCAAAACAGGGTCTACAGAGAGAGGATCAGCTACCTCAACATGACTGAGCAGCAGTGCCAAAGGAGGCTCCGACTTTCGCGAGAGGTAGTGGGTGACATCTGCGCAATGCTGCAGCAAGAGCTGGAGCCCAGAGGAGCAAGTGGACACCCCTTACCAGTGGCCGTCAAAGTCACCACCGCACTCAACCTTTTTGCTTCAGGCTCATTCCAGGGATCAGCAGCAGACATCAGCAGTGTCTCCCAGGTGGCCGCACACACTTGCATCACGCAGGTAACCAATGCCCTCTTTGTCATCGCTCATAATTACATCAATTTCTCCAAGGATCAAGCCAGTGTAACTGCGCGGGCGGTTGGGTTTGACAATCTGGCAGGCTTTCCAAGGGTGCAGGGTATCGTTGACTGCACACATGTGGCCCTTAAGGCACCCCATCACAATCCAGGTATTTTTATCAACTGCAAGGGCTTCCACTCCCTCAATGTACAGCTGGTGTGTGACCACAAGAAGGAAATTTTGCATATTTGCGCAAAGTACCCTGGCAGTTGCCATGACTCCTTCATCCTGCGCCAGTCTAGTGTGCCTCCGCTCTTCAGTCCACCAGACCAACTTTTCGGATGGCTACTTGGAGACAAGGGCTATCCCCTGAAGACGTGACTAATGACGCCGTTGAGGAGCCCATCCAACGAAGCTGAGGAGCACTACAACTCCAGCCACATTTCCACCAGATCCATAATCGAACAAACCATCGGCTTGCTGAAGATGCGCTTCAGATGCCTTGATAGATCAGGTGGAGCCCTACAGTACTCAGCAGGCCAGGGTCTCCAGAATGGTCGTGGTCTGCTGTGCACTTCACAACATGGCACAGCATCGTGGCTTGCAGATGCCTGAGGAACAAGTGGCTCATCACATAGCCTCCTCAGATGAGGAGGAGAGCGACAACGAACAGCTTGCAGAGGTGCATCAACCAGCGGCAGCAGCATGCGAGCACATTGCTGCCCGGGATGCAAGGGACGCACTCATCTTGGCCAGATTTGCTTAGCCTAGACAATCAAGCACTTTTGCCTCGCAGCTTCTTACCAGACCATCGACAATGGCCAAGAACCTGCGGATTCCTATCACTATGACCATCATACTGACAATTGCAAGTCACCCTAAGCCCTCAATGTGGAAGTCCCATTTGCGAAATGACACACGCCACAACTTCAACAGTTTGACATCAGCATTTTTTATCACAACAAGCAACTGATGGCATTTCAAAAATAAACACAACATGACACCCAAGTGACTACCCTTGTGACTACTTGTGCATTATCTTCCTCTTACGCGTGCTCCTACGTGTGCTTCCCCTGTGGCTTCAGCAGATGTGGAGGCCCCTTGCTCACTTTCTTGCTGCTCCTGCCTCTACACCTTTGGCGGGCATCCTCTGGGGTTGTGAGCCTGTGAGGGCTCGGCAACAGTCTGCTGCTCCTGCGGCTGTGCAGGGGTTGAGATGCCGATCTCAGTTGGGTGAGGACTCTGGTGGGGCTCTGACTGAGGGCTCTGCAGTGGCATGGTCGTGTGAGCGCTTGGAGAGGAGCCCCCACTTCCTTGTTGTCTGCCACCAACATCCCTCTCATGGGTCAGCCCTACTTCAGACCTAGCAAATGGCTGGACAGCCCCTTTCTGCACTTCAGAGGGGCCATGAGGAGCCGTTTCTGCAATGGAAGTCCTACTCCAGAGGACTTCCATGAAGGTCTGGTTTCTCTGCTCAATAGCTGACCATCGCTCCTCAAGAGATGTCAGTCTATTCTGAACAATGACCATGTTTTCACGACCCTGGCGACTAAGCTCCTCCATGGCTGTAGCCATCCTTTCCACGGAGGTTGCCATCCTTTCCGTGGTGATGCGTTCATGCGCCAACGCCTCCACAAAGGCTCTGCTCATGTTAGCGATGGACTCCTCCATTCGCTCCACACTCACAGCGACCCTGGAGACAAAACCTACCAGAGACTCCTGCACCTGTTCCTGGAGTTCCAGCACCACTCTTCTTCTGGATGGACCCGGAGGCACAGGGTCGACATGCAGCCGAGCCGAGCTGGCAGAGTCCTGCGCCCTCCGACGAGGACTCTCCACTGCTGTCCCTGTCTCCACCATCTGCTGATGCTCACTTGTGAGCTGTGATACACCAGGTGACAACACTACACTATCTTGCACAGTTCCCACCGAGGTGTGAGTGTCTGCACTGGTGCTGGGTGCGCTGAATTCTGCTGACGCTGCGCCTTCAAAAGTTGCAGCTTCCTCTGAGGAGTCTGGAAGCTCAGGCTCTTCCTCTTGGACAGTGGGGACAGGGGCTGTCGATGGTCCTGTGGGGGAGTAAAGGAAAGAGTTGGAGATGTGAGGCAAAGTTTGCATGCACATTGAATTGTACAGATGATCATAAGTCAATCTGTTAGAGCATCAGAATCATTATCAGTCACTCATGCAATGTCAATGAGAGAGATGCAAAACTATTCTGTCACCAGCTTGCTGTGATGCTCCCATCTGTCCGTCCCCCACTTGCACATCCTCCTCCACTCCCACAATCTCCAGGGTCGCCTCCTCCACAGTGGTGATCTGGGCTACTGAGGGTGGCCCTCCTCCTGTCCTCACCCTCTCCCTCTTATCGTGGGCTCTCTTTTCCTGCAATGAGGGACCCAAGTGGAGTTTGAGTGAAAATGAAGGAGTGAGTGTAGAGATTCCATAGCATAGATGCTTAGAAGGAAACAAAGATGGAGTGAGGTGCCAAGACCAAGGGCCCTCCCTGTGTGTTGTAAGTTGTTGTCATAGCATCACAGTGATAGGAGTGTGAGGGCTGCATAGTCAAATAGTTAAGTGAATGTGAACATACAGAGAGAGGGAATGGGTAAGGGTGCAGGGATGTCAGTGTCAAGTGGGATGTGGAGGAATAGGTTGGCAAAGCTGAGTGCTGGTGAGGAGAGGCGATGGGGATCAGATTGAGGGTGATGGGAAAGTCATACTCACTTTTCCTGTGTGGAGAAGGTCATGAAACCTCTTCCTGCACTGCAGCCAGGTTCTGCGGCACATAGACATTGAGTTGACCTCCTGGGCCACTTGCATCCACACAGCTTTAGTCTGCTGGGGAGGCTTTTTCCTCCCTGAGGAAGGGAAGATCACCTCCTTATTTGATCTTGCTCCCTCCACCAGAGCTTGCAGGGTGGCGTCATCGAACCGTGGAGCACACTTTGGCCTACTGCTGGACATATTTGCTGAATGAAGCGATCACAACAATGGGCATAAAGTTTGCAGTCTCCAGAAGAAGCAAGGCTGCTTGCAGGCCTTAAATCCAGCAGCACTGATGACGTCATCGGAGGCGACTTTCAGGATGAAAAGACTCATTGGGCCAGGGGTTCCCACACAATCAAATGCCCAATTAGGGGAAAATCGCACTTTTTTCCCACTTCACATCGGAGTCGGGCTCCTGACACGAAAACCACCTGACACGCCCCCAGCCCGCCCCAATGGCAAAATCCAGCCCCTCGTCTCACTGCTCCCTTACAGCAGGGTCATGAGACATCCAAAATGCGGGTCATAGAATCATAGAAATTTATGGCATAGAAGGAGGCCATTTGACCCATCAGGCTCGATTTTGTCATTGGGGCGGGCTGGGGTCATGTCATCCGCTTTTCGTGTTAGCCACCCGACTCCAATTGGATGTGGGAGAATTATTCGATTTTCCCCTAATTGGGCAATTGAGTTCCAGCATGTGGGAACCCATGACCCAATTAGTTTTTTCAGTCTGAAAGTCGCCTCTGATGATGTCATCATTGCTGCTGCATTTAAGGTCTGCAAAGACTGGGAACCTTTTGACCTTTGCTGTGAGAGGGACCTGGAGGCAAAATGAGCAGCAGGAGACTTAAGTCTGCTCCCAGATTTTTTTTACCACCACCACTACTCCAGGCTCCAAACTTCCACAACAATGGTTATGACTGCTAAAAGTTCCCCCAGAATGATGATTGATCAAATCTCCTTTTTAATGATGCGGAGATGCCGGTGTTGGACTGGGGGGGACAAAAATGAGAAGTCGCACAACACCAGGTTATAGTCCAACAGTTTTATTTGAAATTACGAGCTTTCAGAGCTCTGCTCCTTCGTCAGGTACAGTGAGGGAATATAAATCGATTACAAAGTATATATAGACAGAGAACAATGTGTCTGCAGAGATACAATCCGTCAGGGAGGCATTACATCAAAGACACAGCAGAGTACAGCTAATACAATGAGGTGGGTCACAGGGGGTCTAACGTGTCAAATGCTGCAGTCTGCAGTTAAGCTTTTAACTTTTTAAAAAAAACTGGAAATCCCACCTGTGAACCAGACGACGATGTCGAGTCACGTTCTGTAGCGTGACATGAAACCGAGATCCCGGTTGAGGCCGTCCTCATGGGTGCGGAACTTGGCCATCAGTTTCTGCTCGATGATTTTGCGTTGTCGTGTGTCTCGAAGGCCGCCTTGGAGAATGCTAACCTGCAGATCCGAGGCTGAATGTCCTTGACTGCTGAAGTGTTCCCCGACTGGGAGGTAACAATCCTGCCTGGCGATTGTTGCGCGGTGTCCGTTCATACGTTGTCTCAGTGTCTGCATGGTCTCGCCCTCGCCGATGTACCATGCCGCGGTGCATTCTTTCCTGCAACATATGAGGTAGACAACGTTGGCCGAGTCACATGAGTATGGACCATGTACCTGGTGGGTAGTGTCCTCACGTGTGATGATGGTATCTGTGTTGATGATCTGGCATGTCTTGCAGAGGTTGCCGTGGCAGGGTTGTGTGGTGTCGGCTAATAAAGGAAAGTATCCCATATGCCTTTTTAACCACCTTATCTACATGTCCTGCTACCTTCAGGGATCTGTGAACTTGCACTCCAAGATCTCTCTGTTCCTCTACACTTCTCAGTTTTCTACCATTTATTGTGTATTCCCTTGCCTTGTTAGCCCTCTCCTAATGAATTACCTCATACTTCTCCGGATTGAATTCCATTTGCCACTTTTCTGCTCACCTGACCAGTCCATTGATATCGTCCTGCAGTCTACAGCTTTCTTCCGCACTATCAACCACTGCGGCCAATTTTTGTATCATCTGCAAACTTCTTAATCATGCTCCCTACATTGAAATCTAAATTACTGATATATACCACAAAAAGCAAGGGACCTAGTACTGAGCCCTGCGGAACCCCACTGGAAACAGCCTTCCAGTCACAAAAACAATCGTCGACCATAACCCTTTGCTTCCTGCCACCGAGCCAATTTTGGATCCAACTTGCCACTTTCCCTTGGATCCCATGGGCTTTTACTTTCGTGACCAGTCTGTCATGTAGGACCTTTTCAAAAGCCTTGCTAATATCCATGTAGATTATATCAAATGCACTACCCTCATCAACCCTCCTTGTTACCTCCTCAAAAAATTCAATCAAGTTAGTCAGACACGAGCTTCTCTGAACAAATTCATGCTGACTGTCCTTGATTAATCCGTACCTTTCTAAATGACGATTAATACTGTCCCTCAGAATTTTTTCCAATAATTTGCCCACCACCGAGGTTAGGCTGACTGGCCTGTAACTATTTGGTCTATCCCTTTCTCCCTTTTTAAACCAGTCTTCCAGTCCTCCGGCACCACACCTGTAGCCAGAGAGGATTGAAAAATGATGGTCAGAGCCTCTGCTATTTCCTCCCTTGCTTCTCTTAACAGCCTGGGGTACATTTCATCCGGGCCTGGCGATTTATCTACTTTCAAAGATGCTAAACCCCTTAATACTTCCTCTCTCACTATGTTTATCTCATCTAATATTTCACACTCCTCCTCCTTAACTACAATGTCTGCATCGTCCCTCTCTTTTGTGAAGACAGATGCAAAGTATTCATTCAGAACCAACCCACGTCTTCCGCCTCCAAGCACAGGTTACCTTTTTGCTCTCTAATAGGCCCTACTCTTTAGTTATCCTCTTGCTCTTTATGTATTTATAAAAAATCTTTGGGTTAGTTGTCAATATTTTTTCATGCCCTCTCTTTGCTTTTCGAATTTCCTTTTTAATTTCAGCCCTGCACTTTCTATACTCCTCAAGGTTTTCTGCAGTATTTAGCTCTCGGTATCTGACATAAGCTTCCCTTTTTTCCCCTTATTTTCCCCTGTATACCCCTTGACATCCAAGGGCTCTAGATTTGGATTTTCTTTGTGGGAACATACTTGCTCTGAACCCTCACTATCTCCTCCTTGAATGCCTCCCACTGCTCTGACACTGATTTACCTTCAAGTAGCCGTTTCCAGTCCACTTTTGCTAAATCACATCTCAGCTTAGCAAAATTGGCCTTTCCCCAATTGAGAACTTTTACTCCTGGTCTATCTTTGTCCTTTTCCATAACTACGCTAAATCTATGAATTATGATCACGAGCACCAAAATGCTCTCCCACTACCCAGCTTCATTCCCTAAACTGAGTCCAGAACCGCCCCTCTCTTATTGGACTTACTACGTATTGGCCAAAAAAGTTCTCCTGAATGCATTTTAAGAATTCTGCACTCTCTATACCTTTTACACTGATTCTATCCCAGTTAATATTAGGGTAATTGAAATCTCCTACTATTACTGTCCTATTGTTTTTGCACTTCTCAGAGATTTGCCTACATATTTGCTCTACTATCTCCCTCTGACTGTTTGGGGGTCTATACACTCCCAGCAGTGTGATTGCCCCTTTTTTGTTCTTCAGTTCAACCCATATGGCTTCATTTGATGATCCTTCTAACATATCATCCTGCCTCACAGCTGTAATTGCTTCTTTAACCAATATTGTGACCCTCCTCCTTTTTTATCCCCCTCTCTATCTCATCTGAAAACCCTGTAACCAGGAATGTTGAGCTGCCATTCCTGCCCTTTCAACCATGTTTCAGTAATAGCTATAATATTGTATTTCCACATGTCTATCTGTGCCCTCAGCTCATCTGCCTTATTTACTAGACTCCTTGCATTGAAGTATAAACCATTAAGCACTGCCAAACCCCTTTGTTGTCTATTTTCTAGTCTATGTTTCCTCTGCCTTCCAAACTCACTTACTAATTAACTGTCTTCCATTTCCAGCTTGCATTCTTTCCCTTCTGAATCTATGCTCAGGTTCCCATCCCCCTGCCAAGCTAGTTTAAACCCTTCCCAACAGCACTAGCAAACCTCCCTGCGAGGATATTGGTCCCAGCCCTGTTGAGGTGCAACCCATCCTGCTTGTACAGATCCCACCTCCCCCAGAACCGGTCTCAGTGCTTCAGGAATCTAAAGCCCTCCCTCCTGCACCATCTCTCCAGCCGCGCATTCATCTGCTCTATCCTCCTATTTCTGTACTCACTTGTGAGTGGCACTGGGCATAATCCGGAGATTACTACCTTTGAGGTCCTGCTTATTAATCTCATTCCTAGCTCCCTAAAATCTGCCTGCAATACCTCATCCCTTTTTCTACCTAAGTCATTGGTACCGATATGGATCACAACCTCTGGCTGTTCACCCTCCCCCTCAGAATGCCCTGCAGCCGCTCAGTGACATCCTTGACCCTGGCACCAGGGAGGCAACATACCATCCTGGAGTCACGTCTGTGGCCACAGAAACGCCTGTCTGTTCCCCTAACTATTGAATCCCCTATCACTATTGCTTTTCTGACCTTCCTCCTCCCCCACCACCCCCCCCCTCCCCCGTACAACTGAGCCACCCATGGTGCCGTGGACTTGGCTCTGGCTGTACTCCCCAGAGGAACCATCGCCCTCACCAGAGTGAGATGCACTCAGAGGACTCCTGCATTACCTGGCTGGTCCTCCTTGTCTGTCTGATGGTCACCCATTCCCTCTCTGCCTGCAAACTCTTAAACTGTGGGGTGACCACCTCCTGAAACGTGCTATCCACGTAGCTCTCAGCCTCGCGGATGCACTGCAGTACTGAGGGAGTGCTGCACTGTCAGAGATGCCGTCTTTTGGGTGAGACATTAAACCGAGGCCCCGTCTGGCCTCACAGGTGCACGTAAAAGATCCCATGGCACTATTTGAAGGCGAGCAAGGGAGTTCTCCCTGGTGTCCTGGACAATATTTATCCCTCAATCACCATCACTAAAAACAGATTATCTGGTCATTTAGCTCATTGCTGTTTGTGGGATCATGCTGTGCGCAAATTGGCAGTCGCGTTTCCTATATTACAGCAGTGACTACACTTCAAAAGTACTTTAGCTGTAAAGTGCTTTGGGACTTCCTGAGGTCGTGAAATGCGCTATATAAATGCAAGTATTTTGCAAGTGATGGGTTTTAAAGTCTCTGATTTGTGCATCAGTTTTCACACCCTGTCCTCCTTCATTCTCCAGGGGCAGAGTATTGAATGGCTGCCAACTTTTGGGCTGAGCTCATAATGACGGGAGGGAGGTTTGCTGGGATCCTGGCTGATTTACCTCTGTCTACCCCCGAGCGTTCAGGCTCATGGTAGCACCTCCGAGCACCAATCTGGCTGAGATCAACCAACTCAGCACAGACCAGCCAGTGAAGCTGGGTCTTTGCAGGGTCTGCATAGCTCAGCCACACGCTGTGGGGAATCGAAGAATTCCTGATCCCCTGCTGTTGACTCCCACTTGGAACTTGCAGCATCCTCTGAATCCGACCAGAGCAGGTGACCTGCTCTCCAGCCTTTGGTGGTGTTACTTTCTGGCCAGATTAGGGCAATTAGGGGTGGGCAATAAATGCTGGCCTTGCCAGATCCCATGAACGAATAAAAAAAAGATGCCGGGAGCTGTACGAGAGTGATTTTGTGGTGGTTCTGATTTTCCTCTCCATCCTATTGTGCTGGATGATAACATCACCTAGTTTATGCCTTCCATTTACGGAGCAAGCATGACAGGAAACTCGTGGTGTGGGGGAGCCATGGGTGTGAACTTTTGCCCCGTTACTTTGTGGGCTTTTGCGTTCCGACAATGATGTGTCCAACACCCAGCCTCAGTAAGAAAACAAAACCGCCTAACTCCACACATTCCTGTAGCTCCACTTTAGGAAATCTTGCAAAGGAAACTCGTGCAGGTCCTGTTTGCGATGGTAAAAAGCATGGATGTATTTTGGAAATCAGGAACTACATCTGTGCTCAGTTGGACCAACAGCTGTACCTGAGTGGCTGCTGCCATCTACTGGTTCTGTCTTAAATTACACCTGGTGGACTGGGACCATTCAACCTCAGGCATGATTGTCACATGTTGGGGTAGATTGTGACTTTGTACGATAGTGTAAAACAGCTGATAACGAATCAGCAGTGAGAGATGCAAAAGGGGCTGCCGATTCGCTATTGCCCCGTCTTATACCATTGCACAAAGTTAAAATTACCTCTGTTGGATCTGTTTTCAAAATTGATTACAGGGAGCTGGGACATAAAACAATAACCTTACTAACATCTCATTTTCTGTGTTTATTT
The DNA here is from genome assembly GCA_030390025.1 of Squalus acanthias. Taxonomy (NCBI): domain Eukaryota; kingdom Metazoa; phylum Chordata; class Chondrichthyes; order Squaliformes; family Squalidae; genus Squalus; species Squalus acanthias. Next base: position 64,619,975 of record CM059434.1, on the reverse strand, counting down.
CCTTGAGTCAACCCTCATCTTTCTCAAGTAAAATTCCAGTTCTTAGCCATGTGCTCCCTTTGAGTCCTGGGAGTTTTACCTGCTGGATTTGTTTGTCCAGGCATGGGCTGTGTATTTTTTACAGTCTTTCTGTGCTTGTTGCATTTTTATTGCTTTGACTTCCTTTTTGCTCAGGATCTCTTCTGGTTGTGATCTTGGGTCAGTCAGGGTGGATTATCGCATGGACTCACAGGGCCTGTGCTCAGGAGTCCCAGCCAAATATGGGTCCCCCGGTAAAACTCACCATAATGCAGAAAAACCTCATACAACCACCGGATCAGTTTCATTTACAAGTAGTATATTGTGATATGATTAAAGAGGTGCAGAACATAGGAATAGGAGTCAGACATTCAACCCCTCTAGCCTGCTTCGCATTCAATTAGATCATGGCTGATCTGTACCTCAACTCCTTTTACCCACCTTAGCTCCATATCCCTTGATACCCAATAAAAATCTATCGCTCTCAGTCTTCAAAGCTCCAATTGACCCAGCATCCACAGCCATATGTGGGCGAGAGTTCCAGATTTCCACTACCCTTTGTGTGAAAAAGAGCTTCCTGAATTCTTGAATGGCCGTGCTCTTATTTGAAGATTATGTCCCCTCGTTCTTGATTCCCCCATTTATATAGCGCCTTTCTCAGCCTCAGGACCTTCCAAAGCTCTTTACAGCCAATGATTTACAGTTGAAATGTAGTCACTGTTGTGATGTAGGAAAGGCGGCAGCCAATGTGTGCACAGCAAGATCCCACAAACAGCAATGGAAAAAATGACCAGATACTCTGTTTTAGTGATGTTGGTTGAGGGATAAATATTGACCAGGAAACTGGGGCTAACTCCCCTGCTCTTCTTCAAAATAGTGCCATGGGATCTTTTACATTCACTTGAGACGGCAGATGGGGCCTCGGTTTAACGTCTCCTCTGAAAGACGGATGTACTTTCTGGTAATCTAAAGTTGGATAGTCTATTAACAAAATAATAGACTTGTTCCTAAGCTCTTATTTCTTGCAGTACTATTAAACTTTGTGTCAGCCTAGAAATGACTGTGACTCATATTAGTTTGATGTTTTTCTGGTTTCTATTTCAACATTTCAGTTAAATGTTCGTTCGCTCGTAGCACCAACAGTAATTTCTAGATCTTGGTCACAAAATGAATCACAGATACTATAATAGTATATTATATAAATAGCTCTTCATTATGGTAACTGTCACAGGTCCTTATGATCTTCATCTAAAGTCGACCGCCTGCATTGCTCTGATCCTGTGTGATTTGTCATCTTGTGCTTTTGGTGCCAGGAATAACAAGTGGGTATGGATACCGTCTACTGCACTCCTGTCATGTTGCTTGTGACATTTTGTGAACCAGAAGTGCTTATATCGATGGTCTGCCTGTTAAGAGCAAATACCAGAATTTCACAGCCCCTCTCAATCCTATTCTCAGATGTAACTGTTGATGAACCCTGAACTGTTGCCTAAATTTAGGGTTTTTTCAAAACTGGGAAGATGGGTGAATCCACAGAATTTTGTTGCCTGATTTTTGCTGTCCGTGTCGTAACTCGCACCAAGTCTTGCTCACCCATCACCCCTGTGCTCGCAGACCCACACTGACTCCCGATCCAGCAACACCTTGAATTTAAAATGATCTTCCTCGTGTTCAAATCTCTCCATGGTCTCGGCCCCCTCCTTATCTTTGTAACCTCCTCCAGCCCGACAACCCTCCACGATCTCGGCGCTCCTCCAACTCCGGCCTCTTGTGCATCCCAGATTTGAATCGCCCCACCATTGGCGGCCGTGCCTGCAGCCATCTCGGCCCTGGTCTCTGGAATTCTCCTACCTCTCTTTCCTCTTTTAAAATGCTCCTTAAAACCTACCTCTTTGACCAAACTTTTGCTCACCTGTCCTAATCTCCTTTGGCTCAGTGTAAATTTTGTCTGATTACGCTCCGCTGAAACGCATTGGGACGTTTTACTATGTTAAAGGCACTGTATAAATGCAAGATGTTGTGGTTGTTGAAAGTAAGAATTCCCTGAGACTTTTGAAGTTTGTCAACTGCATGGGGCAGTGGTCTGCCTTTGACACTTAGAACTAATTTAAAGGTGAATCTTGAAAAAAGATTTGGGTAGGACGCCTGGCCCAAGATGGAAATAGCGGTTAACCATTGCCAAGGAAACTGGGGCCACGTTTCCTATATTACAACAGTGACTACACTTCAAAAGTAATTCATTGGCTGTAAAGTGTTTTGGGATGTTGTGAGGTAGTGAAAGGTGCTATATAAATGCAAGTTCGTTCTTTCGTTCTTCCTTTCTCTCGTTCTTTCTCTCTTTCATGTGGGGAAGCAGTTGGTCCCAATACTGTACTCACATAAAAATTCAGCAAAACATGACACCATCATACATGACGATAGCATGTCACGAGTCTGCCACGGTGGCCTAGATTTTCGGCAAAATCCTGAACTTGAAGTACAGGGTGCGCGATCTGCACCTGCCTGTTGCAGTTGCCAGGGTCAACAACAGCAGCAACTTCTGTTTATTTGGCACCTTTAACATTAAAAAAATGCCCCAAGGCACTTCACAGATGGGCATTTGGAAAATGGATGTCGAGCCAGGAAAGGAGAGATTAGGAGGGGCGATCAAAACCTCGGTTGGAGAGATACATTTCAAGAAGGTGTTTAGTGGAGGAGAGAGTGGGGAGGCGAAGGAGCTTAGGTAGGGAATTACAGAGAGTAGAACCTGCTGCCAATTGTGGGGCGAAGGGAGGTGAAGATGCGCAAGAGGTTGGAGTTAGAGGAGCGAGGGTTCAGGGGGATATAGGACTAGAGGAAGTTCCATAGATAGTTTGGGGCATGGCCATGGAAAGATTTAGAGATGAAGACAAGGGGGGGGAATTTACTGGCGCTCAGGGGGCGGGTTTGGAGGCGGGACCGGTGGCAAAATGGTAAAAAAATGGGAGCGGGTCCCAAACCCGCTCCCAACCCGCCTCCAAACGATCTTCCTGGGAGGCGGGTCCCCGATTCGCGCAGGGACCCGTCTCCTAGCGGTGGGAAGGGGATTAGAGCCAATTAACTGCCAGTTAACAGGTAGTTAACAAGCAGTTAAGAGGCTTTTTCCCATTTTGCGCCTACTGCTGCGGGCTTCCCGACGTCGGGAAACCCCACTAGGGTAAGTGAGGCGAGCTGTGGGTCTGTTGTACTGTAACTGTAGAAATGGTAGCTGCAGAGGTAGTGTGAAGGCTGCAATGGGACACTGGTAAGTATGACAGGTGAGAGAATGTTGGGGAAAATGTTTTTACTGTGGTTTGATGCTTCTGCAGGTGACGAGCTGTGATGTGTTTGTGCAGCCTCATCTCATCGGGAGAAGTGACAGATGGCTTCTGCAATCTCACAGGCAGCTGCCATCTGTTTCATCCTAAGGGGAGAGTCATTGGAGAGCCTGGGTGCAAGGGCTCACCTTTGGACAGTGATTGTCAGTGTTTGACAGCACCTCAATGCTGTCAAACACTGACAATTCATCTGTCAAAAAATGATGATGCCTGTCACTTTAACAAAACCGGCAGATGAAGCATCATGCACTGACGTCATCTGACACCGGCTTTCCCTTAATTGGCCAGCAAGCCCGCAGGGCGGGTTTAACAAGGCCAATCAAGGGAAAATAACGTCTGTTCGTCAGACGTCGCTGGGGGTGGGACTGAAACCCGAAAACCAGCAGTACCGCCTCGACCTCCGGATCTAAGGTAAAATCCAGCCCCGGCCGGATGCTGGACTGGAAAAAAAGCAAGTTCCGTGAGCTAAAAAGGAATCCAGCTCAAATTAACTGGGTAGAAAAGGTAACAAACAGGTTGACCGATTAGCAGTGGGGAATCTTCAAATGTGAGATGGATTGAATCATAGAATCATTCCGCACAGAAGGAGGCCATTCGGCCCATTGTGCCTGTGCCGGCTCTCGGAAAGAGCCGTCAATTAGAACAACTCCACTGCTCTTTCCCCATTGCCCTGCAACTTTTCCTTTTTAAGTATATATCCGATTCTCTTCTGAAAATTACTATAAAAACTGCTTCCACCACCGTTTCAGGCAATGCATTCCAGATTATAACAACTCACTGAGTAAAGAAATGTCTCTTCATCTCTCCACAGGCTCTTCTGCCAATTATCTTAAATCTGTGTACTTTGGTTACTAACCCTCCTTGGCAGTAGAAACAGTTTCTCCCTACCAACTCTATCAAAACCCCTCATAATTTTAAACGGCTCTATCAAATCTCTCCTTAACCTTCTTTGCTCTAAAGCACTTTGGGTCGTCCGGTGGCTGTGAAAGGTGCTATATAAATGCAAGTCTTTCTTTCTAAAGAGAACAATCCCAGCTTCTCTAGTCTCACCACATAACTGAATTCCCTCATCCCTGGTATCATTCCTGGTAAAAAATAGAATCCTATAATGGAAAAGGCATGCTTCAAAGGATAAACAGCTGTGGACAAAAATTAAAGTAAAACTTAAAAGGGAGACATCTGATAAAACTAAGGCTAATAATACTAACGAAAATCACGCGGAATGTGGAAAGTGTAGTGGGGAGGTTAAAAAACAGATCAGAAGGGCTAAGTAAAAGAGAAAATGGAAACAGATAATATAAAATGAGACAGTAAAAACAATTACAATCATATTAAAAGTAAAAAAAAAAGACTTGCATTTATATAGTACCTTTCACGACCACCGGACACCCCAAAGCCCTTTACAGTCAATTTTTGAAGTGTAGTCACTGTTGTAATGTAGGAATAGTTAAAGAGGGTGGGATCATTCAGGGGTGAAAGGAGAAATCTAGTTGTGGAGGATAAAGTTATTGGGCAGATATTAAATTAATATTTTGAGTTTGTTTTTACAAATACTGGTGGAAGTGACAATATAGATGTTCCAGAGGAAGATGTGGAACAAATTAGTAGAATTATCTGTAGATAAGTCAGCGGGCCCTGATAGATGGACACTAGGTTGTTGAAAAAAGTTAGAGAGGAGATAGCAGAGGCTTTGGCCACAATTTTTCAATCCTGCTTAGACATGCAAATTGTTGCCTGAGGACTAGACAGTAGCCAATGTAACATCTCTGTTCAAGAAAGAAGAGAAGGATAAACTGGGTAACTATAGGCCAGGTAATCTGACGTCAGTTGTGGGAAAACTCCATTTGAGATTGAATTAGTGAGCATGTAGAGGTGTAGCAAAGGAGAGCCAGCTTGGATTTGGTGAACCCTGGATAAATGAGCATATGCTGTCATACCCAGCCTCCATCCCAGTCTCACAGATTCCCCAGCGGCTAGACAATGGACATCCACTGTCAGTTTGCTGGAAGGACCGAGCTATATGTCTAGGGTTCAATGCCTACCATAATCGGGCTGCAGTGGGCAAGTCACTGCTTCCAACTGGTGCTTCCACTGTTTGATCCGGTATGGTTTGTGTCCTTGCTGTGGTCAGGAGGACGATGGCGATGTACTCACATATTTTATGGTGCATTGATCTTCTCACCACTCCTCTCATGGTACCTGCTGTCCACCTAGCAGTGGCTCAGCCCCATACCGGTTAGTTGTCTAATAACCAGCTGGTGGCTATCCTCTGGGTTAAGCAGGGTCTCCTTGCATTCAAGATGGCACAACTGGGTATAGAAGATTGAAAGTAAGTCATCCTTCTGTGACAGATTCGATAATTCAATATCTGAGCCAGGTCGGTCCGTCAAACTGTTAATGATCAACCAGCCAGTTGGCTCATTAATGGGATCTGGAGTGATAGATCTGTCATCGGAGTCTGGGATTCTTCCCACTCAGCTCCAGATAATTCTCCAAGTCAAGTGAAGGTGGTCCTGGCTAGACAAGTATTGGAAAGTATACCAGTATCCCTAAATCTTTGCCCTTGATAACCTGCATCTAAGCTCTCTGGGCTTGGGTAGTGGGGTGTGTCTCAACAGGATTAGAGTGTCCATAATTGGGCAGTCAGAAATTCTACCTGTGTGGGTTTCTCAGTAATGTAGTTTAATTTGGAGCCTCAAACATAGTGCTGGGTGTCTACACATGTCACTCATCCGGCTGACCAAAAAAAAAGTAGTCTCGCCAACAGAGCCCCCTCAATGGTAGTCTTCTCATATCAAATGGGGATGAACATTGGCGCTGGGGAATGGAATATTTTCCTATTTTAGGGATGCAATGTCAATATCATGCACTCTCAGATTAAGTACAGCACTTTGATATGGAGTAAAGTTCCCTCTACTCCATCCTATTCATGTGCCTCAGTCTTAACCTTACCTGGGTGACATTTTTGAATTTCCCACATCAACTATCCTGACCTGCCTAAGTGAGTTTGCCAATTTAGAGCCGATTTTGTTCTGTGGGCCATACGTGTGAGAAATTGGGTTGAGCTGGCCCAAACCCATTCTGTTAAACCCCTTAGAGTCAACAGAGAGAGAGAAGGCTTGGATTAGATTTGAACCATAGTTCTATTGGTGAAAATCCTAACCTTCTGCTCCACCCAGTGAGCGACCTTTCAGCACCATGATGCTATTTATGTGCCATCAACTCATCGTTTAATATATATGATATCGAAAGCTCTTGAGTATGTGCTGGCGCTAGTAAGCTTACTGCTGGTCAGTGGGAATTGCACCCTCATCTTGCTGCGTCCAGTGATAAGGCAGACAGCGGGCTAGTCACTCTCGCACAGTCCCTGCAGCTAGCTACAGAGCATTCTTGGTGGAAAGCGAAGGTCCCCAGGCTGTGTCTCAGGCCAGGAATGCAGTGTGAGGCGAGTGCTCAGAAAAGAAAAAGGAGAGAAAATATATTTAAAGAAAAACACATTACAGAAAAAGTATTTTTTTTCTGTATGATGCCTCAAGTATAAAGATACAAAATCAGCTGTGGATAGCCTAGAGCCTGGGTGTTAGGATTACTTCACATCTGTTTTATGGGTTTATGTTATTTGCCTTTTAGAAATATGTAAGCCACAGTATAAAACTACACCAGCTGAGAGTGTCGAATGAGCTGTACTCTGTATCTAAGCTGTGCTATATTGAGCTAGGAGTGTTTGATGGGCAGTGTAGAATGACCTTTACTCTGTATCTAAGCTGTGTTATACCTGAGCTAGGAATGCTTGATGGGCAGTGTAGAGTGAGCTTTATTCTGCATCTATGCTGTGCTGCATCTGACCTGGAAATGATTGATAGGACTTTGTCAAAAAAGCTTTACGCTGCAACTAACCCTTGCTTCATCTAATGTGGCTGTGCTATTGGGAGCTTCACTCTGCGTCTGAACTGTGATACCTGACCAGTGACCATAGAGGGCACATTGCCCGTGAGGTGGCAGGGGGAGTGGAACATCATTTGCCCTTTCCCCAAGGAACTGTAGCTGAAGTTGCACAAGTTTTACGATGTGTTTCTTTTTAATGATTGTTTTTGTTGTTAAATTGGAATGATTTGTCAGGCGGGGGCAGATACAATCACATCATTCCATTGCCTGAAAACCGGGTAAAAATAAAGGACTTGCATTTATATAGCACCTTTAGGACATCCCAAAGTGCTTTACAGCCAATGAAGTACTTTTGAAGTGTCTTCACTGTTGTAATGTAGGAAATGTAGCAGGTGATTTGCACAGCAAGATCCCACAAACTGCAATGAGAAGATAATCTGTTTTAATGATGAACATTTGCTAGGACGCCAAGGATAACACCACTGCTCTTCTTTGAAATAGTGCTGTAGGATCTTTTACATCCACCTGAGAGGATAGATGGGGTCTCAGTTTAAAGTCTCATCCGAAAGACGGCACCTCCAACAGTGCAGCACTCCCTTGGTACTGCACTGGAGTGTCAGCCTAGATTTTTGTGCTCAAGTCCCTGGAGTGGGACTATGAACCCACAACCTTCTGACTCAGAGGCGAGAGTGCTACCACTGAGCCACGGCTGACATGGTCGAGTTCTCTCTTGGATGATCTAGTGATGCCCCTTTTAATGCTCTAAAAACTGGGAGAATCTCCCCTCCTGGAGTTATCGCCAGAGCAGATTCGTGCCAGTTCATTGATGTGTTTAAATCTGGTGCTGACAGACCAACAAAGGCTCCTTCTCCATCCACTCAATCAGAAGGAGACTCACTGACTTCTTCATGACCCGAAGTTCTGTTTCTGATGCAATAGCTCAAGGAGATTTCTCCCAGTCGCATCGTGCCAAAAGTATGCAGAGGGGATTTTTGTTTTTATTACAAGTTTTTTTCTCCCTCTCTGGTACAGCAAATTTTAAGCAGATGTTCCGTTGGCAGATGCACATGCTACAATGTGAATTGTGTTATATAATATTCTCTTAGCTGCACGGGGAGACTCCCAATATACCAATATACTCCAGCTATTACACACCGACTCTTAAATTTCTTATCCTGAAAATATTAAACTTCCAAGAGTTATGGTCACGTATTTTACAAAGATTCAGGTCTCGGAGGAAGCTCTGATATAAACCTTGTCTGTCTATCACCGTGTCTATATTTGGGCCGGATAGACAGCTGTGATATCTTAGCAACATGGATTTAAGGAGCCAGATGGAAATCACTGAAAAAAAACATGTTGTTTGATGTCCAGGCCCCGTCCAAACAGTCTGTGATTTAAACTGCAGTAGTTCTTTAAATAAACCCATTGACCTGCTCTCTCTACCTCTCTCAAATGGTGCTTTCCTACATTACAACAGTAACTACACTTCAAAAGTACTTCATTGGCCTGAAAGGTGCTGTATAAATGTAAGGCTTTTTAACTTTCTTCTTCTAGCTTTACCGTACTGGAATCAGGACTTGACCAACTGGTATCCCAGCATGCATTTAGTTACCACTGGTTAGTTGCCACAGTAACCTATCATTTTTAAACCGTGATAATTGGTAGTAGGGATAAAAAGAATACTAGAAACATTGGAAATTTGAGATGCTCCTGGCCTGAACGCTGGCCTGCATTTTCTCTTTTCAGTGGTCGACTGCACTGCTGTACATTACCAGCATTTTCTGTTTTTTAAATCATGATTCACAGAACACATCCATCGGTGTCCTCAAGCCACTCTTCTGCTGCCTGCGGTACCTAGCTGAGCAGATTCATAGAGGCACAGATCCCACTGCTGAGCATTCCAGTGATACCTTTCCTTTAACAGGCCTTGGTTAGGCCAACATTAAAACCGCTTCAGAACCGTGAAACAAAGACACCTTGCTCAACCCAAACTCCACAGGTTCCACCTACTCTCTTAGACACGCTGGAGGGGGTGTGTTGAAAAGGGCTCAGTGCTGCATTCTTTTTGGTCATGCTTCACCTTCTGAACAGAAATCCAGGAGAGGCATGGCCAGTCTCGACATCCTCCCAGCCCACCCACCTTACACACATGCTTGGCTTGCTGCCTAGTGGTCAAGAGCTGCCTGCAGTACACAGACTTATTCATTTCTCACTCCTTGCACTGAGGAGATAATACCCTAAAAAATGGCACAATGTAAATGTGGACGGACATGGACAGTGTCTCAATTACTGAAAATATGTTGGCTCCCTTCCTGTGTGTTCACTCCTCTATGCTCTCTCACTTCTCCAGTCCCCACCCTCTCTCCCACCCATCCTAGGACACTCAAATGTGCCACAGTCTCACCAGTACACCACTGCCTGAACAGCCTCCAAACTGCCTCGCCGACATGCACGGTAACCACAAAGTTCCCTATTTGGCCTGCAGGCAAAAGTCTCAACCGTGCCTCTATTTATGATTTCTTATATAGTCGGTTGTACACAAAGATCGCTTTATATAGCTCATTAAAACTCTTCTCATCTACAAATGCCTTACTTCCTGTTGTCACACATTTTGCCATACTTTTGCATCATCTTATCCCACTATAAATTCCCATTTGTAATGGGAACAACCTATGTCAACTGGTTCCTGCTACTTTGCAATTACAGGCTCTGGCCAATAGGTTGTGTTATATTATATTTTGTCCACAAATATGTAATTACGATGTAAAATCATTCAATATGTTTTCTGAAAAATTTTCATCCACCATTTTTTTTCTCAGTAGCTAAAATTTCTTATGTCCAAAATAAATGCTTAAATAAATTTTAAAAAATCATGTATTTCACAATAACATTATTAAATTTGCCCACTGAATTGTCTTTTGTGTCTTTTAGTGCTTTCATTAACCTTTATACTTGGAGGCCAAAGCCTCTCCCAAATACCTGGGCTTGAATCTGATTTTGGCCCAGATCTGTGTTACTGTTAGCTGAATATAGATTGTGTAGTCTGGGCATGTGCCATTTTCCTATTTTACCCAGGATGCGGTACTGTTTAGTCAGCTGTACTGATGGAATGTTTTCCTTTGAAGTAAACCTATAGGACAAGTCTCTCTAAAGCTTTATTCAGGTAAAGGGTTAGATTGCAACTTTCAGCATTGGGTGGAAAACTTGCAGTAATGGATCAGCTGTTCCTTATATGCCCTGAAAGTTAAAATCAGCCGTAAAATTCTGATTGAGTGTTTGTTTAAAAACAGAAAGCTTCTGTATGTGTGTGTATATAGATATGTATGTGAGCAAGTGTGAAAAAAGACTGACTACTGATTATGCACAAGCTGTTGAATTTGTTTTGTATTCTATAAACTTTAGAAAGCATATTAAGCTGAGAGAAAAAGAGGCTTGGATTTTTCTCCAAATTGCCATCCATTTTAGATTAGATTTGAAGTGGCATGTACATTTTTAACTGTTGAGAGGGAGTCCTGTGCATTCATTTATCAAGGCTCTTTCCTGGGCAGGACAATCAGAGTTTCAGTCAGGCAGGAGCCAAGCCATGTAAACACATTGGGGGTTAAATCGGATAACCCCTGAAAACGGGCACAGGGATCGTGATGTGCGATTAACCCATGTCCGCTGATTGCACTGCAGGCAGGACATCAAATTTGTGCTTGCTGCTCATTTCCATGATTGCTGCACGCTGTTCATTGGCTGCATGCATCAGCAGGGGGGCTGATATCGCAAGTGTCTGGCACTACTTAAAGGCAGCCTGTTCTTTTTAAAGGGGAGGTGCATTGTAGCTGTTGGAGGTGCTGAGAGTATTTTCGAAAGTGTGCTGTGGAAGATTCAACAATGGCTGACCATGGGAGAGTGCGTGCACCAAGGTTTTCAGACACTGCACTGGAGGTCTTGGTGGAAGAGGTGGAACGAAGGAGACATGTCCTGTATCCTCAGGAGTGGGTGGGTGCAGGAGGCCCTCCAGACACATGCTCAGGAGGCAGTGGGAAGAATTTCACATGAGTTGTCAAGGTCAGTGAGCTTATCTTAAACTGCCATATCCTACCAACTGCACCACTAGCCTCATCCATCCATTACTCAACTCACTACACCCCCATCACCCATCTACCAACAATCTCTGTCAATCAAGACTCAACCCTACCATTCATATGCTTTACCTCACCCTCACACACTTAGCACTGTTGCAAGCCTCCAAACCACATCTCACAGCTTGCACACACTGGCAGCTATTCACCATGACAGCTACATCACCCAAACATATTGCAGGACACTCACTGACTGACTCTTTCCTGCAGGAGAAGATGGCACCTAACAGGAGGCAGCAGGAATTAACAGGAGGAGGAGAAGCACACCTGCATGTTTTAAGCCCCATGGAGGAGACAGTGCTGGTCATAATGGGAAGGGGCATCGCTCAGGCCGAGGCCACCGGTGGGGCTGAAGCGATTGATGATGAGGGTATCAGCATACCTAATCCACCTTCTCTCATCCCACTTCTCCATCATCCCTCAATCTCTTCTGACTGAGAAGCTGCAAATGGTGTCAGCACACACTTCTTACTTTCTTCTCTCCCCTCACTGCAACCCAACCCTTGTCCCTTTTTCATTTCAGATATTCAAGAACTGGAACCTGCCCAGACAGTGGAGGAAGAGGAAGAAGACAGTGAAGATGAAGACACATCATTACTTGATCTGACAGTCGCAGCCACCAGCTCAGAGACTGACACTGCGCATAAATTTAGAACTCGGATAGAGGAGGTATCTGCATGTGGTGAGACACCGGGCACAAGTGCGCAGGAGCCAAGGCAGGAAGAAAGGATAACGCAGGTGCCAGCTCTCCGGAGTGCGAGGTCGCACACTGGTTCTGCTGCAGAGGACTCAGATAAGGACTTCGATGGACCAGGCTACAGAAGAAGGCTGATGGGTGTACGCACCCAAATGCTTGGTGCGGTGCACTTGAAACCCTGCTGGAAAGCCTGCGCTCAATGTCAAGGAGCAACTTGGGTTTTTGCAGAGCTTGGAGCCCATCCTTTCCAACATGGAACGGGTGGTCACCTCCATCAGCAAACCTGTGGAATCCAGCATGATGCAGCGTCTGAAGGCCGATGTCACAGCTTCCATTGCAGAACAAATAGCTTCCACCAAATGTGGAAGCTTAGATTGCTGCCATGCAATCTCAGCTTGCTCAGACTGCTGCCATCATGGCTCTGGATACCAGTGTTCAAAGGGGCTTCCTGGGCATCACAGCGCTCCAGCAATTTGTTCTCCAACATTGGTGAGGTGCCGCCCTGGGCAAGTGGTAGTGGCTCCATGGAGTACGAACCTGCTGTCCTCTCTCAGGATGACAGCATTCATTCTCCCACCCCTGCCACTCCACCAGTGCCCTTGCTGTTGCCCAGACTGCTGCAGCCCAGGCCTTGATGGTGCAGTCTGAAACCGGGCCTTCTAAGCCAAGAGGTGCTTGAGGTCGCCCTCCAAGGACATCTGCAGGCTTCTCCACTGAAGGTCAATAGCCTTCCATGAGTCATGCTGTAGCCAATGAGGAAGCACCTTGTGGAAGCACTAGGAAAGGCAAAGGCACACGGAAGAGGCACTAAAGGAATGCACAAGGGTGATTAGTTTATTTTGTATGCATTATGTCATGATTTAATTTAGAAATTTGGATTGGAATGTGTATTTTGTGTTATCTTTCATTTCTGCATTGTGGGAAAGAGAACAATGTTTCGGTCGGTGACAGAGGAAAGGTAAGGAGTGTGGAACTGTTGGTGAATGGGGAGTTTTGGTTGAGGTTACAGGTATCGCTTATTAATTATTTGATCACGTAGGGGCTGTCTACATTGCAGCCTTCCTTCCTCTTCCTGTTCCTTCTCTTCCTCCTCCTCCACTTCCTGCTCCTCCATTTCCTGCTCCTCAGCTTCTCGCCTGATAGGTGGTGGCCAAGCGCCTGCAGAGTCCAATTTCTCCCCCAGTACCTCCTCGCTGAGACCTGAACTGCAGCTGCTGGTGTGAGAGCAGGGCCTGCAGTATATGATGTGGACACCACACCACAGTGCCAGCTTCTGTTATGAAGTCAAGTCCTGAAGTGGGTCTTGAACCCATAATCTTCCGATTCAAAGACAAGAGTACTACCAATTGAACCAAGATGACATTTACTTCCCTATTTGCCTCTACACATTTGTGAGAGGCATTTGACCTGAAGTATAATATGACTGACCTGGATATATAAAATATCTGTACAGTATGGTCCATTTTTAGCAGAATTATCTGTGTACACTTTGGTATCCAATTGCCATTGTAATTGGATAAATTGGATCTGATTGATTTGGGAGTAGAGAGTTAACATTTTTAGTTCTGTCACTTGATGCTCAACATAAAGGTACTAGAAAAATGAAGATTGTGAATGTACAGCACAGTTTCTTAGTGTTTCTTGACCACATGCCTAGAGAGGCAGGGATCAGGCTGACTGGAGAGTTGGGAGCTGGGGAGGCTGGTGAGTTGGGTATGTCTGGAGACTTGGGAGTGGGTGGGCCCGGAGAGTCATGACTCAGGTAGTCCTGGAAGTTGGATGTTAAGTGAGTTGCGATTTGGATTGGTCTAAAGAGTCAGAATTCTGGTGGAGCTAGATCATCGGTAGAAGTGTAGGACTAGAGAGTTGAATTTACCTGGGGGAGTCAGAAGTCAGGGCAGGTCTCGTCATACAGGAGAGAAAGACTGGAAAATAATTTTGTCCAGACAACCCAACAAATCTTTTACCTGTTGGGATATTGGAGTTGGACAGAAGTAGTTTGTCTTGTTTACTTGATTGTCCGTGCAATCCACTGTATGTATGAATGCCGTGTGACCTTATATGTACCACAACTTACCAAGTTACATATGTGCCAATCTAGAAAACGAGCAAACCCCAGATACATCACGTAAGTGTGGGCTCTGCTGAAGTTAGCTGCGGCTGATCAGGAAGAATCCTCAAGGAAATGCCCGGCGATTGCCTCACTACTGAAGCTGAACAGCCATCATTCAACCCCTCCCATCGTGGGCCTTCCCAACAAACAAGGTCTGCACCGAGGAGTAATGAAATGATCAGAATTTGTTTAGTGATCCTTACATTAATTAAGTGCCCTAATTGGTACCAGTGCACTTCCCCTTGGTGACCCTACAAGAGGCGGTTCTCGCAGTCTCCTGCTTTGTCCAAGTGGTCCATGAATTGGAGGAGAAGCTGCCGTGGCACCGGGCTATTGGGATGGCGGTGGTGCTGCACCTCAGGGTTAAGACATGGCCTTGCCACGGCTGTAGCCAATCTCACCTGCAAGCTTTACTCTGGGAGCATTTCCCCTCCTACCTTGAGAGTGAGGTGGCTCTTTAGCATCGATCCTTGTATTTTTATCCAACAATTCAAATCAGGCATCGTTGACTGAAAAATTCAAAACCGGAAAGTTGTTTTCTTTCAAAAGATTAATGATGGAAAAACTTTTGGAAATAAAAGGACTTCTGTAGGTAACAAAAAAAACTACTGGTGTTGAATTCTGTAACAGTGCTATCGGTTGAAATTAGAAATGGAAAAAGTGAACGTTACCTTTTCACAGGTTTGTTCAGTTAATCTCACCGCCACATGATTCATCTACGAATTAGTTAAAAATATGGCACAGTCTAAAGTCAAATTCAATGAATTAGTTCTTGTAAATGAACAAACAGAGAAATCTAAATAGACTCGGCAACTTAGTACAGAAGTGGGACGGTCAACAGAGGGTGCTCAGCACCAGTGGAAGATATTGCTGTTAGGCACATAGGGCCAATAGAGGGTGCTCTTACCAGTCACTGCAACCAGACACTCAGCACCAGAGCGACTGCACCAATAGAAATAGCCATTGGGCACACAGCACCAATAGAATTAGCCATTGGGCACTCAACACCAATTGGGAAAAGCTGTAGAACAGTTAGCACCAATAGGGACCAGCTATTGGGCACTCAGGGTCAAAATATTGGGCATTCAAAACCAATAGTAGGTGTAGGTATCAGTCACAGCACCAATAGTGGGTGTAGGTATCAGATACAGCACCAATAGGGGGTGTAGCTATCAGATACAGCACCAATAGTGGGTGTAGGTATCAGATACAGCACCAATAGGGGGTGTAGGTATCAGATACAGCACCAATAGGGGGTGTAGCTATCAGATACAGCACCAATAGTGGGTGTAGCTATCAGTCACTGCACCAATAGTGGGTGTAGGTATCAGATACAGCACCAATAGTGGGTGTAGGTATCAGATACAGCACCAATAGTGGGTGTAGGTATCAGATACAGCACCAATAGTGGGTGCAGCTATCAGTCACTGCACCAATAGTGGGTGTAGGTATCAGATACAGCACCATAGAAGATAGGAGCAGGAGTAGGCCATTCAGCCCCTCGAGCCTGCTCCGCCATTTAATGAGATCATGGCTGATCATCCAAATTCAGTACCCTGTCCCTGCTTTCTCCCCATATCCCTTGATCCCCTTAGCCTTAAGAAATATATCTAACTCCTTCTTGAATATATTTAATGAATTGGCCTCAATGGCCTTCTGTGGTAGAGAATTCCACAGGTTCACCACTCTCTGGGTGAAGAAATTCCTCCTCATCTTAGTCCTAAATGGCTTACCCCTTATCCTTAGACTGTGACCCCTGGTTCTGGACTCCCCTGCCATCGGGAACATCCTTCCTGCATATAGTCTGTCTAGTCCTGTTAGAATTTTATAAGTTTCAATGAGATCCCCTCTCATTCTTCTAAACTCTAGCGAATATAAGCCTAATCGACCCAATCTCTCTTCATGTCATTCCTGCCATCCCAGGTATCAGTCTGGTGAATCTTCGCTGCACTCCCTCCATGGCAAGAACATCCTTCCTCAGATAAGGCGACCAAAACTGCACACAATACTGAAGGTGTGGTCTCACCAAGGCCCTGTACAACTGCAGCAAGACATCCTTGCTCCTGTACTCGAATCCTCTCGCTATGAAGGCCAACATACCATTTGCCTTCTTAACCGCCTGCTGCACCTGCATGCTTACCTTCAGCGACTGGTGCACAAGGACACCCAGGTCTCGTTGCACTTCCCCTTCTCCCAATCTATTGCCATTCAGATAATAATCTGCCTTCTTGTTTTTGCCACCAAAGTGGATAACCTCGCATTTATCCACATTATACTGCATCTGCCATGCATCTGCCCAATCACCCAACCTGTCCAAATCATACTGGAGTTTCTCTGCATCCTCCTCACAGCACACATGCCCACCCAGCTTTGTGTCATCTGCAAACTTGGAGATATTACATCTAGTTCCCTCGTCTAGATCATTAAAATATATTGTGAATAACTGGGGTCCTAGCATCGATCCCTGCGGTACCCCACTAGTCACTGCCTGCCACTCGGAAAAAGACCCGTTTATTCCAACTCTTTGCTTCCTGTCTGCCAACCAGTTCTCTATCCAAGTCAGTACCTTACCCCCAATCCCATGTGCTTTAACTTTGCACGCTAATCTCTTATGCGGGATGTCGTAAGAATGAGCCTTACGCGTGGTGAACTTAAAGTAAGCTTTAATCAACTAAAAAGGTGCTACATACAAAAGAGGTCTTACTCTATGCCTCTCCAGGATCCAACTGATCAGTCCAGTATTTATCCTGGACTAATCACAGGAAGTGATGCAATAAAGTTCGAGTCACAGGAAGCTGTATTGTGTTACCACATTCTCCCCCCCCCAAAAGATTAGGAGGCCGGGATGCTCCCTCCATTTCGTAGCCGCCGGACGAGGGAGAGCCGCACCCGTTTGGGTTCTCGTAGCGGTAGAGGGCCCCTAGCCCGTTTACCCGCCGTGGGCCGTGGACCAGAGTCCGAGTGATCCAGCCCGCTCTGTGAGGGGTCAGGACGATCCTGACTGTGTACTGGTGCCCGAACGGGTGTCGGGCAGGGCTGTGGCAGATCCGTTTCCGAGCGTATGGTACGGGGTGGATCGTGGCTGCGCGTGCGAGCCCCGACGGGCTCATAGTCAGTCTGCCCCAGGTCGGCACGCTGGAGTGAGGTACCAGCCGGCGTCAGATCCAGATCGTGATGAGAGGCACCTGGCGAGCCCAGAGATGTGCCTGGTACAATATCATCCCCTGGTGTCCCTCTATGTTTCGGCGGGCAGGGAGCCAGATCCCGCAATGACACGGTAGATTCCCGACCGTCAGGATACCGAATATAGGCGTAGGTAGGGTTGACGTCAGTGAGCTCAACCTCATCTACCAGGGGGTCATTCTTAGACTGTAGTTAAGGCAGCAGACCGAGGTCTGGGCACTGTATAAAGGTCTGCATTTCTTTTTGCCAGATCTAGAGAGCAAGCCATGTCATAAGCTCTCTGAAGCTCAAGTGTCTTACTTTCCAGTAGACGCTGGCGTATAAATGGGGAGGCAAGCCCGCAGATGAAAGCATCACGGATCATTTCTTCACGGTACAGCTCAGCTGAGGCCGCCTGAAAGTTACAGTCCATACTAAGTCTGCGAAGCTCTTGGAGGAATTTATCAATGGATTCCTCCGGCCCTTGTTGGGCTGTAGCTAGTAGATGTCTGGCATAGACCTCATTCGGTGTCTTAGTATATAGTCTTTTAAGCGTCCAAATTGCCTCCTCGTAACTGCCCCATTCCTCAACATACTGAAATACATTCGGAGTGACACAGTTGATGAGTATCCGCAACTTTGAGTCATCATCAGCCTTGCAATATTCGAGAAAATTGTCAAACGTGCGATACCAGTGTTTCCACACCTTACCGGCTGCTGGGGTGTTTGGGTCCAAGTCAAGACGCGATGGTTTAAGGATGTTTTCCATGATGGGTGATTCCCTGGATCCTTAGTTCCGAGTTCGTCCAAAAAGTTTGAGTGCGAAGTTTTTCAAAGTTGATTAAATTGTCGTAAGAATGAGCCTTACGCGTGGTGAACTTAAAGTAAGCTTTAATCAACTAAAAAGGTGCTACATACAAAAGAGGTCTTACTCTATGCCTCTCCAGGATCCAACTGATCAGTCCAGTATTACAGGAAGTGATGCAATAAAGTTCGAGTCACAGGAAGCTGTATTGTGTTACCACACGGGACCTTATCGAAAGCCTTCTGAAAGTCCAAATACACCACATCCACTGGTTCTCCCTTATCTATTCTACCAGTTACATCCTCAAAAAATTCCAGTAGATTAGTCAAGCACGATTTACCTTTTGTAAATCCATGTTGTCTTTGTCCGATCCTGTCACTGTTTTCCAAGTGCTCTGCTATTACATCTTTTATAATGGACTCTAGCATTTTCCCCACTACTGATGTCAGGCTTACCGGTCTATAATTCCCCGTTTTCTCTCTACCACCTTTTTTGAATAGTGGGGTTACATTAGCTACCCTCCAATCCATCAGTCACAGCACCAATAGTGGGTGTAGCTATCAGATACAACACCAATAGTGGGTGTAGCTATCAGATACAGCACCAATAGTGGGTGTAGGTATCAGATACAACACCAATAGTGGGTGTAGCTATCAGATACATCACCAATAGTGGGTGTAGCTATCAGATACAGCACCAATAGTGGGTGTAGCTATCAGATACAACACCAATAGTGGGTGTAGCTATCAGATACAGCACCAATAGTGGGTGTAGGTATCAGATACAACACCAATAGTGGGTGTAGCTATCAGATACAACACCAATAGTGGGTGTAGCTATCAGATACAGCACCAATAGTGGGTGTAGCTATCAGATACAACACCAATAGTGGGTGTAGGTATCAGACACAGCACCAATAGTGGGTGTAGGTATCAGACATTCAGCGCTAATTAAGACATGCTATTAGGCACGGCACCAATAGTATGCTGACTGCTCAGTGAATGTCTATGACGAGTAAGAACTTGTTTTTAGTCCATTAGCAGGTCTGATATAATGAGACCTGCTTATGTTAAAGTTAATTTGGAGAATGAAGGCTGGGATATGTTTTGGATGTTGGTTCTGGCTGTACTAGTGGAAGGTGATATGATACCTGAAGCTAACTTTCGCCAGCCCTTTGGGCAGGCAGAGCATTCTGGGCATTTTCCCTTCTCTTTCCGCCTGAGGGTTTAAAGTGTTTGAAGGTGAAGCTCGCGGCTGCTGTGGGTGGTGTATCCCTTTATTGCAGATGTGACAGCTGAGAACCAGTCCTTTCCTGTGGGGGCTCTGTGGAGGGGAGGCTTGTGCCATTTGTATTATTGTGGTGTGACCTTGGAAGACAGATGTATTTTTGTGCGGTATTAAGTTAGCCTCTAAGAACGCACCACCAACCCCCTTACTCCTTCTCAGGTTCCCTGGGCTTTGCAACTTCTAAAACCAAGAGCAGAGGTCAATGGCCACTACCAAGGCCAATGTTTTCCAGGAAGTACATGAAGGTTCTTCAATAGATACTTCCACTCTAATTATCTGTCTGCCCTTTGCTTGGCAATGCACTGTTAAGAGAGGAGGACATTTCCAGTGATAGAGGATGAATTGCAGCGTTGCTGGGATTGGAAGGATTTATATCTGACACTGTCCCCAGGAATTTGTTTGGTTACCTTAGAGAGTCGGAGCGGAATTTCATAGAGTTTTTGCTAAATTGGCTTCAGGTCATTTTTTTTTGTTGCCTTTTCCCAGGAGATTGTGTGACTAAGTGAGTGGGTCAATAGTACACATGGCTGCACCATATCTAGATGAGATGGATCATTTCCCATTCATCTTTTCATATGATCCCAGGCCACCACCAATGCCAATATTATCTGGTTTCAGAAATTGCATGTTCAATAGAGGCACTCACTCTAATTTTCCATCCCTCCCACAGGGAGGTATGTGGCCGTTGCTTAGCAATCCTCTGTGTGAGTGGAGTGTAAGATTGAGCCTGCATGTTCTTAACTCAATGGTGCTGTGCATCAGTGCTCCCTCATGCATCACTGCCATGTCGCCGTCTTGTCTTTCATCTTACCCTCTTCCTCTGAGCCCAGTGATATCTGTGGTGTAAGAAAGAACTATCACGCCTCATCTGCCTGGGCTGGTAATGATAAGCCTAGCTCTGTGGAGACTTGATCCACCGTGGATTACATATAGACAATTACTCAAATTTAGGACAGCTCTGAAAAGGTACTATGAACCAGTGGATGCGCTGAGGACCCAAACAGCCTCTTAAGCTGGTCGCTGAAACATAACCATTTGACTCAGGCGGGCGCCTCATATATGCAAATCGGGGTCCTGTTGCTCAGTCAAGGCAATTTTAACGGCCTACTAGCTGGACCATTCACTGAGGGGAGAGAGAACAATAAAGAGAGGTGGAGGGAAAAGGGAGGAGAGAGGAGAGGAGGGAGAACAGAAAGAGGGTAAAGAGAGAGAGACTATGCTGGGGAACTCTTGACGTGGCATTATCAATGTCTTGTGCATTGAATTCACACAAGTGACTGTTGACTTTTACTGAGGATTAATGCCTACTGTGTCCATCCAATCCAATTACTGTAGTTGAATAATCTGTTCTCCTAATACCTTTTCAAACTGTGTTCGTCTTGATTATGTGCCAGGACGTTTACGATCTATGTCAGCCATTCAAAGTGACATGGAACTGAAATTTTCTTTGGCTCCTGGAGCCGAGCAGTGGATTGCGAAGCTGGCCCGAGGACTGTGAATTCCAGCCACAGCAGCCAAGCTTGGTTTTAGTCTGGATCTGTGGATATGCAGGCTTTGTGCCAGTGTCTCTGAGACCTATGCGTGCCTTACTCCCTCCTGCACAGAGGTATCCAAATGGCAAAGACTATCGCTCGGTTTTAACACCTGTCTGGGGTCTTGTTTTGAAGCCCACTCTTCAGGCATGCGCAGGCCTCGCAAACCTTTATGAACCTGAAGGACTGCTGTCCAATTTTGCAGGTTCAAATGAGGCTGCACTCACAGTGCAGTACCAGGCTGGTGATTGAGAAGACCATTGCGCTTTCACTGCCTAGATAGCTCCAAAGAGGGTCTCCAGAATTATCAGTGCCTGCTGTGCTTGTCACAATTTTGCCATCCAGGAAGGGCTTCAGTATGACATGGCTGAAGAGGACGAGATGGCTCCGGAGGATCCTGAACTTCAGGGAGCAGAACATCCAAACAAAGGAGTCCTCGCTGACAGCTGCAAGGGACATCGGAGAGCAGATACTCTCAGAAGTCTTCTCTATGTGATTCAGTCAGCTTGAACACCAGAGCATGATTTCCTTCTCCTCCACTTGCAAATAAAGAAATATCCCCTCATGCCAATACCCGTCCTACTACATGATAACAAATGCGATACCACTCTATGGTCTGACGTGACTTTGCCAATAATCATCACTGTAATGTATTATCACATGGTTTGTCACATGGTTAAGTAAGGGAGGAATTCACAATATTGAAGTGAACACACCTGATGTTGAAGAACTAGGCATCTACATTATCTATGCCACTAGCAGCAATGCTAGCAGTCGTGAGAAAGACTTCTGTACAAAACCTTTGATCAATGACCAATATATTGATATGTGTATCGACACAGCGGCGGACTGCTCGATCATGAGCAAGGACACATATGAGAGTAAGTTTAATAGAAACATAGAAACATAGAAACTAGGAGCAGGAGTAGGCCATTCGGCCCGTCGAGCCTGCTCCACCATTCAACACGGTGGCATAGTGGTTAGCACTGGTGCCTCACAGCGCCAGAGACCCGGGTTCGAATCTGACCTCGGGTGACTGTCTGTGTGGAGTTTGCACATTCTCCCCGTGTCTGCGTGGGTTTCCTCCGGGTGCTCCGGTTTCCTCCCACAGTCCAAAAATGTGTGGGTTAGGTTGATTTGGCTATGATAAATTGACCCTTAGTGTTAGGGGGGATTAAATATGTGGGGTTATGGGGATAGGATGGGATATGTTAGGGGGAATTAAATACGTGGGGTTACGTGGGATATGTGTACTGTGGGGATTAAAGCAGGGACAGGGTACTGGATTTGGATGATCAGCCATGATCGTATTTAATGGCGGAGCAGGCTCGACGGGCCGAATGGCCTACTCCTGCTCCTAGATTCTATGTTTCTATGTTTCTATGTTTCAATACGATCATGGCTGATCATCCAAATCCAGTACCCTGTCCCTGCTTTCTCACACAGAATCCCCATCGAGCCTGCACTGACACATATCCCACCCTATCCCCGTAACCCCACGTATTTAATTCCTCCTAACATATCCCTTCCTATCCTATCCCCGTAACCCCACATATTTAATCCCCCCCTAACACTAAGGGTCAATTTATCATAGCCAAATCAACCTAACCCGCACATTTTTGGACTGTGGGAGGAAACCGGAGCACCCGGAGGAAACCCACGCAGACACGGGGAGAATGTGCAAACTCCGCACAGACAGTCACCCGAGGCCAGATTCGAACCCGGGTCCCTGGCGCTGTGAGGCACCAGTGCTAACCACTATGCCACCGTGTTGCCCACTTACAAAAAGTACCATGGAGTTAAAAACCTACTCCGGAGAAATCCTAGAGACATGTGGACAAATGGAATGTACAGTTCAGCACAACGGCCAGTCAGTAAAGCTGCCTATTATTGTAACGAGCTACAACAACAGGCCGACTCTCATGGGCAAAGACCGGTTGAGAAAGTTAAAACTAGACTGGAAAAACATCTTCAGTGTAGATGCTACGAAGATGTGACTCGATACAATGTTGATCAAGTACGAAGCATGTTCACAGACAGTTATGAGGACATCACTGGGTATGACGTGCGTATCCGCATCAAGTCCAACGCGAAGCCTGTCTATTGTAAGGCAAGGACGGTCCCCTATGCGTTGAAAAGTCAGGTGGAGGAAGAGCTAGAGAAACTGAGAGAGAACGGAGTGCTAGTAAAAACTGACAAAAGTGAATGGGCTACCCCGATTGTGGTAGTGTTCAAAGCAGACAAAACTGTTCGCTTGTGCGGTAACTACAAAGTTACTATCAACCAAGCAGTTGACGATGAGCAGTACCCGTTACCTACATCACAAGATTTGTATGCAGCCCTCTCTGGGTCAAAGGTTTTCTCTAAGCTTGACCTGTTGCACGCTTATGCTCAGCTGAATGTTGACAAAGAGAGTCAACAGGATCTCACTATCAACACACACAAGGGACTGTACTCATACACCAAGCTGCCGAATGGTGTAAAGTCCTCCCCCAAAATCTTCCAGGCTACGATGGATAAGATTTTGCAAGGAATTCCAAATTGCTTATGCAATCAAGACGATGTGCTGATCGTAACAAGCAGTGAGGAAGAAAATCTAGAAGTGTTAGATTTAATGGCCCAGAAATTGATCTCGCTCTGTTCCCGCGGGGGTAAGCCTTTCCCGCGATGTCTCACCTCGCTTATGCTTTTTCTGATCCAGCTCGCACGAAATTGATGTTCCAGACATCAGCTGTGCTGGGCTTGCGTATCCCAGCGGCGTAGTTAATTCGTGCGAGCTGTGGGATCACGTGACTCAGTTAGAGCCAATGGCAGCACACCATCTTCCATTCATAAGTCTCACAGCATAGCTGAGAGACTTATGAATCTTACACCCCCCCAAAATAACAGCTAAACCTCAATTAAATTTAAAAAAAAACCCATCACATTAATAAAATAAGTATAGTTAATTAAATTAACCATTTTAAATAAAAAATTAAATTTTTGAAAAAATTTAAAATCTTTTAAAAAGTTATAAAAATAAACTTACCTGTCTTTAAAGTCTATAAAAAAGATATACCTGTAAAAAAAAATTCAAAAAAATACTTAATTCACTACTTACCTTCTTAAAAGCGGGTCTTACTCCTCCTTTTTACATTTCCAAAATCTTCAGTACTTACCTGCGCGTCCAAAGCATGAAGTGCACAGCGTGCGCGCAGCCTGTAGCGCGCACGCGATGCACTCCGGCCCCGCCCCCTTTTCGGAAGAGCAATTGCCGGTTTTCAGCGCATGCGCAGGGCATGCAGAAAACCGGCAATTGGAGTGGGAATACGCGAGAGTATGCAGTGCGTACTCTCGCGTCCCGGGATCAATTTTCGGCCCATTGCTTCAAAGGTTGAATTCCCACAATGTCAAATTGAAAAGGAGCAAATGTGCTTTTGTGCAGCCCGGGGTTGTGTACCTTGGTCTGAAAGTTGTTGCAAATGGCTTGCAACCAGTGAAGGAAAAGGTTGATGCTGTCATCAATGATCCAAAGCCACAGAACGTGTTAAGATCTTTCCTTGGAATGGTCCAGTACTATGCACGTTTCTTACCTGAGTTTGCGACCATGTTAGATCCATTGCACGAGCTCCTCAAGGATGTCCAGTGGAAGTGGACAAAAACGCAACAGGAAGCTTACGACGCTTGTAAGAGAAGTCTCTCTAGCGATGCTCTACTTGTGCACTAAGACACAGAGCGGGAGCTTAAGTTAGCGTGTGATGCTTCTAGCTATGGTGTGGGAGCTGTTATAAGCCATGGAATGGATGACGGCCAAGAGAAACCAATCGTGTTCGCATCGCGAACCCTCACAAAGAGCGAAAGAAATTACGCGCAAATTGAAAAGGAAGCACTCGTCATAGTGTTTGGAATCATGAAATTCCAACAGTTCCTGATCAGCAGAAAGTTTACCCTGATAACTGATCACAAACCGTTCCTAGCAATATTGAAGCCCAAATCTGCCATCCCTGCAATGGCTGCATCAAGAATGCAAAGTTGGGCAGTGTTATTGTCACAATATGACTACACGATTGAATATCTCACTTCAAAGTAAAACGCAATCACAGATGCCTTGTCCAGGTTGCCACATAAAGACTCATGTGTTGGGGAGAGAAGGTGAGATTTTCACGCTAGGTGCAGTTGACAAATACTTTCCTGTGAATGCAACTGAAATTGCAAATGAGACTCAAAAGGACTCAGTACTGAAAAGAGTGTATGAAAACACCTTGAATGGATGGTCTGATCAGTGTCTGAACACAGAGTTGAAACCGTTCCATAACCGTCGTACAGAATTGTCTTGTGAGCAAGGTTGTATCAAGTGGGGCAACAGAGTGGTGGTACCTACTTTTTTGTGTTCGGAACCAGAACAAAACAGCCGGAAATTGGTTCAACACCAAAACCTTTTGTAAGGAGATCAGGAAGGCTCCGCAAACCTGTTATTAAACTGGATTTATAGTTCATTTGTAGCATTTGCAGTTGATTTAAAAGAAAAAAAGCCAGGAGTTTTTGTTATGTGGTTCATGTAATGCTGGGAAAGGTGGGACCATAGTTTTGTTGTATTTGAGAGGGGAATATTTACATTTTTTTTAAGGGGAAAGCATTGTAATGTATTATCACATGGTTTGTCACATGGTTTAGTATGAGCATGCTCAGTTCGCTCTGGCACCTTGACTAGCAACTCATCCTGTCTCTGTCCTTTATTTGTTTGACCCACATATATTACAATCACTTGAGTGATTATGTCAGCACAGAATGTGTACTCCCTTTCAGGATCGGACTAGTCATATGGGAGATCGGGAGATTTCCTGAGTGCTCATGTGAATGGTTCTGTGGCACTGTATTATCGGCACCCTCCCACTTTGAATCTGTGAGGATCCTGCACCCCTTCTGGGAGCTGGTCCACCTCTGCTCCCTTTCCTATATGACTATGATCTCCATGGATAACAAAATATAATGTAAGCACATGTTCTACTTTAATACAATAATGGCCAAGTGTAAACAGTACCATTACTCTTTCCTAACTCCTTGCTTCCCCTGGGTGTCTTTCTATGTCCTAGTCTGCTATTCCTTGTAAGTGCCAGGACTGTAGCAGCTGGTCAGCTCCTCATACTTTACAGAAGAGTCATGGGACTGAGGTGGTCCTCTTCTCATGACAGCTGGCTGCTGGCTACATATCTGGAGGATGCTCCTGAGATGCCTGGTCTTACCACTGGCGTGGTGCCGGAGGCATGGCAAGTCTTGCTGTCCTGAGAGATGACTGTATCTCTTCGCTGTATGGACTCCAGCTGCCGTCATTCCACTGGGCCCTGGATCTGTAGCTCCTCTGACCAGTAGGATGTCTGGTCTAATGGCAGCTATCAGATCCCAAAATGTTTGAGATACAGCAGTCACCAGAGTCTGGAAGCCGCGATCCATGCCCCCTGTTGCCTCCAGAGCTGCAGCACTTCCTGGAAGTGGAGGCATTGAATGGCCCCAGACTGCTTCTTTGCTGGGGACCTGCTGCAGATTTCATTGCTGCCTGCAAGGAAGACCAGGCTTCCATGACGTTGTTTCAAAAAGAGCTGTAGACTCGCGAGTCACACCTATCAGTTGCCGCACATCCTGGTAGATTGTCCTCAGAGCCTGAATGTAGGTATGAAGTTCTTCAAACCTCCTTCTTTTCAGGCGAGTACCCATGAGTTATGGGTCCCACAAATCTGAAGCCAGAGGTAGCCTTCTTCTCAGTCTCCATTAGGAAGGGGCACATTCTACCTCACTTCCCACTCGCTCACACCCACCCTTACTCATTCCTCACTATTAGTCTACAACAATAATTTTCATTTATATAGCCCCTTTAATGTAGGAAAATGCCCCAAGGCACTTCACAGAAATGTAGCAAGACAAAAATTGACACCGAGCCAAAGATAGGTAACGTCCTCTAACGTATCCACCAGCTGCACCACTTACATGGAAACATTCTCCACTGCCTGGATGAGATCAATACTCTATAATCATTTTGCTGTTGATAACTGGGCCTTGAGATCAGGATCCCTATGACCCTCAGCTAGGGCAGTCACTTCTCCATCCTCAGTGAGGCAAGGTTGGCTCCTCCTCCTCCTCTCCCAGCTCCTCCTGCTCATTGGTGCCTGGTGTGTAACCCTGTGATATTCCCTCTGCCAATTGCATTCTCCCATGAATCTGGTGCAGGAGTAGTCACTCTGGAGGTGCCAGGCTGTTCTTGGAATTTGCCATCTTCTGACAAGCGACATCACCCACTAGAAGGGTTACAAAGGGAAGACTCTTAGGTGATTGGACTCTCAAGAGGTAACTTTAAAGATGTGATGGAGCAATGATAGGGAACTTTAAAATTAAGGTGAACGCCCATAGACTATAACAGCTCATTTCACCACAGACGATCCCTCCCATCACCAAACTTTTCCTGGAAGCTTGCCTCCAACTTCCCCACCTCCCACTGCCTTTCCTGCATTACCCTGATGAGTTGAAGAGTTTCCTCCTAATGCACACTTAGTGGTCGAATAGTTACAGTACCCCCTCCCTCCACCGTGACAGTTCTTTGCCACTGATTGTGGGCAACCTTTTCTTTTGCAAGGAGAATACAGATGAAGCACCCTGGTGCCTCCATCCATTCCATGGTGAGAAGCATGCTATCTAGCAATCTCTTGTCTTTTCAGTGAAACACCTTGGTCTCAGCCACTGGGAGACAGCACAGTGGCATGGTGGGAAATGTGTGTGTGTAGGGCATGAGGTAATTGTCAACATTAACTGTTACATCAATCTTATCATTGACACTGTGAGTACTTGGTAGATATGGAGGTGACTTTTCTTTTAATTCATTTTTGGGATATGTGCATCGCTGGCAAGGCCAGTATTTATTGCCCATCCCTAGCTGCCCTTGAGAAGGCGGTGGACCTTCTTCTTGAACCACTGCAGTCCGTGTGGTGAAGGTACTCCCACAATGCTGTTAGGGAGGGAGTTTCAGTATTTTGACCCAACGATAATGAAGAAACAGCGATATATGTCCAAGTCGGAATGGTGTGTCACTTAGAGGGGATCTTGGAGGTTATGGTGTTTCCATGCACCTGCTGCCTTTGTTCTAGGTGATGGAGGTCGCGAGTTTGGGAGGTACTGTAGAAGAAGCGTTTCTGATTTGCTGCAGTGCATCTTGTAGATGGTACACAATGAAGCCACGGTACGCCGGTGGTGGAGGGAGTGAATGTTTAAGGTGGTGGATGGGGTGCCAATCAAGCAGGTGCTTTGACCTGGATGGTGTCGAGCTTCTTGAGTGTTGTTGGAGCTGCACTCATCCAGGCAAGTGGAGAGTATTCCATCACACTCCTTACTTGTGCCTTGTAGGTGGTGGAAATGCTTTGGGGAGTCAGGAGGTGAGACACTCGCCACAGAATACCTAGCCTCTGACCTGCTCTTGTAGCCACAGTATTTATGTGGCTGGTCCAGTTAAGTTTCTGGTCGATGGTGACCGCCCCAGGAATTTTTTTAATTCATTTATGGGATGTGGGCGTCGCTGGCAAAGCCAGCATTTATTGCCTATCCCTAATTGCCCTTGAGAAGGTGGTGGTGAGCTGCCTTCTTGAACCGCTGCAGTCCGTGTGGTGAAGCTACTCCCACAGTGTTGTTAGGGAGGGAGTTCCAGGATTTTGACCCAGCGATGATGAAGGATCGGCGATATATTTCCAAGTCAGGATGGTGTGTGACTTGAAGGGGAACTTGGATGTGGTGGTGTTCCCATGTGCCTGCTGCTCTTGTCCTTCTAGGTGGAAGAGGTCGCAGGGTTTGGGAGGTGCTGCCGAAGAAGCCTTGGCGAGTTGCTGCAGTGCATCTTGTAGATGGTACACACTGCAGCCACGGTACGCCGGTGGTGGAGGGAGTGAATGTTTAAGGTGGTGGATGGGGTGCTAATCAAGCGGGCTGCTTTGTCCTGGATGGTGTCGAGCTTCTTGAGTGTTGCTGCAGCTGCACTCATCCAGGCAAGTGGAGAGTATTCCATCACACTCCTTACTTGTGCTTTGTAGATGGTGGAAAGGCTTTGGGGAGTCAAGAGGTGAGACACTCGCCGCAGAATACCTAGCCTCTGACCTGCTCTTGTTGCCACAGTATTTATGTGGCTGGTCCAGTTAAGTTTCTGGTCAATGGTGACCCCCCAGGATGTTGATGGTGGGGGATTCGGCGATGGTAATGCCGTTGAATGTCAAGGGGCGGTGGTTAGACTCTCGCTTGTTGGAGATAGTCATTGCCTGGTACTTCTGTGGCGCGAATGTCATCTGCCACTTATCAGCCCAAGCCTGAACGTTGTCCAGGTCTTGTTGCATGCGGGCATGGACTGCTTCATTATCTGAGGAGCTGTGAATGGCGCTGAACACTGTGCAGTCATCTGCGAACATCCCCATTTCTGACCTTATGTTGGAGGGAAGGTCATTGATGAAGCAGCTGAAGATGGCTGGGCCTAGGACACTGCCCTGAGGAACACCTGCAGCGATGTCCTGGGGCTGTGATGATTGACCTTCAACCACCACAACCATCTTCCTTTGTGCTAGGTATGACTCCAGCCAGTGGAGCGTTTTCCCCCCGATTCCCATTGACTTTAATTTACTAGGTCTCCTTGGTGTCACACTCGGTCAAATGCTGCCTTGATGTCAAGTGCCGTCACTCTCACCTCACCTCTGGAATTCATCCCCTTTGTCCATGTTTGGATCAAGGCTGTAATGAGCTCTGGAGCTGAGTGGTCCTGACAGAACTCAAACTGAGCACTTGTGAGCAGGTCATTGGTGAGTATGTGCTGTTTGATTGCACAGTTGATGACTCCTTCCATCACTTTGTTGATGTTTGAGAGTAGACTGATAGGACGGTAATTGGCTGGTTTGGATTTGTTCTGCTTTTTGTAGACAGGACATACCTGGGCAATTTTTCCCATTGTCAGTTAGATGCCAGTGTTGTAGCTGTATTGGAACAGCTTGGCTAGAAGCACGATTATTTCTGGAGCACTGCTCTTCAGCACTGAAGCCGGGATGTTGTCGGGACCCGTAGCCTTTGCAGTGCCCAGTGCAGTCAGCCGTTTCTTGACATCACGTGGAGTGAATCGAATTGGCTGAAGACTGGTATCTGTGATGGTGGGATCTCAGGAAGAGGCTAAGAAGGAGCTATGATCATCCACTTGGGACTTCTGGCTGCAGATGGTTGTGAATGCTTCAGCCTTGTCCTTTTCGCTCACGTGCTGGGCTCCACCATCATTGAGGATGGGGATGTTCATGGAGCCTCCTCCTCCGATTAGTTGTTTAATTGTCCATTACCATGCTTCCAGAATTCTTTTAGGATGTGCATGGGTATTTGTGGCGTCACTTACTATGACCAACCTTGTCAGACCATTAAACCATTTCTGGCACTTTGCTGCTTTATGTGGGGGTGGACTAGCCAGCATCAGTCACGCTCTCCTCCCACTCTGCCATTCAAGGTCTCCAACTCCTGTCTCTCTGTATTCAGCCCGCTCACTCCCTCTCTCTCCCACTCACTGTCCCACTCTCTCCCACTCTTTCTCTCCCACTCTCTGTATTCAGCCGGCACACTCCCTATCTCTCCCACTCAATGTTCCTTTCTCTCTCCCGCTCTTTCTCTCCCTCTCTCTCTTTATTCATGATGCGGAGATGCCGGTGCTGGACTGGGGTGGACAAAAATGAGAAGTCGCACAACACCAGGTTATAGTCCAACAGTTTTATTTGAAATCACAAGCTTTCGGAGCTTACGTGGCCCCTCCTCAGGTGAAGTAAAGAAATACAGAATCGACAAAGCATATATAGATAGAGAACAATGCATGTGTAACTTACAATGGCGGACGACTACATTTAAATCATCCTGACTGTTTATCTGCCGAGGTGTGACAAAAGGCAATCAGGTCAGCCAGGAAGGTACCACATCAAAGACATAGCAAGATACAACTGAGACAATGAGGTGGAGTCACAGGGGGTCCAATGTGTCAAAAGCCGCAGTCGGTATGGGAAACGATAAACTTTAAAATTTTTACTTTTTTACTGGGAATCACATCTGTGAACAAGCCAACGACGACTCGAGTCTGGATCACGTCATGTATCGTGACATAAACCCAAGATCCCGGTTGAGGCCGTCCTCATGAGTGTGGAACTTGGCTATCAGTTTCTGCTCGATGATTTTGCGTTGTCGTGTGTTTCTAAGGCCGCCTTGGAGAACGCTTACCCGCAGATCCGAGGCTGAATGTCCTTGACTGCTGAAGTGTTCCCCGACTGGAAGGGAACACTCCTGCCTGGTGATTGTTGCGCGGTGTCCGTTCATACGTTGTCTCAGTGTCTGCATGGTCTCGGCGAGACCATGCAGACACTGAGACAACGTATGAACGGACACCGTGCAACAATCACCAGGCAGGAGTGTTCCCTCCCAGTCGGGGAACACTTCAGCAGTCAAGGACATTCAGCCTCGGATCTGCGGGTAAGCGTTCTCCAAGGCGGCCTTAGAAACACACGACAACGCAAAATCATCGAGCAGAAACTGATAGCCAAGTTCCGCACTCATGAGGACGGCCTCAACCGGGATCTTGGGTTTATGTCACGATACATGACGTGATCCAAACTCGAGTCGTCATTGGCTTGTTCACAGATGTGATTCCCAGTAAAAAAGTAAAAATTTTAAAGTTTATCATTTCCCATACCGACTGCGGCTTTAGACACATTGGACCCCCTGTGACTCCACCTCATTGTCTCAGTTGTATCTTGCTATGTCTTTGATGTGGTACCTTCCTGGCTGACCTGATTGCCTTTTGTCACACCTCGGCAGATAAACAGTCAGGATGATTTAAATGTAGTCGTCCGCCATTGTAAGTTACACATGCATTGTTCTCTATCTATATATGCTTTGTCGATTCTGTATTTCTTTACTTCACCTGAGGAAGGGGCCACGTAAGCTCCGAAAGCTTGTGATTTCAAATAAAACTGTTGGACTATAACCTGGTGTTGTGCGACTTCTCCTCTTTATTCAGTCAGCACACTCCCTCTCTCTCACTCACTGTCCCTCTCTCTCTCGTTATTCAGTCAGCACACTCCCTCTCTCTCTCACACTGTCTCTCTCTCTCTTTATTCAGTCAGCTCACTCCCTCTCTCTCACTGTCCCTCTCTCTCTCTTTATTCAGTCAGCACACTCCCTCTCTCTCTCTCTCTCACTGTCCCTCTCTCTCTTTATTCAGTCAGCACACTCCCTCTCTCTCTCTCTCACTGTCCCTCTCTCTCTTTATTCAGTCAGCACACTCCCACTCTCTCTCACTCACTGTCTCTCTCTGCTCTTTATTCAATCAGCACACTCCATCTCTCTCACTCACTGTCCCCCTCTCTCTCTTTATTCAGTCAGCACACTCCCCCTCTCTCTCTCTCACTGACCCTCTCTCTCTCTTTATCAGTCAGCACTCTCCCTCTCTCTCTCCCACTGTCCCTCTCTCTCTTTATTCAGTCAGCACACTCCCTCTCTCTCTCTTACTGTCTCTCTCTCTCTTTATTCAGCCAGCACACTCTCCCTCTCTCTCACTCACTGTCACTCTCTCTTTATTCAGTCAGCACACTCCCTCTCTCTCTCACTCACTGTCCCTCTCTCTCTCTTTATTCAGTCAGCACACTCCCTCTCTCTCTCTCACTGTCCCTCTTTGCCTTTATTCAGTCAACACACTCCCTCTCTCTCTCTCACTAACTGTCCCTCTCTCTCTTTATTCATGATGTGGAGATGCTAACTTACCTGACGAAGGAGCGAACTGCTTCGAAAGCTTGTAAAATTAAATAAATCTGTTGGACTATAACCTGGTGTTGTGCGACTTCTCATTTTTGTCCACCCCAGTCCAACGCCGGCATCTCCACATCATGATCTCTTTATTCAGTCAGCACACTCCCTCTCTCTCTCTCACTGTCCCTCTTTCTCTTTATTCAGTCAACACACTCCCTCTCTTTCTCTCACTCACTGTCCCTCTCTCTCTTTATTCAGTCAGCAGACTCCCTCTCTCTCTCACTCTCCCTCTCTCTCTTTATTCAGTCAGCACACTCCCTCTCTCTCTCTCTACTCAGTGTCTCACTCTCTCTTTGTTCAGTCAGCACACTCCCTCTCTCTCTCACTCACTGTACCTCACTCTCTTTATTCAGTCAGCACACTCCCTCTCTCTCTCTCACTGTCTCTCTCTATATTCAGTCAGCACACTCCCTCCCTCTCTCTCTCTCACTGTCCCTCTTTCTCTTTATTCAGTCAGCACACTCCCTCTCTCTCTCCCACTGTCCCTCTCTCTCTTTATTCAGTCAGAACACTCCCTCTCTCTCTCTCTCCCACTGTCCCTCTCTCTCTTTATTCAGTCAGCACACTCCCTCTCTCTCTCTTACTGTCTCTCTCTCTTTTTCAGTCAGCAGACTCCCTCTCTCTCTCACTCTCCCTCTCTCTCTTTATTCAGTCAGCGCACTCCCTCTCTCTCTAATCAGTGTCTCACTCTCTCTTTGTTCAGTCAGCACACTCCCTCCCTCTCTCTCTCACTGTCTCTCTCTTTATTCAGTCAGCACACTCCATCTTTCTCACTCACTGTCCCCCTCTCTCTCATCTCCACATCATGATCTCTTTATTCAGTCAGCACACTCCCCCTCTCTCTCTCCCACTGTCCCTCTCTCTCTTTATTCAGTCAGAACACTCGCTCTCTCTCTTTCACTGTCCCTCGCTCTCTTTATTCAGTCAGCACACTCCCTCTCTCTCTCTCACTGTCTCTCTCTCTCTTTATTCAGTCAGCACACTCCCTCTCTCTCTCTCACTGTCTCTCTCTCTCTCTTTATCAGTCAGCACACTCCCTCTCTCTCTCTCACTGTCTCTCTCTCTCTCTTTATCAGTCAGTGCACTCCCGCTCTCTCTCACTCACTGTCCCTCTCTCTTTATTCAGTCAGCACACTCCCTCTCTCTCTCACTGTCCCTCTCTCTTTATTCAGTCAGCACACTCCCTCTCTCTCTCACTGTCCCTGTCTCTCTTTATTCAGTCAGCACAATCCCTCTCTCTCTCACTCACAGTTCCTCTCTCTCTTTATTCAGTCAGCACACTCCCTCTCTCTCTCACTGTCCCTCTCTCTCTCTTTATTCAGTCAGCACACTCCCTCTCTCTCTCTCTCTCACTGTCCCTCTCTCTCTTTATTCAGTCAGCACACTCCCTCTCTCTCTCTCTCACTGTCCCTCTCTCTCTTTATTCAGTCAGCACACTCCCACTCTCTCTCACTCACTGTCTCTCTCTGCTCTTTATTCAATCAGCACACTCCATCTCTCTCACTCACTGTCCCCCTCTCTCTCTTTATTCAGTCAGCACACTCCCCCTCTCTCTCTCTCACTGACCCTCTCTCTCTCTTTATCAGTCAGCACTCTCCCTCTCTCTCTCCCACTGTCCCTCTCTCTTTATTCAGTCAGCACACTCCCTCTCTCTCTCTTACTGTCTCTCTCTCTCTTTATTCAGCCAGCACACTCTCCCTCTCTCTCACTCACTGTCACTCTCTCTTTATTCAGTCAGCACACTCCCTCTCTCTCTCACTCACTGTCCCTCTCTCTCTCTTTATTCAGTCAGCACACTCCCTCTCTCTCTCTCACTGTCCCTCTTTGCCTTTATTCAGTCAACACACTCCCTCTCTCTCTCTCACTAACTGTCCCTCTCTCTCTTTATTCATGATGTGGAGATGCTAACTTACCTGACGAAGGAGCGAACTGCTTCGAAAGCTTGTAAAATTAAATAAATCTGTTGGACTATAGCCTGGTGTTGTGCGACTTCTCATTTTTGTCCACCCCAGTCCAACGCCGGCATCTCCACATCATGATCTCTTTATTCAGTCAGCACACTCCCTCTCTCTCTCTCACTGTCCCTCTTTCTCTTTATTCAGTCAACACACTCCCTCTCTTTCTCTCACTCACTGTCCCTCTCTCTCTTTATTCAGTCAGCAGACTCCCTCTCTCTCTCACTCTCCCTCTCTCTCTTTATTCAGTCAGCACACTCCCTCTCTCTCTCTCTACTCAGTGTCTCACTCTCTCTTTGTTCAGTCAGCACACTCCCTCTCTCTCTCACTCACTGTACCTCACTCTCTTTATTCAGTCAGCACACTCCCTCTCTCTCTCTCACTGTCTCTCTCTATATTCAGTCAGCACACTCCCTCCCTCTCTCTCTCTCACTGTCCCTCTTTCTCTTTATTCAGTCAGCACACTCCCTCTCTCTCTCCCACTGTCCCTCTCTCTCTTTATTCAGTCAGAACACTCCCTCTCTCTCTCTCTCCCACTGTCCCTCTCTCTCTTTATTCAGTCAGCACACTCCCTCTCTCTCTCTTACTGTCTCTCTCTCTTTTTCAGTCAGCAGACTCCCTCTCTCTCTCACTCTCCCTCTCTCTCTTTATTCAGTCAGCGCACTCCCTCTCTCTCTAATCAGTGTCTCACTCTCTCTTTGTTCAGTCAGCACACTCCCTCCCTCTCTCTCTCACTGTCTCTCTCTTTATTCAGTCAGCACACTCCATCTTTCTCACTCACTGTCCCCCTCTCTCTCATCTCCACATCATGATCTCTTTATTCAGTCAGCACACTCCCCCTCTCTCTCTCCCACTGTCCCTCTCTCTCTTTATTCAGTCAGAACACTCGCTCTCTCTCTTTCACTGTCCCTCGCTCTCTTTATTCAGTCAGCACACTCCCTCTCTCTCTCTCACTGTCTCTCTCTCTCTTTATTCAGTCAGCACACTCCCTCTCTCTCTCTCACTGTCTCTCTCTCTCTCTTTATCAGTCAGCACACTCCCTCTCTCTCTCTCACTGTCTCTCTCTCTCTCTTTATCAGTCAGTGCACTCCCGCTCTCTCTCACTCACTGTCCCTCTCTCTTTATTCAGTCAGCACACTCCCTCTCTCTCTCACTGTCCCTCTCTCTTTATTCAGTCAGCACACTCCCTCTCTCTCTCACTGTCCCTGTCTCTCTTTATTCAGTCAGCACAATCCCTCTCTCTCTCACTCACAGTTCCTCTCTCTCTTTATTCAGTCAGCACACTCCCTCTCTCTCTCACTGTCCCTGTCTCTCTTTATTCAGTCAGCACAATCCCTCTCTCTCTCACTCACAGTCCCTCTCTCTCTTTATTCAGTCAGCACACTCCCTCTCTCTCTCTCACTGTCTCTCTCTCTCTTTATTCAGTCAGCACACTCCCTCTCTCTCTCACTCAATGTCACGTTCTCTCTTTATTCAGTCAGCACACTCCCTCCCTCTCTCACTCACTGACTCTCTCTCTCTTTATTCAATCAGCACACTCCCTCTCTCTCTCTCCCACTGTCCCTCTCTCTCTTTATTCAGTCAGCACACTCCCTCTCTCTCTCAGTGTCTCACTCTCCCTTTATTCAGTCAGCACACTCCCTCTCTCTCTCTCACTGTCCCTCTTTCTCTTTATTCAGTCAGCGAACTCACTCTCTCACTCACTGTCCCTCTCTCTCTCTTTATTCAGTCAGCACACTCCCTCTCTCTCTCACTCACTGTCCCTCACTCTCTTTATTCAGTCAGCACACTCACTCTCTCTGTCTCTCTCTCACTGTCCCTCTCTCTTTCTTCAGTCAGCACACTCCCTCTCTCTCTCTCACTGTCTCTCTCTTTATTCAATCAGCACACTCCCTCTCTCTCTCCCACTGTCCCTCTCTCTCTTTATTCAGTCAGAACACTCCCTCTCTCTCTCTCTCACTGTCTCTCTCTCTCTTTATTCATGATGTGGAGATGCCGGCGTTGGACTGGGGTGGACAAAAATGAGAAGTCGCACAACACCAGGTTATAGTCCAACAGATTTATTTAAAATTACAAGCTTTCGGAGCTGTCGCTCCTTCCTCAGGTAGAGTAGCTGTGAGAGAATCTCCCAGAATTCACAATATAAACACAGAAAAAATGTATTCAAATCTTTCCCTACATCAAAGACACACTAAGAGCACAGCCAAGACAATGAGATGTGTCCCAGGGGGTCCAACGTGTCAAAACACCTGCTGGCTGCATATCCTCTGCAGTTGACTTTGGTTCTTGTGTTAGTTTTTTAAAAAAAAAGGCTGCAAAGACCGGCCATGATGTCAAGTCACGTTCTGTATCGTGACATGAACCCGATATCGCGATTGAGGCCATCCTCATGAGTGCGGAACTTGGCTATCAGTTTCTGCTCTATGATTTTGCGCTGTCGTGTATCCCGAAGGCCGCCTTGGAGGACGCTTACCCGCAGATCCGAGGCTGAATGCCCCTGACTGCTGAAGTGTTCCCCGACTGGGAGGCAACCCTCCTGCCTGGCGATTGTTGCGCGGTGTCCGTTCATACGTTGTCTCAGTGTCTGCATGGTCTCGCCGATGTACCATGCTCTGGGGCATCCTTTACTGCAACGTATCAGGTAGACAACGTTGGCCGAGTCACATGAGTATGTACCATGTACCTGGTGGGTAGTGTCCTCACGTGTGATGATGGTATCTGTGTCCATGATCTGGCATGTCTTGCAGAGGTTGCCGTGGCAGGGTTGTGTGGTGTCTTGGTTGCTGTTCTCCTGAAAGAAGGGTAATCTGCTGCGAACGATGGTACTTTTGAGGTTAGGCGGCTGCTTGAAGGCGAGTAGTGGAGGCGTGGGGATGGCCTTAGCAAGGTGTTCGTCGTCATCGATGACATGTCGAAGGCTGCGAAGAACATGCCGTAGTTTTTCCGCTCCGGGGAAGTACTGGACGACGTAGGGTACTCTGTTGGTTGTGTCCCGTGTTCGTCTTCTGAGGAGGTCTATGCGGTTTTTCGCTGTGGCCCGTCGGAACTGTCGATCGACGAGTCGAGCGTCATATCCCGTTCTTACGAGGGCATCTTTCAGTGTCCGTAGGTGTCCATCGCGTTCCTCCTCGTCTGAGCAGATCCTGTGTATTCGCAGGGCTTGTCCATAGGGGATGGCTTCTTTAACGTGGTTAGGGTGGAAGCTGGAGAAGTGGAGCATCGTGAGGTTGTCCGTGGGCTTGCGGTAGAGTGAAGTGCTGAGGCGTCCGTCTTTGATGGAGATTCGTGTGTCCAAGAATGAAACCGATTCTGAGGAGTAGTCCATGGTGAGTTTGATGGTGGGATGGAACCTGTTGATGCTATCGTGTAGTCCTTTCAGTGATCCTTCGCCGTGGGTACATGGTACATACTGATGTGACTCGGCCAACGTTGTCTACCTGATACGTTGCAGTAAAGGATGCCCCAGAGCATGGTACATCGGCGAGACCATGCAGACACTGAGACAACGTATGAACGGACACCGCGCAACAATCGCCAGGCAGGAGGGTTGCCTCCCAGTCGGGGAACACTTCAGCAGTCAGGGGCATTCAGCCTCGGATCTGCGGGTAAGCGTCCTCCAAGGCGGCCTTCGGGATACACGACAGCGCAAAATCATAGAGCAGAAACTGATAGCCAAGTTCCGCACTCATGAGGATGGCCTCAATCGCGATATCGGGTTCATGTCACGATACAGAACGTGACTTGACATCATGGCCGGTCTTTGCAGCCTTTTTTTTAAAAAAAAAACTAACACAAGAACCAAAGTCAACTGCAGAGGATATGCAGCCAGCAGGTGTTTTGACACGTTGGACCCCCTGGGACACATCTCATTGTCTTGGCTGTGCTCTTAGTGTGTCTTTGATGTAGGGAAAGATTTGAATAGATTTTTTCTCTGTTTATATTGTGAATTCTGGGAGATTCTCTCACAGCTACTCTACCTGACGAAGGAGCGATAGCTCCGAAAGCTTGTAATTTTAAATAAATCTGTTGGACTATAACCTGGTGTTGTGCGACTTCTCTCTTTATTCAGTCAGCACACTCCATGTCCCTCACTCACTGTCCCCCTCTCTCTCTTTATTCAGTCAGCACACTCCTCCTCTCTCTCTCTCACTGACCCTCTCTCTTTATCACTCAGCACTCTCCCTCTCTCTCTCCCACTGTCCCTCTCTCTCTTTATTCAGTCAGCACACTCCCTCTCTCTCTCTTACTGTCTCTCTCTTTATTCAGTCAGCACACTCTCCCTCTCTCTCACTCACTGTCACTCTCTCTTTATTCAGTCAGCACACTCCCTCTCTCTCTCACTCACTGTCCCGCTCTCTCTCTTTATTCAGTCAGCACACTCCCTCTCTCTCTCCCACTGTCCCTCTCTCTCTTTATTCAGTCAGAACACTCTCTCTCTCTCTCACTCACTGTCCCTCTCTCTCTTTATTCAGTCAGCAGACTCCCTCTCTCTCTCCCTCTCCCTCTCTCTCTTTATTCAGTCAGCGCACTCCCTCTCTCTCTACTCAGTGTCTCACTCTCTCTTTGTTCAGTCAGCACACTCCCTCTCTCACTCACTGTACCTCACTCTCTTTATTCAGTCAGCACACTCCCTCTCTCTCTCTCACTGTCTCTCTCTATATTCAGTCAGCACACTCCCTCCCTCTCTCTCTCTCACTGTCCCTCTTTCTCTTTATTCAGTCAGAACACTCGCTCTCTCTCTTTCACTGTCCCTCGCTCTCTTTATTCAGTCAGCACACTCCCTCTCTCTCTCTCACTGTCTCTCTCTCTCTTTATTCAGTCAGCACACTCCCTCTCTCTCTCTCACTGTCTCTCTCTCTCTCTTTATCAGTCAGTGCACTCCCGCTCTCTCTCACTCACTGTCCCTCTCTCTTTATTCAGTCAGCACACTCCCTCTCTCTCTCACTGTCCCTGTCTCTCTTTATTCAGTCAGCACAATACCTCTCTCTCTCACTCACAGACCCTCTCTCTCTTTATTCAGTCAGCACACTCCCTCTCTCTCTCTCACTGTCTCTCTCTTTATTCAGTCAGCACACTCCCTCTCTCTCTCACTCACTGTCACGTTCTCTCTTTATTCAGTCAGCACACTCCCTCCCTCTCTCACTCACTGACTCTCTCGCTCTTTATTCAATCAGCACACTCCCTCTCTCTTTCCCACTGTCCCTCTCTCTCTTTATTCAGTCAGCACACTCCCTCTCTCTCTCACTGTCCCTCTTTCTCTTTATTCAGTCAGCACACTCACTCTCTCACTCACTGTCCCTCACTCTCTTTATTCAGTCAGCACACTCACTCTCTCTGTCTCTCTCTCACTGTCCCTCTCTCTTTCTTCAGTCAGCACACTCCCTCTCTCTCTCTCACTTTCTCTCTCTTTATTCAGTCAGCACACTCCCTCTCTCTCTCTCACTTTCCCTCTTTCTCTTTATTCAGTCAGCACGCTCCCTCTCTCTCACTCACTGTCTCTCTCTCTCTTTATTCAGTCAGCACACTCCCTCTCTCCCACTGTCCCCCTCTCTCTTTATTCAGTCAGCACACTCCCTCTCTCTCTCACTCACTGTCTCTCTCTCTCTGTATTCAATCAGCACACTCCCTCTCTCCCACTGTCCCTCTCTCTCTTTATTCAGTCAGCACACTCCCTCTCTCTCTCTCACTGTCCCTCTCTCCCTCTTTATTTAGTCAGCATACTCCCTCTCTCACTCACTGTCTCTCTCTCTCTGTATTCAATCAGCACACTCCCTCTCACCCACTGTCTCTCTCTCTCTTTATTCAGTCAGCACACTCCCTCTCTCACTCTCACTGTCCCTCTCTCTCTTTATTCAGTCAGCATCCTTCCTCTCTCTCTCTCTCACTGTCCCTCTCTCTCTTTATTCAGTCAGCACACTCCCTCTCTCTCTCTCACTCACTGTCTCTCTCTTTATTCAATCAGCACACTCCCTCTCTCTCTCACTTTCCCTCTCTCTCTTTATTCAGTCAGCACACTCCCTCTCTCACTCTCACTGTCCCACTCTCTCTCTTTATTCAGTCAGCACACTCCCTCTCTCTCTCTCACTTTCCATCTCTCTCTTTATTCAGTCAGCACACTCTCTCTCTCTCACTCCCAGTCCCCCTCTCTCTCTTTATTCAGACAGCACTCTCCCTCTCTCTCACTCACTGTCCCCCTCTCTCTCTTTATTCAGTCAGCACTCTCCCTCTCTCTCTCTCATTGTCTCTCTCTCTTTATTCAGTCAGCACACTCCCTCTCTCTCTCTCACTGTCTCTCTCTCTTTATTCAGTCAGCACACTCCCTCTCTCTCTGCCACTGTCCCTCTCTCTCTTTATTCAGTCAGCACACTCCCTCTCTCTCTCACTGTCCCTCTCTCTCTTTATTCAGTCAGCGCACTCCCACTCTCTTTCTCTCACTGGCCCTCTCTCTCTTTCTTCAGTCAGCACACTCCCTCTCTCTCTCTCTCACTGTCACTCTCTCTCTTTATTCAGTCAGCACACTCCCTCTCTCTCTCTCACTTTCCCTCTTTCTCTTTATTCAGTCAGCACACTCCCTCTCTCCCTCTCTCCCTCTCTCTTTCTTCAGTCAGCACACTCCCTCTCTCTCTCAGTGTCTCACTCTCTCTTTATTCAGTCAGCACACTCCCTCTCTCTCTCTCACTGTCTCTCTCTCTCTTTATTCAGTCAGCACACTCCCTCTCTCACTCTGACTGTCCCTCTCTCTCTCTTTATTCAGTCAGCACACTCTCTCTCTCTCTCACTCACTGTCCCCCTCTCTCTTTATTCAATCAGCACACTCCCTCTCTCTCACTCACTGTCTCTCTCTTTATTCAGTCAGTACACTCCCTCTCTCACTCTCACTGTCCCTCTCTCTCTTTATTCAGTCAGCACACTCCCTCTCTCTCTCTTACTGTCTCTCTCTCTCTTTATTCAGTCAGCACACTCCCTCTCTCTCTCTCTCTCACTGTCCCCCTCTCTCTCTTTATTCAGTCAGCACACTCCCTCTCTCTCTCTCACTGTCCCTCTCTCTCTTTATTCAGTCAGCACACTCCCTCTCTCTCTCAGTGTCTCACTCTCTCTTTATTCAGTCAGCACACTCCCTCTCTCTCTCTCACTGTCCCTCTATCTCTTTATTCAATCAGCACACTCCCTCTCTCACTCTCACTGTCTCTCTCTCTCTTTATTCAATCAGCACACTCCCTCTCTCTCTCTCTCACTGTCCCTCTTTCTCTTTATTCAGTCAGCACACTCCCTCTCTCTCTCACTCACTGTCCCTCTCTCTCTTTATTCAGTCTGCACACTCCCTCTCTCACTCTCACTGTCTCTCTCTCTCTGTATTCAATCAGCACACTCCCTCTCTCTCTCCCACTGTCCCTCTCTCTCTTTATTCAGTCAGCACACTCCCTCTCTCTCTCACTGTCCCTCTCTCCCTCTTTATTTAGTCAGCACACTCCCTCTCTCTCTCTCACTTTCCCTCTCTCTCTTTATTCAGTCAGCACACTCCCTCTCTCTCTGTGTCTCACTCTCTCTTTATTCAGTCAGCACACTCCCTCTCTCACTCTCACTGTCCCTCTCTCTCTTTATTCAGTCAGCACAC
This sequence comes from Squalus acanthias, assembly GCA_030390025.1. Lineage (NCBI taxonomy): Eukaryota > Metazoa > Chordata > Chondrichthyes > Squaliformes > Squalidae > Squalus > Squalus acanthias. The sequence goes on along the minus strand of CM059434.1, from coordinate 64,577,618 downwards.
TCCCTCTCTCTCACTCACTGTCCCCCTCTCTCTTTATTCAGTCAGCACACTCCCTCTCTCTCACTCACTGTCTCTCTCTCTCTTTATTCAGTCAGCACACTCCCTCTCTCTCTCTCACTGTCTCTCTCTCTCTTTATTCAGTCAGCACACTCCCTCTCTCACTCTCACTGTCCCTCTCTCTCGTTATTCAGTCAGCACACTCCCTCTCTCTCTCTCACTCACTGTCCCCCTCTCTCTTTATTCAGTCAGCACACTCCCTCTCTCTCTCTCAGTGTCTCACTCTCTCTTTATTCAGTCAGCACACTCCCTCTCTCTCTCCCACTGTCACTCTCTCTCTTTATTCAGTCAGCACACTCCCTCTGTCTCTCACTGTCTCTCTCTCGCTTTATTCAGTCAGCACACTCGCTCTCTCTCACTGTCCCTCTCTCTCTCTTTATTCAGTCTGTACACTCCCTCTCTCTCTCTCACTGTCCCTCTCTCTCTTTATTCAGTCAGCACACTCCCTCTCTCTCTCTCAGTGTCTCACTCTCTCTTTATTCAGTCTGCACACTCCCTCTCTCACTCTCGCTGTCTCTCTCTCTCTGTATTCAATCAACACACTCCCTCTCTCTCTCCCACTGTCCCTCTCTCTCTTTATTCAGTCAGCACACTCCCTCTCTCTCTCTCACTGTCCCTCTCTCCCTCTTTATTTAGTCAGCACACTCCCTCTCTCTCTCTCACTTTCCCTCTCTCTCTTTATTCAGTCAGCACACTCCCTCTCTCTCTCAGTGTCTCACTCTCTCTTTATTCAGTCAGCACACTCCCTCTCTCACTCTCACTGTCCCTCTCTCTCTTTATTCAGTCAGCACACTCCCTCTCTCTCACTCACTGTCCCCCTCTCTCTTTATTCAGTCAGCACACTCCCTCTCTCTCACTCACTGTCTCTCTCTCTCTTTATTCAGTCAGCACACTCCCTCTCTCACTCTCACTGTCCCTCTCTCTCGTTATTCAGTCAGCACACTCCCTCTCTCTCTCTCACTCACTGTCCCCCTCTCTCTTTATTCAGTCAGCACACTCCCTCTCTCACTCACTCTCACTGTCCCTCTCTCTGTTTATTCAGTCAGCACATTCTCTCTCTCTCTCACTCACTGTCTCTCTCTCTCTTTATTCAGTCAGCACACTCCCTCTCTCTCTCTCAGTGTCTCACTCTCTCTTTATTCAGTCAGCACACTCCCTCTCTCTCTCCCACTGTCACTCTCTCTCTTTATTCAGTCAGCACACTCCCTCTGTCTCTCACTGTCTCTCTCTCGCTTTATTCAGTCAGCACACTCCCTCTCTCTCACTGTCCCTCTCTCTCTCTCTTTATTCAGTCTGCACACTCCCTCTCTCTCTCTCACTGTCCCTCTCTCTCTTTATTCAGTCAGCACACTCCCTCTCTCTCTCTCAGTGTCTCACTCTCTCTTTATTCAGTCAGCACACTCCCTCTCTCTCTCTCTCACTGTCACTCTCTCTCTTTATTCAGTCAGCACACTCCCTCTCTCTCTCAGTGTCTCAATCTCTCTTTATTCAGTCAGCACACTCCCTCTCTCTCTCTCTCACTGTCACTCTCTCTCTTTATTCAGTCAGCACACTCCCTCTCTCTCTCTCACTTTCCCTCTTTCTCTTTATTCAGTCAGCACACTCCCTCTCTCTCTCCCACTGCCCCTCTCTCTCTTTATCCAGTCAGCACACTCCCTCTCTCTCTCCCACTGCCCCTCTCTCTCTTTATTCAGTCAGCACACTCCCTCTCTCTCTCCCACTGTCCCTCTCTCTCTTTATTCAGTCAGCACACTCCCTCTCTCTCTCTCTCACTGTCACTCTCTCTCTTTCTTCAGTCAGCACACTCCCTCTCTCTCTCTCAGTGTCTCACTCTCTCTTTATTCAGTCAGCACACTCCCTCTCTCACTCTCACTGTTCCTCTCTCTCTTTGTTCAGTCAGCACACTCCCTCTCTCTCTCTCTCTCTCACTGTCACTCTCTCTCTTTCTTCAGTCAGCACACTCCCTCTCTCTCTCTCACTTTCCCTCTCTCTCTTTATTCAGTCAGCACACTATCTCTCTCTCTCACTCACTGTCCCCCTCTCTCTATTCAGTCAGCACACTCCCTCTCTCTCACTCACTGTCTCTCTCTCTCTTTATTCAGTCAGCACACTCCCTTTCTCACTCTCACTGTCCCTCTCTCTCTTTATTCAGTCAGCACACTCCCTCTCTCTCTCAGTGTCTCACTCTCTCTTTATTCAGTCAGCACACTCCCTCTCTCTCTCTCACTGTCCCTCTCTCTCTTTGTTCAGTCAGCACACTCCCTCTCTCACTCTCACTGTCCCTCTCTCTCTTTCTTCAGTCAGCACACTCCCTCTCTCTCTCTCACTTTCCCTCTCTCTCTTTATTCAGTCAGCACACTCTCTCTCTCTCTCACTCACTGTCCCCCTCTCTCTTTATTCAGTCAGCACACTCCCTCTCTCTCACTCACTGTCCCTCTCTCTCTCTTTATTCAGTCAGCACACTCCCTCTCTCTCTCTCACTGTCTCTCTCTCTCTTTATTCAGTCATCACACTCCCTCTCTCTCAATCACTGTCTCTCTCTCTCTCTTTATTCAATTAGCACACTCACTCTCTCTCTCTCTCACTGTCTCTCTCTTCATTCAGTCAGCACACTCCCTCTCTCTCACTCACTGTCTCTCTCTCTCTTTATTCAGTCAGCACACTCCCTCTCTCTCTCTCACTGTCCCTCTCTCTCTTTATTCAGTCAGCACACTCCCTCTCTCTCTCTCACTGTCCCTCTCTCCCTGTTTATTTAGTCAGCACACTCCCTCTCTTTCTCTCACTTTCCCTCTCTCTCTTTATTCAGTCAGCACACTCCCTCTCTCTCTCAGTGTCTCACTCTCTCTTTATTCAGTCAGCACACTCCCTCTCTCACTCTCACTGTCCCTCTCTCTCTTTATTCAGTCAGCACACTCTCTCTCTCTCTCACTCACTGTCCCTCTCTCTCTTTATTCAGTCAGCACACTCCCTCTCTCACTCTCACTGTCCCTCTCTCTCTCTTTATTCAGTCAGCACACTCCCTCTCTCACTCTCACTGTCCCTCTCTCTCTCGTTATTCAGTCAGCACACTCCCTCTCTCTCACTCACTGTCCCTCTCTCTCTCTATCATTCAGCACACTCCCTCTCTCTCACTGTCCCCCTCTCTCTCTTTATTCAGTCAGCACTCTCCCTCTCTCTCTCTCACTGTCTCTCTCTCGCTTTATTCAGTCAGCACACTCCCTCTCTCTCACTGTCCCTCTCTCTCTCTTTATTCAGTCTGCACACTCCCTCTCTCTCTCTCACTGTCCCTCTCTCTCTTTATTCAGTCAGCGCACTCCCACTCTCTTTCTCTCACTGGCCCTCTCTCTCTTTATTCAGTCAGCACACTCCCTCTCTCTCACTCTCCCTCTCTCTCTCTTTATTCAGTCTGCACACTCCCTCTCTCTCTCTCACTCTCCCTCTCTCTCTTTATTCAGTCAGCGCACTCCCACTCTCTTTCTCTCAGTGTCTCACTCTCTCTTTATTCAGTCAGCACACTCCCTCTCTCTCTCTCTCACTTTCCCTCTTTCTCTTTATTCAGTCAGCACACTCCCTCTCTCTCTCCCACTGCCCCTCTCTCTCTTTATTCAGTCAGCACACTCCCTCTCTCCCTCTCTCACTGTCACTCTCTCTCTTTCTTCAGTCAGCACACTCCCTCTCTCACTCTCACTGTCCCTCTCTCTCTTTATTCAGTCAGCACACTCCCTCTCTCTCTCAGTGTCTCACTCTCTCTTTATTTAGTCAGCATACTCCCTCTCTCACTCTCACTGTCCCTCTCTCTCTTTATTCAGTCAGCACACTCCCTCTCTCTCTCTCACTGTCTCTCTCTTTATTCAGTCAGCACACTCCCTCTCTCACTCTCACTGTCCCTCTCTCTCTTTATTCAGTCAGCACACTCCCTCTCTCTCACTCACTGTCTCTCTCTTTATTCAGTCAGCACACTCCCTCTCTCACTCTCACTGTCCCTCTCTCTCTTTATTCAGTCAGCACACTCCCTCTCTCTCTCTTACTGTCTCTCTCTCTCTTTATTCAGTCAGCACACTCCCTCTCTCTCTCTCTCTCACTGTCCCCCTCTCTCTCTTTATTCAGTCAGCACACTCCCTCTCTCTCTCTCACTGTCCCTCTCTCTCTTTATTCAGTCAGCACACTCCCTCTCTCTCTCAGTGTCTCACTCTCTCTTTATTCAGTCAGCACACTCCCTCTCTCTCTCTCACTGTCCCTCTATCTCTTTATTCAATCAGCACACTCCCTCTCTCACTCTCACTGTCTCTCTCTCTCTTTATTCAATCAGCACACTCCCTCTCTCTCTCTCTCACTGTCCCTCTTTCTCTTTATTCAGTCAGCACACTCCCTCTCTCTCTCACTCACTGTCCCTCTCTCTCTTTATTCAGTCTGCACACTCCCTCTCTCACTCTCAATGTCTCTCTCTCTCTGTATTCAATCAGCACACTCCCTCTCTCTCTCCCACTGTCCCTCTCTCTCTTTATTCAGTCAGCACACTCCCTCTCTCTCTCTCTCACTGTCCCTCTCTCCCTCTTTATTTAGTCAGCACACTCCCTCTCTCTCTCTCACTGTCCCTCTCTCTCTTTATTCAGTCAGCACACTCCCTCTCTCTCACTCACTGTCCCCCTCTCTCTTTATTCAGTCAGCACACTCCCTCTCTCTCACTCACTGTCTCTCTCTCTCTTTATTCAGTCAGCACACTCCCTCTCTCTCTCTCACTGTCTCTCTCTCTCTTTATTCAGTCAGCACACTCCCTCTCTCACTCTCACTGTCCCTCTCTCTCGTTATTCAGTCAGCACACTCCCTCTCTCTCTCTCACTCACTGTCCCCCTCTCTCTTTATTCAGTCAGCACACTCCCTCTCTCACTCTCTCTCACTGTCCCTCTCTCTGTTTATTCAGTCAGCACATTCTCTCTCTCTCTCACTCACTGTCTCTCTCTCTCTTTATTCAGTCAGCACACTCCCTCTCTCTCTCTCAGTGTCTCACTCTCTCTTTATTCAGTCAGCACACTCCCTCTCTCTCTCCCACTGTCACTCTCTCTCTTTATTCAGTCAGCACACTCCCTCTGTCTCTCACTGTCTCTCTCTCGCTTTATTCAGTCAGCACACTCCCTCTCTCTCGCTGTCCCTCTCTCTCTCTTTATTCAGTCTGCACACTCCCTCTCTCTCTCTCACTGTCCCTCTCTCTCTTTATTCAGTCAGCACACTCCCTCTCTCTCTCAGTGTCTCACTCTCTCTTTATTCAGTCTGCACACTCCCTCTCTCACTCTCACTGTCTCTCTCTCTCTGTATTCAATCAGCACACTCCCTCTCTCTCTCCCACTGTCCCTCTCTCTCTTTATTCAGTCAGCACACTCCCTCTCTCTCTCTCACTGTCCCTCTCTCCCTCTTTATTTAGTCAGCACACTCCCTCTCTCTCTCTCACTTTCCCTCTTTCTCTTTATTCAGTCAGCACACTCCCTCTCTCTCTCAGTGTCTCACTCTCTCTTTATTCAGTCAGCACACTCCCTCTCTCACTCTCACTGTCCCCCTCTCTCTTTATTCAGTCAGCACACTCCCTCTCTCTGACTCACTGTCCCTCTCTCTCTTTATTCAGTCAGCACACTCCCTCTCTCTCACTCACTGTCCCCCTCTCTCTTTATTCAGTCAGCACACTCCCTCTCTCTGACTCACTGTCTCTCTCTCTCTTTATTCAGTCAGCACACTCCCTCTCTCTCTCTCACTGTCTCTCTCTCTCTTTATTCAGTCAGCACACTCCCTCTCTCACTCTCACTGTCCCTCTCTCTCGTTATTCATTCAGCACGCTCCCTCTCTCACTCTCACTGTCCCTCTCTCTCGTTATTCAGTCAGCACACTCCCTCTCTCTCTCTCACTCACTGTCCCCCTCTCTCTTTATTCAGTCAGCACACTCCCTCTCTCACTCACTCTCACTGTCCCTCTCTCTGTTTATTCAGTCAGCACATTCTCTCTCTCTCTCACTCACTGTCTCTCTCTCTCTTTATTCAGTCAGCACACTCCCTCTCTCTCTCTCAGTGTCTCACTCTCTCTTTATTCAGTCAGCACACTCCCTCTCTCTCTCCCACTGTCACTCTCTCTCTTTATTCAGTCAGCACACTCCCTCTGTCTCTCACTGTCTCTCTCTCGCTTTATTCAGTCAGCACACTCCCTCTCTCTCTCTCTCACTGTCACTCTCTCTCTTTCTTCAGTCAGCACACTCCCTCTCTCTCTCTCACTTTCCCTCTCTCTCTTTATTCAGTCAGCACACTATCTCTCTCTCTCACTCACTGTCCCCCTCTCTCTATTCAGTCAGCACACTCCCTCTCTCTCACTCACTGTCTCTCTCTCTCTTTATTCAGTCAGCACACTCCCTTTCTCACTCTCACTGTCCCTCTCTCTCTTTATTCAGTCAGCACACTCCCTCTCTCTCTCAGTGTCTCACTCTCTCTTTATTCAGTCAGCACACTCCCTCTCTCTCTCTCACTGTCCCTCTCTCTCTTTGTTCAGTCAGCACACTCCCTCTCTCACTCTCACTGTCCCTCTCTCTCTTTCTTCAGTCAGCACACTCCCTCTCTCTCTCTCACTTTCCCTCTCTCTCTTTATTCAGTCAGCACACTCTCTCTCTCTCTCACTCACTGTCCCCCTCTCTCTTTATTCAGTCAGCACACTCCCTCTCTCTCACTCACTGTCCCTCTCTCTCTCTTTATTCAGTCAGCACACTCCCTCTCTCTCTCTCACTGTCTCTCTCTCTCTTTATTCAGTCATCACACTCCCTCTCTCTCTCAATCACTGTCTCTCTCTCTCTCTTTATTCAATTAGCACACTCACTCTCTCTCTCTCTCACTGTCTCTCTCTTCATTCAGTCAGCACACTCCCTCTCTCTCACTCACTGTCTCTCTCTCTCTTTATTCAGTCAGCACACCCCCTCTCTCTCTCTCACTGTCCCTCTCTGTCTTTATTCAGTCAGCACACTCCCTCTCTCTCTCTCACTGTCCCTCTCTCCCTGTTTATTTAGTCAGCACACTCCCTCTCTTTCTCTCACTTTCCCTCTCTCTCTTTATTCAGTCAGCACACTCCCTCTCTCTCTCAGTGTCTCACTCTCTCTTTATTCAGTCAGCACACTCCCTCTCTCACTCTCACTGTCCCTCTCTCTCTTTATTCAGTCAGCACACTCTCTCTCTCTCTCACTCCCTGTCCCCCTCTCTCTTTATTCAGTCAGCACACTCCCTCTCTCTCTCCCACTGCCCCTCTCTCTCTTTATTCAGTCAGCACACTCCCTCTCTCACTCCCACTGTCCCTCTCTCTCTCTTTATTCAGTCAGCACACTCCCTCTCTCACTCTCACTGTCCCTCTCTCTCTCGTTATTCAGTCAGCACACTCCCTCTCTCTCACTCACTGTCCCTCTCTCTCTCTATCATTCAGCACACTCCCTCTCTCTCACTGTCCCCCTCTCTCTCTTTATTCAGTCAGCACTCTCCCTCTCTCTCTCTCACTGTCTCTCTCTCGCTTTATTCAGTCAGCACACTCCCTCTCTCTCACTGTCCCTCTCTCTCTCTTTATTCAGTCTGCACACTCCCTCTCTCTCTCTCACTGTCCATCTCTCTCTTTATTCAGTCAGCGCACTCCCACTCTCTTTCTCTCACTGGCCCTCTCTCTCTTTATTCAGTCAGCACACTCCCTCTCTCTCACTGTCCCTCTCTCTCTCTTTATTCAGTCTGCACACTCCCTCTCTCTCTCTCACTCTCCCTCTCTCTCTTTATTCAGTCAGCGCACTCCCACTCTCTTTCTCTCAGTGTCTCACTCTCTCTTTATTCAGTCAGCACACTCCCTCTCTCTCTCTCTCACTTTCCCTCTTTCTCTTTATTCAGTCAGCACACTCCCTCTCTCTCTCCCACTGCCCCTCTCTCTCTTTATTCAGTCAGCACACTCCCTCACTCCCTCTCTCACTGTCACTCTCTCTCTTTCTTCAGTCAGCACACTCCCTCTCTCACTCTCACTGTCCCTCTCTCTCTTTATTCAGTCAGCACACTCCCTCTCTCTCACTGTCCCTCTCTCTCTCTTTATTCAGTCTGCACACTCCCTCTCTCTCTCTCACTCTCCCTCTCTCTCTTTATTCAGTCAGCGCACTCCCACTCTCTCTCTCTCAGTGTCTCACTCTCTCTTTATTTAGTCAGCATACTCCCTCTCTCACTCTCACTTTCCCTCTCTCTCTTTATTCAGTCAGCACACTCCCTCTCTCTCTCTCACTGTCCCTCTCTCCCTGTTTATTTAGTCAGCACACTCCCTCTCTCTCTCTCACTTTCCCTCTCTCTCTTTATTCAGTCAGCACACTCCCTCTCTCTCTCAGTGTCTCACTCTCTCTTTATTCAGTCAGCACACTCCCTCTCTCACTCTCACTGTCCCTCTCTCTATTTATTCAGTCAGCACACTCTCTCTCTCTCTCACTCACTGTCCCCCTCTCTCTTTATTCAGTCAGCACACTCCCTCTCTCTCACTCACTGTCTCTCTCTCTCTTTATTCAGTCAGCACACTCCCTCTCTCACTCTCACTGACCCCCTCTCTCTTTATTCAGTCAGCACACTCCCTCTCTTACTGTCTCTCTGTCTCTTTTTTCAGTCAGCACACTCCCTCTCTCTCTCTCACTGTCCCTCTCTCTTTTTTCAGTCAGCACACTCCCTATCTCTCTCTCACTGTCCCCCTCTCTCTTTTTTCAGTCAGCACACTCCCTCTCTCTCTCTCACTGTCTCTCTCTCTCTTTATTCAGTCAGCACACTCCCTCTCTCTCTCAATCACTGCCTCTCTCTCTCTTTATTCAATTAGCACACTCCCTCTCTCTCTCCCACTGTCCCTCTCTCTCTTTATTCAGTCAGCATACTCCCTCTCTCTCTCTCACTGTCTCTCTCTTTATTCAGTCAGCACACTCCCTCTCTCTCTCACTTTCCCTCTCTCTCTTTATTCAGTCAGCACACTCCCTCTCTCTCTCACTTTCCCTCTCTCTCTTTATTCAGTCAGCACACTCCCTCTCTCTCTCACTCACTGTCTCTCTCTCTCTTTATTCAGTCAGCACACTCCCTCTCTCACTCTCACTGTCCCCCTCTCTCTTTATTCAGTCAGCACACTCCCTCTCTCTCTCTCGCTGTCTCACTCTCTCGTTATTCAGTCAGCACACTCCCTCTCTCTCTCTCACTGTCCCTCTCTCTCTTTATTCAGTCAGCACCCTCCCTCTCTCCCTCTTCCTGTCTCTCTCTCTCTTTATTCAGTCAGCACACTCCCTCTCTCTCTCTCACTGTCTCTCTCTCTCTTTATTCAGTCAGCACACTCCCTCCCTCCCTCTTCCTGTCTCTCTCTCTCTTTATTCAGTCAGCACACTCCCTCTCTCCCTCTTCCTGTGTCTCTCTCTCTTTATTCAGTCAGCACACTCCCTCTCTCTCTCTCACTGTCTCTCTCTCTCTTTATTCAGTCAGCACACTCCCTCTCTCTTTCTCACTGTCCCCCTCTCTCTCGTTATTCAGTCACCACACTCCCTCTCTCTCTCTCCGTGTCTCACTCTCTCTTTATTCAGTCAGCACACTCCCTCTCTCTCTCTCACTGTCCCTCTTTCTCTTTATTCAGTCAGCACACTGCCTCGCTCTCTCTCACTGTCCCTCTCTCTCTTTATTCAGTCAACACACTCCCTCTCTCTCACTCACTGTCTCTCTCTCTCTTTATTCAGTCAACACACTCCCTCTCTCACTCTCACTGTCCCTCTCTCTCTTTATTCAGTCAGCATACTCCCTCTCTCTCTCTCTCACTTTCACTCTTTCTCTTTATTCAGTCAGCACACTCCCTCTCTCTCTCTCTCACTTTCACTCTTTCTCTTTATTCAGTCAGCACACTCCCTCTCTCACTCTCACTGTCCCTCTCTCTCTTTATTCAGTTAGCACATTCCCTCTCTCTCTGTGTCTCACTCTCTCTTTATTCAGTCAGCACACTCCCTCTCTCACTCTCACTGTCCCTCTCTCTCTTTATTCAGTCAACACACTCCCTCTCTCTCAATCACTGTCTCTCTCTCTCTTTATTCAATTAGCACACTCCCTCTCTCTCTCCCACTGTCCCTCTCTCTCTTTATTCAGTCAGCATACTCCCTCTCTCTCTCTCACTGTCTCTCTCTTTATTCAGTCAGCACACTCCCTCTCTCTCTCACTTTCCCTCTCTCTCTTTATTCAGTCAGCACACTCCCTCTCTCTCTCACTTTCCCTCTCTCTCTTTATTCAGTCAGCACACTCCCTCTCTCTCTCACTCACTGTCTCTCTCTCTCTTTATTCAGTCAGCACACTCCCTCTCTCACTCTCACTGTCCCCCTCTCTCTTTATTCAGTCAGCACACTCCCTCTCTCTCTCTCGCTGTCTCACTCTCTCGTTATTCAGTCAGCACACTCCCTCTCTCTCTCTCACTGTCCCTCTCTCTCTATTCAGTCAGCACACTCCCTCTCTCCCTCTTCCTGTCTCTCTCTCTCTTTATTCAGTCAGCACACTCCCTCTCTCTCTCTCACTGTCTCTCTCTCTCTTTATTCAGTCAGCACACTCCCTCCCTCCCTCTTCCTGTCTCTCTCTCTCTTTATTCAGTCAGCACACTCCCTCTCTCCCTCTTCCTGTGTCTCTCTCTCTTTATTCAGTCAGCACACTCCCTCTCTCTCTCTCACTGTCTCTCTCTCTCTTTATTCAGTCAGCATACTCCCTCTCTCTCTCTCTCACTTTCACTCTTTCTCTTTATTCAGTCAGCACACTCCCTCTCTCTCTCTCTCACTTTCACTCTTTCTCTTTATTCAGTCAGCAGACTCCCTCTCTCACTCTCACTGTCCCTCTCTCTCTTTATTCAGTCAGCACATTCCCTCTCTCTCTCAGTGTCTCACTCTCTCTTTATTCAGTCAGCACACTCCCTCTCTCACTCTCACTGTCCCTCTCTCTCTTTATTCAGTCAACACACTCCCTCTCTCTCACTCACTGTCTCTCTCTGTCTCTTTATTCAGTCAGCACACTCCCTCTCTCTCTCCCACTGTCCCTCTCTCTCTTTATTCAGTCAGCACACTCTCTCTCTCACTCTCACTGTCCCTCTCTCTCTTTATTCAGTCAACACACTCCCTCTCTCTCACTCACTGTCTCTCTCTTTATTCAGTCAACACACTCCCTCTCTCACTCTCACTGTCCTTCTCTCTCTTTATTCAGTCAGCATACTCCCTCTCTCTCTCTCTCACTTTCACTCTTTCTCTTTATTCAGTCAGCACACTCCCTCTCTCACTCTCACTGTCCCTCTCTCTCTTTATTCAGTCAACACACTCCCTCTCTCTCACTCACTGTCTCTCTCTCTCTTTATTCGGTCAGCACACTCCCTCTCTCTCTCCCACTGTCCCTCTCTCTCTCTTTATTCAGTCAGCACACTCCCTCTCTCTCTCACTGTCACTCTCTCTTTATTCAGTCAGCACACTCCCTCTCTCTCTCTCTCTCACTGTCCCTCTCTCTCTTTATTCAGTCAGCATCCTTCCTCTCTCTCTCTCTCTCTCTCACTGTCCCTCTCTCTGTTTATTCAGTCAGCACACTCCCTCTCTCTCTCACTCACTGTCTCTCTCTTTATTCAATCAGCACACTCCCTCTCTCTCTCACTTTCCCTCTTTCTGTTTATTCAGTCAGCACACTCCCTCTCTCTCTCCCACTGCCCCTCTCTCTCTTTATTCAGTCAGCACACTCCCTCTCTCACTCTCACTGTCCCTCTCTCTCTCTTTATTCAGTCAGCACACTCCCTCTCTCACTCTCACTGTCCCTCTCTCTCTCGTTATTCAGTCAGCACACTCCCTCTCTCTCACTCACTGTCCCTCTCTCTCTCTATCAGTCAGCACACTCCCTCTCTCTCACTGTCCCCCTCTCTCTCTTTATTCAGTCAGCACTCTCCCTCTCTCTCTCTCACTGTCCCTCACTCTCTTTATTCAGTCAGCACACTCCCTCTCTCTCTCACTGTCTCTCTCTCGCTTTATTCAGTCAGCACACTCCCTCTCTCTCACTGTCCCTCTCTCTCTCTTTATTCAGTCTGCACACTCCCTCTCTCTCTCTCTCACTGTCTCTCTCTTTATTCAGTCAGCACACTCCCTCTCTCTCTCTCACTGTCCCTCTCTCTCTTTATTCAGTCAGCACACTCCCTCTCTCTTTCCTCTGTCTCCTCTCTCTCTTTATTCAGTCAGCACACTCCCTCTCTCTCTCTCACTGTCCCTCTTTCTCTTTATTCAGTCAGCACACTCACTCTCTCACTCACTGTCCCTCACTCCCTCTTTATTTAGTCAGCATACTCCCTCTCTCTCTCAGTGTCTCACTCTCTCTTTATTCAGTCAGCACACTCCCTCTCTCTCACTCACTGTCTCTCTCTCTCTTTATTCAGTCAGCACACTCCCTCTCTCTCTCTCACTGTCCCTCTTTCTCTTTATTCAGTCAGCACACTCACTCTCTCTGTCTCTCTCTCACTGTCCCTCTCTCTTTCTTCAGTCAGCACACTCCCTCTCTCTCTCTCACTGTCTCTCTCTTTATTCAGTCAGCACACTCCCTCTCTCTCTCTCACTTTCCCTCTTTCTCTTTATTCAGTCAGCACGCTCCCTCTCTCTCACTCACTGTCTCTCTCTCTCTTTATTCAGTCAGCACACTCCCTCTCTCCCACTGTCCCTCTCTCTCTTTATTCAGTCAGCACACTCCCTCTCTCTCTCACTCACTGTCTCTCTCTCTCTGTATTCAATCAGCACACTCCCTCTCTCCCACTGTCCCTCTCTCTCTTTATTCAGTCAGCACACTCCCTCTCTCTCTCTCACTGTCCCTCTCTCCCTCTTTATTTAGTCAGCATACTCCCTCTCTCTCTCAGTGTCTCACTCTCTCTTTATTCAGTCAGCACACTCCCTCTCTCTCACTCACTGTCTCTCTCTCTCTTTATTCAGTCAGCACACTCCCTCTCTCACTCTCACTGTCCCTCTCTCTCTTTATTCAGTCAGCATCCTTCCTCTCTCTCTCTCTCACTGTCCCTCTCTCTCTTTATTCAGTCAGCACACTCCCTCTCTCTCTCTCACTCACTGTCTCTCTCTTTATTCAATCAGCACACTCCCTCTCTCTCTCACTTTCCCTCTTTCTGTTTATTCAGTCAGCACACTCCCTCTCTCTCTCACTTTCCCTCTCTCTCTTTATTCAGTCAGCACACTCCCTCTCTCACTCTCACTGTCCCACTCTCTCTCTTTATTCAGTCAGCACACTCCCTCTCTCTCTCTCACTTTCCATCTCTCTCTTTATTCAGTCAGCACACTCTCTCTCTCTCACTCCCAGTCCCCCTCTCTCTCTTTATTCAGACAGCACTCTCCCTCTCTCTCACTCACTGTCCCCCTCTCTCTCTTTATTCAGTCAGCACTCTCCCTCTCTCTCTCTCATTGTCTCTCTCTCTTTATTCAGTCAGCACACTCCCTCTCTCTCTCTCACTGTCTCTCTCTCTTTATTCAGTCAGCACACTCCCTCTCTCTCTGCCACTGTCCCTCTCTCTCTTTATTCAGTCAGCACACTCCCTCTCTCTCTCACTGTCCCTCTCTCTCTTTATTCAGTCAGCGCACTCCCACTCTCTTTCTCTCACTGGCCCTCTCTCTCTTTCTTCAGTCAGCACACTCCCTCTCTCTCTCTCTCACTGTCACTCTCTCTCTTTATTCAGTCAGCACACTCCCTCTCTCTCTCTCACTTTCCCTCTTTCTCTTTATTCAGTCAGCACACTCCCTCTCTCCCTCTCTCCCTCTCTCTTTCTTCAGTCAGCACACTCCCTCTCTCTCTCAGTGTCTCACTCTCTCTTTATTCAGTCAGCACACTCCCTCTCTCTCTCTCACTGTCTCTCTCTCTCTTTATTCAGTCAGCACACTCCCTCTCTCACTCTGACTGTCCCTCTCTCTCTCTTTATTCAGTCAGCACACTCTCTCTCTCTCTCACTCACTGTCCCCCTCTCTCTTTATTCAGTCAGCACACTCCCTCTCTCTCACTCACTGTCTCTCTCTTTATTCAGTCAGCACACTCCCTCTCTCACTCTCACTGTCCCTCTCTCTCTTTATTCAGTCAGCACACTCCCTCTCTCTCTCTTACTGTCTCTCTCTCTCTTTATTCAGTCAGCACACTCCCTCTCTCTCTCTCTCACTGTCCCCCTCTCTCTCTTTATTCAGTCAGCACACTCCCTCTCTCTCTCTCACTGTCCCTCTCTCTCTTTATTCAGTCAGCACACTCCCTCTCTCTCTCAGTGTCTCACTCTCTCTTTATTCAGTCAGCACACTCCCTCTCTCTCTCTCACTGTCCCTCTATCTCTTTATTCAATCAGCACACTCCCTCTCTCACTCTCACTGTCTCTCTCTCTCTTTATTCAATCAGCACACTCCCTCTCTCTCTCTCTCACTGTCCCTCTTTCTCTTTATTCAGTCAGCACACTCCCTCTCTCTCTCACTCACTGTCCCTCTCTCTCTTTATTCAGTCTGCACACTCCCTCTCTCACTCTCACTGTCTCTCTCTCTCTGTATTCAATCAGCACACTCCCTCTCTCTCTCCCACTGTCCCTCTCTCTCTTTATTCAGGCAGCACACTCCCTCTCTCTCTCTCACTGTCCCTCTCTCCCTCTTTATTTAGTCAGCACACTCCCTCTCTCTCTCTCACTTTCCCTCTCTCTCTTTATTCAGTCAGCACACTCCCTCTCTCTCTGTGTCTCACTCTCTCTTTATTCAGTCAGCACACTCCCTCTCTCACTCTCACTGTCCCTCTCTCTCTTTATTCAGTCAGCACACTCCCTCTCTCTCACTCACTGTCCCCCTCTCTCTTTATTCAGTCAGCACACTCCCTCTCTCTCACTCACTGTCTCTCTCTCTCTTTATTCAGTCAGCACACTCCCTCTCTCTCTCTCACTGTCTCTCTCTCTCTTTATTCAGTCAGCACACTCCCTCTCTCACTCTCACTGTCGCTCTCTCTCGTTATTCAGTCAGCACACTCCCTCTCTCACTCTCACTGTCGCTCTCTCTCTTTATTCAGTCAGCACACTCCCTCTCTCTCTCTCAGTGTCTCACTCTCTCTTTATTCAGTCAGCACACTCCCTCTCTCTCTCCCACTGTCACTCTCTCTCTTTATTCAGTCAGCACACTCCCTCTGTCTCTCACTGTCTCTCTCTCGCTTTATTCAGTCAGCACACTCCCTCTCTCTCACAGTCCCTCTCTCTCTCTTTATTCAGTCTGCACACTCCCTCTCTCTCTCTCACTGTCCCTCTCTCTCTTTATTCAGTCAGCACACTCCCTCTCTCTCTCTCAGTGTCTCACTCTCTCTTTATTCAGTCTGCACACTCCCTCTCTCACTCTCACTGTCTCTCTCTCTCTGTATTCATTCAGCACACTCCCTCTCTCTCTCCCACTGTCCCTCTCTCTCTTTATTCAGTCAGCACACTCCCTCTCTCTCTCTCACTGTCCCTCTCTCCCTCTTTATTTAGTCAGCACACTCCCTCTCTCTCTCTCACTTTCCCTCTCTCTCTTTATTCAGTCAGCACACTCCCTCTCTCTCTCAGTGTCTCACTCTCTCTTTATTCAGTCAGCACACTCCCTCTCTCACTCTCACTGTCCCTCTCTCTCTTTATTCAGTCAGCACACTCCCTCTCTCTCACTCACTGTCCCCCTCTCTCTTTATTCAGTCAGCACACTCCCTCTCTCTCACTCACTCTCTCTCTCTTTATTCAGTCAGCACACTCCCTCTCTCTCTCTCACTGTCTCTCTCTCTCTTTATTCAGTCAGCACACTCCCTCTCTCACTCTCACTGTCCCTCTCTCTCGTTATTCATTCAGCACACTCCCTCTCTCACTCTCACTGGCCCTCTCTCTCGTTATTCAGTCAGCACACTCCCTCTCTCTCTCTCACTCACTGTCCCCCTCTCTCTTTATTCAGTCAGCACACTCCCTCTCTCACTCACTCTCACTGTCCCTCTCTCTGTTTATTCAGTCAGCACATTCTCTCTCTCTCTCACTCACTGTCTCTCTCTCTCTTTATTCAGTCAGCACACTCCCTCTCTCTCTCTCAGTGTCTCACTCTCTCTTTATTCAGTCAGCACACTCCCTCTCTCTCTCCCACTGTCACTCTCTCTCTTTATTCAGTCAGCACACTCCCTCTGTCTCTCACTGTCTCTCTCTCGCTTTATTCAGTCAGCACACTCCCTCTCTCTCACTGTCCCTCTCTCTCTCTTTATTCAGTCTGCACACTCCCTCTCTCTCTCTCACTGTCCCTCTCTCTCTTTATTCAGTCAGCACACTCCCTCTCTCTCTCTCAGTGTCTCACTCTCTCTTTATTCAGTCAGCACACTCCCTCTCTCTCTCTCTCACTGTCACTCTCTCTTTATTCAGTCAGCACACTCCCTCTCTCTCTCAGTGTCTCACTCTCTCTTTATTCAGTCAGCACACTCCCTCTCTCTCTCTCTCACTGTCACTCTCTCTCTTTATTCAGTCAGCACACTCCCTCTCTCTCTCTCACTTTCCCTCTTTCTCTTTATTCAGTCAGCACACTCCCTCTCTCTCTCCCACTGCCCCTCTCTCTCTTTATCCAGTCAGCACACTCCCTCTCTCTCTCCCACTGCCCCTCTCTCTCTTTATTCAGTCAGCACACTCCCTCTCTCTCTCCCACTGTCCCTCTCTCTCTTTATTCAGTCAGCACACTCCCTCTCTCTCTCTCAGTGTCTCACTCTCTCTTTATTCAGTCAGCACACTCCCTCTCTCTCTCTCTCACTGTCACTCTCTCTCTTTCTTCAGTCAGCACACTCCCTCTCTCTCTCTCAGTGTCTCACTCTCTCTTTATTCAGTCAGCACACTCCCTCTCTCTCTCTCTCACTGTCACTCTCTCTCTTTCTTCAGTCAGCACACTCCCTCTCTCTCTCTCACTTTCCCTCTCTCTCTTTATTCAGTCAGCACACTATCTCTCTCTCTCACTCACTGTCCCCCTCTCTCTATTCAGTCAGCACACTCCCTCTCTCTCACTCACTGTCTCTCTCTCTCTTTATTCAGTCAGCACACTCCCTTTCTCACTCTCACTGTCCCTCTCTCTCTTTATTCAGTCAGCACACTCCCTCTCTCTCTCAGTGTCTCACTCTCTCTTTATTCAGTCAGCACACTCCCTCTCTCTCTCTCACTGTCCCTCTCTCTCTTTGTTCAGTCAGCACACTCCCTCTCTCACTCTCACTGTCCCTCTCTCTCTTTCTTCAGTCAGCACACTCCCTCTCTCTCTCTCACTTTCCCTCTCTCTCTTTATTCAGTCAGCACACTCTCTCTCTCTCTCACTCACTGTCCCCCTCTCTCTTTATTCAGTCAGCACACTCCCTCTCTCTCACTCACTGTCCCTCTCTCTCTCTTTATTCAGTCAGCAAACTCCCTCTCTCTCTCTCACTGTCTCTCTCTCTCTTTATTCAGTCATCACACTCCCTCTCTCTCTCAATCACTGTCTCTCTCTCTCTCTTTATTCAATTAGCACACTCACTCTCTCTCTCTCTCACTGTCTCTCTCTTCATTCAGTCAGCACACTCCCTCTCTCTCACTCACTGTCTCTCTCTCTCTTTATTCAGTCAGCACACTCCCTCTCTCTCTCTCACTGTCCCTCTCTCTCTTTATTCAGTCAGCACACTCCCTCTCTCTCTCTCACTGTCCCTCTCTCCCTGTTTATTTAGTCAGCACACTCCCTCTCTTTCTCTCACTTTCCCTCTCTCTCTTTATTCAGTCAGCACACTCCCTCTCTCTCTCCCACTGCCCCTCTCTCTCTTTATTCAGTCAGCACACTCCCTCTCTCACTCTCACTGTCCCTCTCTCTCTCTTTATTCAGTCAGCACACTCCCTCTCTCACTCTCACTGTCCCTCTCTCTCTCGTTATTCAGTCAGCACACTCCCTCTCTCTCACTCACTGTCCCTCTCTCTCTCTATCATTCAGCACACTCCCTCTCTCTCACTGTCCCCCTCTCTCTCTTTATTCAGTCAGCACTCTCCCTCTCTCTCTCTCACTGTCTCTCTCTCGCTTTATTCAGTCAGCACACTCCCTCTCTCTCACTGTCCCTCTCTCTCTCTTTATTCAGTCTGCACACTCCCTCTCTCTCTCTCACTGTCCCTCTCTCTCTTTATTCAGTCAGCGCACTCCCACTCTCTTTCTCTCACTGTCACTCTCTCTCTTTCTTCAGTCAGCACACTCCCTCTCTCACTCTCACTGTCCCTCTCTCTCTTTATTCAGTCAGCACACTCCCTCTCTCTCTCAGTGTCTCACTCTCTCTTTATTTAGTCAGCATACTCCCTCTCTCACTCTCACTGTCCCTCTCTCTCTTTATTCAGTCAGCACACTCCCTCTCTCTCTCTCACTGTCCCTCTCTTTATTCAGTCAGCACACTCCCTCTCTCACTCTCACTGTCCCTCTCTCTCTTTATTCAGTCAGCACACTCCCTCTCTCTCACTCACTGTCTCTCTCTTTATTCAGTCAGCACACTCCCTCTCTCACTCTCACTGTCCCTCTCTCTCTTTATTCAGTCAGCACACTCCCTCTCTCTCTCTTACTGTCTCTCTCTCTCTTTATTCAGTCAGCACACTCCCTCTCTCTCTCTCTCTCACTGTCCCCCTCTCTCTCTTTATTCAGTCAGCACACTCCCTCTCTCTCTCTCACTGTCCCTCTCTCTCTTTATTCAGTCAGCACACTCCCTCTCTCTCTCAGTGTCTCACTCTCTCTTTATTCAGTCAGCACACTCCCTCTCTCTCTCTCACTGTCCCTCTATCTCTTTATTCAATCAGCACACTCCCTCTCTCACTCTCACTGTCTCTCTCTCTCTTTATTCAATCAGCACACTCCCTCTCTCTCTCTCTCACTGTCCCTCTTTCTCTTTATTCAGTCAGCACACTCCCTCTCTCTCTCACTCACTGTCCCTCTCTCTCTTTATTCAGTCTGCACACTCCCTCTCTCACTCTCACTGTCTCTGTCTCTCTGTATTCAATCAGCACACTCCCTCTCTCTCTCCCACTGTCCCTCTCTCTCTTTATTCAGTCAGCACACTCCCTCTCTCTCTCTCTCACTGTCCCTCTCTCCCTCTTTATTTAGTCAGCACACTCCCTCTCTCTCTCTCACTGTCCCTCTCTCTCTTTATTCAGTCAGCACACTCCCTCTCTCTCACTCACTGTCCCCCTCTCTCTTTATTCAGTCAGCACACTCCCTCTCTCTCACTCACTGTCTCTCTCTCTCTTTATTCAGTCAGCACACTCCCTCTCTCTCTCTCACTGTCTCTCTCTCTCTTTATTCAGTCAGCACACTCCCTCTCTCACTCTCACTGTCCCTCTCTCTCGTTATTCAGTCAGCACACTCCCTCTCTCTCTCACTCACTGTCCCTCTCTCTCTTTATTCAGTCAGCACACTCCCTCTCTCACTCTCTCTCACTGTCCCTCTCTCTGTTTATTCAGTCAGCACATTCTCTCTCTCTCTCACTCACTGTCTCTCTCTCTCTTTATTCAGTCAGCACACTCCCTCTCTCTCTCTCAGTGTCTCACTCTCTCTTTATTCAGTCAGCACACTCCCTCTCTCTCTCCCACTGTCACTCTCTCTCTTTATTCAGTCAGCACACTCCCTCTGTCTCTCACTGTCTCTCTCTCGCTTTATTCAGTCAGCACACTCCCTCTCTCTCACTGTCCCTCTCTCTCTCTTTATTCAGTCTGCACACTCCCTCTCTCTCTCTCACTGTCCCTCTCTCTCTTTATTCAGTCAGCACACTCCCTCTCTCTCTCAGTGTCTCACTCTCTCTTTATTCAGTCTGCACACTCCCTCTCTCACTCTCACTGTCTCTCTCTCTCTGTATTCAATCAGCACACTCCCTCTCTCTCTCTCACTGTCCCTCTCTCTCTTTATTCAGTCAGCACACTCCCTCTCTCCCTCTTCCTGTGTCTCTCTCTCTTTATTCAGTCAGCACACTCCCTCTCTCACTCTCACTGTCCCTCTCTCTCTTTATTCAGTCAGCACACTCCCTCTCTCTCACTCACTGTCCCCCTCTCTCTTTATTCAGTCAGCACACTCCCTCTCTCTGACTCACTGTCTCTCTCTCTCTTTATTCAGTCAGCACACTCCCTCTCTCTCTCTCACTGTCTCTCTCTCTCTTTATTCAGTCAGCACACTCCCTCTCTCACTCTCACTGTCCCTCTCTCTCGTTATTCATTCAGGACACTCCCTCTCTCACTCTCACTGTCCCTCTCTCTCGTTATTCAGTCAGCACACTCCCTCTCTCTCTCTCACTCACTGTCCCCCTCTCTCTTTATTCAGTCAGCACACTCCCTCTCTCACTCACTCTCACTGTCCCTCTCTCTGTTTATTCAGTCAGCACATTCTCTCTCTCTCTCACTCACTGTCTCTCTCTCTCTTTATTCAGTCAGCACACTCCCTCTCTCTCTCTCAGTGTCTCACTCTCTCTTTATTCAGTCAGCACACTCCCTCTCTCTCTCCCACTGTCACTCTCTCTCTTTATTCAGTCAGCACACTCCCTCTGTCTCTCACTGTCTCTCTCTCGCTTTATTCAGTCAGCACACTCCCTCTCTCACTCTCACTGTCCCTCTCTCTCGTTATTCATTCAGCACACTCCCTCTCTCACTCTCACTGTCCCTCTCTCTCGTTATTCAGTCAGCACACTCCCTCTCTCTCTCTCACTCACTGTCCCCCTCTCTCTTTATTCAGTCAGCACACTCCCTCTCTCACTCACTCTCACTGTCCCTCTCTCTGTTTATTCAGTCAGCACATTCTCTCTCTCTCTCACTCACTGTCTCTCTCTCTCTTTATTCAGTCAGCACACTCCCTCTCTCTCTCTCAGTGTCTCACTCTCTCTTTATTCAGTCAGCACACTCCCTCTCTCTCTCCCACTGTCACTCTCTCTCTTTATTCAGTCAGCACACTCCCTCTGTCTCTCACTGTCTCTCTCGCTTTATTCAGTCAGCACACTCCCTCTCTCTCTCTCTCACTGTCACTCTCTCTCTTTCTTCAGTCAGCACACTCCCTCTCTCTCTCTCACTTTCCCTCTCTCTCTTTATTCAGTCAGCTCACTATCTCTCTCTCTCACTCACTGTCCCCCTCTCTCTATTCAGTCAGCACACTCCCTCTCTCTCACTCACTGTCTCTCTCTCTCTTTATTCAGTCAGCACACTCCCTTTCTCACTCTCACTGTCCCTCTCTCTCTTTATTCAGTCAGCACACTCCCTCTCTCTCTCAGTGTCTCACTCTCTCTTTATTCAGTCAGCACACTCCCTCTCTCTCTCTCACTGTCCCTCTCTCTCTTTGTTCAGTCAGCACACTCCCTCTCTCACTCTCACTGTCCCTCTCTCTCTTTCTTCAGTCAGCACACTCCCTCTCTCTCTCTCACTTTCCCTCTCTCTCTTTATTCAGTCAGCACACTCTCTCTCTCTCTCACTCACTGTCCCCCTCTCTCTTTATTCAGTCAGCACACTCCCTCTCTCTCACTCACTGTCCCTCTCTCTCTCTTTATTCAGTCAGCACACTCCCTCTCTCTCTCTCACTGTCTCTCTCTCTCTTTATTCAGTCATCACACTCCCTCTCTCTCTCAATCACTGTCTCTCTCTCTCTCTTTATTCAATTAGCACACTCACTCTCTCTCTCTCTCACTGTCTCTCTCTTCATTCAGTCAGCACACTCCCTCTCTCTCACTCACTGTCTCTCTCTCTCTTTATTCAGTCAGCACACTCCCTCTCTCTCTCTCACTGTCCCTCTCTGTCTTTATTCAGTCAGCACACTCCCTCTCTCTCTCTCACTGTCCCTCTCTCCCTGTTTATTTAGTCAGCACACTCCCTCTCTTTCTCTCACTTTCCCTCTCTCTCTTTATTCAGTCAGCACACTCCCTCTCTCTCTCAGTGTCTCACTCTCTCTTTATTCAGTCAGCACACTCCCTCTCTCACTCTCACTGTCCCTCTCTCTCTTTATTCAGTCAGCACACTCTCTCTCTCTCTCACTCACTGTCCCCCTCTCTCTTTATTCAGTCAGCACACTCCCTCTCTCTCTCCCACTGCCCCTCTCTCTCTTTATTCAGTCAGCACACTCCCTCTCTCACTCTCACTGTCCCTCTCTCTCTCTTTATTCAGTCAGCACACTCCCTCTCTCACTCTCACTGTCCCTCTCTCTCTCGTTATTCAGTCAGCACACTCCCTCTCTCTCACTCACTGTCCCTCTCTCTCTCTATCATTCAGCACACTCCCTCTCTCTCACTGTCCCCCTCTCTCTCTTTATTCAGTCAGCACTCTCCCTCTCTCTCTCTCACTGTCTCTCTCTCGCTTTATTCAGTCAGCACACTCCCTCTCTCTCACTGTCCCTCTCTCTCTCTTTATTCAGTCTGCACACTCCCTCTCTCTCTCTCACTGTCCCTCTCTCTCTTTATTCAGTCAGCGCACTCCCACTCTCTTTCTCTCACTGGCCCTCTCTCTCTTTATTCAGTCAGCACACTCCCTCTCTCTCACTGTCCCTCTCTCTCTCTTTATTCAGTCTGCACACTCCCTCTCTCTCTCTCACTGTCCCTCTCTCTCTTTATTCAGTCAGCGCACTCCCACTCTCTTTCTCTCACTGGCCCTCTCTCTCTTTATTCAGTCAGCACACTCCCTCTCTCTCACTGTCCCTCTCTCTCTCTTTATTCAGTCAGCGCACTCCCACTCTCTTTCTCTCAGTGTCTCACTCTCTCTTTATTCAGTCAGCACACTCCCTCTCTCTCTCTCTCACTTTCCCTCTTTCTCTTTATTCAGTCAGCACACTCCCTCTCTCTCTCCCACTGCCCCTCTCTCTCTTTATTCAGTCAGCACACTCCCTCTCTCCCTCTCTCACTGTCACTCTCTCTCTTTCTTCAGTCAGCACACTCCCTCTCTCACTCTCACTGTCCCTCTCTCTCTTTATTCAGTCAGCACACTCCCTCTCTCTCTCAGTGTCTCACTCTCTCTTTATTTAGTCAGCATACTCCCTCTCTCACTCTCACTGTCCCTCTCTCTCTTTATTCAGTCAGCACACTCCCTCTCTCTCTCTCACTGTCCCTCTCTCCCTGTTTATTTAGTCAGCACACTCCCTCTCTCTCTCTCACTTTCCCTCTCTCTCTTTATTCAGTCAGCACACTCCCTCTCTCTCTCAGTGTCTCACTCTCTCTTTATTCAGTCAGCACACTCCCTCTCTCTCACTCACTGTCTCTCTCTCTCTTTATTCAGTCAGCACACTCCCTCTCTCACTCTCACTGACCCCCTCTCTCTTTATTCAGTCAGCACACTCCCTCTCTCTCTCACTCACTGTCTCTCTCTCTCTTTATTCAGTCAGCACACTCCCTCTCTCACTCTCACTGTCCCTCTCTCTCTTTATTCAGTCAGCACACTCCCTCTCTTACTGTCTCTCTGTCTCTTTTTTCAGTCAGCACACTCCCTCTCTCTCTCACTCACTGTCTCTCTCTCTCTTTATTCAGTCAGCACACTCCCTCTCTCTCTCTCACTGTCCCTCTCTCTTTTTTCAGTCAGCACACTCCCTATCTCTCTCTCACTGTCCCCCTCTCTTTTCAGTCAGCACACTCCCTCTCTCTCTCTCACTGTCTCTCTCTCTCTTTATTCAGTCAGCACACTCCCTCTCTCTCTCAATCACTGTCTCTCTCTCTCTTTATTCAATTAGCACACTCCCTCTCTCTCTCCCACTGTCCCTCTCTCTCTTTATTCAGTCAGCATACTCCCTCTCTCTCTCTCACTGTCTCTCTCTTTATTCAGTCAGCACACTCCCTCTCTCTCTCACTTTCCCTCTCTCTCTTTATTCAGTCAGCACACTCCCTCTCTCTCTCACTTTCCCTCTCTCTCTTTATTCAGTCAGCACACTCCCTCTCTCTCTCACTCACTGTCTCTCTCTCTCTTTATTCAGTCAGCACACTCCCTCTCTCACTCTCACTGTCCCCCTCTCTCTTTATTCAGTCAGCACACTCCCTCTCTCTCTCTCGCTGTCTCACTCTCTCGTTATTCAGTCAGCACACTCCCTCTCTCTCTCTCCGTGTCTCACTCTCTCTTTATTCAGTCAGCACACTCCCTCTCTCTCTCTCACTGTCCCTCTTTCTCTTTATTCAGTCAGCACACTGCCTCGCTCTCTCTCACTGTCCCTCTCTCTCTTTATTCAGTCAGCACACTCCCTCTCTCCCTCTTCCTGTCTCTCTCTCTCTTTATTCAGTCAGCACACTCCCTCTCTCTCTCTCACTGTCTCTCTCTCTCTTTATTCAGTCAGCACACTCCCTCCCTCCCTCTTCCTGTCTCTCTCTCTCTTTATTCAGTCAGCACACTCCCTCTCTCCCTCTTCCTGTGTCTCTCTCTCTTTATTCAGTCAGCACACTCCCTCTCTCTCTCTCACTGTCTCTCTCTCTCTTTATTCAGTCAGCACACTCCCTCTCTCTTTCTCACTGTCCCCCTCTCTCTCGTTATTCAGTCACCACACTCCCTCTCTCTCTCTCCGTGTCTCACTCTCTCTTTATTCAGTCAGCACACTCCCTCTCTCTCTCTCACTGTCCCTCTTTCTCTTTATTCAGTCAGCACACTGCCTCGCTCTCTCACTGTCCCTCTCTCTCTTTATTCAGTCAACACACTCCCTCTCTCTCACTCACTGTCTCTCTCTCTCTTTATTCAGTCAACACACTCCCTCTCTCACTCTCACTGTCCCTCTCTCTCTTTATTCAGTCAGCATACTCCCTCTCTCTCTCTCTCACTTTCACTCTTTCTCTTTATTCAGTCAGCACACTCCCTCTCTCTCTCTCTCACTTTCACTCTTTCTCTTTATTCAGTCAGCACACTCCCTCTCTCACTCTCACTGTCCCTCTCTCTCTTTATTCAGTCAGCACATTCCCTCTCTCTCTCAGTGTCTCACTCTCTCTTTATTCAGTCAGCACACTCCCTCTCTCACTCTCACTGTCCCTCTCTCTCTTTATTCAGTCAACACACTCCCTCTCTCTCAATCACTGTCTCCCTCTCTCTTTATTCAATTAGCACACTCCCTCTCTCTCTCCCACTGTCCCTCTCTCTCTTTATTCAGTCAGCATACTCCCTCTCTCTCTCTCACTGTCTCTCTCTTTATTCAGTCAGCACACTCCCTCTCTCTCTCACTTTCCCTCTCTCTCTTTATTCAGTCAGCACACTCCCTCTCTCTCTCACTTTCCCTCTCTCTCTTTATTCAGTCAGCACACTCCCTCTCTCTCTCACTCACTGTCTCTCTCTCTCTTTATTCAGTCAGCACACTCCCTCTCTCACTCTCACTGTCCCCCTCTCTCTTTATTCAGTCAGCACACTCCCTCTCTCTCTCTCTCACTTTCACTCTTTCTCTTTATTCAGTCAGCACACTCCCTCTCTCACTCTCACTGTCCCTCTCTCTCTTTATTCAGTCAGCACATTCCCTCTCTCTCTCAGTGTCTCACTCTCTCTTTATTCAGTCAGCACACTCCCTCTCTCACTCTCACTGTCCCTCTCTCTCTTTATTCAGTCAACACACTCCCTCTCTCTCACTCACTGTCTCTCTCTCTCTTTATTCAGTCAGCACACTCCCTCTCTCTCTCCCACTGTCCCTCTCTCTCTTTATTCAGTCAGCACACTCTCTCTCTCACTCTCACTGTCCCTCTCTCTCTTTATTCAGTCAACACACTCCCTCTCTCTCACTCACTGTCTCTCTCTTTATTCAGTCAACACACTCCCTCTCTCACTCTCACTGTCCCTCTCTCTCTTTATTCAGTCAACACACTCCCTCTCTCTCACTCACTGTCTCTCTCTCTCTTTATTCGGTCAGCACACTCCCACTCTCTCTCCCACTGTCCCTCTCTCTCTCTTTATTCAGTCAACACACTCCCTCTCTCTCTCACTGTCACTCTCTCTTTATTCAGTCAGCACACTCCCTCTCTCTCTCTCTCTCACTGTCCCTCTCTCTCTTTATTCAGTCAGCATCCTTCCTCTCTCTCTCTCTCTCACTGTCCCTCTCTCTGTTTATTCAGTCAGCACACTCCCTCTCTCTCTCACTCACTGTCTCTCTCTTTATTCAATCAGCACACTCCCTCTCTCTCTCACTTTCCCTCTTTCTGTTTATTCAGTCAGCACACTCCCTCTCTCTCTCCCACTGCCCCTCTCTCTCTTTATTCAGTCAGCACACTCCCTCTCTCACTCTCACTGTCCCTCTCTCTCTCTTTATTCAGTCAGCACACTCCCTCTCTCACTCTCACTGTCCCTCTCTCTCTCGTTATTCAGTCAGCACACTCCCTCTCTCTCACTCACTGTCCCTCTCTCTCTCTATCAGTCAGCACACTCCCTCTCTCTCACTGTCCCCCTCTCTCTCTTTATTCAGTCAGCACTCTCCCTCTCTCTCTCTCACTGTCCCTCACTCTCTTTATTCAGTCAGCACACTCCCTCTCTCTCTCACTGTCTCTCTCTCGCTTTATTCAGTCAGCACACTCCCTCTCTCTCACTGTCCCTCTCTCTCTCTTTATTCAGTCTGCACACTCCCTCTCTCTCTCTCACTGTCCCTCTCTCTCTTTATTCAGTCAGCGCTCTCCCACTCTCTTTCTCTCAGTGTCTCACTCTCTCTTTATTCAGTCAGCACACTCCCTCTCTCTCTCTCACTTTCCCTCTTTCTCTTTATTCAGTCAGCACACTCCCTCTCTCTCTCCCACTGCCCCTCTCTCTCTTTATTCAGTCAGCACACTCCCTCTCTCCCTCTCTCACTGTCACTCTCTCTCTTTCTTCAGTCAGCACACTCCCTCTCTCACTCTCACTGTCCCTCTCTCTCTTTATTCAGTCAGCACACTCCCTCTCTCTCTCAGTGTCTCATCTCTCTTTATTTAGTCGGCACACTCCCTCTCTCTCTCTCACTGTCCCTCTCTCTCTTTATTCAGTCAGCACACTCCCTCTCTCTCTCCCACTGTCCCTCTCTCTCTTTATTCAGTCAGCACACTCCCCCTCTCTCTCTCACTGTCCCTCTCTCCCTCTTTATTTAGTCAGCACACTCCCTCTCTCTCTCTCACTTTCCCTCTCTCTCTTTATTCAGTCAGCACACTCCCCCTCTCTCTCACTGTCCCTCTCCCTTTATTCAGTCAGCACACTCCCTCTCTCTCTCACTGTCACTCTCTCTCTTTATTCAGTCAGCACACTCCCTCTCTCTCTCTCACTGTGCCTCTCTCTCTTTATTCAGTCAGCATCCTTCCACTCTCTCTCTCTCTCACTGTCCCTCTCTCTGTTTATTCAGTCAGCACACTGCCTCTCTCTCTCACTCACTGTCTCTCTCTTTATTCAATCAGCACACTCCCTCTCTCTCTCACTTTCCCTCTTTCTGTTTATTCAGTCAGCACACTCCCTCTCTCTCTCCCACTGCCCCTCTCTCTCTTTATTCAGTCAGCACACTCCCTCTCTCACTCTCACTGTCCCTCTCTCTCTCTTTATTCAGTCAGCACACTCCCTCTCTCACTCTCACTGTCCCTCTCTCTCTCGTTATTCAGTCAGCACACTCCCTCTCTCTCACTGTCCCCCTCTCTCTCTTTATTCAGTCAGCACTCTCCCTCTCTCTCACTGTCCCTCTCTCTCTCTTTATTCAGTCTGCACACTCCCTCTCTCTCTCTCACTGTCCCTCTCTCTCTTTATTCAGTCAGCGCACTCCCACTCTCTTTCTCTCACTGGCCCTCTCTCTCTTTATTCAGTCAGCACACTCCCTCTCTCTCACTGTACCTCTCTCTCACTTTATTCAGTCTGCACACTCCCTCTCTCTCTCTCACTGTCCCTCTCTCTCTTTATTCAGTCAGCGCACTCCCACTCTCTTTCTCTCAGTGTCTCACTCTCTCTTTATTCAGTCAGCACACTCCCTCTCTCTCTCTCACTTTCCCTCTTTCTCTTTATTCAGTCAGCACACTCCCTCTCTCTCTCCCACTGCCCCTCTCTCTCTTTATTCAGTCAGCACACTCCCTCTCTCCCTCTCTCACTGTCACTCTCTCTCTTTCTTCAGTCAGCACACTCCCTCTCTCACTCTCACTGTCCCTCTCTCTCTTTATTCAGTCAGCACACTCCCTCTCTCTCTCAGTGTCTCACTCTCTCTTAATTTAGTCAGCACACTCCCTCTCTCACTCTCACTGTCCCTCTCTCTCTTTATTCAGTCAGCACACTCCCTCTCTCTCTCTCACTGTCCCTCTCTCCCTGTTTATTTAGTCAGCACACTCCCTCTCTCTCTCTCACATTCCCTCTCTCTCTTTATTCAGTCAGCACACTCCCTCTCTCTCTCAGTGTCTCACTCTCTCTTTATTCAGTCAGCACACTCCCTCTCTCACTCTCACTGTCCCTCTCTCTCTTTATTCAGTCAGCACACTCGCTCTCTCTCTCACTCACTGTCCCCCTCTCTCTTTATTCAGACAGCACACTCCCTCTCTCTCACTCACTGTCTCTCTCTCTCTTTATTCAGTCAGCACACTCCCTCTCTCACTCTCACTGTCCCCCTCTCTCTTTATTCAGTCAGCACACTCCCTCTCTCTCTCACTCACTGTCTCTCTCTCTCTTTATTCAGTCAGCACACTCCCTCTCTCACTCTCACTGTCCCTCTCTCTCTTTATTCAGTTAGCACACTCCCTCTCTTACTGTCTCTCTCTCTCTTTATTCAGTGAGCACACTCCCTCTCTCTCTCTCACTGTCCCTCTCTCTCTTTTTTCAGTCAGCACACTCCCTATCTCTCTCTCACTGTCCCCCTCTCTCTTTTTTCAGTCAGCACACTCCCTCTCTCTCTCTCACTGTCTCTCTCACTCTTTATTCAGTCAGCACACTCCCTCTCTCTCTCTCACTGTCCCTCTCTCCCTGTTTATTTAGTCAGCACAGTCCCTCTCTCTCTCTCACTTTCCCTCTCTCTCTTTATTCAGTCAGCACACTCCCTCTCTCTCTCAGTGTCTCACTCTCTCTTTATTCAGTCAGCACACTCCCTCTCTCACTCTCACTGTCCCTCTCTCTCTTTATTCAGTCAGCACACTCTCTCTCTCTCTCACTCACTGTCCCCCTCTCTCTTTATTCAGTCAGCACACTCCCTCTCTCTCACTCACTGTCTCTCTCTCTCTTTATTCAGTCAGCACACTCCCTCTCTCACTCTCACTGTCCCCCTCTCTCTTTATTCAGTCAGCACACTCCCTCTCTCTCTCACTCACTGTCTCTCTCTCTCTTTATTCAGTCAGCACACTCCCTCTCTCACTCTCACTGTCCCTCTCTCTCTTTATTCAGTCAGCACACTCCCTCTCTTACTGTCTCTCTCTCTCTTTTTTCAGTGAGCACACTCCCTCTCTCTCTCTCACTGTCCCTCTCTCTCTTTTTTCAGTCAGCACACTCCCTATCTCTCTCTCACTGTCCCCCTCTCTCTTTATTCAGTCAGCACACTCCCTCTCTCTCTCTCACTGTCTCTCTCTCTCTTTATTCAGTCAGCACACTCCCTCTCTCTCTCAATCACTGTCTCTCTCTCTCTTTATTCAATTAGCACACTCCCTCTCTCTCTCCCACTGTCCCTCTCTCTCTTTATTCAGTCAGCATACTCCCTCTCTCTCTCTCACTGTCTCTCTTTTTATTCAGTCAGCACACACCCTCTCTCTCTCACTTTCCCTCTCACTCTTTATTCAGTCAGCACACTCCCTCTCTCACTCTCACTGTCCCCCTCTCTCTTTCTTCAGTCAGCACAGTCCCTCTCTCTCTCTCACTGTCTCACTCTCTCGTTATTCAGTCAGCACACTCCCTCTCTCTCTCTCACTGTCCCTCTCTCTCTTTATTCAGTCAGCACACTCCCTCTCTCTCTCTCACTGTCTCTCTCTCTCTTTATTCAGTCAGCACACTCCCTCTCTCCCTCTTCCTGTCTCTCTCTCTCTTTATTCAGTCAGCACACTCCCTCTCTCCCTCTTCCTGTCTCTCTCTCTCTTTATTCAGTCAGCACACTCCCTCTCTCTCTCTCACTGTCTCTCTCTCTCTTTATTCAGTCAGCACACTCCCTCTCTCTTTCTCACTGTCCCCCTCTCTCTCGTTATTCAGTCAGCACACTCCCTCTCTCTCTCTCAGTGTCTCACTCTCTCTCTTTATTCAGTCAGCACACTCCCTCTCTCTCTCTCACTGTCCCTCTTTCTCTTTATTCAGTCAGCACACTCCCTCTCTCTCTGTCACTGTCCCTCTCTCTCTTTATTCAGTCAGCACACTCCCTCTCTCTCTCTCTCACTTTCACTCTTTCTCCTTATTCAGTCAGCACACTCCCTCTCTCACTCTCACTGTCCCTCTCTCTCTTTATTCAGTCAGCACATTCCCTCTCTCTCTCAGTGGCTCACTCTCTCTTTATTCAGTCAGCACACTCCCTCTCTCACTCTCACTGTCCCTCTCTCTCTTTATTCAGTCAACACACTCCCTCTCTCTCACTCACTGTCTCTCTCTCTCTTTATTCAGTCAGCACACTCCCTCTCTCTCTCCCACTGTCCCTCTCTCTCTTTATTCAGTCAGCACACTCTCTATCTCACTCTCACTGTCCCTCTCTCTCTTTATTCAGTCAACACACTCCCTCTCTCTCACTCACTGTCTCTCTCTCTCTTTATTCAGTCAACACACTCCCTCTCTCACTCTCACTGTCCCTCTCTCTCTTTATTCAGTCAGCATACTCCCTCTCTCTCTCTCTCTCTCACTTTCACTCTTTCTCTTTATTCAGTCAGCACACTCCCTCTCTCAGTCTCACTGTCCCTCTCTCTCTTTATTCAGTCAACACACTCCCTCTCTCTCACTCACTGTCTCTCTCTCTCTTTATTCAGTCAGCACACTCCCTCTCTGTCTCCCACTGTCCCTCTCTCTCTCTTTATTCAGTCAGCACACTCCCTCTCTCTCTCTCTCACTGTCACTCTCTCTCTTTATTCAGTCAGCACACTCCCTCTCTCTCTCTCACTGTCCCTCTCTCTCTTTATTCAGTCAGCACACTCCCTCTCTCCCTCTTACTGTCTCTCTCTCTCTTTATTCAGTCAGCACACTCCCTCTCTCTCTCTCACTGTCTCTCTATCTCTTTATTCAGTCAGCACACTCCCTCTCTCCCTCTTCCTGTCTCTCTCTCTCTTTATTCAGTCAGCACACTCCCTCTCTCCCTCTTCCTGTCTCTCTCTCTCTTTATTCAGTCAGCACACTGCCTCTCTCTCTCTCAATGTCTCTCTCTCTCTTTATTCAGTCAGCACACTCCCTCTCTCTTTCTCACTGTCCCCCTCTCTCTCGTTATTCAGTCAGCACACTCCCTCTCTCTCTCTCAGTGTTTCACTCTCTCTTTATTCAGTCAGCACACTCCCTCTCTCTCTCTCACTGTCCCTCTTTCTCTTTATTCAGTCAGCACACTCCCTCTCTCTCTCTCACTGTCCCTCTCTCTCTTTATTCAGTCAGCACACTCCCTCTCTCTCTCTCACTGTCCCTCTCTCTCTTTATTCAGTCAGCACACTCCCTCTCTCTCTCTCTCACTTTCACTCTCTCTTTATTCAGTCAGCACACTCCCTCTCTCACTCTCACTGTCCCTCTCTCTCTTTATTCAGTCAGCACATTCCCTCGCTCTCTCAGTGTCTCACTCTCTCTTTATTCAGTCAGCACACTCCCTCTCTCACTCTCACTGTCCCTCTCTCTCTTTATTCAGTCAACACACTCCCTCTCTCTCACTCACTGTCTCTCTCTCTCTTTATTCAGTCAGCACACTCCCTCTCTCTCTCCCACTGTCCCTCTCTCTCTTTATTCAGTCAGCACACTCCCTCTCTCTCTCTCTCACTTTCACTCTTTCTCGTTATTCAGTCAGCACACTCCCTCTCTCACTCTCACTGTCCCTCTCTCTCTTTATTCAGTCAGCACACTCCCTCTCTCTCTCTCACTGTCCCTCTCTCTCTCTTTGTTCAGTCAGCATCCTTCCTCTCTCTCTCTCTCTCTCGCACTGTCCCTCTCTCTGTATTCAGTCAGCACACTCCCTCTCTCTCTTACTGTCTCTCTCTCTCTTTATTCAATCAGCACACTCCCTCTCTCTCTCTCACTGTCCCTCTCTCTCTTTGTTCAGTCAGCACACTCCCTCTCTCTCTCTCACTTTCCCTCTCTCTCTTTATTCAGTCAACACACTCCCTCTCTCTCTCTCACTGTCCCTCTTTCTCTTTATTCAATCAGCACACTCCCTCTCTCACTCAGTGTCACTCTCTCTCTCTTTATTCAGTCAGCACACTCCCTCTCTCTCTCTCTCACTGTCACTCTCTCTCTTTATTCTGTCAGCACACTCCCTCTCTCTCTCTCACTGTCCCTCCCTCTCTTTATTCAGTCAGCACACTCCCTCTCTCCCTCTTCCTGTCTCTCTCTCTCTCTTTATTCAGTCAGCACACTCCCTCTCTCTCACTCACTGTCTCTCTCTCTCTTTATTCAGTCAGCACACTCCCTCTCTCCCTCTTCCTGTCTCTCTCTCTCTTTATTCAGTCAGCACACTCCCTCTCTCTCTCTCACTGTCCCTCTCTCTCTTTTTTCAGTCAGCACACTCCCTATCTCTCTCTCACTGTCCCCCTCTCTCTTTTTTCAGTCAGCACACTCCCTCTCTCTCTCTCACTGTCTCTCTCACTCTTTATTCAGTCAGCACACTCCCCCTCTCTCTCTCACTGTCCCTCTCTCCCTGTTTATTTAGTCAGCACAGTCCCTCTCTCTCTCTCACTTTCCCTCTCTCTCTTTATTCAGTCAGCACACTCCCTCTCTCTCTCAGTGTCTCACTCTCTCTTTATTCAGTCAGCACACTCCCTCTCTCACTCTCACTGTCCCTCTCTCTCTTTATTCAGTCAGCACACTCTCTCTCTCTCTCACTCACTGTCCCTCTCTCTCTTTATTCAGTCAGCACACTCCCTCTCTCTCACTCACTGTCTCTCTCTCTCTTTATTCAGTCAGCACACTCACTCTCTCACTCTCACTGTCCCCCTCTCTCTTTATTCAGTCAGCACACTCCCTCTCTCTCTCACTCACTGTCTCTCTCTCTCTTTATTCAGTCAGCACACTCCCTCTCTCACTCTCACTGTCCCTCTCTCTCTTTATTCAGTCAGCACACTCCCTCTCTTACTGTCTCTCTCTCTCTTTTTTCAGTGAGCACACTCCCTCTCTCTCTCTCACTGTCCCTCTCTCTCTTTTTTCAGTCAGCACACTCCCTATCTCTCTCTCACTGTCCCCCTCTCTCTTTATTCAGTCAGCACACTCCCTCTCTCTCTCTCACTGTCTCTCTCTCTCTTTATTCAGTCAGCACACTCCCTCTCTCTCTCAATCACTGTCTCTCTCTCTCTTTATTCAATTAGCACACTCCCTCTCTCTCTCACTGTCTCTCTCTCTCTTTATTCAGTCAGCATACTCCCTCTCTCTCTCTCACTGTCTCTCTTTTTATTCAGCCAGCACACTCCCTCTCTCTCTCACTTTCCCTCTCACTCTTTATTCAGTCAGCACACTCCCTCTCTCACTCTCACTGTCCCCCTCTCTCTTTCTTCAGTCAGCACACTCCCTCTCTCTCTCTCACTGTCTCACTCTCTCGTTATTCAGTCAGCACACTCCCTCTCTCTCTCTCACTGTCCCTCTCTCTCTTTATTCAGTCAGCACACTCCCTCTCTCCCTCTTCCTGTCTCTCTCTCTCTTTATTCAGTCAGCACACTCCCTCTCTCTCTCTCACTGTCTCTCTCTCTCTTTATTCAGTCAGCACACTCCCTCTCTCCCTCTTCCTGTCTCTCTCTCTCTTTATTCAGTCAGCACACTCCCTCTCTCCCTCTTCCTGTCTCTCTCTCTCTTTATTCAGTCAGCACACTCCCTCTCTCTCTCACTGTCTCTCTCTCTCTTTATTCAGTCAGCACACTCCCTCTCTCTTTCTCACTGTCCCCCTCTCTCTCGTTATTCAGTCAGCACACTCCCTCTCTCTCTCTCAGTGTCTCACTCTCTCTTTATTCAGTCAGCACACTCCCTCTCTCTCTCTCACTGTCCCTCTTTCTCTTTATTCAGTCAGCACACTCCCTCTCTCTCTCTCTCACTTTCACTCTTTCTCTTTATTCAGTCAGCACATTCCCTCTCTCTCTCTGTGTCTCACTCTCTCTTTATTCAGTCAGCACACTCCCTCTCTCTCTCTCACTGTCTCTCTTTATTCAGTCAGCACACTCCCTCTCTCTCACTCACTGTCTCTCTCTCTCTTTATTCAGTCAGCACACTCCCTCTCTCTCTCCCACTGTCCCTCTCTCTCTTTATTCAGTCAGCACACTCACTATCTCACTCTCACTGTCCCTCTCTCTCTTTATTCAGTCAACACACTCCCTCTCTCTCACTCACTGTCTCTCTCTCTCTTTATTCAGTCAACACACTCCCTCTCTCACTCTCACTGTCCCTCTCTCTCTTTATTCAGTCAGCATACTCCCTCTCTCTCTCTCTCTCTCACTTTCACTCTTTCTCTTTATTCAGTCAGCACACTCCCTCTCTCACTCTCACTGTCCCTCTCTCTCTTTATTCAGTCAACACACTCCCTCTCTCTCACTCACTGTCTCTCTCTCTCTTTATTCAGTCAGCACACTCCCTCTCTGTCTCCCACTGTCCCTCTCTCTCTCTTTATTCAGTCAGCACACTCCCTCTCTCTCTCTCTCACTGTCACTCTCTCTCTTTATTCAGTCAGCACACTCCCTCTCTCTCACTCACTGTCCCTCTCTCTCTTTATTCAGTCAGCACACTCCCTCTCTCCCTCTTACTGTCTCTCTCTCTCTTTATTCAGTCAGCACACTCCCTCTCTCTCTCTCACTGTCTCTCTCTCTCTTTATTCAGTCAGCACACTCCCTCTCTCCCTCTTCCTGTCTCTCTCTCTCTTTATTCAGTCAGCACACTCCCTCTCTCCCTCTTCCTGTCTCTCTCTCTCTTTATTCAGTCAGCACACTCCCTCTCTCTCTCTCAATGTCTCTCTCTCTCTTTATTCAGTCAGCACACTCCCTCTCTCTTTCTCACTGTCCCCCTCTCTCTCGTTATTCAGTCAGCACACTCCCTCTCTCTCTCTCAGTGTCTCACTCTCTCTTTATTCAGTCAGCACACTCCCTCTCTCTCTCTCACTGTCCCTCTTTCTCTTTAATCAGTCAGCACACTCCGTCTCTCTCTCTCACTGTCCCTCTCTCTCTTTATTCAGTCAGCACACTCCCTCTCTCTCTCTCACTGTCCCTCTCTCTCTTTATTCAGTCAGCACACTCCCTCTCTCTCTCTCTCACTTTCACTCTCTCTTTATTCAGTCAGCACACTCCCTCTCTCTCTCTCACTGTCTCTCTCTCTCTTTATTCAGTCAGCACATTCCCTCGCTCTCTCAGTGTCTCACTCTCTCTTTATTCAGTCAGCACACTCCCTCTCTCACTCTCACTGTCCCTCTCTCTCTTTATTCAGTCAACACACTCCCTCTCTCTCACTCACTGTCTCTCTCTCTCTTTATTCAGTCAGCACACTCCCTCTCTCTCTCCCACTGTCCCTCTCTCTCTTTATTCAGTCAGCACACTCCCTCTCTCTCTCTCTCACTTTCACTCTTTCTCGTTATTCAGTCAGCACACTCCCTCTCTCACTCTCACTGTCCCTCTCTCTCTTTATTCAGTCAGCACACTCCCTCTCTCTCTCTCACTGTCCCTCTCTCTCTCTTTGTTCAGTCAGCATCCTTCCTCTCTCTCTCTCTCTCTCGCACTGTCCCTCTCTCTGTATTCAGTCAGCACACTCCCTCTCTCTCTCTTACTGTCTCTCTCTCTCTTTATTCAATCAGCACACTCCCTCTCTCTCTCTCACTGTCCCTCTCTCTCTTTGTTCAGTCAGCACACTCCCTCTCTCTCTCTCACTTTCCCTCTCTCTCTTTATTCAGTCAGCACACTCCCTCTCTCTCTCTCACTGTCCCTCTTTCTCTTTATTCAATCAGCACACTCCCTCTCTCACTCAGTGTCACTCTCTCTCTCTTTATTCAGTCAGCACACTCCCTCTCTCTCTCTCTCTCACTGTCACTCTCTCTCTTTATTCTGTCAGCACACTCCCTCTCTCTCTCTCACTGTCCCTCCCTCTCTTTATTCAGTCAGCACACTCCCTCTCTCTCACTCACTGTCTCTCTCTCTCTTTATTCAGTCAGCACACTCCCTCTCTCCCTCTTCCTGTCTCTCTCTCTCTTTATTCAGTCAGCACACTCCCTCTCTCTCTCTCACTGTCTCTCTCTCTCTTTATTCAGTCAGCACACTCCCTCTCTCCCTCTTCCTGTCTCTCTCTCTCTTTATTCAGTCAGCACACTCCCTCTCTCTCTCTCACTGTCTCTCTCTCTCTTTATTCAGTCAGCACACTCGCTCTCTCTCTCACTCACTGTCCCCCTCTCTCTTTATTCAGTCAGCACACTCCCTCTCTCTCACTCACTGTCTCTCTCTCTCTTTATTCAGTCAGCACACTCCCTCTCTCACTCTCACTGTCCCCCTCTCTCTTTATTCAGTCAGCACACTCCCTCTCTCTCTCACTCACTGTCTCTCTCTCTCTTTATTCAGTCAGCACACTCCCTCTCTCACTCTCACTGTCCCTCTCTCTCTTTATTCAGTCAGCACACTCCCTCTGTTACTGTCTCTCTCTCTCTTTTTTCAGTGAGCACACTCCCTCTCTCTCTCTCACTGTCCCTCTCTCTCTTTTTTCAGTCAGCACACTCCCTATCTCTCTCTCACTGTCCCCCTCTCTCTTTTTTCAGTCAGCACACTCCCTCTCTCTCTCTCACTGTCTCTCTCACTCTTTATTCAGTCAGCACACTCCCTCTCTCTCTCTCACTGTCCCTCTCTCCCTGTTTATTTAGTCAGCACAGTCCCTCTCTCTCTCTCACTTTCCCTCTCTCTCTTTATTCAGTCAGCACACTCCCTCTCTCTCTCAGTGTCTCACTCTCTCTTTATTCAGTCAGCACACTCCCTCTCTCACTCTCACTGTCCCTCTCTCTCTTTATTCAGTCAGCACACTCTCTCTCTCTCTCACTCACTGTCCCTCTCTCTCTTTATTCAGTCAGCACACTCCCTCTCTCTCACTCACTGTCTCTCTCTCTCTTTATTCAGTCAGCACACTCACTCTCTCACTCTCACTGTCCCCCTCTCTCTTTATTCAGTCAGCACACTCCCTCTCTCTCTCACTCACTGTCTCTCTCTCTCTTTATTCAGTCAGCACACTCCCTCTCTCACTCTCACTGTCCCTCTCTCTCTTTATTCAGTCAGCACACTCCCTCTCTTACTGTCTCTCTCTCTCTTTTTTCAGTGAGCACACTCCCTCTCTCTCTCTCACTGTCCCTCTCTCTCTTTTTTCAGTCAGCACACTCCCTATCTCTCTCTCACTGTCCCCCTCTCTCTTTATTCAGTCAGCACACTCCCTCTCTCTCTCTCACTGTCTCTCTCTCTCTTTATTCAGTCAGCACACTCCCTCTCTCTCTCAATCACTGTCTCTCTCTCTCTTTATTCAATTAGCACACTCCCTCTCTCTCTCCCACTGTCCCTCTCTCTCTTTATTCAGTCAGCATACTCCCTCTCTCTCTCTCTCACTGTCTCTCTTTTTATTCAGCCAGCACACTCCCTCTCTCTCTCACTTTCCCTCTCACTCTTTATTCAGTCAGCACACTCCCTCTCTCACTCTCACTGTCCCCCTCTCTCTTTCTTCAGTCAGCACACTCCCTCTCTCTCTCTCACTGTCTCACTCTCTCGTTATTCAGTCAGCACACTCCCTCTCTCTCTCTCACTGTCCCTCTCTCTCTTTATTCAGTCAACACACTCCCTCTCTCTCACTCACTGTCTCTCTCTCTCTTTATTCAGTCAGCACACTCACTCTCTCACTCTCACTGTCCCCCTCTCTCTTTATTCAGTCAGCACACTCCCTCTCTCTCACTCACTGTCTCTCTCTCTCTTTATTCAGTCAGCACACTCCCTCTCTCCCTCTTCCTGTCTCTCTCTCTCTTTATTCAGTCAGCACACTCCCTCTCTCTCTCTCACTGTCTCTCTCTCTCTTTATTCAGTCAGCACACTCCCTCTCTCCCTCTTCCTGTCTCTCTCTCTCTTTATTCAGTCAGCACACTCCCTCTCTCCCTCTTCCTGTCTCTCTCTCTCTTTATTCAGTCAGCACACTCCCTCTCTCTCTCTCACTGTCTCTCTCTCTCTTTATTCAGTCAGCACACTCCCTCTCTCTTTCTCACTGTCCCCCTCTCTCTCGTTATTCAGTCAGCACACTCCCTCTCTCTCTCTCAGTGTCTCACTCTCTCTTTATTCAGTCAGCACACTCCCTCTCTCTCTCTCACTGTCCCTCTTTCTCTTTATTCAGTCAGCACACTCCCTCTCTCTCTCTCTCACTTTCACTCTTTCTCTTTATTCAGTCAGCACATTCCCTCTCTCTCTCAGTGTCTCACTCTCTCTTTATTCAGTCAGCACACTCCCTCTCTCACTCTCACTCTCTCTCTTTATTCAGTCAACACACTCCCTCTCTCTCACTCACTGTCTCTCTCTCTCTTTATTCAGTCAGCACACTCCCTCTCTCTCTCCCACTGTCCCTCTCTCTCTTTATTCAGTCAGCACACTCTCTATCTCACTCTCACTGTCCCTCTCTCTCTTTATTCAGTCAACACACTCCCTCTCTCTCACTCACTGTCTCTCTCTCTCTTTATTCAGTCAACACACTCCCTCTCTCACTCTCACTGTCCCTCTCTCTCTTTATTCAGTCAGCATACTCCCTCTCTCTCTCTCTCACTTTCACTCTTTCTCTTTATTCAGTCAGCACACTCCCTCTCTCACTCTCACTGTCCCTCTCTCTCTTTATT
The DNA here is from genome assembly GCA_030390025.1 of Squalus acanthias. NCBI lineage: Eukaryota > Metazoa > Chordata > Chondrichthyes > Squaliformes > Squalidae > Squalus > Squalus acanthias. The sequence continues at coordinate 64,538,713 of CM059434.1, read as the reverse complement.
CAGTCAACACACTCCCTCTCTCTCACTCACTGTCTCTCTCTCTCTTTATTCAGTCAGCACACTCCCTCTCTCTCTCCCACTGTCCCTCTCTCTCTCTTTATTCAGTCAGCACACTCCCTCTCTCTCTCTCTCACTGTCACTCTCTCTCTTTATTCAGTCAGCACACTCCCTCTCTCTCTCTCACTGTCCCTCTCTCTCTTTATTCTGTCAGCACACTCCCTCTCTCCCTCTTACTGTCTCTCTCTCTCTTTATTCAGTCAGCACACTCCCTCTCTCTCTCTCACTGTCTCTCTCTCTCTTTATTCAGTCGGCACACTCCCTCTCTCCCTCTTCCTGTCTCTCTCTCTCTTTATTCAGTCAGCACACTCCCTCTCTCCCTCTTCCTGTCTCTCTCTCTCTTTATTCAGTCAGCACACTCCCTCTCTCTCTCTCAATGTCTCTCTCTCTCTTTATTCAGTCAGCACACTCCCTCTCTCTTTCTCACTGTCCCCCTCTCTCTCGTTATTCAGTCAGCACACTCCCTCTCTCTCTCTCAGTGTCTCACTCTCTCTTTATTCAGTCAGCACACTCCCTCTCTCTCTCTCACTGTCCCTCTTTCTCTTTATTCAGTCAGCACACTCCCTCTCTCTCTCTCACTGTCCCTCTCTCTCTTTATTCAGTCAGCACACTCCCTCTCTCTCTCTCACTGTCCCTCTCTCTCTTTATTCAGTCAGCACACTCCCTCTCTCTCTCTCTCACTTTCACTCTCTCTTTATTCAGTCAGCACACTCCCTCTCTCACTCTCACTGTCCCTCTCTCTCCTAATTCAGTCAGCACATTCCCTCGCTCTCTCAGTGTCTCACTCTCTTTATTCAGTCAGCACACTCCCTCTCTCACTCTCACTGTCCCTCTCTCTCTTTATTCAGTCAACACACTCCCTCTCTCTCACTCACTGTCTCTCTCTCTCTTTATTCAGTCAGCACACTCCCTCTCTCTCGCCCTGTCCCTCTCTCTCTTTATTCAGTCAGCACACTCCCTCTCTCTCTCTCTCACTTTCACTCTTTCTCTTTATTCAGTCAGCACACTCCCTCTCTCACTCTCACTGTCCCTCTCTCTCTTTCTTCAGTCAGCACACTCCCTCTCTCTCTCTCACTTTCCCTCTCTCTCTTTATTCAGTCAGCACACTCCCTCTCTCTCTCTCACTGTCCCTCTTTCTCTTTATTCAATCAGCACACTCGCTCTCTCACTCAGTGTCACTCTCTCTCTCTTTATTCAGTCAGCACACTCCCTCTCTCTCTCTCTCTCACTGTCACTCTCTCTCTTTATTCTGTCAGCACACTCCCTCTCTCTCTCTCACTGTCCCTCCCTCTCTTTATTCAGTCAGCACACTCCCTCTCTCCCTCTTCCTGTCTCTCTCTCTCTCTTTATTCAGTCAGCACACTCCCTCTCTCTCACTCACTGTCTCTCTCTCTCTTTATTCAGTCAGCACACTCCCTCTCTCCCTCTTCCTGTCTCTCTCTCTCTTTATTCAGTCAGCACACTCCCTCTCTCTCTCTCACTGTCTCTCTCTCTCTTTATTCAGTCAGCACACTCCCTCTCTCCCTCTTCCTGTCTCTCTCTCTCTTTATTCAGTCAGCACACTCCCTCTCTCTCTCACTGTCCCTCTCTCTCTTTATTCAGTCAGCACACTCCCTCTCTCTCACTCACTGTCTCTCTCTCTCTTTATTCAGTCAGCACACTCCCTCTCTCCCTCTTCCTGTCTCTCTCTCTCTTTATTCAGTCAGCACACTCCCTCTCTCACTCTCACTGTCCCTCTCTCTCTTTATTCAGTCAGCACACTCCCTCTCTCCCTCTTCCTGTCTCTCTCTCTCTTTATTCAGTCAGCACACTCCCTCTCTCTCTCTCACTGTCTCTCTCTTTCTTTATTCAGTCAGCACACTCCCTCTCTCTCTCTCACTCTCTCACTCTCTCGTTATTCAGTCAGCACACTCCCTCTCTCTCTCTCACTGTCCCTCTCTCTCTTTATTCAGTCAGCACACTCCCTCTCTCTCTCACTGTCCCTCTCTCTCTTTATTCAGTCAGCACACTCCCACTCTCTCTCACTGTCCCTCTCTCTATTTATTCAGTCAGCGCACTCCCACTCTCTTTCTCTCACTGTCCCTCTCTCTCTTTATTCAGTCAGCACACTCCCTCTCTCTCTCTCATTGTCTCACTCTCTCTTTATTCAGTCAGCACACTCCCACTCTCTCTCACTGTCCCTCTCTCTCTTTATTCAGTCAGCACACTCCCTCTCTCTCTCCCAATGCCCCTCTCTCTCTTTGTTCAGTCAGCACACTCCCTCTCTCTCTCTCTCACTGTCTCTCTCTCTTTATTCAGTCAGCACACTCTCTCTCTCTCACTTTCACTCTTTCTCTTTATTCAGTCAGCACATTCCCTCTCTCTCACTCACTGTCTCTCTCTCTCTTTATTCAGTCAGCACACTCCCTCTCTCACTCTCACTGTCCCCCTCTCTCTCTTTATTCAGTCAGCACACTCCCTCTCTCTCTCACTCACTGTCTCTCTCTCTTTATTCAATCAGCACACTCCCTCTCTCTCTCCCACTGTCCCTCTCTCTCTTTATTCAGTCAGCACGCTCCCTCTCTCTCTCTCACTGTCTCTCTCTCTCTTTATTCAGTCAGCACACTCCCTCTCTCTCTCTTACTGTCTCTCTCTCTCTTTATTCAGTCAGCACACTCCCTCTCTCTCTCTCTCTCACTGTCCCTCTCTCTCTCTTTATTCAATCAGCACACTCCCTCTCTCTCTCCCACTGTCCCTCTCTCTCTTTATTCAGTCAGCACGCTCCCTCTCTCTCTCTCACTGTCTCTCTCTCTCTTTATTCAGTCAGCACACTCCCTCTCTCACTCTCACTGTCCCTCTCTCTCTTTATTCAGTCAGCACACTCCCTCTCTCTCTCTCACTGTCTCTCTCTTTATTCCGTCAGCACACTCCCTCTCTCTCTCTCACTGTCTCTCTCTCTCTTTATTCAGTCAGCACACTCCCTCTCTCACTCTCACTGTCCCTCTCTCTCTTTATTCAGTCAGCCCACTCCCACTCTCTCTCTCACTGTCCCTCTTTCTCTTTATTCAGTCAGCACACTCCCTCTCTCTCTCACTCTCTGTCCCTCTCTCTCTCTTTATTCATGATGTGGAGATGCCGGCGTTGGACTGGGGTGGACAAAAATCTGAAGTCGTACAACACCAGGTTATAGTCCAACTGATTTATTTATTTGTCTTGGCTGTGCTCTTAGTGTGTCTTTGATGTAGGGAAAGATTTGAATACATTTTTTCTGTTTTTATATTGTGAATTCTGGGAGATTCTCTCACAGCTACCTTACCTGAAGAAGGAGCGAACAGCTCCGAAAGCTTGTAAAATTAAATTAATCTGTTGGACTATAACCTGGTGTTGTGCGACTTCTGATTTCTCTCTTTATTCAGTCAGCACACTCTCCCTCTCTGTCTCTCACTGTCTCTCTCTCTCTTTATCAGTCAGCACACTCCCTCTTTCTCACTCACTGTCTCTCTCTCTCTCTTTATTCAGACAGCACACTCCCTCTCTCTCTCACTCACTGTCCCTCTCTCACTCTTTATTCAGTCAGCACACTCCCTCTCTCTCTTACTGTCTTTCTCTCCTTATTCAGTCAGCACACTCTCTCTCTCTCACTCCCAGTCCCCCTCTCTCTCTTTATTCAGACAGCACTCTCCCTCTCTCTCACTCACTGTCCCTCTCTCTCTCTATCAGTCAGCACACTCCCTCTCTCTCACTGTCCCCCTCTCTCTCTTTATTCAGTCAGCACACTCCCTCTCTCTCTCTCACTGTCTCTCTCTCTTTATTCAGTCAGCACACTCCCTCTCTCTCTCCCACTGTCCCTCTCTCTCTTTATTCAGTCAGCACACTCCCTCTCTCTCACTGTCTCTCTCTCTCTTTATTCAGTCAGCACACTCCCTCTCTCTCACTGTCCCTCTCTCTCTCTTTATTCAGTCAGCACACTCCCTCTCTCTCTCTCACTGTCCCTCTTTCTCTTTATTCAGTCAGCACACTCCCTCTCTCTCTCACTCACTGTCTCTCTCTCTCTTTATCAGTCAGCACACTCCCTCTCTCTCTCACTCACTGTCCCTCTCTCTCTTTATTCAGTCAGCACACTCTCCCTCTCTCTCTCACTGTCTCTCTCTCTCTTTATCAGTCAGTACACTCCCTCTCTCTCACTCACTGTCCCTCTCTCTGTCTTTATTCAGTCAGCTCACTCCCTCTCTCTCTCTCACTGTCCCTCTCTCACTTTATTCAGTCAGCACACTCCCTCTCTCTCTCACTCACTGTCCCTCTCTCTCTTTATTCAGTCAGCTCACTCCCTCTCTCTCTCTCACTGTCCCTCTCTCTCTCTTTATTCAGTCAGCACACTCCCTCTCTCTCTCTCACTGTCTCTCTTTATTCAGTCAGCACACTCCCTCTCTCTCACTCACTGTCCCCCTCTCTCTCTTTATCAGTCAGCACACTCCCTCTCTCTCACTCACTGTCCCCCTCTCTCTCTTTATCAGTCAGCACACTCCCTCTCTCTCACTCACTGTCCCTCTCTCTCTCTTTATCAGTCAGCACACTCTCTCTCTCTCACTGTCCCTGTCTCTCTCTTTATTCAGTCAGCACACTCCCTCTCTCTCTCTCACTGTCCCTCTCTCTTTATTCAGTCAGCACACTCCCTCTCTCTCACTGTCCCTCTCTCTCTCTCTTTATCAGTCAGCACACTCCCTCTCTCTCTCTCTCACTGTCCCTCTCTCTCTTTATTCAGTCAGCACACTCCCTCTCTCTCACTCACTGAGCCTCTCTCTCTTTATTCAGTCAGCTCACTCTATCTCTCTCTCACTGTCCCTCTCTTGTTATTCAGTCATTACACTCCCACTCTCTCTCTCTTTCTCACTGTCTCTCTCTTTATTCAGTCAGCACACTCCCTCTCTCTCTCTCACTGTCTCTCTCTCTCTTTATTCAGTCAGCACACTCCCTCTCTCTCTCTCACTGTCCCTCTCTTTTTATTCAGTCATTACACTCCCTCGCTCTCTCTCTCTCACTGTCTCTCTTTATTCAGTCAGCACACTCCCTCTCTCTCTTTCACTGTCACTCTCTCTCTTTATTCAGTCAGCACACTCCCTCTCTCACTCTCACTGTCCCTCTCTCTCTTTATTCAGTCAGCACACTCCCTCTCTCACTCTCACTGTCTCTCTCTCTCTTTATCAGTCAGCACACTCCCTCTTTCTCACTCACTGTCTCTCTCTCTCTCTTTATTCAGACAGCACACTCCCTCTCTCTCTCACTCACTGTCCCTCTCTCACTCTTTATTCAGTCAGCACACTCCCTCTCTCTCTTACTGTCTTTCTCTCCTTATTCAGTCAGCACACTCTCTCTCTCTCACTCCCAGTCCCCCTCTCTCTCTTTATTCAGACAGCACTCTCCCTCTCTCTCACTCACTGTCCCTCTCTCTCTCTATCAGTCAGCACACTCCCTCTCTCTCACTGTCCCCCTCTCTCTCTTTATTCAGTCAGCACACTCCCTCTCTCTCTCTCACTGTCTCTCTCTCTTTATTCAGTCAGCACACTCCCTCTCTCTCTCCCACTGTCCCTCTCTCTCTTTATTCAGTCAGCACACTCCCTCTCTCTCACTGTCTCTCTCTCTCTCTTTATTCAGTCAGCACACTCCCTCTCTCTCACTGTCCCTCTCTCTCTCTTTATTCAGTCAGCACACTCCCTCTCTCTCTCTCACTGTCCCTCTTTCTCTTTATTCAGTCAGCACACTCCCTCTCTCTCTCACTCACTGTCTCTCTCTCTCTTTATCAGTCAGCACACTCCCTCTCTCTCTCACTCACTGTCCCTCTCTCTCTTTATTCAGTCAGCACACTCTCCCTCTCTCTCTCACTGTCTCTCTCTCTCTTTATCAGTCAGTACACTCCCTCTCTCTCACTCACTGTCCCTCTCTCTGTCTTTATTCAGTCAGCTCACTCCCTCTCTCTCTCTCACTGTCCCTCTCTCACTTTATTCAGTCAGCACACTCCCTCTCTCTCTCACTCACTGTCCCTCTCTCTCTTTATTCAGTCAGCTCACTCCCTCTCTCTCTCTCACTGTCCCTCTCTCTCTCTTTATTCAGTCAGCACACTCCCTCTCTCTCTCTCACTGTCTCTCTTTATTCAGTCAGCACACTCCCTCTCTCTCACTCACTGTCCCCCTCTCTCTCTTTATCAGTCAGCACACTCCCTCTCTCTCACTCACTGTCCCCCTCTCTCTCTTTATCAGTCAGCACACTCCCTCTCTCTCACTCACTGTCCCTCTCTCTCTCTTTATCAGTCAGCACACTCTCTCTCTCTCACTGTCCCTGTCTCTCTCTTTATTCAGTCAGCACACTCCCTCTCTCTCTCTCACTGTCCCTCTCTCTTTATTCAGTCAGCACACTCCCTCTCTCTCACTGTCCCTCTCTCTCTCTCTTTATCAGTCAGCACACTCCCTCTCTCTCTCTCTCACTGTCCCTCTCTCTCTTTATTCAGTCAGCACACTCCCTCTCTCTCACTCACTGAGCCTCTCTCTCTTTATTCAGTCAGCTCACTCTATCTCTCTCTCACTGTCCCTCTCTTGTTATTCAGTCATTACACTCCCACTCTCTCTCTCTTTCTCACTGTCTCTCTCTTTATTCAGTCAGCACACTCCCTCTCTCTCTCTCACTGTCTCTCTCTCTCTTTATTCAGTCAGCACACTCCCTCTCTCTCTCTCACTGTCCCTCTCTTTTTATTCAGTCATTACACTCCCTCGCTCTCTCTCTCTCACTGTCTCTCTTTATTCAGTCAGCACACTCCCTCTCTCTCTTTCACTGTCACTCTCTCTCTTTATTCAGTCAGCACACTCCCTCTCTCACTCTCACTGTCCCTCTCTCTCTTTATTCAGTCAGCACACTCCCTCTCTCACTCTCACTGTCCCTCTCTCTCGTTATTCAGTCAGCACACTCCCTCTCTCACTCTCACTGTCCCTCTCTCTTTATTCAGTCAGCACACTCCCTCTCTCTCTCTCACTGTCCCTCTCTCTCTCTTTATTCAGTCAGCACACACCCTCTCTCTCTCTCACTGTCCCTCTCTCTTTATTCAGTCAGCACACACCCTCTCTCTCTCACTGTCCCTCTCTCTATATTCAGTCAGCACACTCCCTCTCTGTCACTCACTGTCCCTCTCTCTCTCTTTATCAGTCAGCAAACTCTCTCTCTCTCACCGTCCCTGTCTCTCTCTTTATTCAGTCAGCACACTCCCTCTCTCTCACTCACTGAGCCTCTCCCTCTTTATTCAGTCAGCTCACTCTCTCTCTCTCTCTCTCACTGTCCCTCTCTTTTTATTCAGTCGTTACACTCCCACTCTCTCTCTCTTTCTCACTGTCTCTCTCTTTATTCAGTCAGCACACTCCCTCTCTCTCTCTCTCACTGTCTCTCTTTATTCAGTCAGCACACTCCCTCTCTCTCTCTCACTGTCTCTCTCTTTATTCAGTCAGCATACTCCCTCTCTCTCTCTCACTGTCTCTCTTTATTCAGGCAGCACACTCCCTCTCTCTCACTGTCTCTCTCTTTATTCAGTCAGCACACTCCCTAACTCTCTCTCACTGTCCCTCTCTCTCTCTTTATTCAGTCAGCACACTCCCCCTCTCTCTCTCACTGTCCCTCTCTCTCTCTTTATTCAGTCAGCACACTCCCTTCTCTCTCTCTCACTGACCCTCTCTCTCTCTTTATTCAGTCACCACACTCCCTCTCTCTCTCTCACTGTCCCTCTCTCTCTTTATTCAGTCAGCACACTCCCCCTCTCTCACTCACTGTCCCTCTCTCTCTCTTTATACTGTCAGCACACTCCCTCTCTCTCTCTCTCTGTCCCTCTTTCTCTCTTTATTCAGTCAGCACACTCCCTCTCTCTCACTGTCCCTCTCTCTCTCTTTATTCAGTCATCACTCTCCCTCTCTCTCTCTCACTGTCCCTCTCTCTCTTTATTCAGTCAGCACACTCCCTCTCTCTCTCTCACTCACTGTCCCCCTCACTCCCTCTCTCTGTGCTGTATGCCATGATACCTGATCCGCTCAGTCTGCATGTCTCTATCAGTCTGGTGGACGCTGATTTTGGCTAACATAACTTTAATTGTTTTTCCAACCAACCAGTTTGCCAAAAGATAATTCCAGTTCAAGTGAAACATAAGCCCCAATAATGGCTTTTGCAGCAGCTGTTGTCCTATTTTCTTTGCCAGTTTTCTCTTGATCCTTTCTCTCTTGAAGGCACTGATTTCATCCCAAAACAGTTCCAAGGCCACTAACCCTTCTTGGTACCTCAGCCAATGGCCATTCTTCCTGCGTGAACATTACCTGATTTTCCGAGATTGCCAAAATTGGGGTGGTGCTCCCCATGGTCCGTGTGCTCCCGCACCCACAGCATAGAGTGCTGGACTCGTTGCATTTTATAAGTCAAGCCCCTCCCCTGTATATAGAATAAGGTAGCTTCGCATGGACAAGGAGTCAAGCCTGGAGCACTGTTGGCTGCTAGTCGCAAAATCTGGCCAGCCAGTGTGAAGCACTTCTGTTGTGTTTTAATCTGGTAGCTGTGCCTTTAATTCAGGGACAAAGAGCAAGGGCCTCCAATTCGCGAAGTGTGGTTGGGGTCGAATGGCAGGGCAATGAAGATGAGAACAGAAAGTGGGCGGAGGCTGTCCTCGCCAAGTTTCTGCCCTGTTTTGTGGCTGGTGTCCCTCCTAGGATCTATCCTGGTGCTTCTTCCAGGCGTAACCTGGGGCATCGGGTTGTGAGTGGCAGTTGGCAGCATGGCCTTTTCAGAACAGCGAAGCCCTCGTCTCACGACAGCTGAGTCCTGGGAAGGGCCTTCTGAGGGCTGCTTTGGCTCCGTCGCAGTACTCTTGCCTGTGAGTCAGAAGGTCGTGAGTACAAGTCTCATTCTCGCAAACTTGAACACATAATCCAGGATAACATTTCAGTGCAAGTTTTATAGAGCCTAGGTTAGACCACACTTGGGGGGAAAAATTCAGTTGGTTGCGCCTCCCGTTAGCGCCTTAAGAGGGCGCTAATGGGGCGCAAAGCAACTAGCGCCCGGGCGCGACGATGTTTGCGCCGCTCGCGCAATTAACTAGACATTTTGCGGCGGCGCTAAACACTACCGCCACGATCTCCTGCGCCGGCAGATCGTGACGTTAGTTGAGTATGCAACGCCCCGGTAGCGCCCCGGTGCGGATATTGAGTGGCGCCGCCTGCCTTACCGCCTGCCGCTAGCAACGACAGGTTGAGGGGAGCGTTTTGCAGTCAGGAAGGAACTGGGGGAGCGCTATTTAAAGGCGACTGCTTCCTGCCTATTTTTGTTGGTGACATTTTTGAACCACGCATTCTGAGAGAGAAAGAGAGAGACTTCTAGAGAGATTCAAGGCTGTGTGGAGGAATTTTGGGTACTGAGCAGCACTTTGCAGTTTCATTTTGATTTGCCCTTCCTTGTATCAATTTAGAAGAGACTGTGGGGGCTGCACTCTGAGCTCTTTCCCTGGGTTTCTCCATTGTTCTTTCCAGCAGATTTGATGTACAGGTCTCTCCAGGCCGAGATTCAAGGCTGCAAAGAGAAGGATGTGGATGGAAAGCAAGATCAACCCTCCACTTTATGAACTGGCCGGCGCCATTGTGTCTGTGTTCCATTGCTGACTGACATCACATGAGCTTCGCCAGCGCTCTGAGTTAGCGTCTCACTCCTCGGCCTTTACGCCTTAAGACAGATGTGTAGCGCCTGATTTAGCGCTCCAATCACCTCCAGGGGCGATAAAAGTCAAGTTTGCAGTCGGAGGCGATAATTAGCGCCAGGCGCTAATCTTTGCGCCCGGCCGATAATTGCGCCCCAAATGGGGCGATACTGAATTTCTCCCCCTTGGAGTACTGTATACAATTCTGGTCTCCATATTATAAAAATTAGAAAGTGGCTCTGGAGAAGGTGCAAAGTTTTTTTACTAGAATGATACCAGAATTGAAAGGTTATAATTAACAGGAAAGATTGAACAGGCTGGGGCTCTTTTCTCTAGAAAACAGAAGGCTGAGGGGTGACCTGATAGAAGTCTTTAAGATTATGAAAGGGTTTGACAGGGTAGACGTAGAGAAGATGTTTCCACTGCGGGGGTTGGGGGTGGGGGGGGGGCGGGGGTGGGAGGAGACCAGAAATAGGGGCCATAAATATAAGGTAATCACTAATAAATCCAATAGGGAATTCAGGAGAAACTTCTTTACCCAGAGATTGGTTAGAATGTGGAGCTCACTATCACAAGGAGTAGTTGAGGTGACTAGCATAGATCCATTTAAGGAGAGGCTAAATAAACACATGCGGGTGAAGGAAAAGAAGGATATGTTGATGGTGTTAGATGAAGAAGAGTGGGAGGAGGCTCGTGACCAGCAGTAGCAGTGGCGCCAAATGGCCTGTTTCTGTGCTGTAAATACTGTATAATAATATGTACTGAGACAGACAGACAGACTTGCATTTCTATAGCGCCTTAGACGACCACCGGACGTCTCAAAGCGCTTTACAGCCAATGAAGTACTTCTGAAGTGGAGTAGTTGTTGTAATATGGGAAATGAGGGAGTATGGCACTGTAATGGGGGTGAAATTGGGCTCTGTAGCGCCCATTTTTTGGGCGCTATGAGGGCTCTTAAACTACCGAAATGGTGTCCACGACGTGCATGCACACTGCGCCGAATGCCATATTTGTAAAGGGGTTTGCGCACTCGCACCTAACGACCGCTGCGGTGCATGCAGAGCACACAGGTCATGATGTCACTCAGCGTATAACGCTGATTTGATGCCAGCGTTACCATTTTGGAGCTCCACGCTCCAGCCTACACCCTCTCTTAACCTTGCACAGCTGAACATGTGTTCAACAGCATGAAGGACCCCCTCACCAGCACTCCTGACCGTGACAACTCGTGTGAGATCATTAAACTTCTTTCTGTATAGCAACCAGGTCCTTGGGGCTACACTCCTGGCATTGACTTCCGCCGCTATCTCTTCCCACTGCCTCCTGAGCATGTGTTTGGAGGACCTCCGGCCCCCCTGAGGATACAGGACATCTCTCCTTCTTTCCACCTCTTCCACCAAGACCTCCAGTGCAGCTTCCGAAAAACTTGGTGCACGCTCTCTCCCATGGCCAGCCATAGTTGAATCCTCCACAGCACAATATTCAGAATGATCTCAGCACCACCAGCAGCCACAATGCACCTCCCCTTTTCGTGGTGCAGGCTAGCTTTAAGTAGTGCAGGCTAGCTTTAAAAGTAGTGCACTCATGATATTGGGCTCCCTGCTGATGAGTGCAGCCAATGAACAATGCGGGGAGCGCTGGCTGCACACAACAATCATGGAAAAGAGCAAGTAGCACGAAGTTGGCGTCCGACCTGCAATGCAATCAACAGGCACGGCTAAATCATGCATCGCGATCCCTGTGCCCATTTTCGGGGGTTATCCAACTTAACCACAATTTTCAGATGAGACATTAAACCGAGGCCTTGCCTGCCCTCTCAGGTGGACGTAAAAGATCCCATGGCCCGATTTGAAGAAGAGCAGGGGAGTTCTCCTGGTGTCCTGATCAATATTTATTTTTCAACCAACACCTAAAAGCAGATGAGCTGGTCATTTATTTCATTGCTATTTGTGGGATCTTGCTGCGCACAAAATGGCTGCCACGTTTCCACATTACAACAGTGACTACTCTTCAAAAGTACTTCATTGGCTGTAAAGTGCTTTGGGGCTATATAAATGCAAGTTCTTTCTTTCTCTTTGCATCTCTTGTGCAATGTCTGAACAGCCTGTTCCTGCCTCCTGCATGCTCTTTGGGCTAAGCAGGAGGTCAGGTATATACTGCTATCTTAATAGAGAGAATACTCCTCTCATGTCATTGATGCTAGACCCAGGTTCAGAGTGGCCACTGATCAGCGGGATGGCAGGTTTAATAGTTCCTATCAGACCCTGAAAACCCTGAGAGAGTGTGTCTTGTAATTTGGCCCTGTGTGTAAAGGCTGGAATACATTGCTGTTTCAAATCAATTTCTCAGGGCCTTAAGGGTACCAATCTGTGCGCCAGATGAGGAGGCATTGGGGATGAAATTGGTCAATGCCGGTAGCGTGAAAATGGACTGATAGCGAATCTGCAGCCTGTTTTACACCACGCTTGATTTTGTTTTCCATATAAATCAATGGGTGGGCAATGATCACAGACTGCAATTATGCTGCCACATGCTCCATTGATGTCTGCAATGAGGAAAGTGCTTCCCTGATGTTGCCATATAGGAGGGCACAGGACTCTGCTGTGACCCCATCAATTGTTGCATATCCTGGGAAATGGACCCCAGTGTCTGCACGTAGGTTTGACGCTTGTTGAATATCCTTTTCGCAGCAGGACCCATGAGCTTAAAGTCTGCTGGCTCCTCAGCCAGCGGCAGTTATCTGCACTGTCTCACTGACCCAGGAGATGGACAGCAGCAGGAAATGTCGACAGTCTGTCCTCTCCACAGGTGGATGTGGACCCAGGGTGCACATAAACGCAGCCTAAGATTAAGAATTAAGAGAAGCACATTTTATAGGCATGTGTTTAGAGTGTACAGCACATCACTGTGTAAATAGTGCAAAATAAATATAGATCTTTTTACATCTCCTTTGTTGGGTAGGAGGCTGTGGACTAGTAATCGGTGCTAGGATATCAGATGGCAGTGGAGGGAACATGGCTTGGGGCGGCAATATGCGGGGGGTCTTTGGGAAAACTAGGCTGGGGAGTGGCAGGAGGTGTCCATTACTGAAAGTAATTCTTGACTACAGAGTTCCAAGGTAATTTCCCTCCTGTATATTACGTCCATCCGTATCTCACTGCTCCTCATCCATTTTCCGCGGGCTTTCAGCCCCCATGAGTTTTTTAAAAATTCATTCTTGGGATCTGGGTGTTGCTGGCAAGGATGGCATTTATTGCCCATCCCGAGTTGTCCTTGAGAAGGTGGTGGTGGGACTTCTGCTTGAACCGCTGCAGTCCGTGTGGTGAAAATGCTGCTATATAGGGAGTTCCAGGATTCTGACCCAGTGACGATGAAGGAATAGTGATAAATGTCCGAGTCAGGATTGGGTGTAACTTGGAGGGGAACTTGGAGAGGATGGTGTCGCCATGCACCTGCTGCCCTTGTCTTTCTAGGTGGTAGAGGTTGCGGGTTTGTGAGGTGCTGCCGAAGGAGAGTTGGCGAGTTGCTGCAATGCACCCTGTCGATAGGGCACAGTGCAGCCACGGTGCGCCCGCACTGCATTCCTCTGCATGCTAATTTCTCTTTGGATGACCAAACTGCACAGCACGCAGCAGATGGCAACGATTTGGGAAACCTTGCCAAGACTGTAACGCAGCGCCCCCATCAGAGCTGGTAAACCAATATGATTGTTGCCTCAGCGTTCCTTGCTGCGCTCCACAGAAACGTGGGCGATGGCTTGGGCCTTATTGTGCTTGGCCTCTGCGGCTTTGTGTGCGTTTCTAACTGGGGTCATGAACCAATGCTGCAAATGACAGCCCTGGTCTCCCCAAGACATTTGTTCATTCTCTCTGGACTTTCCAATCATATAAAGACTGTGGGCTGCTGCATAATAAAAGTATTGTGGCTGCACCTGGATACAACAACAACTTGTATTTATATAGCGCCTTTAACATAGTAAAACGTCCCAAGGTGCTGCACAGGAGTGTTATAAGACAAAAATTTGACACCGAGCCACATAAGGAGAAATTAGGGCAGTGACCAAAAGCTTGGTCAAAGCGGTAGGTCCTAAGGAGCGTTTTAAAGGAGGAAAGAGAGGTAGCGAGGCGGACAGGTTTAGGGAGGAAATTCCAGAGCTTAGGGCCTAGGAAACAGTAGACACGGCCACCAAAGGTTAAGCGATTATAATCAGGGATGCTCAAGAAGGCAGAATTAGAGGAGCGCAGATATCTCAGGGGGGGTTGTGGGGCTGGAGGAGATTACAGAGATAGGGAGGGGCGAGGCCATGGAGGGATTCGAAAACAAGGATGAGAATTTTGAAATCGAGGCGTTGCTTAACCGGGAGTGTTAATGGGCAGAAGCGTGGCAGACTCAAGGTGTGGTCTCACCAAGGCCCTGTACAACTGCAGCAGGACATCCCTGTTCCTATACTCAAACCCTTTCGCTATGAAGGCCAACTGATACCTGGGATGGCAGGAATGACATATGAGGAGAGATTGGGTCGATTGGGCTTATACTCGCTGGAGTATAGAAGAATGAGAGGGGATCTCATCGATACATATAAAATTCTGTGAGTGGGCAGAAGCGTGGCAGATGCAATATAACGTGGATAAATGCGAGGTTATCCACTTTGGTGTCAAAACCAGAAAGGCAGACTATTATCTGAATGGCAATAGATTGGGAGAAGGGGAAGTGCAATGAGACCTGGGTGTCCTTGTGCACCAGTCGTTGAAGGTAAGCATGCAGGTGCAGCAGGCGGTGAAGAAGGCAAATGGTATGTTGGCCTTCATAGCGAAAGGGTTTGAGTATAGGAACAGGGATGTCCTGCTGCAGTTGTACAGGGCCTTGGTGAGACCACACCTTGAGTATTGTGTGCAGTTTTGGTCGCCTTATCTGAGGAAGGATGTTCTTGCCATGGAGGGAGTTCAGCGAAGATTCACAAGGCTGATACCTGGGATGGCAGGAATGACATATGAGGAGAGATTGGGTCGATTGGGCTTATACTCGCTGGAGTATAGAAGAATGAGAGAGGATCTCATCGAAACATATAAAATTCTGACAGGTCTAGACAAACTAGATGCAGGAAGGATGTTCCCGATGGTCGGAGAGTCCAGAACCAGGGGTCATAATCTAAGGATAAGGGGTAAGCCATTTCGGACAGAAATGAGGAAGAATTTCTTCACCCAGAGAGTGGTGAACCTGTGGAATTCTCTACCACAGAAGGTAGTTGAGGCCAAGTCATTAAATATATTCAAGAATGAGTTAGATATATTTTTAAAGCTAAAGGTATCAAGGGATACGGGGAGAAGGCAGGTACAGGGTACTGAGTTTGGATGATCAGCCATGATCTCATCAAATGGCGGAGCAGGCTCGAGGGGCCGAATGGCCTACTCCTGCTCCTATCTTCTATGTTTCTATGTTTCTATGGGAGCCAATGTAAGTCAGCGAGCACAGGGATGATGGGTGAACGGGACTTGGTGCGAGTTAGGACACGGGCAGCCGAGTTTTGGATGACCTGAAGTTTACGTAGGGTAGAACGTGGGAGGCCAGCCAGGAGTGTGTTGGAATAGTCAAGTCTAGAGATAACAAAGGCATGGATGAGGGTTTCAGCAGCAGATGAGCTGAGGTAAGGGGCAGAGACGGGCAATGTTACGGAGGTGGAAATTGGCGGTCTTAGTTATGCTGCGGATATATGGTCGGAAGCTCATTTCAGGGTCAAATATGACACCAAAGTTGCGAACAGTGTGGTTCAGCCTCAGACAGATGTTAGGGAGAGGGATGGAGTCAGTGGCTAGGGAATGGAGTTTGTGGTGGGGACCGAAAACAATGGCTTCGGTCTTCCCAATATTCAACTGGGGAAAATTTCTGCTCATCCAGAACTGGATGTCGGACAATTTAGAGACTGTGGAGGGGTCGAGAGAAGTGGTGGTGAGCTAGAGCTGGGTGTCGGCAGTGTACATGTGGAAACTGACGCTGTGTTTTCAGATGATGTCGCCAAGGGGCAACATATAGATGAGAAATAGGAGGGGGCCAAGGATAGATCCTTGGGGGACACCAGAGGTAACGATGCATGAGCGGGAAGAGAAGCCGTTGCAGGTGATTCTCTGGCTACAATTAGATAGGTAAGAATGGAACCAGACGAGTGCAGTCCCACCCGGATACCAGGCATTAACGTGCAGGATTCTACAGGTATGTAAATAGGAAGAGATTAGTGGGAGTAAATGTGGGCCCATTAGAGGCAGAGACAGGAGAAATTATAATGGGCAATAAAACAAATACTTTGGCCGCAATTTTATTTACCGAGGCGGCTTGGAGTCGGGTTGCGTGGTGGGCGGGTTCCGGAGCCGCTTCCGGCGGGATCAGCTGTGGATTTCCGATTTTAATTAAATCACCTTGTTAACTTCATTGGCGCTGGCCAGTCCAATGTTTGCGATCGGGTCTGTTAGCCACCTCTGATGATGTCATAATAGCAGCTGCTTTTAATGGTCCCCTTCAACCTCAGCCTTTGTCTTCTGGATTCTGATGGTCTGTGAATTTGTGACAACTACAATGAGTTTTTCCAGAGGCAAGGCAGCTCCACGCTTTAATGGTGAGTCCCTCCATGCTCTTGTTGATGCTGTCAGAGGGCGCAGGGAGATTCTCTTCCCTCCGGATGGCCGGAGGAAGCCTCCTCAGCAGACCAAGGCAGCCTGGCTGTGTATTGCCAAGGAGGTCAGCGCAAGGTCCGTGTGTTCACATACAAGGATCCAGTGCAGGATACGGTTTAATGATCTTGTGCGATCATCAAAAGTGAGTATCCCATCACACTTACCTTCAATCTGCTTCCCTTCTCTTCTCATCACCAGCACTCTGCATTGTAAGCCTGCTCCTCCAATTCCCACCTTACCCTTACTTTCCTTGCACCCTTACCTATCCATCTCTCTCTCTCTACTGAATCACTTCACCATCCTGCCTATGCACCCCTTAGACTCGCTCTTCCTGTTATACATTGACAACAACTAACAACGCACAGGGAGCTAGCTTCCTCTTGACACCTCACTCCATCTTGGTCTCCCTCTAAGCTTCTATGTTATGGATTCTTCACAGTCACTCCATCACTCTCGCTGAAACTCCACTTGTGTTCCTCCTTGCAGGAAAAGATAGCCCACAATAAGAGGAAAAGAGCGTCGACAGGAGGAGGCCCACCATCCCTGGCGACATTGACAAGTGCTGAGGAGGCTGCTCACCAGATCGTGGGAGGTGGTGAGGAGCTGGAAGTGGGGGACGGAGAGATGGCGCACTAGACGAAGCTGGTGACAGAATAGATTTTCAACCCTCGCATTTAGATTTCATGATTGACTGCAATGGCATATGATGTTGAAAGAGATTAACTTTTGATAATCTGCACAATAGGATGTGTCTGTTAACTAAATATCAGATGTCTAACTCATGCCTTTACTCTCCCACAGGACCATCGAGAGCCCCCCTCCCCACTGTCCAGGAGGAAGAGCCAGACAACTCCTCAGAGGAACCTGCAGCCTCTGAGGGAGCAGCGTCACCAGGACTCAGCGCACCCAGCACCAGCGCAGCAACACGCACCTCGGTGGGGCCTTCGCGACTTAGAGCAGTGTTGTCACCTGGCGTATCACAGCTCATTAGTGAGCATCAGCAGATGGTGGAGACAGCAACAGCAGTGGAGAGTCCTCAGCGGAGGTCGCAGCAATCTCCTAGCTCTGCTGAGCTGCATGCAGACGCTGTGCCTCTGGGGCCATCCAGAAAAAGAGCGATTTGTGAAATACAGGAATAAATGCAGGTGTCTCTGGAAGGGTTTGCCTCCAAGGTAAGTGCGAGTGTGCAGAGAATGGAGGAGTTTAAAAAATGTTTTTTTTATTCATTTATGGGATCTGGGCGTTGCTGGCATCTCTAACATCTCTAACATCAGCACTGCCTTGGTGGAGGCAATGGCACATGAACGCACCTCCATGGATAGGATGGCAACCTCCATGGATAGGATGGCAACCTCCATGGAGAAAATAAGTCGCTAGAGTCACGAAAACATGGTGAGTGTTCAAAATAGATTGTCATCTTTGGAGGAGAGATGGGCAGCTATTGAGCAGAGAGACCAGAGCTTCATGGACGTCCTTGTGATGAGGACTGCCAGTGCAGATATGGGTCCTCATGGTCCCCCTGATGTGCAGCAAGGTGCTCTCCAGCCACTTGCCAGCACTGAGGTGCGGCTGACCCATGAGAGGGATGTTGGTGGCAGGACAGAAGGAAGTGTGAGCTCCTCTCAAAGCGCTCACACGACCATGCCACTGCGGAGCCCTCGGTCAGAGACCCACTTTGCAGAGCCAACTGAGATGGCCATTTCAGCCCCTGCACAGCCGCAGGAAGAGCAGACTGTTGCAGAGCCCTCCCAGGCTCCCAAACCCAGAGGACACCCGCCAAAGGCATCTAAGCAAGGCGCAGCATCCTAGTCAGCAAGGTGCCTCTACATCTGCTGAAGCCACAGGGGTAGCACCATGTAGAAGCACGCGTAAGAGAAAGATTAAGCACATATAGTCACAAGGGGACTCACGTGGGTGTCTTGTCATTATTTTTCTGCCTGTACTTGTTTTGTGATCCTTTTGTCACTGTTGTAAAGAAAAATGATGGCAAACAGTTGAATGTGTGGCCTCTGTGTCCTGGAAAATGGCAAATGCGCATTGAGGGCTCAGGGCAACTTGCTTTTGTAATGCTGATGGTAAAAGTGATAGGAAATAACAGGATATAGCAGAGATGAAGTATGACGTTGGACAAGTGTCGCCTGCAATTAGAGAGCCATATCGTAGCCACCTATGGCTTGAAGAGTAAGCTTAAGCGAATGTGGCATGGCAGTGTACATACCCTGCTTGACGGGCAGTAGCGAACTGGAGGGATGCTGCATTGGTCACAACAGGGCACGCAAGGCGCACCTCCTCATCCTCCTCCTCCTCCTCCTCTTCTTCCTCATTCTCCTCTTCTTCTTGCTCTTCTTCCTCGTCCTCCTGCTCCTCGTCCTCCTCCTCCTCGTCCTCCTCCTCTTCTTCTTGCTCTTCTTCCTCATCCTCCTCCTCCTCTTCCGAGGAAGATCTGCACTGAGCCATGCGGCTGCTGCTCTTCCGATTATGATGACCAGGGTGAGAGGACATAAGTAGTTCCCATCCCGTTGCTATAGATTTCATTTGAGGCAAGAAGCTTGCAAGCACACAGTCGAAGTGGCCTGAAATTATTCCAATCAGGTCACACTGCAGATGGGTGTCAGCTTGAACAGTCACAAGGTTAGTAGATGTCCGAAATCTTATCCAAACCTCCAACAACAAAGTTGTTGCATTTGAATGTCAGCCATGTTACAGGAGCGCTTTTAAAGTGCTGCACCAATGACTACAAATCATGTCCTCCACCAACTTGTCTCCTTGTAGCTGGCCTGTTTCTGACAAGACGGGAAACAGGAGCCAGAAGCAGGAAATGGGAAACCACTATCAAAATAGGATTAGCAAGGCAGTTAACAGGCTCTTAACTGCCTTAACTACCTGTCCCACCGGTTCCAGTCAGGTCAGTTTGGGAGCGGCTGACCTGACACTCTCGAAAATCGCGTGGGGGCGGGATGGAGGCGGGTTGGGTGTCTGAAGCCATTTTTTCCGATTTTTGCTGCCGACCTCCCTCCAAACCCGCCTCCTCAGGGCTATTAAAATCGAACCCCTTGTATCTGTCTTCACGGTAGAAGACACAAAAAACATTCCGGAAATAATGGGGAACCAAGGGTCTAGAGAGAATGAGGAACTTAAAGAAATCAGTATAAGTAAAGACATAGTACTGGAGAAATTAATGGGACTAAGTGGCGACAAATCCCCTGGACCTGACAACCTGCATCCTAGGGTTTTAAAAGAGGTAGCTGCAGAGATAGTGGATGTGCTGGTATTAATCTTCCAGAATTCCCTAGATTCTAGAACAGTCCCCCAAGGATTGGAAGGTAGCAAACATAAGAAAGGAGGAAGAGAAAAAACGGGGAACTATAGGCCAGTTAGCCTGACATCAGTAGTAGGCAAAATGCTAGAATCTATTATTAGTGACATGGGGCTGGATTTTCCCTGCGGAGGTGGGATGGTGTCGGGAGAGCTGGATGGCGGTTTCCGGTCCCGCTCCCGTCATCAGCCGCTCTCTCAAAAAGATTTTCCGTAGATTGGCCTTGTTAAGCCCGCCCTGCGGGGTTCCTGGCCAATTAATAGGAAGCGGGTCTGATGACGTTGTTTGATGGCGCGTCATCAGCCGGTTTCCTTAAAGGGACCACGGCCACATTGATTTTGACAGTTGTGCTGTCAGTGTTCTGCAGCATTGAGGTGCTGCAAACACTGACAAGCACTGCACAAAGGTACACATCTGCACCCAGGCTCACGCATGATTCCCTCCATATGCTTATGGAGGGTGTGACAGAATGCAGGGAGATTCTCTTCCCTTTCCATGGGCAGAGGAGACCTCCCCAGGAGATCAACGCAGTCTGGTTGCACATTGCACAGCAGGACACAAGCAGGGATGTCGTCAGGAGTACCTGGCTGCAGTGGCACCAACCTTTCAATGATCTCAGTAGATCACGAAATGTTACTGCAATGCCACACTCAACCTCACCCTGCTGTGCCACTCATCGCTTCCCCATCACTCTGCCTTCCCTACCCTACTCCTGCACATCCTTACTCACACTAACTTACCTTGCACCTCCACCCATCCCTCTCTATCTACATTATCACTTCCCCATCTCACTAGCCACCCCTCACATTCACCCTCATCCTACTGCAAGCATACCAACTAACAACACACAAGGGTAAGCACTTGAGAGGTTTAGCCAATGTTCACGTGAAGTTTCTGGTAATGTGTTGTCATACAGTGAAATTTATATTTTCAACACTTCACCTTATTGGACAGATCTGTGTGCACCTTGAGAAGTGTCTTACTGAGTTCCAGTGAATGTTGAGACATAACTTCCCCACCCCACCCCCGCTATAGTGATGAGTGTGCATGGAATGGCTTGGACATTAAAGGGATGCTTTACGGTGCTGGTGTGGGATGGTGTCAACCTGACGCATCATGTGGCAACCAGGGTTTACAGCGTCAGTGAAGTAAATCTGGCCATGGTGATGCCATCGCTGGCTTCCCGGGCAGCAATGTTGTCAGGGGCTGATGCCCTGTGTCCTGTGGAGCATCAGGTGATGGCGGAGAAGGTTGGTGATGTTGCTGGTGATGTTGGTGTGCCTGGTGATGTTGGTGTTGGGGCTGATCGTGGAAGGATTCAGAGGACCAAGGTCTGATTTTTTCAAGGGCAGCAATGTTGCTGGAATAGATGGCAGATGCAGGTGAGATGACAGAAGCGATCTGTCAATGGTGAGAGAGGTTGTTCCAATGAGGTGGCACAGGATATACAGTTGGCTCTAAACACTTGCAAGCTAAATAAATCTCTATATGTCTTACAATGCAGTAACCAACAGATTCTGCGTTCTGAAACTGACTATCTACAACATGGCATCCTTTACACCACTTCTGCAGCTGTCAGGTTATCAGATAAATCAAAGCAGACTCAATTCACGACAGGGAGAGCTGGTGTGTTCCCCGAGCAGCGGGTAACCCGTGGGGGAACATGTAAAATTGCAAGGTAGGCTCAAAATAACATTAAATTGGCTGTTAACAAGCCATTTAATGATCTCAATTGTCTCCCCCGCCGCTTGGTGTCGGGTCAGTTCTGCACAGACAGACCCGACACCTGGGAGACTTGTGTGGAGATGGGTTGACAGCGAGTTTCCTACCCGCTGTCAATCTTTGTTATTTTGACAACGGACCCGCCTCCAAACCCACACTCTGAGCACCGGCAAAATCCAGACCGTGGTAACAGGGCACTTAGAAAATCATAATGGCCCTGAAATTCGCCTCTCCGGCTTGCCGCGGGGGTAAGGATCGCGCGCGCACTTACCTACCGCGCCTGCCGTTGTGTTTTGGGCCCACGGGAACTTCAGCTCCTGGGCCTGCTCCAAGTGCCGGCGCGCAGTGCGTGCGTGTCCCAGGGGCGCAGTTAGTGCGATGCGTCCCCTGGGATCACGTGGGCCATGGAGAGCCAATGGCAGCAGACCATCTTTCATTCATAGATTTGACAGGAAGACCTGTCAAATCTGTGAATTGAAATCGGCCCCAAAAGAACAGCTAAACTTCAAATAAATTTTTAAAAAAAAATCACATTTATAAAATAACTATAGTTAAATAAATTAACCACTTTAAACAAAAATTTAAATTTTTGAAAAAATTAAAATACTTTTTAACAGTGCTAAAAATAAACTTACCTTTCTTTAAAGTATCTAAAAAAGATAAACCTGTTGAAATATTTTTTAATTATACTTAATTAACCACTTACCTTGTTGAAAACGGCTCCTGCGCCTCCTTTTTAAATGTGCAGGTTCTTCAATACTTACCCTCCCGTAGAAACCTGAAAAAAAACCTAAGTTTGCTGCGTGCGCGGTTCACCTAGGAACCGCCCCCTTCACCAGACCGGAAGTTCCGGTTTCCCGCGCATGCGCAATGCATGCAGGAAACTGGCACTTCGGGACGCCTTACGGGTGAGTACGCACTGTGTACTCACCTGGGAAGGGCAGAATTTTTGGCCCAATATAATTAGGCAAAGTTAACATGGTTTTATGAAAGGGAAATTATGTTGACAAATCTGTTAGAGTTTTTTGAAGATGTAACTAGTAGGATGCATAAGGGGGAACCAGTGGATGTAGTGCATTTGGATTTTCAAAAAGCATTCGATAAGGTGCCACACAAGAGGTTATTGCACAAAATTAGGATTCATGGTATTGGGGGTATTATATTAGCATGCACTGAGGATTGGTTAATGGACAGAAAACAGAGAGTAGGAATAAACGGGACTTTTTCAGGTTGGCAGGTTGTAACTAGTGGGGTATTGCAAGGATCAGTGCTTGGGCCTCAGCTATTCACAATCTATATTAATGACTTAGATGAAGGAACTGAGTGTAATGTATCCAAGTTTGCTAATGAAACAAAGTTAGGTGGGAAAGTAAGCTGTGACGAGGATGCAAAGAGGCTGCAGAGAGATATAGACTGGTTGACTGAGTGGGCAAGAACATGGCAAATGGAATACAATGTGGGGAAGTGTGAAATTATCCACTTTGGTAGGAAAAACAAAAAAGCAGTATATTTTTTGAACGGTGAAAGACTGGGAAATGTTTGCACTCAGAGGGACCTGGGTGTCCTTGTACTTGAATCACAGAATGTTAACATGCAGGTACAGCAAGCAATTAGGAAAGCAAATGGTATGTTAGCTTTTGTTACAAAGGGATTAGAGTATAAGAGCAAAGAAGTCTTAGTACAATTATACAGGGCATTGGTGAGGCCACATCTGGAGTACTGTGTACAGTTCTGGTCTCTTTACCTAAGGAAAGACATATTTGCCTTAGAGGGAGTGCAATGAAGGGTCACTAGACTGGTTCCTGGGATGAGGGGATTGCCCTATGAGGAGAGATTAAGTAGACTAGGCCTATATTCTCTAGAGTTTAGAAGAGTGAGAGGTGATCTAATTGAAACATATAAAATTCTTAAGGGGCTTGACAGGGTTAATGCTGAGAAAATGTTTCCCCTGGCTGGGGAATCTAGAACACGGGGCCACAGTCAGAGAATAAGGGGTCGGCCATTTAGGACTGAGATGAGGAGAAATTTCTTCACTCAAAGGGTTGTGAATCTTTGGAATTCTCAACCCCAGAGAGAATTCTCTACCTCAGTTGTTGAGTATATTCAAGACAGAGGTTGATAAATTTTTGGGAACGAAGGGAATTAAGGGATATGGGGATAGTGCGGGAAGGTGGAGTTGAGGTAGAAGCTCAGCCATGATCTTGTTGAATGGCAGAGCAGGCTCGAAGGGCCAAATGGCCTACTCCAGCTCCTACTTCTTATGTTCTTATGTTCTTATGTTCTTATGTGGAATGACATTACTGTGGTCTGAAACAACCTAAACATTTATGGAGTGGTGTTGATGTATAAATGGGAGTTAATGTGTGAAGCACTGTTAGCTACATGGGTCCATTTATAATGCTCTGGACTCTTGGCCTTTCCAGCTGGTGTCTCTTTACACTGGAGGAGGAGGTTGAAGAGGGGAGGCCATCTTCAGACTTTAAAGCCAGGCCCAGTTTGCCTATTTTAGTTGGACATAAACAATCCTATGGCACTACTGGAAGAAGAACATAGAGTTTGCCTGGTGTCTTGGCCAACATTCCTGCCTCAACCAACATTACCAAAACAGATTGACCAGTTGGTCAACCCCGATGTGTAACTGAGCCACCAGTCCATGATGATCTGAGGTTCAGTTTCCAATCTGTGTTGGAATAGCTGGGCTCAGCCATGGTGGTGATAGGAGCACTATCATTGACCTCAGCACCTTGCGTGAGGCACTGGAAAACCAGCCAAGGCGTTCCACTCCTGAGTGAGGAAAGATATAAAGGATGACTTGCATTCATATCGGGCCTTTCACATCCTCGGGACAGTCAATGAATTGCTTTATTTTGAAATGTTTGTGGTGTAGGCAAGTGTGGCAGCCACTATGCGCACAGCAAGATCCTTCAAGCAACAATGAGATAAATGACTGGTCAATCTGTTGTAACTGAGCCCAATCCTGCCTGATAACCAAAAGTGTGCACTGCCAGCATTAGGAGAAGGAGGCCTGGCCAATTATTTCCCTTCCCTAGTCCAAGGACACAGAGGCCACATTTCGTGCCCACCAACACCCCCCCCCCCTCCCCCCTCCCCCCCCCGGCTTGGCTGCGATCAGCTGAGTACAGAGCTACTGATGGTGTCAGCTGTGGCTCAGTTGGTAGCACTCTCACCTCTGAGTCAGAAGGTTGTGGGTTCAAGCCCCACTCCAGGAGACTGGAGCACATAATCCAGGCTGGCACTCCAGTGCAGTACTGAGGGAGTGGTCAAATATCTTTTTTTTTATGTCCATATTGGCCCAGAAATTGATCTCGCTCTGTTCCCGCAGGGGTAAGCCTTCCCCGCGATCTCTCACCTCGCTTGTGCTTTTTCAGATCCAGCTCGCACGAACTTGATGTTCCAGACATCAGCTGTGCTGGGCTTGCGTATCCCACCGGCGTAGTGAATTCGTGCGAGCTGTGGGATCACGTGACTCAGTTAGAGCCAATGGCAGCACACCATCTTCCATTCATAAGTTTCACAGCACGGCTGTGAAATCTATGAATCTTACACCCCCCCAAAATAACAGCTAAACCTCAATTAAATTTAAAAAAAACCCATCACATTAATAAAATAAGTATAGTTAAATAAATTAACCATTTTAAATAAAAAATTAAATTTTTGAAAAAATTTAAAATCTTTTAAAAAGTTATAAAAATAAACTTACCTGTCTTTAAAGTCTCTAAAAAAGATATACCTGTAAAAAAAAATTCAAAAAAATACTTAATTCACTACTTACCTTGTTAAAAGTGGGTCTTACTCCTCCTTTTTACATTTCTAAAATCTTCAGTACTTACCTGCGCGTCCAAAGCATGAAGTGCACAGCGTGCGCGCAGCCTGTAGCGCGCACGCGATGCACCGAGGAACCGCCCCCTTTTCAAAAGAGCAATTGCCGGTTTTCAGCGCATGCGCAGGGCATGCAGAAAACCAGCAATTGGAGAGGGAATACGCGAGAGTACGCAGTGCGTACTCTCGCGCAGCAGGATGAATTTTTGGGCCATTATTCTTCATAGTTCTACAACTTCCCCACCACCCCTGCCCTATAAAACTTCTCGGAAATGCATCAGGGCATAACTTTAGTCTGAGGGGCTTGTGCCAACGGCGCGTCAAAAAACTGGTACTGCAAGATCGCAAGTTTAGTTTGGATGATAAAGGCCCTTCAGGCCTCATCCTTCCAGAATGTCAACCTCACCAGAATAAAGAAGATGAGCTACAATAGCATTAGTATGTGTAACCTAATGGTGCGGCGGTTTAGAGCTGGTGAGATACATCAGCTGGTAAAAGAGTTTTGAAAGAGGAAAGAAAGAAATACTTGCATTTCCACAACACCTTTCACAACCTCAGGACGTCCCAAAGTGCTTCACAACCAATGAAGTACTTTCTGAAGTGTAGTCACAAGTGTAGGAAGCGCAGCGCCTAATTTGTGCACAGCAAGATCTCACAAACAGCAATGAAATAAATGACCAGATAATCCATTTTAGGTATTGGTTGAGGAATAAATGTTGGCCAGGACACCAGGAGAACTCCCCTGCTCTTCTTCGAATAATGCCATGGGATTTTTTACATTCACTGAGAGGGAAGACAGGGCCTCAATTTAATGTCCCATCCGCAAGGTGGCACCTCTGACAGTGCAGCACTCCCTCAGTACTGCACTGGAGTGCCAGCCTGGATTATGTGCTCCAGTCTCCTGGAGTGGGGCTTGAACCCACAACCTTCTGACTTAGAGGTGAGAGTGCTAACAACTGAGCCACAACTGACACCATCAGTAGCTCTGTACTCAGCTGATCGCAGCCAAGCTGGGGCAGAGGGTGGGGGGGTGGGGGGCACGAAATGTGGCCTCTGTGTCCTTGGACCAGGGAAGGGAAATAATTGGCCAGGCCTCCTTTTCCTAATGCTGGCAGCGCACACTTGTGGTTATCAGGCAGGATTGGGCTCAGCTACAACAGATTGACCAGTCATTTATCTCATTGTTGCTTGAAGGATCTTGCTGTGCGCATAGTGGCTGCCACACTTGCCTAGCTCAGCTACAACATCTCCACAGTTGAGTAGATTGCTGGCAGTTGTTGCCGAGGGCCACACATGAAGGACAACCTTTTGGGTGAGGTATCGGAGGTCAACCAGCACCTCTGGCACTGTACCACAGCAAGGAATCAATACCTTTAGGAGACAAAAGGAGAAACAACGCAGAAAATTGAGAAGGAAAGTGGGGAAAAAAATAAGGGATTATAATTCACATCAAGTTATTTTGGTTATTTGTCTTGTACCTTTTTACAATATTACAGCAATGTAACAGTAAAACTGTGAAGAGTGTTTTTGCTTTGATGTAATTATTTTCATTTAAAAAACAGAAATGAAAGAGGAGATCCATTGCAGTGCAGGGTTGCTACGGCAACCTGTCAGCCAGTTATTTAAGTCATGACTGGAATCATATCTGGTGGAGAAAGAGCATTTTAACAATTATAGTGCATTTATTTCCAGTCCCCTTTGAGCAGCAAAAAAGAAAAGAAAGAATCCGCCGAATTTTTAAAACCAGAGCGGACAATGGGGGAATGGAAGTGCCAGTAAAGGGTGCGTGAGCTGCCGTCGAATGTGTTAATGTGTGCGTATGGCGGTCCATATGAGTCAGAGCAGGTGCCCTTATCAAACCAGTGCTCAGTACAGTGAGTGAGTGAACAGCACCGATAAGAGCTTCTGATTATTTGACGTGCTGCTTCATCACTGTCCATTCATCCATCTATCATTTTATTGATATCTGTGTCTTTAATTAGTCATCACTCTTCTTCTACCTCTACATCTTTAAAGACAGAAATAGATTGCCTTATTTATTTATTTATGTTTAGTGCATCAGTGTCTATTGAGACACTCTTTGCATTTTCAAATAGTCGGATCCTTGAGGAGATGTTTTTATCAGCTGTCTTTTGTTGGCACTAAATGAGGCAGATCTTGACTTTGTGCGATAGTGTAAAACGAGTGATAGCGAGTCAGCAGTCCGTTTTACATCTCTCCCATCTGAGGTCAGTGGAAATAAAAATCGGGAGAGCTGTAAAATGGGCTGCCACTTCGCTATTGCCCACTTTACACTATCGCACAAAGTCAAAATCTATCTCCATGTGTTTCTGGCATGGTTTGGAACATTCGCTGCATCACAAGTGGCAGCATGTGAATCACTTTCCCTCCAATTCCCCTCCCCTTCTCCGCCTGGCTCAGAGGGTAAGCATGCACCTTCCCCAAAGGCCTCACCCTAGCCTGGTGCGAGGAATTGTGTGATAGCACTGCTGGAAATGACTCCCACTGATTGTTCCCGCCTCCCCCTGTGAGGAAATGCACCAGCTGTGGGTCAGGATGAGAGTGGGAACTCACTCCGTCAGACACCTGATCTGATTTTGTTTCTGTACATTTAATCAGAACGGTACAGAGGACTGGGAGGTGCAGTCAGTTAGAGGACCATTAGTTCACCTCTGGGGCCTGGCTTCCAACACAGTCTACACTGTTACTAATACAGTGTTGTCCGATACGTTAGCTACTAGGAACATAGGGACATACTAGCAGGAGTAGGCCATTTACCCCCTTGAGCCTGTTCCGCCATTCATTGAGATTATGGCTGATCTGTGACCTAACTCCATATACCCACATTTGCCCCATATCCCTTAATACCTTTGGTTAACAAAAATCTATCAATCTCATATTTAAAATTTAAAATTGGCCTCGCTTCAATTGCATATGTGGAAGGGAGTTCCAAACTTCTACCATCCTTTGCGTGTAGAAGTGTTTCCTAACTTAACTCTTGAAAGGCCTAGCTCGAACTTTAAGACTATGCCCCCTAGTCCGAGACTCCCCAACCAGCGGAAATAGTTTCTCTCTATCTACCCTTAATAGCTTAAAAACTTCGATCAGATCACCCCTTAACCTTCTAAATTCCAGGGAATACAACCCTAGTTTGTGTAATCTCTCCTCGTAACTTAACCCTTGAAGTCCAGGTATCATTCTGGTAAATGTGATTAATTGAAAATCCAGATGTGGCTAATTGCGTTTCTGATTAGGAAATAAAAAATGAGTAATAGATATTGTCGTTGGACATGTGATCTCAATACTCATATCACACAATGTTTGCATGTAAACTTTAACCTTTTTGTGTTTGTTGATAAAATAGTGATGAAAAGCAGAATGTATGAGTGTTTATTGATCGTTGAGTGCTTTACTTCCTTGGTTACTGAATGGTGGTAAATGTTTGTTAAGTAAATATACACCTGTGAAGCACAGTTACCTGTATTGTAGGATTGTATGTAAGGCACTTTCTATTAAAATTAGTGCATGTGGCTAAAACGGTGTCGCCATAGCAACATCTGTAGCTAGTCAGCAATTCTTATTGGACAACACTGGTCTAATGAATATGAGTTGACAACACAGAATCTTATTTAGAACCAAGTAGCACTAAATTATTAATCTCACTCAGAGAGTCACAAGGATGGGTGGTGTGGGAAGTATGAAGTCACACTGATGAGGTTGTGATATGTATTAATCTCTATAGGGTGGACAGTACAGAGGGAGCTATACTCTGTGTCTAGCCCCAATTTGATACTGGCAACTGAGTACAAGGAAATTGGAAAAATGTCCCAATCCCAACACTAACATCACACCCCTCTTCTTGATGAGCTTGAAAATCACCACAGCAGGAACATTTTGTGATTTGCACACAAAGAAATGGAGCAGGACAGACTGGTACATAATCTGCAGAGTTTTATTCAAAACTGGATTTGGAAAGATCAGATAGACATTTTAAAATTCATCACCTACCTAAACATCACATAACCCTGCTTTAGACATGAGTGTGCATCACCTTCCAGAATACAGCACTCAGGTCTTAGGTGGATGTACTCGCTACCTGTGAGGACAAGGAGAAAGACTGCAGGGAGGACAGCCACAATGCAGACCAAGGCACCGTGGCTCAGAAGGCTGTCCAAGGGGGCGGGGTGGGGGGGGGGGGGGGCGCGGAGAAGAGCAAAATAGAAATGTGGTAGTGATAGGGGACCCTATAATTAGGGGGATAGATAGCATCCTCTGCAGCCAAGAACGAGAATCCCAAAGGGTGTGTTGCCTACCTGGGTAAGGGATATCTCACGGCGGCTGGAGAGGAACTTGGAAAGGGAGGGGGTAAATCCAGTTGTCGTGGTCCATGTTAGAACAAATGACATAGGTAGGAACAGGGAGGAGATCCTGCTGAAAGAGTATCAGCAGTTAGGATCTAAATTAAAAAGCAGGACCTCGAGGGTAATAATCTCTGGATTATTGCCTGAGCCACGTGCAAATTGGCCATAGAAGCAGACAGATCAGGAGAATTAACACGTGGCTAAAGGGCTGTTGTGGGAAAGAGTTCCTTTTCATGAGACACTGGCACCAGTTCTGGGACAGGAAGGAGCTGTACCGATGGGACGGGCTCCACCTGAACCGGGATGGGACCTGTGTCCTAGCGGAAAGGGTAAATAGGGAGGTGGCAAAGACTGTAAACTAGTAAGATGGGTCGAGGGATCTACAAGAAACGTAACCAGACTAATTAGAAACAAAACAGGAAAAGAGAGCATAGGAAAAAATAAAGTAATAGGGGACATTGATGGCAAGGGAATAAATAGAGTTATAGAACAGGAGTCTAAAAAGATGGTTAACCATAAAGTGAGAGGAAATCCTATTAAAAATGAGTTAAACTGTCTGTACAGCAATGCATACAGTGTCCATAATAAAACAGGGGGGCTGGAGGCAATAATGCGTTGCAAGGAACCAGACATAGTAGGAATTACTGAGACATGGCTACAGAAAAATCAGGACTGGGAATTAAACATTGCAGGGTATAACATATTTAGAAAAGATTGAGGGGGGAAAAAGGGAAGGTGGAGTAGCTGTACTTATTCGAGATAACATAATGGCAGTAGAAAAAAGTGACTCAGCTATCAGTAAGACAAAAATAGAATCCATATGGATAGAGATGAAAGATAATAAAGGATCAATCACACTAATAGGTGTAGTCTACAGACCACCTAATAGTGGAAGGGAGGTGGAGGAAGAAATATGCAGACAAATTAGGGAAATTAATAAAAAACATAGAATAATAATCATGGGGGATTTCAACTACCCTGATATTAATTGGACAGAAGAGGTAGGTAAAGGGGATAAGGGAATAGAGTTCCTAGAATGTGTACAGGACTCCTTTCTAATTCAATATATAAAAAGCCCAACAGGATCTAGTAATGGGGAATGAACCAGAGCAGATAGAGAAGTAAAAGTAGGGGACCATCTAGGCAATAGTGACCATAATATAATACACTTTAAGATGATAATTGAGAAGGACATAAGTATGACGAAAACCAGGGTAATAGATTGGAGAAAAGCTGATTTTGAGGGGCTGAGAATAGAACTTGGGAAAATAAAATGGGCAACAATATTGGCAAACAATGATGTAGAACAGCAATGGGAAACATTTAAAATGGTGTTCAACAGAATGCAGGAACAATATATTCCACTAAAAGGAAAGAACAAACTAAACACTAATGAGACTCCATGGATGAATAAAGCCATAAGGGAACAATTGAGGGTAAGGAAAGAGGCACACATTAAGTACATAGACAGCAGGGGAGTGCATGATAAGGGAGGATATGAAAAAATTAGGAAATAAGTCAAAATAACAATTAGGAAGGCAAAGAGGAACTATGAAATTAAATTATCAAGGAACATAAAACAAAATAGTAAAATATTTTACAGGCACATCAATAAAAAAAGGAAGGTTGGGATGGGAATAGGGCCATTAAGGGATAGACTGGATAATAGCACAGGTAATGATAGAGAGATGGCAGAAATATTAAATAATTATTTTGCTTCAGTATTTACCAGGGAGATAGAACAGATGGACATGACATTGGATGATGAGATTAGTAATGAGGTAAGTGCATTTAAAATAAATAGAGGGTATATATGAAATAAACTAATCAAACTCAAAGAGGATAAAACCCCATGTCCAGATGGATTGCAGCCATACATTTTAAAAGAATCTAGGGAAGAAATAGCAGAGGCATTACTACACATATTTAATAATTTGTTAGAAAAAGGTGTAGTGCCAGAGGACTGGAGGATAGCTAACGTAATACCTATATTCAAGAAAGAGGATAGAACATGTCCAAGGAATTACAGACCAGTCAGCTTAACATCGGTAGTAGGAAAAATAATGGAATCCCTACTAAAGGAGAAAATAGAAGAACATCTAGAAACCAAAAACATAGTAATGAATAGTCAGCATGGATTTCAAAAGGGAAAGTCTTGTTTGACCAACCTCATTGAATTTTTTGAAGAGGTAACAGAGAGAGTAGACAATGGTAATGCAGTAGATGTAATTTATCTAGATTTTCAAAAGGCCTTCGATAAGGTACCCCATAATAGACTGATGAACAAGGTTAGAGAATGTGGAGTCAGGGGGCAAGTAACAGAATGGATAGCTCATAGACTCATAGAGTTATACAACACAGAAAGAGGCGCTTCGGCCCATCGTGTCCACGCCGGCCATCAAGCCCTGTCTATTCCAATCCCATTTTCCAGCACTTGGTCCGTAGCCTTGTATGCTATGGCGTTTCAAGTGCTCATCTAAATGCTTCTTGAATGTTGTGAGGGTTCCTGCCTCTACCACCCTTTCAGGCACGGAGTTCCAGATTCCAACCACCCTCTGGGTGAAAAAGGTTTTCCTCAAATCCCCTCTAAACCTCCTGCCCCTTACCTTTAAACTATGTCCCCTGGTTATTGACCCCTCTACTAAGGGGAAAAGTTCCTTTCTATCTACCCTATCTATGCCCCTCATAATTTTGTACACCTCAATCAGATCCCCCCTCAGCCTTCTCTGCTCTAAGGAAAACAACCCCAGCCTGTCCAGGCTCTCTTCATAGCTGAAGCGCTCCAGCCCAGGTAACATCCTGGTGAATCTCCTCGCCACCCTCTCCAATGCAATCACATCCCTCCTATAGTGTGGCGACCAGAACTGCACACAGTATTCCAGCTACGGCCTAACTAACGTTTTGTACAGCTCCATCATAACCTCCCTGCTCTTATATTCTATGCCTCGACTAATGAAGGCAAGTACCCCATATGCCTTTTTAACCGCCTTATCTACCTGTCCTGCTGCCTTCAGGGATCTATGTACATGCACACCAAGGTCCCTCTGATCCTCTGTCCTTCCTAGGGTCCTACCATTCATTGTGTATTCCGTTGCCTTGTTAGTCCTCCCAAAATGCATCACCTCACACTTTTCAGGGTTAAATTCCATTTGCCACTGTTCTGCCCATCTAACCATCCCGTCTATATCGTCCTGTAGCCTGAGGCTTCCCTCCTCGCTATTTACCACTCCACCAATTTTCTTGTCATCTGCGAACTTACTGATCATACCTCCTACATTCATATCTAAATCATTAATGTACACTACAAACAGCAAAGGACCCAGCACCGATCCCTGCGGTACACCACTGGACACAGGCTTCCAGTCACAAAAACAACCTTCGACCATCACCCTCTGCCTCCTGCCACTAAGCCAGTTTTGGATCCAATGTGCCAAATTGCCCTGGATCCCATGGGTTCTTACCTTCTTGACCAGTCTCCCATGTGGGACTTTGTCAAAAGCCTTACTAAAGCCTAAGTCCATGTAGACTACATCAACTGCACTACCCTCATCCACACACCTAGTCACCCTCTCGAAAAATTCAATCACATTGGTCAGACATGATCTCCCCCTGACAAAGCCATGCTGACTATCCCTGATTAATCCCTGCCTCTCCAAGTGGAGACTAATTCTGTCCCTCAGAATTTTTTCCAATAATTTCCCTACCACTGATGTTAGGCTCACTGGCCTGTAATTCCCTGGTTTATCCCTACTACCCTTCTTGAACAATGGTACTATGTTAGCTGTTCTCCAGTCCTCTGGCACCTCCCCTGTGGCCAGAGAGGTTCTGAAAATTTGTGTCAGAGCCCCTGCAATCTCCTCCCTAGCCTCACATAGCAGCCTGGGATACATCCCGTCAGGGCCTGGGGATTTATCCACTTTTAAGCCCGCTAAAACCGCTAGTACCTCCTCCTCTCAATACTAATTTGTTCATGTATATCACAATCCCCCTGCCTGATTTCTATGCCTACATCATCCTTCTCCATAGTGAACACAGATGCAAAATATTCATTTAAAACCTCACCTACATCTTCCGGCTCTACACACAGATTGCCACTTTGGTCCCTAATGGGCTCTACTCTTTCCCTGGTTATCCTCTTGCCCTTAATATACTTATAAAACACCTTGGGATTTTCCTTTATTTTGCCCGCCAGTGTTTTTTCATGCCCCCTCTTCGCTCTCCTAATTTCTTTTTTAAGTACCCCCCTGCACTTTCTATACTCCTCTAGGGCTTCCACTGTTTTTAATATTTTGCATCTGCCAAAAGCCTCCCTTTTTTTCCTAATCCATTCTTGTATATCCCTTGACATCCAGGATTCCCTGGGTTTGTTGGTCCCACCCTTGACCTTTACGGGAACATGTTGGTGTTGTACTCTCTCTATTTCCTTTCTGAAAGACTCCCACTGCTCTGATGTGGATTTTCCTACAAGTAGCTGATCCCAGTCCACTTTGGCCAGATCCTGCCTTAGCATATTAAAATCGGCCTTCCCCCAATTTGGAACCTTTATTTCCGGTCCATCTTTGTCCTTTTCCATGACTAGCTTAAATCTCACCGAATTATGGTCACTGTCACCGAAATGCTCTCCTACTGACACTTCTACCACTTGCCTGGCTACATTCCCTAGAATTAGGTCCAGTACCGCCCCCTCTCTTGTAGGACTTTTTACATGCTGGCTCAAAAAGCTCTCCTGGATGCACTTTAAGAATTCCGCACCCTCTAAGCCTTTCACACTCTGACTTTCCCAGTTAATATTGGGGAAGTTGAAATCCCCTACTATTATTACCCTATTATTTCTACACTTCTCTGAGATTTGCCTACATATCTGTTCCTCTATCTCCCCCTGACTGTTTGGGGGCCTATAGTACACTCCCAGCAAAGTGCTTGCCCCCTTTTTGTTTTAAGTTCTACCCATATGGCCTCATTAGAGGAACCTGCTAAGATATCATCCCTCCTTCCAGCAGTAATTGACTCCTTGATTAATATTGCAACACCCCCTCCTCTTTTACACCCCCCTCTGTCGCACCTGAAGATTCTATACCCTGGAATATTGAGCTGCCAGTCCTGCCCCTCCCTCAACCATGTCTCTGTGATAGCAACAATATCATACTCCCATGTGTTCATCAACACCTTCAATTCATCTGCCTTACTCGCAAGACTCCTTGCATTAAAATAAATGCCATCCAGCCTTGCCATACTCCCTTGTGCCGTTACATATTTGCTCTGCCTTCCAGGCTGACTTGTTTTTTCCTCTATATTTGGCTGTGCATCACCCCCTACTATAGCTCCACTCCGTATCCCATCCCCCTGTCAAGTTAGTTTAAACCCCCCCCAACAGTACTAGCAAACCTCCCCGCAAGGTCCCGTTCCGGTTCAGGTGCAACCCGTCCGACTTGTTCAGGTCCCACCTTCCCCAGAAGCAGACCCAGTGATCCAGGAAACTAAAGCCCTCCCTCCTGCACCAACTCTTTAGCCACACATTCATCTGCTCTATCCTCCTATTCCTATACTCACTAGCACGTGGCACCGGGAGTAATCCAGAGATTACAACCTTTGAGGTCCTGCTTTTTAATCTGCTACCTAGCTCCTTAAATTCTTGTTGCAGGACCTCATCCCTCTTTCTACCCATGTCGTTGGTACCAATGTGAACCACGACCTCTGACTGTTCGCCCTCCCCTTCAGAATGCCCTGCAGCTGTTCAGTGACATCCTTGACCCTGGCACCAGGGAGGCAGCATACCATCCTGGAGTCACGTCTGCGGCTAGCTGGCTTCAAGACAGAAACCAGAGAGTAGGGGTAAAAGATAGCTATTCACAGTGGCAGAAGGTGGGTAGTGGTGTTCCACAAGGATCAGTGCTGGAACCACTGTTGTTCACAATTTATATTAACCATTTAGACTTTGGAATCAAAAACACAATTTCTAAATTTGCGGATGACACCAAATTGGGTGGATAGTCAATACTGAGGAGGACTGCAACAAATTACAGGAGAACATTAATAAACTTGCAGAATGGGCATATAATTGGCAAATGAAGTTCAATTGAGGTATTACATTTTGGTAGGAAGAATAGGGAGGTCACTTATTACTTGGAGGGTGCGAGTCTAGGTGGGGTAGAGGAACGGATCTTTTTGAGGTTGGCAGGCTGTAACTAGTGGGGTGACAGTGTTGGGGCCTCAGCTATTTACAATCTATATTAATGACCTAGATGAAGGGACTGAGTGTAATGTATCCAAGTTGGCTGATTATACAAAGCTAGGTGGGACAGTAAGCTGTGAGGAGTACATGAAGAGTCTGCAAAGGGATATAGATAGACTAAGTGAGTGGGCAGTAAGGTGGCAGATGGAGTATAATGTAGGGAAATGTGAGGTTATTCACTTTGGTAGGAAGAATAGAAAAACAGAATACTTTTTAAATGGTGAGGAACTTTCAAATGTTGGTGTTCAGAGAGATTTGGGTGTCCTCGTGCAAGAAACACAAAAAGCTAGCATGCAGGTACAGCAAGCAATAAGGAAGGCAAATGGCATGTTGGCCTTTATTGCAAGGGGGTTGGAGTATAAGAGTAAGGAAGCCTTGCTACAATTGTACAGGGCCTTGGTGAGACCACACCTGGAGTACTGTGCACAGTTTTGGTCTCCTTATCTAAGGAAGGATATACTTGCCTTGGAGGCGGTGCAATGAATGTTCACTAGATTGATTCCTGGGATGAAAGGACTGTCCTATGATGAGAGATTGTGTAGAATGGGCCTATACTCTCTGGAGTTTAGAAGAATGAGAGGTGATCTCTTTGAAACATACAAGATTCTGAAGGGGATTGACAGGGTAGATGCTGAGAGGTTGTTTCCCCTGGCTGGAGTGTCTAGAACTAGGGGGCATAGTCTCAGGATAAGGGGTTGGCCATTTAAGACTGAGATGAGGAGGAATTTCTTCACTCAGAGGGTTGTAAATCTTTGGAATTCTCTGCCCCAGAGGGCTGTGAATGCTGAGTCTTTGAGTATATTCAAGGCTGAGATTAGATAGATTTTTGGACTCTAGGGGAATCAAGGGATATGGAGATCGGGCGGGAAAGTGGAGTTGAGGTCAATGATCAGCCATGATCTTACTGAATGGCGGAGCAGGCTCGAGGGGCCATATGGCCTACTCCTGCTCTTATTTCTTATGTTCTTATGTTCTAACAAAGGGATCTTCAAGTACAAATACACAAATCACTAAAAGTTGCAACACAGCTTAGCAAGGCCATGAAAAAAAGCAAACCAAGCACTAGGGTTTGTTTCTAGAGGTATAGAATTGAAAAGTAGGGAAGTTAGGCTAAACCTGTATCCAAACTTGGTTAGACCACACTTACAGTACTGTATACGGTTCTGGTCGCCGTATTATAAAAGGGATATAGAGGCACTGGAGAGGGTGCAGAGAAGATTTACAAGGATGATACCAGAAATGCGAGGGTATACATATCAGGAAAGGATGAACAGGCTGGGTCTATTTCCTCTTGAAAAAAGAAGGCTGAGGGGTGACCTAATAGAGGTCTTTAAAATTCTGAAAGGTTTTGATAGAGTGGATAGAGAGAGAATGTTTCCACTTGTGGGGAAGAGCATAACTAGAGTCAATCAATATAAGATAGTCACCAAGAAATCCAATAGGGAATTCAGAAGAATCTTCTTTACCCAAAGAGTGGTGAGAATGTGGAACTCGCTACCTCAGGGAGTGGTTGAAGCGAAGAGTATAGATGCATTTAAGGGGAGGCGAGACAAGCATATGAGGGAAAAGGGAATAGAGGGTTATGCTGATAGATTTAGATGAGGAAAGATGGGAGGAGGCTCGTGTGGAGCTTAAACGCAGGCATGGACTGGTTGAGCCGAATGGCCTGTTTCTGTGCCGTATATCCTATGTAATCCTGTGCAATTCTAAATGAAGAGAAGTTTTTATTTAGCTATTTTTCCTATTTCCCCATTGGACCACACCCACGCCCTCCCCCCCCACCGCCCCCCCCCCACCCCATACACACAGAAATCACACCCATCAGGATCCTGTTCCTGGGCTCCTCCGCTGCTGCACTGAGAATTGCCCAGGTGGTTTGTGAGTGTGGTCCTTGAAGGCAGCTGTCCGTTTGCCTTTCCCCTCTCTCTCTGTGGGGCAGTGTCTGGCTTCTGACCTCGACCAGTGATGAGGCTCAGACTGTGTGAGGGTGGTGTGGGGGAATTACAGGTAAAAACCACATCCACCATTCCATGAGGCTGCATGCTGGTGATAAGGCACTGAACTTACATTTATATAGCGCCTTTCATGACCTCAGGATATCTCAAAGCGCTTTACAGCAATGAGGTACTTTTGAAGTGTAGTCACTGTTGTAATGTAGGAAACACGGCTGCCAATTTGTGAATAGCAAGGTCTCACAAACAGCAATGTGATAATGACTAGATATTCTGTTTTAGTGATGTTAGTTGAGGGATAAATATTGGCCAGGACTCCCCTGCACTTCGAGTAGACCCATGGGATCTTTTACATCCACCTGAGAGGGCAGATGGCGCCTCGATTTAATGTCTCATCTGAAAGATACTAGGGCCGATATTGGGCTCGGTAGTGCCTGTTTTTTGGGTGCTACAAGGCCCCTTAAGGTTCCAGCATGGCATCTGTGGCGTGCGCACACACTTCTGACATGAAGTGCGCCAGACGCCATATTGGTAAAGGGGTTAGCGCGCGCACCTAACGTCCGGCAGAAGCGTGCAGAGCAGGCAGATCATGGCAGCATGTAATGTTAATCTGATGCCAATGGTGCCATTTTGGAGCTTCACGCTCCAACCTACGCCCTCTCTTAACCACGCACGGCTAAACACGCGTTCAGTGGTAAGAAGGACCCCCGACCAGCGCTATTTAAAGGGATCATCAACTACTCACAGGTTACTTGCTGGATTTTCTTTTGGTTTTTGCTGCAATTTTACGCATTTTTGGTGCTTTTCCATACTTGTTAACAGTTTCAATAAGGGAGTGGTCTGGCTAGTGCTAAAGTACTTTCTTGGTGACTTTTTAAAATTTGTTCCTGGGATGTGGGCGTCGCTGGCAAGGCCAGCATTTATTGCCCATCCCTAATTGCCCTTGAGAAGGTGGTGGTGAGCCGCCTTCTTGAACTGCTGCAGTCCTTGTGGACTTTGGTGACTTAAAGGCTTGTGCACAAACCAGTTGCTTCCAGACATGGGTCGCCTAATAGGGCGTACTCTTGGCATTGAGCATGACTGGGAGAATGAGCAGAGGCCACGCAGAGCAGGACGAGCTGCTAGAAGAGGGAGGAGGAGGAGGGGGAGAAGAGCTCTCAGCAGGAGGCCATATCCGCAGAAGGTCTTTAGGGAGCAGATCAGTTGGAGAACAGATTGCTGGAGCGCTGTGATGCCCTGGAAGCCCCTTTGAACACTGGTATCCAGAGCCATGATGGCAGCAGTCTGAGCTTCCACTGCAGCACTCAGACGTTGGGTGGCTGCTGCTTGAGCTGCAATGGAAGCTGAGACATCGGCCATCAGACGCTGCATCATGGTTGGCTCCACAGGTGCGTTGATGGAGGTGGCTACCGGTTCCATGTTGGGTTCCAAACTCTGCACAACGTCCTGTGCCAAATTGGTGCCAGACGCTTCCATGCTCCTTGACATTGAATGCAGGCTTTCTGGCAGCCTTTCCAGTGCACCAAGCATTTGGGTGTGTACATTCATCAGCCTTCTTCTGTAGCCTGGCCCATCAAAGTCAGCATCTGAGTCCTCTACAGCAGAACTAGTGTGCGGCCTCGCCCTCTGGCGAGCTGGCACTTGTGCTATCCTTTCCCCCTGCCCTGGCTGCAGCACATTTGTGCCCGGTGTCTCACCACGTGAAGATCCTGCCTCTATCCTACCCTCAAAATTACTCACAGTTTCAGTATCTGAGCTGGTGGCTGCAACTGTGAAATCGAGTGATGGTGTGTCTTCATCTTCACTGTCTTCTTGCTCTTCCTCCACTGCCTGTGCAGGTTCCAGTTCTTGGCTTTCTGAAAGGAAAAAGGGACAAGGGTAGGGATGTGGTAAGGGGAGCGGTGGCCACGGACTCAGCAATGGCCCTTCTCATAATGGCCAGCACCACCTCCTCCGTGGGGGTAAATTCCTGCTGCCTCCGGTTGTGCGCCACCTTGTCCTGCAAGAGAGAGGGAAGTGTTTCAGTGAGTGTCCTGCAATCTGTTTGGGTGATGTGTGTGTGCAAACTGAGATGTGGGTCTGAGGCTGGCAACAGTGCTAAATGTGTGAGGGTGAGGTGAAGCATCTGAATGTTTGGTTTGAGTCCTGATTGATGGAGATTGTTGGTAGGTGAGTGCTGGGGGTTGTTGGTCAGTGAGTGATGGAGATTGTTGGTGGGTCAGTGATGGAGATTGTTGGTCAGTGAGTGATGGAGATTGTTGGTGGGTGAGTGATGGAGATTGTTGGTGGGTCAGTGATGGAGATTGTTGGTCAGTGAGTGATGGAGATTGTTGGTCAGTGAGTGATGGAGATTGTTGGTCAGTGAGTGATGGAGATTGTTGGTCAGTGAGTGATGGAGATTGTTGGTGGGTGAGTGATGGAGATTGTTGGTCAGTGAGTGATGGAGATTGTTGGTGGGTGAGTGATGGAGATTGTTGGTCAGTGAGTGATGGAGATTGTTGGTCAGTGAGTGATGGAGATTGTTGGTCAGTGAGTGATGGAGAGTGTTGGTGGGTGAGTGATGGAGATTGTTGGTCAGTGAGTGATGGAGAGTGTTGGTGGGTGAGTGATGGAGATTGTTGGTCAGTGAGTGATGGAGATTGTTGGTCAGTGAGTGATGGAGATTGTTGGTCAGTGAGTGATGGAGATTGTTGGTCAGTGAGTGATGGAGATTGTTGGTGGGTCAGTGATGGAGATTGTTGGTCAGTGAGTGATGGAGAGTGTTGGTGGGTGAGTGATGGAGATTGTTGGTCAGTGAGTGATGGAGATTGTTGGTGGGTGAGTGATGGAGATTGTTGGTCAGTGAGTGATGGAGATTGTTGGTCAGTGAGTGATGGAGATTGTTGGTCAGTGAGTGATGGAGATTGTTGGTCAGTGAGTGATGGAGATTGTTGGTCAGTGAGTGATGGAGATTGTTGGTCAGTGAGTGATGGAGAGTGTTGGTGGGTGAGTGATGGAGATTGTTGGTCAGTGAGTGATGGAGATTGTTGGTCAGTGAGTGATGGAGATTGTTGGTCAGTGAGTGATGGAGATTGTTGGTCAGTGAGTGATGGAGATTGTTGGTCAGTGAGTGATGGAGATTGTTGGTCAGTGAGTGATGGAGATTGTTGGTCAGTGAGTGATGGAGATTGTTGGTGGGTCAGTGATGGAGATTGTTGGTGGGTGAGTGATGGAGATTGTTGGTCAGTGAGTGATGGAGATTGTTGGTGGGTCAGTGATGGAGATTGTTGGTCAGTGAGTGATGGAGATTGTTGGTCAGTGAGTGATGGAGATTGTTGGTGGGTCAGTGATGGAGATTGTTGGTGGGTCAGTGATGGAGATTGTTGGTCGGTGAGTGATGGAGATTGTTGGTGGGTCAGTGATGGAGATTGTTGGTGGGTCAGTGATGGAGATTGTTGGTCAGTGAGTGATGGAGATTGTTGGTGGGTGAGTGATGGAGATTGTTGGTGGGTGAGTGATGGAGATTGTTGGTGGGTGAGTGATGGAGATGGTCGGTGAGTGATGGAGATTGTTGGTCAGTGAGTGATGGAGATTGTTGGTCAGTGAGTGATGGAGATTGTTGGTGGGTCAGTGATGGAGATTGTTGGTCAGTGAGTGATGGAGATTGTTGGTCAGTGAGTGATGGAGATTGTTGGTCGGTGAGTGATGGAGATTGTTGGTCAGTGAGTGATGGAGATTGTTGGTCAGTGAGTGATGGAGATTGTTGGTGGGTGAGTGATGGAGATTGTTGGTAGGTGAGTGATGGAGATTGTTGGTCAGTGAGTGATGGAGATTGTTGGTCAGTGAGTGATGGAGATTGTTGGTCAGTGAGTGATGGAGATTGTTGGTGGGTCAGTGATGGAGATTGTTGGTGGGTGAGTGATGGAGATTGTTGGTCAGTGAGTGATGGAGATTGTTGGTCAGTGAGTGATGGAGATTGTTGGTCGGTGAGTGATGGAGATTGTTGGTCAGTGAGTGATGGAGATTGTTGGACAGTGAGTGATGGAGATTGTTGGTCAGTGAGTGATGGAGATTGTTGGTCAGTGAGTGATGGAGATTGTTGGTCAGTGAGTGATGGAGATTGTTGGTCAGTGAGTGATGGAGATTGTTGGTCGGTGAGTGATGGAGATTGTTGGTCAGTGAGTGATGGAGATTGTTGGTCGGTGAGTGATGGAGAGTGTTGGTCAGTGAGTGATGGAGATTGTTGGTCAGTGAGTGATGGAGATTGTTGGTGGGTGAGTGATGGAGATTGTTGGTCAGTGAGTGATGGAGATTGTTGGTCGGTGAGTGATGGAGATTGTTGGTCAGTGAGTGATGGAGATTGTTGGTAGTTGAGTGATGGAGATTGTTGGTCAGTGAGTGATGGAGATTGTTGGTCGGTGAGTGATGGAGATTGTTGGTCAGTGAGTGATGGAGATTGTTGGTCAGTGAGTGATGGAGATTGTTGGTAGGTGAGTGATGGAGATTGTTGGTCGGTGAGTGATGGAGATTGTTGGTGGGTCAGTGATGGAGATTGTTGGTCAGTCAGTGATGGAGATTGTTGGTAGGTGAGTGATGGAGATTGTTGGTAGGTGAGTGATGGAGATTGTTGGTAGGTGAGTGATGGAGATTGTTGGTGGGTCAGTGATGGAGATTGTTGGTGGGTCAGTGATGGAGATTGTTGGTCAGTGAGTGATGGAGATTGTTGGTAGGTGAGTGATGGAGATTGTTGGTGGGTCAGTGATGGAGATTGTTGGTCGGTGAGTGATGGAGATTGTTGGTCGGTGAGCGATGGAGATTGTTGGCAGTTGAGTGATGGAGATTGTTGGTAGTTGAGTGATGGAGAGTGTTGGTGGGTGAGTGATGGAGATTGTTGGTGGGTGAGTGATGGAGATTGTTGGTGGGTGAGTGATGGAGATTGTTGGTAGGTCAGTGATGGAGATTGTTGGTCAGTGAGTGATGGAGATTGTTGGTAGTTGAGTGATGGAGAGTGTTGGTGGGTGAGTGATGGAGATTGTTGGTCAGTGAGTGATGGAGATTGTTGGTCAGTGAGTGATGGAGATTGTTGGTCAGTGAGTGATGGAGATTGTTGGTAGGTGAGTGATGGAGATTGTTGGTGGGTGAGTGATGGAGATTGTTGGTAGGTGAGTGATGGAGATTGTTGGTGGGTGAGTGATGGAGATTGTTGGTGGGTGAGTGATGGAGATTGTTGGTCAGTGAGTGATGGAGATTGTTGGTGGGTGAGTGATGGAGATTGTTGGTCAGTGAGTGATGGAGATTGTTGGTGGGTGAGTGATGGAGATTGTTGGTGGGTGAGTGATGGAGATTGTTGGTCAGTGAGTGATGGAGATTGTTGGTAGGTGAGTGATGGAGATTGTTGGTCAGTGAGTGATGGAGATTGTTGGTAGATGAGTGATGGAGATTGTTGGCAGTTGAGTGATGGAGATTGTTGGTCAGTGAGTGATGGAGATTGTTGGTCAGTGAGTGATGGAGATTGTTGGTCAGTGAGTGATGGAGATTGTTGGTCAGTGAGTGATGGAGATTGTTGGTCAGTGAGTGATGGAGATTGTTGGTCAGTGAGTGATGGAGATTGTTGGTGGGTCAGTGATGGAGATTGTTGGTCAGTGAGTGATGGAGATTGTTGGTCAGTGAGTGATGGAGATTGTTGGTCAGTGAGTGATGGAGATTGTTGGTCAGTGAGTGATGGAGATTGTTGGTCAGTGAGTGATGGAGATTGTTGGTGGGTCAGTGATGGAGATTGTTGGTGGGTGAGTGATGGAGATTGTTGGTCAGTGAGTGATGGAGATTGTTGGTCAGTGAGTGATGGAGATTGTTGGTGGGTGAGTGATGGAGATTGTTGGTGGGTGAGTGATGGAGATTGTTGGTCAGTGAGTGATGGAGATTGTTGGTCAGTGAGTGATGGAGATTGTTGGTCAGTGAGTGATGGAGATTGTTGGTCAGTGAGTGATGGAGATTGTTGGTGGGTCAGTGATGGAGATTGTTGGTCAGTGAGTGATGGAGATTGTTGGTCAGTGAGTGATGGAGATTGTTGGTGGGTCAGTGATGGAGATTGTTGGTCAGTGAGTGATGGAGATTGTTGGTCAGTGAGTGATGGAGATTGTTGGTGGGTCAGTGATGGAGATTGTTGGTGGGTCAGTGATGGAGATTGTTGGTCAGTGAGTGATGGAGATTGTTGGTGGGTGAGTGATGGAGATTGTTGGTGGGTGAGTGATGGAGATGGTCGGTGAGTGATGGAGATTGTTGGTCAGTGAGTGATGGAGATTGTTGGTCAGTGAGTGATGGAGATTGTTGGTCAGTGAGTGATGGAGATTGTTGGTGGGTCAGTGATGGAGATTGTTGGTCAGTGAGTGATGGAGATTGTTGGTCAGTGAGTGATGGAGATTGTTGGTCGGTGAGTGATGGAGAATGTTGGTAGGTGAGTGATGGAGATTGTTGGTCAGTGAGTGATGGAGATTGTTGGTGGGTCAGTGAGTGATGGAGATTGTTGGTGGGTGAGTGATGGAGATTGTTGGTAGGTGAGTGATGGAGATTGTTGGTGGGTCAGTGATGGAGATTGTTGGTGGGTCAGTGATGGAGATTGTTGGTCAGTGAGTGATGGAGATTGTTGGTCAGTGAGTGATGGAGATTGTTGGTAGGTGAGTGATGGAGATTGTTGGTGGGTGAGTGATGGAGATTGTTGGTCAGTGAGTGATGGAGAT
This sequence comes from Squalus acanthias, assembly GCA_030390025.1. Taxonomy (NCBI): domain Eukaryota; kingdom Metazoa; phylum Chordata; class Chondrichthyes; order Squaliformes; family Squalidae; genus Squalus; species Squalus acanthias. The sequence continues at coordinate 64,494,167 of CM059434.1, read as the reverse complement.
TGTTGGTGGGTCAGTGATGGAGATTGTTGGTCAGTGAGTGATGGAGATTGTTGGTAGGTGAGTGATGGAGATGGTCGGTGAGTGAGTAATGGAGATTGTTGGTCAGTGAGTGATGGAGATTGTTGGTAGGTGAGTGATGGAGATTGTTGGTGGGTCAGTGATGGAGATTGTTGGTCGGTGAGTGATGGAGATTGTTGGTCGGTGAGTGATGGAGATTGTTGGTCGGTGAGTGATGGAGATTGTTGGTAGTTGAGTGATGGAGATTGTTGGCAGTTGAGTGATGGAGATTGTTGGTAGTTGAGTGATGGAGATTGTTGGTCAGTGAGTGATGGAGATTGTTGGCAGTTGAGTGATGGAGATTGTTGGTAGTTGAGTGATGGAGATTGTTGGTCAGTGAGTGATGGAGATTGTTGGTAGGTGAGTGATGGAGATTGTTGGTGGGTGAGTGATGGAGATTGTTGGTGGGTGAGTGATGGAGATTGTTGGCAGTTGAGTGATGGAGATTGTTGGTAGTTGAGTGATGGAGAGTGTTGGTAGGTGAGTGATGGAGATGGTCGGTGAGTGAGTGATGGAGATTGTTGGTCAGTGAGTGATGGAGATTGTTGGTGGGTGAGTGATGGAGATGGTCGGTGAGTGAGTGATGGAGATTGTTGGTCAGTGAGTGATGGAGATTGTTGGTCGGTGAGTGATGGAGATTGTTGGTCAGTGAGTGATGGAGATTGTTGGTGGGTGAGTGATGGAGATTGTTGGTCAGTGAGTGATGGAGATTGTTGGTGGGTGAGTGATGGAGATTGTTGGTCAGTGAGTGATGGAGATTGTTGGTCAGTGAGTGATGGAAATTGTTGGTCAGTGAGTGATGGAGATTGTTGGTGGGTCAGTGATGGAGATTGTTGGTGGGTCAGTGATGGAGATTGTTGGTCAGTGAGTGATGGAGATTGTTGGTCAGTGAGTGATGGAGATTGTTGGTAGGTGAGTGATGGAGATTGTTGGTCAGTGAGTGATGGAGATTGTTGGTAGGTGAGTGATGGAGATTGTTGGTCAGTGAGTGATGGAGATTGTTGGTCAGTGAGTGATGGAGATTGTTGGTAGTTGAGTGATGGAGAGTGTTGGTGGGTCAGTGATGGAGATTGTTGGTAGGTGAGTGATGGAGAGTGTTGGTGGGTCAGTGATGGAGATTGTTGGTAGGTGAGTGATGGAGATTGTTGGTCGGTGAGTGATGGAGATTGTTGGTCAGTGAGTGATGGAGATTGTTGGTAGTTGAGTGATGGAGATTGTTGGTGGGTCAGTGATGGAGATTGTTGGTAGGTGAGTGATGGAGAGTGTTGGTGGGTCAGTGATGGAGATTGTTGGTAGGTGAGTGATGGAGATTGTTGGTCGGTGAGTGATGGAGATTGTTGGTCAGTGAGTGATGGAGATTGTTGGTAGTTGAGTGATGGAGATTGTTGGTCGGTGAGTGATGGAGATTGTTGGTGGGTCAGTGATGGAGATTGTTGCTAGGTGAGTGCTGGAGATTGTTGGTAGTTGAGTGATGGAGATTGTTGGTCGGTCAGTGATGGAGATTGTTGGTAGGTGAGTGATGGAGATTGTTGGTCAGTGAGTGCTGGAGATTGTTGGTAGTTGAGTGATGGAGATTGTTGGTCGGTCAGTGATGGAGATTGTTGGTAGGTGAGTGATGGAGATTGTTGGTCAGTGAGTGATGGAGATTGTTGGTCGGTGAGTGATGGAGATTGTTGGTCAGTGAGTGATGGAGATTGTTGGTAGTTGAGTGATGGAGATTGTTGGTGGGTGAGTGATGGAGATTGTTGGTCAGTGAGTGATGGAGATTGTTGGTGGGTGAGTGATGGAGATTGTTGGTAGGTGAGTGATGGAGATTGTTGGTCAGTGAGTGATGGAGATTGTTGGTGGGTGAGTGATGGAGATTGTTGGTCAGTGAGTGATGGAGATTGTTGGTGGGTGAGTGATGGAGATTGTTGGTGTGTGAGTGATGGAGATTGTTGGTGGGTGAGTGATGGAGATTGTTGGTGGGTGAGTGCTGGGGGTGTGGTGGATTGAGCCGTGGCTGAAGCTAGTAGTGCAGCTGGTTGGCTATGGAATTTGACCAGTTGTGTGAGATCATTAAACTTCTTCCGGTACTGCAGCCAGGTCCTTGGGGCTATACTCCTGGCACTGACCTCTGCAGCTATCTTTTCCCACTGCCTTCTCATCATGTGTCTGGAGGGCCTCCTGCCCCCCCTGGGGATACAGGACATCTCTACTCCTTTCCACCTCCTCTACCAAGACCTCCAGTGCAGTGTCCGAAAACCTCGGGGCCCACAGTCTCCCATCCATTGAGCGCTCTTTCCCAGGTCAGATTCAGTTGCAGAGCGACTCCCAGCACCTGCTGCAGCCACAATGCACCGGCCCTTTAAGAGGTGCAGGCTAGCTTTAAGAAGTATGTTACTAAAGATATTGGGCCCCCTGCTGATGCATGCAGTAATGAACAGCACAGGAAGCACTGGCTGCACCCAGCAATCATTTTAATTAGCAGGCAGCACGAAGTTGGCATGCTGTCTACACTCTACTCAACGGGTGCGGGTTAATCGCGCATCGCGATCCTAGCGCACATTTTCAGGGGCTAACCAATATATAGCCCAGTATATGTGACTGTGCAGCACTCCCTCAGTACTGCACTGAGGTGTCAACCTAGATTTTGTGCTCAGCTCTGGAGTGGGGCTTAGGAACATAGGAATTGCTTGAGGAAATAAGACCAAGGTCCATCTATTCACCTTCTACCATCCTGGCAGTCACCTGATACAACAATAATGGAATTGTTGACTAATCGTAGCAATGAGTCTACAACAGACCAAGACATGAGGCGAGGAAACCCCAGTGGTGGAGAGCTTTGGGAACCATAGGTTCAAAGTCACCCGTTCCTCCCAAGCATGCTACACTTACCACACGTCATGTCTCAAATTACTCAGATACTCTATCCCAAAGTGTTATTTTTTGAAAGAAATCTATTTAATTTGAATTTGAATGAATCAACACTAACTGCTTCCACCATCTTCCTAGGGAGCCTGTTCCATAGATTGACCACTCGTTCTCTGAAATAATGGCTTCAAGATTAACTCCCCACGATGGGGGAGCGATAAAAAATTTAAACGGGGAACACGTTCTCAACCCGCTGCGTACGCGCCTGTTGTCGTTTTTACGGAGATGGGTTTCATGTTGTGCAAGTGTCCCGACCTCGAGAGGCGGGACACTTCTGTAAGATATTTAAATCAGGCTTCCAAAGTGAAATTAGGAGTCTGATTGAAATTTAACAGTTGCCGCACGGGTTTCCCAGGGCTCGGGAAACCCGTCAGTAAAAGAGAGGCGGGAGCTGCTGGCTCAATAAGTGCTTTAACAGCACAGCACTTTTTGTGGGCCAGGAGAAGCAGGAATGCTCCCCCTCAAGGAAGCCTTCAGTGTCCACTCTGCTTATCGAGGTCTCTCTTTCCTCCCTGCAGCGATCGCTGGCCACCCTGCTCCAGCCCCGATCTCTCCCTCCCTCCCGCGATGATGTCTCCCCCCAGCCCCGATCTCTCCCTCACTCCCTCCCTCCCGTGATGGTCTCTCTCCCCCCAGCCCCGATCTCTCACTCCCTCCCTCCCTCCCGCGATGATGTCTCCCCCCAGCCCCGATCTCTCCCTCCCTCCCTCCCTCCTGCGATGGTGTCTCTCCCCCCAGCCCCGATCTCTCCCTCACTCCCTCCCTCCCGCGATGGTGTCTCTCCCCCCAGCCCCGATCTCTCACTCACTCCCTCCCTCCCTCCCGTGATGGTCTCTCTCCCCCCAGCCCCGATCTCTCACTCCCTCCCTCCCTCCCTCGATGGTCTCTCTCACCCCAGCCCCGATCTCTCCCTCCCTCCCTCCCTCCTGCGATGGCCTCTCTCCCCCCAGCCGCGATCTCTCCCTCACTCCCTCCCTCCCGTGATGGTCTCTCTCCCCCCAGCCCCGATCTCTCACTCCCTCCCTCCCTCCCTCGATGGTCTCTCTCTCCCAGCCCCGATCTCTCACTCCCTCACTCCCTCCCTCCCACGATGGTCTCTCTCCCCCCCAGCCCCGATCTCTCACTCCCTCCCTCCCTCCCTCCCACGATGGTCTCTCTCCCCCCCAGCCCCGATCTCTCACTCCCTCACTCCCTCCCTCCCACGAAGGTCTCTCTCCCCCCCAGCCCCGACCTCTCACTCCCTCCCTCCCTCCTGCGATGGTCTCTCTCTCCCAGCCCTGATCTCTCACTCCCTCACTCCCTCCCTCCCACGATGGTCTCTCTCCCCCCAGCCCCGATCTCTCACTCCCTCCCTCCCTCCCTCCTGCGATGGTCTCTCTCCCCCAGCCCCGATCTCTCACTCACTCCCTCCTGCGATGGTCCCTCTCCCCCCTAGCCCCGATCTCTCACTCCCTCCCTCCCTCCCTCCTGCGATGGTCTCTCTCCCCCCAGCCCCGATCTCTCACTCCCTCCCTCCCTCCTGCGATGGTCTCTCTCCCCTCAGCCCCGATCTCTCTCTCACTCCCTCCCTCCCTCCTGCGATGGTCTCTCTCCCCCCAAGCCCCGATCTCTCACTCCCTCCCTCCCTCCTGCGATGGTCTCTCTCCCCCCAGCCCCGATATCTCACTCCCTCCCTCCCTCCCACGATGGTCTCTCTCCCCCCAAGCCCCGATCTCTCACTCCCTCCCTCCCTCCTGCGATGGTCTCTCTCCCCCAGCCCCGATCTCTCACTCCCTCTCTCCCTCCTGCGATGGTCTCTCCCCCCAGCCCCGATCTCTCACTCCCTCCCTCCCTCCCTCCCTCCTGCGATGGCCTCTCTCCCCCCAAGCCCCGATCTCTCACTCCCTCCCTCCCTCCCACGATGGTCTCTCTCCCCCAGCCCCGCTCTCTCACTCACTCACTCCCTCCTGCGATGGTCTCTCTCCCCCCCAGCCCCGATCTCTCACTCCCTCCCTCCCTCCCACGATGGTCTCTCTCCCCCAGCCCCGCTCTCTCACTCACTCACTCCCTCCTGCGATGGTCTCTCTCCCCCCCAGCCCCGATCTCTCACTCACTCCCTCCCTCCTGCGATGGTCTCTCCCCCCCAGCCCCGATCTCTCACTCCCTCCCTCCCTCCCACGATGGTCTCTCTCCCCCCAGCCCCGATCTCTCACTCCCTCCCTCCCTCCCTTCCTCCTGCGATGGCCTCTCTCCCCCCAGCCCCGATCTCTCACTCCATCCTGCGATGGCCTCTCTCCCCCCAGCCCCGATCTCTCACTCCCTCCTGCGATGGCCTCTCTCCCCCCAGCCCCGATCTCTCCCTCCCTCCTGCGATGGTCTCTCTCCCCCCAGCCCCGATCTCTCACTCCCTGCCTCCCTCCTGCGATGGTCTCTCTCCCCCCAGCCCCGATCTCTCACTCCCTCCCTCCCTCCCTCCTGCGATGGTCTCTCTCCCCCCAGCCCCGATCTCTCACTCCCTCCCTCCCTCCCTCCTGCGATGGGCTCTCTCCCCCCAGCCCCGATCTCGCACTCCCTCCCTCCTGCGATGGCCTCTCTCCCCCCAAGCCCCGATCTCTCACTCCCTCCCTCCTCCCAATTGCAGGGGACCGTCCCCAAGTGTACCCGGCTGCGGCCTCCTGGCGCTGGTTTTCCCGCCTGGCAGCCTGTAAATTTGGCCGGGCTGCTGGGCGTGAAATGCAAGAAAAAAATTAAAATGAGGTCCTGCCGTTACATTCAGCAGGATCCCCATGTTCCCTGGCCTTGCCTGGTTTTCCCCGCTCTACCCTACGTCCTCCCCGTAAATATTGGAGCCAATGTTTCTGTATGAACCCATGACCTTCTGCCTCAGAGGCTTGTGTGCTACCATGAGCCAAGGCTAACAGCTGAGTACAACTCAATAGGGTCATGGAAGGCGCTATATAAATGCAAGTCTTTCTTTGCCCTTCAGAATGATCCTGGAGGAGCAAGAGAATAACCTCTGTCATGTCAGCACGCAACTTCTGCACCAGTACTGGCACAGAATGAAAACTGTGGGCCCAGTGACTGCGTAGGTCAACACTCTGGTCCTTTCTAAGTGAAAAACCTGCAGGTGTGGGTCTTCCCTTTACCGTCAGGACCTCTGTGCGTCAGTGCCGGTGTGTTTAGAGTGGGAGAAAAGGTCGGGGGTGGGGGTTGGAATAGTAAGTTGGGGGCAGCATCCTATTCGAACTGAGTCATCCGCAACATTTTGATCATGAAAGCAGTGACCTTTTCAAAAGGTTTAAAATTATCTGTTTGAAGTAATAGAAAACAAGTGTAAAACCAGGATGGGGTAATTGGATTGGAAAGTGGCAGCCTGCTCGCAGAGAGCATTCTCATCGACTGACTCACTCCATGTGAGATGCATTGCCAATTGTTTCCCCGCGCTTTGGAAACATCAATCTGCACAATTACATCCATCTGTACAGTCACAGAGCAAGGGTCCCAATCAGTACTCTTTAATAATCATCCATTACAATTAGAATTAATTTTAACATCCTTTTGGGGAGAGAAGGTTTTGTATGTTTCTGTTGTTTTCGGACTATTTTTGTTCAACCAATGAGGGCTAATGACATCCGAGGTTCTGAGGTCAACCATGGAAAGCCTTCAATGAACGTACACAGCAGATGCTGAGGCAAACCTCCAGGACTGACTGTACCTCTATTGCTGTTAAATGATCTCCCTCACACTGTCTGTCGTGTGTTATTGGCTGTATCTCTATCGATGTTAATCCAGCTCACACACACTGTTGGGCTCAGTAACTGCTCTCACTCAGCACACTGATAAATGCTGTATGTTTACCAATGTTAATTCAGCTCTCCCTCATTGTAACCCCCTCCCAGCCATCACCATACTAATGGCTGTATCTCTATCGATGTTAATCCAGCTCCCTCTCACTGTCAGGAACAGTAACCCCTCCCAACCAGCACCCTGCATTAGTTTACCTAAATTTAACATTTTCTCTCTTTACTTGCTGGGCTAGGCAATTCCTGCAGGGATGGGTAGGTGATGTGCTCCAGGCCTCTTGTCAGTGCCATGCTTTAGCTAACTACTGCCTCAGCTCAGTATCGACAAGGCCAAAACAATTTTGTTCAGCTCTTGCCAGAAATGTTGCACTTTCAGGCATTAATATAATTTCTCTTCAGAGCTACTTGCTCAGTGTAAACCTGCAGGTGCACAATCATAGGGGGAAAAATTCAGTTGGTTGCGCCTCCCGTTAGCACCTTAAGAGGGCGCTAATGGGGCGCAAAACATCTAGCGCCCAGGCGCGGCGAAGTTTGCGCCGCTCGCGAAATTAACTAGACATTTTGCGGCGGCGCTAAACACTACCGCCACGATCTCCTGCGCCGGCAGATCGTGACGTCAGTCGAGTGTGCGACGCCCCGGTAACGCCCCGGAGCGGAAATTGAGTGGCGCCCCCTGCCTTACCGCCTGACGCTAGCAACGACAGGTTGAGGGGAGCGTTCTGCAGTCATGAAGGGAAAGGGGGAGCGCAATTTAAAGGTGACCGCTTCCTGCCTTTTATTGTTGGTGCCATTTTTGAACTACGCATTCTGAGAGAGAGTGAGAGAGACTTCTGGAGAGATTCAACGTTGTGTGAAGGAGTTTTGGGTACTGAGCAGCACTTTGCAGGTTCATTTTGATTTGCCATTCCTTGTATCGATTTAGAAGAGACTGTGGGGGCTGCACTCTGAGCTCTTTGCCTGGTACTCTCCATTGTTCTTTCCAGCAGATTTGATGTGCAGGTCTCTCCAGGCCGAGATTCAAGGCTGCAATGAGCAGGATGTGGATGGAAAGCAAGATCAACCATTCCCTTTAAGAACTGGCCCGTGCCATTGTGTGTGTGTTCCATTGCTGACTGACATTACATGAGCTTCGCCAGCGCTCTGAGTTAGCGCCTCACTCCTCGGCCTTTGCGCCTTAAGACAGGTGTGCAGCGCCTGATTTAGCGCTCCAATCACCTCCCGGGGCGTTAAAAGTGAAGTTTCCAGTCAGTGGCGATAATTAGCGCCAGGCGCTAATCTTTGCGCCCGGACGATATTTGCGCCCCAAACGGGGCGCGACTGAATTTTTCCCCCATAGAGTCATAACAGCACAGAAGGAGGACAGTCGGCCTATCGAGTCCATGCCGGCTCTCTGTAGAGAAATCCAGTCAGTCCAATTCCCCCGCTCTATCCCTGTAGCCCTGCAAGTTTATTTCCCTCAAGTGCCTATCCAGTCTCCCCTTGAAAACATTGAGTGTCTCTGTTTCCACCACTTCCGTCGGCAGCAAGTTCCAGGTCCTCACCACTCGCTGCGTAAAAATGTTTTTCCTCACGTCCCCTCTGTATCTCTTGCCCAAAACCTTAAATCTGTGTCCCCCAGTCCTTGCACCATCAACTAGTGGGAACAGCCTTTCCCCGTCTAGCCTCACCAAGCCCGTAATAATCTTGTACACCTCTATCAAATCACCCCTCAACCTCCTTTGCTCTAATGAAAACAAATCCAGTTTCTCCAACCTGTCCTTGTAGCTAAGATCCCCCATCCCCGGAACCATTCTGGTAAATCTCCTCTGCACCCTCTGAAGGGCCTTCACATCCTTCCTAAAGTGTGGTGACCAGAACTGGACGCAATACTCCAGTTGTGGCCTAACCAACGCTTTATAAAGGTTCAGCATAACTTCTCTACTTTTGCACTCAATACCTCTACTTATGAAGCCCAAGATCCCATATGCTTTGCTAACCACTCTCTCAATATATCCTGCCACCTTCAGGGACCTATGCACATTAACTCCCAGGTCCCTCTGTCCCTGCACACTCTTTAAAACTATGCCATTAAGTATATATTGCCTCTCCCTGTTCCTTCTGCCAAAATGCATCACTTCACATTTCTCTGTATTAAATTCCATCTGCCACTTGTCTGCCCATTCTGCTAGCCTTTCTATGTCCAGCTGCAGTCAATTGGTATCATCATCACTGTTTGCCACACCCCCAAGTTTGGTGTCATCGGCAAATTTAGAAATTCTACTCTGTATTCAAATATCCAGGTCAGTTATATATATCAGAAAAAGCTGTGGCCCCAGCACTGACCCTTGGGGAACACCACTGTCTACCATCCTCCAGTCTGAAAAACAGCCATTTACCACAACTCGCTGTTTTCTGTCCTTAAGCCAATTCCTTATCCAAGCTGCCACGGACCCACCTATTCCGTGAGCCTCAATTTTGTTAACCAGCCTTCTATGTGGTACTTTGTCAAACACCTTCCTAAAATCCATGTAGACAACATCTATTGTATTCCCTTCATCAATCCTCCCTGTTACTTCGTCAAAAATTTCAATTTGATTAGTCAAACACGATCTGCTTTTACAAATTCGTGTTGGCTCTCCTTAATTAGCTTAAACCTCTCCAAGTGCCCGTTAACTTTTCCTTGATTATTGTTTCTAAAACTTTATCCACCACTGATGTTAAACTGACCGGCCTGTAGTTACTAGGATTGTCCTTACACCCTTTCTTGAACAATGGTGTCACATTTGCCACTTTCCAATCCTCAGGCACCTCCCCCGCATCTAGGGAAGATTGGAAAATTATGGCAAGTGCTTCTGCTATCTCCTCCCCCAATTCCCTTAGCAACCTGGGAAGCAAGCCATCTGGACCAGGCGACTTGTCCACTCAAAGCATACATCCTGTCTATCAATTTTCACCCCTTCCATTGCTTCTACCTTTTCTACTTCGACCGATATTTTGTCAGCATCCACCTCCTTAGTAAACACCGATACAAAGTACTCATTGAGTATTCTAGCCTTGCCCTGCGCCTCTAAGCATATATCACCTTCTTTGTCCCTAATAGGCCCCACCCCGCCTCTTACTACCCGCTTACTGTTTACAATCTTGGTGTCCTGTTCAACCTTAGGCTGAGCGGATCTTCAAAGCTCTTCATCCAGTCCATTGCTAAGAATACTTCCACCTCTGGAATATTGTCTGCCAAGTCAGTGCCTCACCCCCGCTGCCACTGAAACCTTCATCCATGTCTTTGACACTTCAAAAGTTGGTTTCCACAAAGCTCCCCTCACCTGCCTTGCCATCCCTATGCAACCCCTACTCATCCAGAACTCTGCGGCCCATATTCTATTCTGCACACAGCCCCACACACTTCTCTCTCAGCTTCTTTATTGACCTTTTCGCTGCTGCTTGTGAAACCTGGCATATAATCTCCTGCTGTTGCTTGGAAGGATCCAGTAGCAGAGAGGTTCAAGGCCATGGTGACCTTGACAGCCAATGACTGAGCCCTCCCTGTCCTGGATCTTATCTGCAGGTTAGGATTAGGAAGACAACATATTTCTATGAGTACCTGCTGAATGAAGAGCAAGTGGCAACGCCAGATCTCCTCAGCCATGTCGAGGTAGGCTTGCCTTGGTCAGTAGATATGGATGGCTAATTGAGTGTGTTGTGGCCCCAGGTATAAATGTATCTCCCTCTCATGTCTCCTCAGATCCTACTCTTCCTCTTCCAAAACCTACAGATAGAGTGATTTGCCCCAAGGGTTGATCATCTTCAGGACTGTGGTTGCAGCAACTTAAATTGCAGCAGCCAACGGGTCATATATGAAAAATAGGGGATGCAAATAAATCCCCCAAAATGCAAAACTAGGCCACAACCAAAATGAGTAGGAATTGCAACAAGAAAAATGCAAAAAAAAACACACAGAATGAAGACTGAGTACTGGAGCAGCACCAAGTTCTACAGTCAATACTGGCACACCCCTTTAAGAGTGCAATCTCCAAAATAGCTGAAGGTGCCATCATTGCGGCGCTCATATTAAATGGGCACTTAACGACTTCAGTGCATTCTCGGCGTTGAACATTGAAGGTGGTGCTAACAGATAATTGTCACCGTTTTGGAACTTAATGAGGGCATTGCGTGAAAAGTGCATTTACCCCCGACGCTAAATGCACAGCCTGGCTGCTGAATGGCATTCTCTGGATGTATCAGGTAAGAAACAGGGCTTTGGCCTGCTCGCCCGACTCTGAGCACCCCCATGGGCTGATCACTAGAGGCACTACTGACCATATCATTGCCTTGATGTTTGTAATAACAATATATAATATGGTACACGGGTGAAAGTGTTCAATGCTTGCATATTTAAAGTAGCTGTTCTGTTTAAAAATATATATATTGTGCTATTTCCCACCTCCCAAACCCGCGACCTCTTCCACCGAGAAGGACAAGGGCAGCAGACGCATGGGAACGCCACCACCACCTCCAAGTTCTCCTCCAAGTCACACACCATCCTGACTTGGAAGTATATCGCCGATCCTTCATCGTCGCTGGGTCAAAATCCTGGAACTCCCTCCCTAACAGCACTGTGGGAGTACCTTCACCACACGGACTGCAGTGGTTTAAGAAGGCGGCTCACCACCACCTTCTCGAGGGCAATTAGGGATGGGCAATAAATGCTGGCCTTGCCAGTGGCGCCCACATCCCATGAACTAATAAAAAAAAAAAAAAATTTCAACAGCAGGTCCTTTTGACTGGCCTCAGTGCTCCTGGAAGAATAAGTTAGTCAGGGTTCCCATTCTTAATCACTATTTAGCGACTGCTGTTGGAGATGCATGGGGAGGACACACCAGGGCTCAGCTGTGATTCCTCCTCCCTGCTACGGCTGCCTGTTGATACTCATTGTAAGGGGCTTACACGTGAGTAATAACAATGACGACCAGAGGGCAACCAGCGACCCCATGGACCTGTATCTCATCAAGGAGCAAACCCCTTCAGGAAAGGAGAGTGGGGGAGAAAATTGTCAGAGAAAACTCACAAGACGAGAGAAAAAAGAAGAGGCTGAGGGAACCGTGGTAACAAGAGAGGTACAGAATTGAATAAAATATGAGAAAGGGATTGAAGAGACCAAAAAGAAAGTAGGAATTGGGAAGAAATGTTAAAAGTAATTAACTGCTCCCCTTGCTCACTAACAAGTGCTATCCCAACTAAGTGGAAAACAGCGATGGTGCCTACCCACAGAAAGTGATCAAAGTCAGACACCAACAGCTACTCCCTCTCCCCCCCTCCTCCCCAGTGTACCTACGGTCGTAGAATGCAAAGTGAATGAGAAACAGCTGCGACATCTCATTCACAACAGCTTTCCGATCAGCCTTAGAACCAACTGATCAGTTTGGGACGCCCTCAGCCTCACAGTCCAGAAGCTCAGCGTGAGGTTAGATTAGCCCTCAACATTTCCAAAGCATTTGAATAGGGTGTGGAGTCCCAGCTTCATGGCAAGGCTCAATCTTGTGATGCCTGTGAATATGTGACTTCCTCAGAGGATAAAAGCTCTAGGCTTGCTATATGGATGTTCATCCTGTTACTGCAACACCAATGCAGGAGACCTCAGAGAACATGTTTGGACCCATTCAACTCTTCATTTTCCTCAGTGACTTAGTTACTTTTAACCTTTCTTCCAGTTCCTACTTACCTTTTTGTCTTTTCAATCCCTTTCTCATATTTTATACAACGTTTTCTCACGGCATCAGAGTAGTTATCTGAAAACACAGAGCAACTACTTTGAGATGTTGACAGAAATGGGCAGTGGGCAGACAAATGGTGTATTATCTTTAGTGATTAAGTCAGTCATTCTATCAAGAAAGCTTGGCTGTGGTTCCCTCCCATAGGAAATGCTAGATGAAAAAAGACCACGGTCCATCTAGTTCACCTTCTACTGTCCTGGTAGTCGCCTGATACAATGATAATGGAGTCGTTGACTAATCATAGCAATCAATCTCTATCAATGAGTCTACAACAGACCCAGACATGACATGAGGAAAATCCCAATGGTTGAGAGCTTTAGGAACCAAGGGGGAAAAATTCAGCTGCTTGCGCCTCCCGTTAGTGCCTTAAGAGGGCGCTAATGGGGCGTAAAGCAGCTAACGCCCGGGCGCAGCGCCGCCCACGCCTCCCGTAAAATTCAGCGGGAGGTTAGCGGCGGCGCCAGCCGGTAGCGCCCTGTGGCGCTGCGCCGCCGGCGATGACGTCATCGCCGTGCGCAGCACCCCGCTCGCGCTCCAGCCGCGATCTTCAGTCGCGCCCCCTGATTTACCGCCAGACGCTATGTCCAACGGGTTCAGGGAGGCGTACGTGCGGCCGGGGCGGCGATAGTTAAAGGGGAGGTGGCAGGCGGCCATTTTTGTTGCTGGCCGCCTGCCAGCACCTGCCCCCGTTGCTGTCCCCGGCCCCCGTGAAGCCCCCCCACCGTGAAGTGCCGGCTGCGCTCCAAGAGCCCGGCACTTCTCTTGAGTGCCGGGCTCTTTTGCCGGCACTCCCGATCCCTGGGGGCCCAGCTGGGCCCCGGTTCGCGCTGCGCAGGGTCCCTCCCCTTTAAGAAGGGGAGGAAGGCCTGCAGTACCGCGGCGCGACGTGCCGCGGCGCCTGGCGCTGCGGCACGTAGCGCCAGGATATTCCCTCGCAGCGCCCCAAGAGGGATGCGGGGTGCTTCCAGTGGCGCCCCGCTTCCCTCTTGGGGCGCAACCACTGAAGTTCCGGCGCGGGGCCGCTAATTTTTTCGGGGCGCTAAAAGTCGCGCCCCGGCGAGGTTAGCGCCCCAAATGGGGCGCGACTCAATTTTTACCCCTTGTCTAAAGTCATCTGTTCTTCCCAAGCATGCTAGACTTACCACATGTCATGTCTCAAATTATTCATATACTGCATCATAAAATGTTATTTTCTGAAAGAAATCTATCTAATTTGCATTTGAATGAATCAATACTAATTGCTTCCACCATCTCCCTAGGGAGCCAGTTCCATAGATTGACCACTCGCTCACTGAAATATTGGCCCCGATACTGACTGGCGTGCACTCTGTGAGTGGGGCGGGGTGGAGGTGAGTTTTGTTCGGGTCCCTGCATGCTGTGGAGTTTGGACTCCACAGTGTGCATTTTTTTTGTCAAGCAGGTACCCAGCCCGGGAGCCAGCCTGATTGACAGGCTTGGCAGAGGAGGCCACAGCCAGATGCAGGTAGGGAGCCTGCAGCTGGGTTAGTGGATGCATGGTGGGCTGGGGGGTGGGGGGAGTCCGGATATTGGGTTGGATGGGGGTGGTCGCCGATCTCTGGGGGGTGAGGGTGGTCTGGGGGGTTGTGGGGGGGTGGGGTCCGATCTCTGATCCGGGGGGTGACCTGATTCACGATACTGGGGGGGTGCTCCAATAGCGGGGGGGGCGGGGCTGAGGGGATGCACGGAAGCACTCCTGCTCCTCCAGGCCCACAAGCAGTCCTATAAAGGCACCTCTTCCATGCCGCAGTCCTCGCCTCCCTTTAGCTGCTGGGTTTCCTGTGCCTGGGTTAAACCTGGAAGAAAGGTTAAATTTGAGGCACGCGGCCTCATTATAATATTTAAATGGCCAACCCGCCTTCTGGGAGTGGGTTGGTTGCCCGCCCCCTGTTCCGCCTCCATGAAAACCGGAAGTGGGCGGTTTGATGTGGGTTGGGGTTTGGTTTGAGATTTTTAAAATTTTTAAATCCCACCCGTCCCCAACCCACCCGTTTTAGGGGTTAAAATTATCCCCATTTTTTCTGAATGTTTTGAATTTCCCTCCCTTCATGCGCAGACCATGTCTTCTGGTTCTATTGTTCTGGACAAGGTGAAACAGCTTATCATGGTCGACATTATCCAGCCCCTTTAGCATCTTAAAAACAGCAATCGTATCACCTCTTAGCTTCTCTTTTCCAGTAAGAACATGGCCAATTTTCGGAATCACTCCTCATAATCCAGTTCTTTCTTCCCCTCAATCATTCTGGTTCCTCCCTTCTGTAGCCTTTCAATAGCTGCAATATCCTTTATGTACTTTATGTACGGTGGTGACCACAACTGAACACAATATTCTAAGTCTGGTGCTCCAATGATTTATAAAGTGGCAGGATTACATCACAACTCAGCTAAGTATTGACCTTTTATACATCTCATGAGGGCACTAAACACCTAGATCTTCGCCTTGGTAATCACAATTAAGATAGATTGAGGTTGGACTACATAAACTAGAGAAAGGAAAATTAAAGAGGTTGGAAGAACAGTCTGTACCCTCCTAACAGCGGTATCAAAGAATATGGGAGGTTAGAAGATAAACAGCAGGAAACGGGTGTCAAAGAGAAATTTCATCCCTATTATCTGTAATGAGTGACTCATCATGGAATATTTTGAAAGCATGCTAGTTAACAGTGTAGATTTTCCAATTGTTCGTGTCTGATTAACAGTGTGGACGAGGGCCAGCTGATCGACAACAACTTGCATTTATATAGCGCCTTTAATGTAGTAAAACGTCCCAAGGCGCTTCACAGGAATTTGACGCCAAGCCACATAAGGAGATAATGGCCCAGAAATTCCGATCATAGGCCTCCCGCGGGCGGAGGGCTGCGATCTGGAAAAATCAGCATCAAGACCAGAGGGCTCCCGGGAGGCGCAGAGTTCCGCTGCTGGGCCTCTCCAAACTGTCGGTGCGCAGGGCACGCGTATCCCAGAGGCGCAGGTGGTTCGCAGCGTCCCTGGGATCACGTGGGCCATGGGGAGCCAATCAGAGAAGGGAATCTCCCTTCATACATTTGACAGGAAGACCTGTCAAATATACGAATAGAGATCACCCCCAAAACATAGTAAAACTTTAAATAATTTTTTTTTTTTTAAATCACATTTTTAAAATGACTTTAAATTACAATAAATTAAGTATTTTAAACAAAAATTTTATTTTTTGAAAAAAATAATTAAAGTTTTTAATGGGGCTAAAAATAAACTTACCTTTCTTTAAAGTATTTTTAAATGATAACTCAGTGGAAATTTTTTAAAAAACTTTTTTCAACTCTTATCCTGGTAAAAGCAGGCCTTACCCCTGCTTTTACCAGGCGCAAGAATTGTAAGTGTTTTCTGCGGGCGGAGGGTCTCCAAAAAGCGGAACTATCCGCCTGCAGAGGCCCTTCTCCCGGGCAGCCGGAGGATCTGTCAAGAGCTTTCTTGACAGATCGGAAATGCCAGTTTCCAGCGCATGTGCTGTGCATGCCTGAAACCGGCATTTCCGATGTCCCTACGGGTGAGTACACAGCGCGTACACACCCGTAGGGATCAGAATTTCTGCACCATTAGGACAGCTGACTTAAAGCTAGATCAAATAGGTAGGTTTTAAGGAGTGTCTTTAGGCAGAGAGAGTGGCAGAGAGGTTTAGGGAGGGAATTCTAGAGCTTAAGCCTGAAAGTACGGTCGCCAATGGTGGTGAAGAAAATTGGAGATGCACAAGAGGCCAGAAATGGAGGAACGCAGACATCTCGGAGGGTTGTAGGGCTTGAGGTGGTTACAGAGATAGGGGGGGCAAGGCCATGGAGGGATTTGAAAACAAGGATGAGAATTTGATGTGTTGCTGGACCGGGAGCCATTGTAGGTTAGCGTGCATGAGGGTAATAGGTGAACGGGACTTGGGTGCAAGTCAGGATACGGGCAGCAAAGCTTTGTCTGCCTGTTGCTGCCACTGTGAGGTCCGCGGCCCATTTCCATCCTGCCAGCACCAGACTGGCATTCCGAGGCGGTTTGGGGGGATGGGGGAGAGCGAGAAATCATCCACCTCTTACATGGAACAGTTGGAAGCTGGGAGCGGGAGGGGAGAGGAGATCAGAGGGGTTGGTGGGAGGGCGGGGGGGGAGGTGTGGGGGGAAGTGTGGGTTATAACAAAAATTGAACCCATAAGTGCAGTATGAAAGACATTGAACCCACAATTGGTTGGCTAAAAAAACACTTTTCCCCCATCTGTGTGACCAATCAGGTGAACTCCCTCTCTCTGCATGTCTTGTAACTCAGTTACGCCGGCTTGTCCTTACATAAGCATTTTGGGGGGGGGGAAATTGGCTCGCTTTGGGGCGATAACTTTGCTGGGGCGCTACTTTTAGCGCCCTGAAAAAGTTAGCGCCCCCGCGCCCGAAATTCTATGGTAGCGACCCAAGCAGAAGGCTGGGCGCTACTGGAAGTGCTCCCCCTCCTTCTTGAGGCACTCCCATTGAATATCGTGGCGTTACGTGCAGCAGCGCCGCGGGACTGCAGGCCTCCCTCCCCAAATTAAAGGGGAGGGGCCTAGTGCAGCGCGCACCGGGGCCCTGCTGGACCACCAGGGAGCGGGGTGCCGGCAAAAGAGCCCGGCACTCAAGAGGAGTGCCAGGCTGACCGATCGCGGCCGGCACCCCGCAGCAGCAGGCCAGAGGGGGCAGGTGCTGGCAGGCGGCCCAAAAATATGGCCGCCCGGCACCCGCCCTTTAATTATCGCCACCCCAGCCGCAAAAGTGCCACCCTGACCCTGTCGGACATAGTGTCTGGTGGCAGGTCAGTGGGCGTGAGCCAAGTTTGTGGCCGGGGCGCGAGTGGGGCGCTGCCCACGGCGATGACGTCATCGCCAGAGGCGCAGCGCCACGGGGCGCTACCTGCTACCACCGCTGCCAACCTCCCGCTGAATTTCGCGGGGGGTGTTAGCGGCGTCGTACCCGGGCGCTAACAAGGCGCAAAGCAAACGAATTTTTTCCCCTTAATGTTTAACTTGTATAGCAGCTTCATCAGAAGCCTGTCACAGGAGACTACCCATCTACTCTTGCAAAATTCACTGGTTACTCAGTGCCTATCAAACTGTTGTTCAAACAGTACATTTCCACCTCTGTCCTTCCATTATATTTCTTATTCCTTTCCCTTCAGGGTCTGATCTGAGCACCAACTGAGAAGGCAGCTCTCACATCGATGCAATGGTACTTTGTAACAGTGCCATAAAAAGAAACTGCCTGAGGATGATCTGACACACCAGGGGTGAAACTGGTCTCGGGTAGCAGTCTGTTTTATACCCCTGCCGATTTTCTTTTCCAATTGGCGGTGTGTAAAACAGGCCGCCGATTCGCTAGCGCCCGTTTTGCGCTAAGGCCCAAGACCAATTTCAACCCCACTGTCTGGTTACATCTGCTCTCCCTGATTGAGATGTTGAATTTGCCAAAGGATTGCCCTTCCATTAAGCGACCTCTTATGTGGTCAGCTGAGACTGAGGTCTAAAAAAGTAAAAACCCAACTGGTTCACTAATATCCTCTAGTGATAGAAACCTGCCGTCCTGAGCGGCCAGTAGGTGACTCCAGTCCCACACCAACGAGGTTAACTTTTAACTGCCCTGTAAAGTGGCCTAGCAAGTCGGTTTTATTCAAAGTATAAGAAGAATAAAACCACTTGGCTGCGACCTAGGCATCGAATTAGAACACGAGAAAACCAAGGGTGTGGTGAGAATGAGGAACTTAAAGAAATTACTATTAGTAAAAAAACAGTACTAGCAAAATTAATGGGACTAAAAGTCGACAAATCCCAAGGACCGGATGACCTACATCCTAGGGTTTTGAAAGAGGTGGCCATTGGGATAGTGGACGCATTGGTTGTCATCTTCCAAAATTCTATAGATTCTGGAATGGTTCCTGCAGATTGGAGGATAGCAAATGTAACTCTGCTATTTAAGAAAGGAGGGAGAGAGAAAATGGGGAACTACAGACCTGTTAGCCTCATATCAATAGTTGGGAAAATGCTGGAATCTATTATAAAGGATGCAATAACTGGGCACTTAGAAACTAATAGTAAGATTGGGCAGAGTCAACATGGATTTATGAAAGGGAAATCCTGTTTAACAAACCTATTGGAGTTCTTTGAGGATGTAACTAGTGGAGTAGACAAACGGGAACTGGTAGATGTGGTGTATTTGGATTTTCAGAAGGCCTTCGATAAGGTCCCACACAAGAGGTTGGTGAACAAAATTAGGGCACATGGAATTGGGGGTAATATATTAGCATGGATTGAGAATTGGTTAACAGACAGAAAACAAAGAGTAGGGATAAACGGGTCTTTTTCAGGATGGCAGGCTGTGACTAGTGGGGTACCGCAAGGATCGGTGCTTGGGCCCCAGCTATTCACAATCTATATCAATGATTTGGATGAGGGGACTAAATGTAACATTTCCAAATTTGCTGATGATACAAAGCTAGGTGGCAGTGTCAGTTGTGAAAAGGATGTGAAGAGGCTTCAAGGGGATCTCAACAGGCTCAGCGAGTGGGCGAGAACATGGCAGATGGAATATAATGTGGATAAATGTGAAGTTATCCACTTTGATAGAAAAAACAGAAAGGCAGAGTATTTCCTAAATGGTGAAAGATTGGGGAATGCAGATGCTCAAAGGGACCTGGGTGTCCTTGTACATGAGTCACTGAAAGTGAATGTGCAGGTGCAGCAAGCCATTAGGAAGGCAAATGGTATGCTGGCCTTCATTACAAGAAGATTTGAGTACAGGAGTAAAGAAGTCTTACTCCAATTATATAGCCATGATGTGGAGATGCCGGTGCTGGACTGGGGTGGACAAATGTGAGAAGTTGCACAACACCAGGTTATAGTCCAACAGCTTTATTTGAAATCACAAGCTTTCGGAGCGCTGCTCCTTCGTCAGGTGAAGTCTGACCTGACGAAGGAGCAGCGTTCCGAAAGCTTGTGATTTCAAATAAAGCTGTTGGACTATAACCTGGTGTTGTGCGACTTCTCACATTTATCCAATTGTATAGGGCCTTGGTGAGACCACACCTGGAGTACTGTGTACAATTTTAGTCTCTTTACCTAAGGAAGGATATACTTGCCATAGAGGGAGTGCAACGAAGGTTCACGAGATTGATTCCTGGGATGGCGGGACTGTCGTATGAGAAGAGATTGTCTAAACTCGGCCTGTATTCTCTTGAATTCAGAAGAATGAGAGGGGATCTCATTGAAGCATACAAAATTATTACAGGACTTGATAGGGTGGATGCTAGCACAATGTTTCCCTTGGCTGGGGAGTCTAGAACCAGGGGCCACAGCCTCAGGATAATGGATAGGCCATTCAGGACTGAGATGATAGAAATTTGTTCACACGGAGGATGGTGAATCTTTGGAATTCTCTACCCCAGAGGGCTGTGGAGGCTCAGTCATTGGGTATATTCAAAACAGAAGTCGATAGATTTCTGACTAGTAAGGGCATCAAGGGATATGGCGATAGGGCCTGTGAATGGAGTTGAGGCAGAAGATCAGCCATGATCTTATTGAATGGCGGAGCAGGCTCGAAGGGCCGAATGGCCTCCCCCTGCTCCTATTTCTTATGTTCTTATGTTCTGACGACGAATGAGATGTCACAAGGCCAGGTGGCATAGTGAGGCTAGGAATATTGATGGATTAAGAAAGAGCAAAGATGTAACCAACCCAGATTGGAAGGTAGTTGTTGGTTAGATTTACAAAAGACATGAAGAAACTGTCTTTGAAGAGTTCAGAGAATTGTTGCATTAAAGGGGTCACAGTAACAGGGGTGGGTGGGAGAGAGCTGGCACAGGAGGCTGGGCTCTGCCCTCCTCCCCGGACGCCCTTTAACACACAGCAGGCGGGAGGGGGCGGCAGGCAGAAGCCCCCAATTTCGAGTGGGTGAGGTGAGGAAACTTTGATTCGAATCCAGGCTGTCGCTCCCTCACCACGTCTGCTTTTTTGTAAGTGCATCTTCTGAACCCTTGGGTTAGGTGGGCGATGTGGAGTTCCAGCCAATACTCTGTGCTAGCAGCACTGTCCTTTATTTCACAGTTTGTTCAATCCTCTTGAGTTGACGTAATCCAGGCGAGGACGTGATTGTGCCTAAGTGCTGTTCCTCCTATGTGCCAACAATCATATCGTGGTGCCCATGTTTACACAGTCTGCGTACTTGGAATGTGTCTCTCAGCTTCTAAATGTGACAGCTCCAATTCCCACTGGTCGAATGACTCACCTGTTAAGGCTTATGAAAAACTGTGTTGTCCCAGAAATTGCGACCTAAAGGGGAAAAAAAAGAAGAAACAATGGCGAGAATGGAACTGTCAAGGTGCAGCACGCCTTATATGGAACGCAATGTTTAAAATTGCAGCGTAATTGTTTATTTTTTGATGCGAGGACCATGGTTGGATAAAGCCATGGAGCCCTGCACAGCTCTCAGTGAATCGGCCTCCAACAGCTGACTTGCCTAAAACCACAGCCCAGTTCCTTGAAGAGAAACAGGTTTCCTGGCTGGCACACTGGCTATACTGACAAATCTGGCTGCTTCCGCAATGTTTCTGCAAGCAGCCTAAACCTCTGTAGCTGGGCTTTTGTACCATGCTCTATATGATTGGATGCTTACAATGGCATTCCTATTATTGCATATGTGACTCATGGGAAAGGATGCCGTGCCAGAACCTATGAGCCTGCTGAGTGTCTTCCACTATTACCTAATGCTAACGAGGCATTTTGCTTGATCCAAGGAATGACAGTTAAGGCCAGTTCAATAATCATCTGTTTGATTTCTGGAGCCAAGAAAATAAATGAGTTCAGTTGCAGCCAAAATTATTCATCTCAATGGTGAAATTGTAATGGGAGATGATTAAATACCCTGGAAGTTTCAAACTACGGGGCTACTCTGTCACTCCTATTCGACTGTTTGTCCCTGCAATGTTTTGTTCATGAGAATTTGCTATAATGTGCTGCGGGGTTCAGTATACAGCAGCTTCATCGGATGTAACATTTCCCACCAGTCCATCTGTGATTGTCAGTCAGTAAATGCCGTGGGGTGTTCGTGGTGATAATCATTGGCCTTTTACTGTTGGCTATCGCACAGTCTACTGGTCACCATCACCTGCACTGACAACAGTAAGAGCCTCACAGCATATGTTATAATCAATAACTAATATACATCCCGGAGTGACTCTCAGCTTAAAGGTTCAGGTGACAGTTACAAGGCACTTGAGTTTCTCTCTTAGTTGATGATATTATCTGGACTCATTGATTAGCTTACAACCTCTAACTTAGCCCAAGTTATTCTTATACAACCATGGTAATGTCATCGGCCGAGAAATTTGGACACTCCCATTTATGGGCACGCAGGGCACAGCGAACAGTCCCTGCACTTGAATAGTAAGGTCCGGGGCTCCTTCGATATTGGGCCTCGGGCCTCATTTACATCGAGCCGGCAAGCTGCCGATAGCAACAGGCTGCTCACAGTTGAAGCGCGATTGAAGATTGGGCCCCTGCTGGTAAATGAGGAAGGGAGATGACTGGGCCGAGAGGTAGGGGTGGCCGGGGGGAGGTAGCGGTGGCGATTGGCTGGTGGCAGGCAGTGGACGGCGTTCTTTGAATGGCTCCACTTTCAGGCAAGTATTTTTTTTAAAGGAACCTTTTGGGTTGCGGCCTAACAGGCAGTCCCTTTAAGGGCAAACCAATGGCGCAGTGGGGGCCTTGAACAGGCATTAGGCCCCTTACTTGCATGTGCAAAGGGCCAATGCCTGTTTCAGGTGTGGGCACTGCACCCTGATTGTTTGGCCTTTGCCAATACAGCGGGCAGCACATTTCCAGCTCGTAATGAGTGTGCACTTTCTGCCCACCATATTGGAGGCTTAGGAGGCCGTTTCGCGCCTGAAAGATTTCTGCTGCGTGGCTCAATTTCTAAGCCATTATATTGCCTCTGTCTTTAAAAACAAATGAAATACATTTGGAACATCAGCAGTGTGCTATAAACAGGACACACTCCAGACCTGCAAAACACTCCCACCATTCAGATGTTTAGGTTACATGCTCAAATCCCTGACTCGCTCCTTGTCTGCTATAACTATTGTATTTTCGTAGTTCCCTGTGATGGCTTTTCATAAGTCATGGTCACTAGGTTGACTGATGAGGCTGTTTGAAGGAGGTGAAGGCTTTAGTGTGTATTATTCTGACATTGAGGGCCCACAGCTCATTCAACTACGGGTTGCTTGACAGGCAAGAGCGGAAGCAATTGCTTGTTAATTTTTGTTCTGTTTCATGAATCCCTAGTCAGTGAGTTCAGCTCCACGCTTATCACCAATTGTCCAGGCCTGAACCTTTATTACCAGTCACAGGAGTTGACATTTCCATTTAGTGCTTCATGAGGACTTTGCTAGCGTCATTCCACGTAATTGGTAAGTGGCAGAACTCTGACTCACTCCGAACTGTGACAGACAGGTTATGAGGTTTTTTTGTTGTCCTTTACCTTAAATCAAAACAGCTCAGACATCACGATACAAAACCATTTCTCTAATGGCTCTAAGTCATCGCTGCTGTTTCCGTGGGAACGTTGAGCACCAATTCCGTCACCAGGGATTAATAAACCTTCCAAAAGATCACTATGTAAATATTCAAACATTATTAACCTTCATTAGAGTACAGACGCTTGTTCTGTGTGTGTGACAGTCACAGTGAAATCTCGTATCATTGCATTCCTCCCTGCACTGGCAATATCGATGAACGCTGCCTTAATAATGCTGATTTTTCAATATAGATAAAATCAATGAAATAAGGCTCTGGATAGTGCACTGACCTGGTTTGTATTTATAAAGAAGAAAAAAAGAAAGACTAGCAATTCAATAGCACCTTTCATGATCTCAGGACATCCCAAAGTGCTTTACAATCAATAAAGTATTTCATTGAGCTCTCTAGGCTCTAAGCACTGGAATTCCCTCCCTAAACCTCCCTCTCTCCTCCTTAAAGATGCTCCTTAAAACGTATCTCTTTGACCCTGTCACATCTCCTTAAGTGGCTCGGTGTGAAATTTTGACTGATAACGCTGCCTGTGGAGCACCTTGTGACGTTTTACCTTGTTAAAGTACTTTAGAAGTATAGTCGCTGTTGTAATGTAGGAAACATGTCAGCATATTTGCACACAGCAAGGCCCCACAAAGAGCAATGAAATAAATGACCAGATAATCTGTTTTAGTGATGTTGGTTGAGGGATAAACATTGGCCAGGACACCGGTGAGTACTCTCCTGCTCTTCTTCAAATAGTGCCACGGGATCTTTTACGTCCACCTGAGAGAATTTATGCTCCATACAGGAGGGAAAGGGAGTGAGGTTATGGCTGGTAGCTCATTTAACAGCCTCACCTCACAGACTGAGGTACCTGACACAACTATGCAAGTGTCAACAATTACACTCCTATTGCTCCCTGAACTTTTCTCTCCTCAAATAAAACATTCCTGTCACATGAATATAAATAATGTGACCACTCCAGACAAGACACTTCACAGCCCAACTTTCTGACTTCTCTGACATCCCTTTGCTCATTCCTACAGCCTCACTTACCTGACTCTTTAATAACCTGGCCTGTTCTCATCCAGTTCTCTTCCATTATCTCTCCTGCTCTGACTCATGCTGGGGTATAGTTCCATGGGTGACAACAGTCTCCAGTATGTCAACCAAGCAGCCATTCTTCATATGAATGGGGTAGACACTGGGGTAGATTTTGACTTTGTGCAATAGTATAAAACAGGTGCTAGCGAGTTGGCAGCCCGTTTTACGTTGCTCCTGATTTCTATAACCATTGACTTCAATCGTTCAAGGATCCTGCTCCTGATCACTGTCCCTGCTAGGACAAAAATGAGAAGTCGCACAACACCAGGTTATAGTCCAACAGATTTATTTAAATAAATCTGTTGGACTATAACCTGATGTTGTGCGACTTCTCATTTTTGTCCACCCCAGTCCAACGCCGGCATCTCCGCATCATGACTGCTAGGATAGAGTGAGCTTGTAAACTTGAGGGGAGGGCAGGATCAGGCTCACCTATATTGCCTTCTCTCGTAATGGATGAGCACTTGGGTGAGGTAGCGCTGGGCGGATGGCACCTGTGCCTTCAAAATCAGCAACTTACTCTTCTTTAGCACCGTTAACATAGCAAAACACGCCAAGGCGCAATCCAAGAGTCCTGAAGAGGCTTTTGAAGGTGAAGAGAGAAGTGGCAAGGCAGAGGGTTTCGGAATAGAGTGCTAGTGTGTAGAGCTGTTCTGCCACCGATGAGGGAGCCATGGGTCAGGGGGAGGGGAGATTACACACAGCAATCCAGAGGGTGCAAGCTGACACATGAAGGTGGCAGAGGTTGCAGAGGTGAGGTGTAAACAAGGACAAGGATTTTGAAATCAAGGGGGGTGAAATTCATCATAGGCAATAGCGCAAAACACACATCAGCTGCCCGTTTTACACTGTGATACATTTTCTTTCCCATTCATTTCCAGGGCTTGAAGAGGCCCAGGTAAGTGTAAATTTTTAACTTTTTACAGGTTTCCTTGTGGTCTAGGGGGAGCCCTCTGATGTATTTACTTTATATTGGGGACCCAACTGCTGCCTCAGAGCAACCAGAGAGGAGGGAAGGGAATGGTCAAGGTGCAGGATGATGATGAGGATGAAGAAGAACAGAGACTTTACCTCCTGTTAACTACAATAATGATGAGGAGAATGATGATGAAAAGGGAGATGATAGCAGACTGAAGCTCACCCATGAGTTCCTGCACAGACCTCCTGTCCCTGTTACTCACCCCTGCGTCACTTGCATCTTCACTCCCACACACCAGCTCATCTACTTTCGCCCCGGAAGTTTAGTCAGACAGTGGTAGCGAGGATGTGGTGATTCACAGAGCTCCAGAGAGCCGGAGGGCTGGGAAGTGAGTGAGGATGTGGCCCCTTCCCAGTGAAGGCTGAGGAGAAAGCTGACTATGGCTTCAAAGTGGTGGGACCCAGAACTTATGGGTACTTGCCTGAAAAGAGGGCAGTTCGAGGAGCATCATACCTAACTGCAGGCTCTGAGGTCGGTCTCCGAGAATGAACGGCAACTCACGGGTGTGACTCTTGATTCTACAGCTTTCCTTTGTGGCAACATCCGAGGAGCTTTCGCTGCATTGCAGATACCAACAGAGCATGTGGCGGCTTCACCGGAATCTGCAGCAGACCCCCATCTAAGAAGCAGCCATGGACCAGTCGGGGCCTCCAGCTTCACGGAAGCACAGACTGCAACTCTGGGGGCAACAGGGGAGAGAAGTGAGAGCAGCCTGCATAGAGAATGGTGGCTATCATATGTGTGGGTAGAACAAATGAAGGACAGAGACCGGATGAGTTGCTAGTCAAGGTGCTTGTTTACTAGGCCAGAGCGAACTGAGCATTCTCATACTAAACCATGTGACAAACCATGTGATAATACATTACACTGCTTTCCCCTTTAAAAAAATTTACATATTCCCCTCTCAAATACAACAAAACTATGGTTCTACCTTTCCCAGCATTACATGTACCACATAACAAAACCTACAAATGCTACAAATGAACTTTAAATCCAGTTTAATAACAGGTTTGATCTTCCTGATCTCCTTAGAAAAGGTTTTGGTGTTGAACCATTTTTCGGGCTGTTTTGTTCTGGTTCCGAACTCAAAGATGATCCTGTTTCTATCTCAGATTTGTTTGAACCTGGTACTTCAGTTACTGAAGTCTGAACGGAGTCAAGCTCATGTATGTGTTCATGATCAAGTGGTTCAAGATCATGTCTTGGTTCATCTCTAGCAGAGATCATTTGATCTACATGATCACTTCGGATGTTGTCACCAATTTCAACCAAATATCTCTTGGTTCCACCAACCTCTACTATGGTTCCTATATCCCTCTTGTGTAAACTCGACTTGCCAGAGGAAGTGAGAACATGAACACACTTGTTTTGTCTGAAATTGCGTTCTTTCTGATTACTGTCATAATAACGTTTCTGACTCAACTGTTTCTGTTCAACTCTTGAGGCCAAATTTGGTTGAACAAGACTGAATCGTGTTCTCAATCTCCTCTTCATCAAGAGTTCTGCTGGAGTATATCCAGTTATAGTGTGCGGAGTAGTTCTGTACTTCAGCAAGAAATTTGCCAAACGTTGCTTCATGCTGAGTCCCGAACAACCCTGCAACACTTGCTTTTTGAGAGCTTCTTTTACTATTCTGACTGACCTTTCGGCTGCTCCGTTTGAAGCTGGATGATATTGTGGAATGAGAGTGTGTTTGATACCGTTCCATTTCATGAACTCTTGGAATAGAGCAGAATGGAACTGAGGGCCATTGTCAGAAACAAGCTCTTCAGGTAAGCCATGACATGTGAAGATAGACCTCAACTCATCTATGGTACGTTCAGTTGTACTATTTGAACCCATGTGTTTCACTTCAATCCACTTTGAGTGACTATCTACAAGTACCAGGAAATAGTCATTTGCTTTCTCACAGAAGTATACATGTACTCTCTGAACAGGTCTACTTGGCCATGACCAGGGTTGTAGTGGAGTTTTGGGTGGTTTGTTTCTGCAATTTTGGCAAACGCTGCATTTGCTGACAAGTGATTCAAGATCACTGTCCAATCCAGGCCAGTAAACAAAGCTTCTTGCAATTGATTTCAGACTGACGATCCCTGGATGTTCAGTATGAAGTTCGGCCAGAATTCTGTCTCTCAAAGAAGTAGGTACCACCACTCTGTTTCCCAAATTGATCCAACCTTGCTCACAAGACAATTCAGTACGACGGTTATGGAATGGTTTCAACTCTGTGTTCAGACACTGATCAGTCCATCCATTCAAGGTGTTTTCATACACTCTTTTCAGTACCGAGTCCTTTTGAGTCTCAGTTGCAATCTCAGTTGCATTCACGGGAAAGTCTTTGTCAATTGCACCGAGCGTGAAAATCTCAATTTGACATTGTGGGAATTCAACCTTTGAAGCACTAAATCCAACACTTCTAGATTTTCTTCCTCGCTGCTTGTTGTGATCAGCACATCGTCTTGATTGCATAAGCAATTTGGAATTCCTTGCAAAATCTTATCCATCGTAGCCTGGAAAATTTTTGGGGAGGACTTTACACCATACGGCAGCTTGGTGTATGAGTACAGTCCCTTGTGTGTGTTGATAGTGAGAAACTGTTGACTCTCTTTGTCAACATTCAGCTGAGCGTAAGCGTGCGAAAGGTCAATCTTGGAGAAAACCTTTGACCCAGAGAGTGCTGCATACAAATCTTGCGATGTAGGTAACGGGTACTGCTCATTGTCAACTGCTTGGTTGATAGTAACTTTGTAGTCACTGCATAAGCGAACAGTTTCGTCTGCTTTGGGCACTACCACGATCGGGGTAGCCCATTCACTTTTGCCAGTTTTTACTAGCACTCCGTTCTCTCAGTTTCTCTTCAAACGACACATCCTTCACTTTCCCTGACGTGAGTAGGTTTGTCAATGTTCCGTAAACATCTGGCCCGATCTCCGTTAAAAAAATTGCTTTTTTCCGTTCACTAATTACTTTATCTTGAGCTTGAACATTCTCATCTGCGTCTTCAGTCTTAATAATGTTATTGGCCTTAATCCATCCGCTCAATGTAAGAGCTGAATGGTTCGTGAGCTCGGTCATATATGCCGAGGCTTCCGATGAATCCCGTAGGTGCGGCCATGATTGTCCCGATCCCGTTGAACAGTGACTCAGCACACTACCAGTGTACCTGTGAGAATCAACACCACTGTTGCTGTGTATACATACACACGAAGGCGAAGGACAGACAATTCTGCATCAGCATTAACAGTAAAACATCGCAAAAAATTCAGTTTAGGTGTGACAAATTCAACTTAAACTTTTCCACTTGAAAGTTGAACACTGTGTCCTTCCATGATCCCTAAAAATGACTTTGGGATCCCATCCTCATTACCAAAAATGTAATATATGTGGGTAGAACAAATGAAGAACAGAGACAGGATGAGTTGCTAGTCAAGGTGCTTGTTTACTAGGCCAGAGCGAACTGAGCATGCTCATACTAAACCATGTAACCATGTGACAAACCATGTGACAATACATTACAGTGGCCAAGATGCAGACTGCTGTCTCTCTGGGTTTTCAGGATCTGATAGCCATTAGACCAGCCACCCTGCTGATCAGTGGGGTCACAGATCCAGGGCCCAGTGGGATGGCGATAGCTGGAGTCCACTTACCTGACACTGCCATCTCCCAGGACAAGAGCACACACCAGGCCCCGACCTTCACCCTCAGAGCACCATGACAGTGGAACGTGGGAGATGACACCAGGCACAAGCTTCAGAGACGCAGCCAGCAGTGGCTCCCTGCCAGGAGCAAGCTGCTGTGAGTGGAGGGCCACCTCAGTCTCATGACCCTTTTGTGGAGCATCAGCAGCTAACCACCTCCTGCAGTACTGGCCCTCAGACTGCACCTGGGAGAAGCACTGGAACAGGTGAAAGAAAAGCACGTATAGCCGCACAGGGGAAGCCTGGTGCTGGGGAAGAGCGTATTGGCTTCTGTTTGAACTTTGGACTTCATTGTGTTAAAAGAGAACGTGTACTGACATCGCTTGTTTTTCCCAGTGATTAGAGTCATACGGGAGAGGGTGCTGACCTTAATTTGGTGCTGACTTATTCGCTCAGGTGATAATCACTGTCATGTAGGGGCAAAGACGCACTGTAGGATAGGTGGTGGATTGAGGGAATGTTCCCTTATTTGAGGGCAGGGGAAAAGTGGGTAAGGCTCTGGTGACAAAGATTGACTGAGTTACACAGAAGAGAGGACTTCAGTGATGAGAAGTGCTCTGATGTCACTTACAGCAGTCGCTGAGGAGGCCTCCGAGTGTAGGTCATCGTGATGGACTCCTCCTTGTAGTTCTGCCTTCAGCAAAGCTCGGACTGCCTCCACGGCAATGTCAAAAACCTTTCCGTATGGCAAAGTTGTGCCAGGGCACAGCAGGCTACCACCATGTGTGACACACGGGCGGCAGCAAACTGCAGATAGAGCTGGCCTATTGCCCCTTTGGTGAAGCGCACCCTTCTTCACACATCTCCTCTGTAAGGTCCTCATTTGACCTGGGCTGCCTGTATATTCTATGGGGCGGGGCGATATCTGATGATGTGCTTCCTCCTTGAATGCTGCCTTACTCTCCTTTGCTCCATCCTGTGCTGCTTCTTCTCCTCCATGATGATGGCATACAAGGATATGCCCATAGGGAATGCCATACCTCTTGAGAAGCCCTCACTGCAGATATGGAGCGGGCAGGAGGGAATCTGTCAGAAGCAGTGAGAGGCAAGTCGAGGTCTGTGTCGGCAGAACAGCAAAATAAAGCAGTCGAAAATGTTTTTCCCACCCATGGATATCACTGGTCAAACTATCCAGATTCTTCAAGCTCAGAAACTCCTCACTTCTGCCTGTCTCAGCTCATCTTGTCAACAGCTGTGCCTAATCCTCAGCCTAAGTTACCCTGAGTGCAGTGCAAGTCTAGAAACAGGAAACTCAGAGCTGCAGTACCACTGGCCCTCATTGGCATATATTGAAATGAGAGATCCCGGGATTCAGCAGCTGGATTGGGGGCAGGGACACAGAGCGTGAGGGATCTCGGGATTCAGCAGCTGGATTGGGGGAAGGGACACAGAGCGTGAGGGATCCCGGGATTCAGCAACTGGATTGGGGGAAGGGACACAGAACATGAGAGTCCCGGGATTCAGCAACTGGATTGGGGGCAGGGACACAGAACATGAGAGTCCCGGGATTCAGCAACTGGATTGGGGGAAGGGACACAGAGCGTGAGAGATCCCGGGATTCAGCAACTGGATTGGGGGCAGGGACACAGAGCGTGAGGGATCCTGGGATTCAGCAGCTGGATTGGGGGAAGGGACACAGAGCGTGAGGGATCTCGGGGACGAAGTGATGTAATGGCGAGAAACGGATGGAAATAGCTTCTACTGATTTTCCTGGCACAAAAATTTTCTTGCCCCGTTTATGTATTGCTAATACCCTGAAAACAAGGAAACTTACCCCCTCGCTGTCTAACAGTATCGAATTCCACTTTATTCACAAAGGTAAAGGCTACTCACTGTCTAACAGTATGGGGTTCCACTTTATTCACAAGGGTAAAGGATACTCGCTGTCTAACCGTATGGAGTTCCACTTTATTCACAAGGGTAAAGGATACTCACTAACAGTATGGAATTCCCTTTTATTCAGGTTAATGCACTTCAGGTACAAAATCTATGCTTCTTGACCAGAGAAGGGGGGTTCCGGATCTGTGTTCTCTAATTGTGGAATTCCGAATATCGGATAAGCCCTGTGCCTCTTTTCTTCCAGGGAAGAAAATGGTCTGGTGAAGGGTTTAATAGATAGCTGTTTTCTGATTCCTTTCATGATGCTAATTAAAACCAGACAAGCAATGTTGCCTTCAAAGACTCAGTTACACAGTGTTTGCCGCCTGATACTCTAACCACTTTCTGTGTCTGTTAATGATGATCTGGTTTTATTGTTGCATATTTTTCTTTTCTGATTAAAGAGTTCAAAGAAGTGACCGATCCTTTTGTGCTCGCATACAGCACGAACAGAAAGCCTGTTAACTCTACGTTGCATGCGCACAGCTCCTGGCATCATTCCCACTGCAGCCTATAGATGTGGGAAGATGCCAGTTGGGAACCGTCATCATTCTCCGCAGCTGGCCCGAGTAGCTCAGAGCTGCATCAGATCCATTTGCAATGCAGAGTGTCTGTGGGTCAGGAAACGTTCTTAACTTCAGGCTCTATTGAAGCGGAGACGACAACAACAACAACAGCACCTTTAACGGAGTAAAACATTCCAAGGCACTTCACAGGTGCATATATCGGACATTTGCCACCCAGCCACATATGGAGATATTAGGACAGGTGACCAAAAGCTTGGTCAAAGAGGTAGGTTTTTAGGAGTGTCATAAAGGAAGCGAGAGAGACGGAAAGGTTTTGGGAGGGAATTCTAGAGCTTAGGGCCTAGGTAGCTGAAAGCAAGGCTGCCAATGGTGGTGCAAAGGAAATCAAGGATGTGCAAGAGGCCAAAGTTGGAGGGTTATAGGGATGAAGGAGGTTACAGAGGTAGGGAGGGGCAAGGTCATGGAGGGATTTACACACAAGGATGAGAGTTGGATTTTGAAAAGAAATAAGGTAGAAGGATACAAGGAAATTGGATTAGAATGGATTGCTCCAGTTGAAGATCTAGCATCAGCACAAGCATGATGGGCCTACTTTGCTATGAATTGCATGATTTTAGGATCTGAAGCTGCTCTATGATAATGATTCCCACAAGTCATTTTACTATTAACTGTAGATAAATACATATGTAATCCAAATGTGGAATTCCAATCCTCCAAACCTATTTCTATTTGCTCCGATTGAGTAGGATTCCAATGGACCAAACCTATTTCTATTCACTCTTGTTATATATGCACATTGCTGCTGTTCATTTACTGTCTTAGGGGGAAAAATTCAGTTGGTTGCGCCTCCCGTTAGCGCCTTCTTAAGGCGCTAATGGGGCGCAAAGCCGCTAGCGCCCGGGCGCAGCGATGTTTGCGCCGCTCGGGAACTTAACTAGACATTGTGCGGCGGCGCTAAACTTTACCGCCGCGACCACCTGCGTGCGCAGATTGTGACGTCATTCCATGGTGCAACGCCCTTGTGGCGCCCCGGAGCGGAAATTGAGTGGCGCCCCCCGCCTTACCGCCTGGCGCATCCAACGACCGGAAGACTGGAACGCTATCAATCGCTGTGGGGCTGGGGGGGGGCGCTATTTAAAGGGGGCCTCTTCCTGTCTTTTTCTGTGGTTGACATTTTTGCACCACTCATTCTGAGAGAGAGAGAGAGATTCGGAGAGAGAGAAAGAGAGACTTTTGCATTGAGTCAACGCTTTGTGAGGTAGTTTTGCCTACTGATCCTAACTTCGCTGGTACTTTGGTTGCTGTCCTTCATAACTTTGCTTGCAAAGAGACTATGGGGGCTGCACTGAATGGGGGCGTCGTCCTGCTCCAGCTGAATCGGAGGACACAGAGACGCAGAGAGAGAGTGGCAATGATGGCCAGACGGAGGAGGGCCAACAGGCGTCTGTACAGGAGCGCTTACCCTCCCAGGGTATATCGTGAACAGCTCTCCTACATTCATATGTCTGAGGAGCTGTGTTTGCGAAGGCTGCAATTCAGCAAGGAGGTGGTCACTGAGCTCTGCCACCTGCTGCAGCCAGATCTGCAGCCTCAACTGAGGTCCAGGACGTCTCTGTCGGTGGCAGTGAAGGTCACAGTGGCTCTCAACTTCTATGCTACTGGCTCATTTCAAGCTGCTGCTGGGGACCTCGCCAATATCTCCCAGTTCGCGGTGCATTGCTGCATCCGGCAGGTCACAAATGCACTCTTTAAAAGGAGATGAGAGTTCATCTCTTTCCCCATGACCCTAGACAAGCAGCGTGACCGCGCTCTGGGCTTTGCGAGGATAGCGGGCTTCCCCATGGTACAGGGCGCCATTGACTGCACGCATGTGGCTTTGCGTGCTCCACATGAGAATGCCGAGGATTTCCGGAACAGAAAAGGGTTCCATTCCTTGAATGTTCAGTTGGTCTGTGACCACAGACAGCTGATACTCGCTGTCAATGCCCACTATCCTGGCAGCTGCCACGATGCTTTCATCCTGCGCCAGACTACTGTGGCAGAACTTTTCAAGGCACCGCATCAGCCAGTTGGTTGGCTTCTCGGGGACAAGGGGTATCCATTGAGCACCTGGCTGATGACACCGCTCCGTACGCCCAACACCTCTGCTGAGTTGTGGTACAACGAGAGCCATCAAGCTACCAGGAACATCATTGAGTGCACAATCGGCGTGCTGAAGCAACGGTTCCGCTGTCTCGACCATTCTGGAGGAGCCCTGCAGTACTCGCCTGAGCGAGTATCCAACTTCGTAGTTGTGTGCTGCATGTTGCATAACATGGCAATCGTCAGGACCCAGCCAATGCCACCAGGCCTTGGAGCACCACCAGAGGAGGAGGAGGAAGAGGAGGAAGAGGACGAGGAGGATGATCATCAGCAGCACCAAGGCGAGAGGGCGGCCCACAATGGTGAAACTGCAAGGGCCATCCGTCAACGGCTGATAGCAAGCCGCTTCTAGGGCCCCTGCTGTGGAAATGGCTTCTGCCATTGCTAACAACATCAATGAACCCAGCACGCAACCCCTAAGCCGGCCAAGGCACCAATGATTCCAAACACCAAACATGTATATTTTGAATACAAAAACTTATTTATTTTACAAACTCTGTGTGTGTCATTTCCTCATGACAAACTCATAGAAATAAACACAAAAAAACAGTCATTAACATAACTGGTTCTCACAACCTGGAGATAATGTCCAAAACACTAGACAAAAGTTGGACCACGAACCTCGGCCTTTAATAAACAAATGACCAGCATTTTGGCACACCTCCTACTTTTTGCCCTTCGAGGGTGATCTTCCCTTGCGCACTTCCCCCCTTCTAACCCTACTGCTCCTCCGTAATGGGACCTCAGTGGCTGCAGCAAGGCTGGTGGAAGGCTGCTGATTGTCAGACCCTGACACTGCAGATGCCCCTGAAGGACGGCCTCGACCAGTTCTGGGCCTGGAGGGCCCGGCTGCAGACTGCACCAACTCTGCATGGGCGGCAGCAGTCTGTCCTACAGGTGGTGGCAAGTGCAGTGGAGAAGTGACAGTGTTGGCAGCAGGAATGCTGTCATCGTGAGAGAGGACAGCAACTCCCTGCTCGAACGACACACTGGCACTCCCACGGGGCAGCACTTCAGCATCCGGAGCAATCTGCTGGAGCACAGATTGCTGGCCTGCTGCGGCGCGGTGAGAGCCCCGGGGACATGTGAACGAACCATCGAGGTTGGCAGCAGTCAGTGCTCGCGTGGCCTCAATCTGAGTCTGCATGAGAGCAGTCAGAGATGGGATCACGGCAGTCAGTGACTGAATTGCAGCACTAAGCTTTAGTGTGGCATCCGCCTGTGCTACAGCGAAGTGCTCCACACTCCTTGCCAGTGACTCAATGCATTCGGGCACCCTTCCCACTGCACCCATGAGCTCAGTGTGCATGCCCACCGCCTGGGTGTTCATTTCTGCGATCAGCCGCTCCTCCTCTGCGTCCATTGCAGTAGGAGTCGCTGGCATACTCTCCCTCTGGGGAGAAGGCCCCCGTTCTTCCCTACCCCCATGACGTTGCTGCAGCCCGCTGGGTCCTGGAGCTTCACCCTCATCAGACCCTTCCCCCCTGCTCCCCTCCAGGGAAGGCGTGTTCCCAGTGTGGGCATGGGCTTCCTCGGGAGAGGGTGGCACTGATGCTCCGGCTTCCTCTTCCTCCTCGGCTGCAGCTTCACTCCCACTGGCAGCTTCAGGGCCCGTCTCCTCAGCTGGTGAATCACCATCTGAAAGCAGGGAGGTACAAGAGTGGCTTTAGCGTGAGGACAGGGTGGCAGTAAGGGAGGAATAAGTGCAGCGAGTTAGCAAGTTGGATTGAAAGTGTCAAAGGCTGGTGTTGTGAGGGACAAGTGGAAGGACAGAGGACAAAAAGGTGATGACCTTACCATTGCTGTCCAGAACGGGGTCGGCGTCTCCAGTGGCGACGGGACCGATCACCCGGCTTGCCACAATCCTGTGGACGCGCTCCTCAAGATCGCTGAGGGGTTGCAGCTGAGGCCGCCCTCCACTTGTCCGTTGCTGCTGTCTCCTATTATGCGCCAGCTTGGCCTGCAAGAAAAAGGACAGCATCTGAGTAAATATACAGCCATGGTCTTGCCTGATGTGCCTCCCATAGGTGAATAGCCCTTACTGTATGCAAAGTGTGGAATGTGTGTGCGTGTTTCATGAAAGGGCCATAGGTGTTGGATGAGTGTTGTGCATTGGGGTTTTAAGACCCTCTGGCCATAGAGTGAGGTTGAGATGGAGGGATGGAGAGGTATTGAGAAAAAGCCACTCACCCTGACGACCCGAGTGAGGTCGTTGAACTTTTTGCGGCATTGAACATGGGTCCTGGTCACCATGCTCCTGGAGGAGACGCTCTGAGCCACCTCCCTCCACACTCTTCTGTACTCGCGTGTCAAAGGCCTCCTGCCACTCTCAGGGAAGAGTATAGATCTTCTGCGCTCCACCGCGCCAACCAGAGCATCCAAGGCCCGCTCGGTGAAGCGCTGAGCTCGTTCTCTCACCCTCTCCATCCTTGGCAGCAAAATGGATTCACAGGTCTCTCCAGGCCGAGATTCAAGGCTGCAATGAGCAGGGTGTGGCTGGGGAGCAAGTTGGCCCCCCCCCTTTAAGAACTGGCCGGTGCCAGTGTGTCTGTGTTCCCTTGCTAACTGGCAGCACCTGCGCTGCGCTCGCGCGCTGAGTTAGCGCCTGACTGCTCGGCCTTTGCGCCTTAAGACAGGTGTGCAGCACCTGATTTAGCGCTCCACTCACCTCCCGGGGCGGTAAAAGTGAAGTTTCCAGTCAGTGGCGATAATTAGCGCCAGGCGCTAATTTTTGCGTCCAGACGATATTTGCGCCCCAAACGGGGCGCGACCTAATTTTTCCCCCTTAGTCTCATGAGCCAGGGCTAAAGAAATAACCTAGAGCTTCTGATACCTATCCTAACACATTTCTTTCTCTGTCAAATAAACCAGGCACTGTGACACAATTGACTGAGTGTGGCACCAACGAGCCCTAGTAAAATAAAAGTCAATGGGGATTGGGGGGAAAAACTCTCCAGTGGCTGGAGTCATACCTGGCGCACTGGACACAGCAAAGGCTATGATCCCCAACAACATCCCGGCTATCATGCTGAAGACTTGTGCTCCAGAACTAGCCGTGCCTCTAGCCAAGCTGTTCAAGTACAGCTACAACACTAGCATCTATCCGACAATGTGGAAAACTGCCCAGGTATGTCCTGTCCACAAAAAGCAGGACAAATCCAATCTGGCCAAGTACCGCCCCATCAGTCTACTCTCGATCATCAGCAAAGTGATGGAAGGTGTCATCAACAGTGCAATCAAGCGGCAGTTACTCACCTATAACCTGCTCACTGATGCCCAGTTTGGGTTCCGCCAAGACCACTCAGCTCCCGACCTCATTACAGCCTTGGTCCAAACATGGACAAAGGTGCTGAATTCCAGAGGTGAGGTGAGAGTGACTGCCCTTGACATCAAGGCAGCATTTGACCGAGTGTGGCATCAAGGAGCCCTAATAAAACTGAAGTTAATGGGAATCAGGGGGAAAACTCTCCACTGGCTGGAGTCATACCTAGCACAAAGGAAGATGGTTATGGTGGTTGAAGGTCAATCATCACAGCCCCAGGACATCGCTGCAGGAGTTCCTCAGGGCAGTGTCCTAGGCCCAACCATCTTCAGCTGCTTCATCAATGACCTTCCCTCCAACATAAGGTCAGAAGTGGGGATGTTCGCTGATGACTGCACAGTGTTCAGTGCCATTCACAACTCCTCAGATAATGAAGCAGTACATGCCCGCATGCAATAAGACCTGGACGATGTTCAGGCTTGGGCTGATAAGTGGCAGGTAACATTCACGCAACACAAGTGCCAGGCAATGACTATCTCCAACAAGTGAGAGTCTAACCACCGCCCCTTGACATTCAATGGCATTACCATCGCCGAATCCCCCACCATCAACATCCTGGGGGTCACAATTGACCAGAAACTTAACTGGACCAGCAACATAAATACTGTGGCAACAAGAGCAGGTCAAAGGTTAGGTATTCTGCAGCGAGTATCTCACCTCCTGACTCCCAAAGCCTTTCCACCATCTACAAGGCACAAGTAAGGAGTGTGATGGAATACTCTCCACTTGCCTGGATGAGTGCAGCTCCAACAACACTCAAGAAGCTCGACACCATCCAGGACAAAGCAGCCCGATTGATTGGCACCCCATCCACCACCTTAAACATTCACTCC
This sequence comes from Squalus acanthias, assembly GCA_030390025.1. NCBI lineage: Eukaryota > Metazoa > Chordata > Chondrichthyes > Squaliformes > Squalidae > Squalus > Squalus acanthias. The sequence continues at coordinate 64,456,621 of CM059434.1, read as the reverse complement.
CTCCACCACCGGCGTACCGTGGCTGCAGTGTGTACCATCTACAGGATGCACTGCAGCAACTCGCCAAGGTTTCTTCGGCAGCACCTCCCAAACCCGCGAGCTCTTCCACCTAGAAGGACAAGGGCAGCAGGCGCCTGGGAACACCACAACCTCCAAGTTCCCCTCCAAGTCACACACCATCCTGACTTAGAAATATATCGTTGATCCTTCATCGTCGCTGGGTCAAAATCCTGGAACTCCCTCCCTAACCGCACTGTGGGAGTACATTCACCACACGGACTGCAGCAGTTCAAAAAGGCGGCTCACCACCACCTTCTCAAAGGGCAATTAGGGATGGGCAATAAATGCTGGCCTTGCCAGTGACGACCACATCCCATAAACGAATAAAATAAAAGGAAGGAAGGGCCAGGTTCACCCTGCTGCTTTCCCTCTACTTGTTGCTGTGGCACACCTAAGGGCACAAAAAGAAGAGAGCTAAGCATGGGTAAAGCATGGACATTGACCATAGCTGTTGTCAAACAATGTATGAGCTTAAGTATTCACCTTTCCTTATACTTCGCCAACTCCCACTGCTTCCCCCCCGTAGACATCACCCGAGTTCCAGGGCTACCTCCTTGTAAGGGGTGAGAGGCCAGAGGTGGTGGCAGTTCTCTGCCTTTGGCTGTGGCTAATTACTTGCTTAAGAAGAAAGTACACAGTATAAAAGTCCTCTGCTTGCTGTCATATGGAATTCAACCCAGGTGTGAGAAAGTATTCCTTAACGGGGGAAACGAGCAACTACCTATCACACGAGTCTCTCATTGTTTCTCTCCTTGATCGGCTGTGAGTGAAGGAACACTTACAGGGGAAGGAAGTGGGCGTGAAAGGTCTCGTACCTCATGGGCATTTCAGCTAAGTAGTACATGGTGTTCAACATAGGGAGGACGAGGTGGATGGAAATGTAAAACATGCTCATTACATTGTATTGGTTCAATGTGTGACCATCTTCTCATACCTTGGTTAAGCCGCTGAGGTTATGAACGTGTTTCTGCTGACAATGGCACTGCCTATGCCGCCTCCTTCCACTGGGCCTACACCGTACTCTTGTAGTCCTCCTTTCCTCAGTGCCACAAATTGCCTGCTTCTTTGCCTTATTTTGGCCAAGAAAATCTCAAGGAGGAGTCAGTAAGTGTGGGGGCTCTGTGCCCCGATACTGCAAGTCTCACACATCGTTTCTTTCCTCAGACTCCTCCAATTTCTGATACTCAGGTAATGGTCAGTCTTCCCCTTAAACACTCCAGCAGCTTTGGCTTTTAGAAAGAAGAAAGGACTTGGCTGGGAAATTCAATAAGGCCTAAAAACGGGTGGGGTCACTGTGGGGCAAGATTTGCTCACACCCATTTAGAAAGCACAGGCAGCACTTTAACTTGGTGCTGCCTGCTAATTTAAATGATTTCAGCAGACAGCGATCGACTATCACGCTGCTGATAGGCTGTGCACTCAGCAGGAGGCCCAAGGTCGCATCGCTGAAGCGACGTTGCATTTTTCTTAAGGAAAACATATCAAAATTTGCAGATGATACAAAGATGGGAGGGAAAGTAGTGAGTGAGGAGGACATAAAAAACCTGCAAGGGGACATAGACAGGCTAAGTAAGTGGGCAGAGATTTGGCAGATGGAATACAACACTGGAAAGTGTGAGGTGATGCACTTTGGCAGGAAAAATCCTAGAGCAATTTATTATCTTAATGGCAAGAAACTGGAGAGTACTGAAGTGCAAAGGGATCTGGGGGTCCTGGTGCACGAAACTCAAAAGGTTAGTATGCAGGTGCAGCAAGTGATTAAGAAGGCAAATGGAATGTTGGCTTTCATTGCTAGGGGGATAGAATATAAAAATAGGGAGGTATTGCTTCAGTTGTACAAGGTATTGGTGAGACCGCACCTGGAATACTGCATACAGTTTTGGTGTCCTTACTTAAGGAAAGACATCCTTGCTCTCGAGGCAGTGCAAAAAAGGTTCACTCGGTTAATCCCGGGGATGAGGGGGTGGTCATATGAGGAGAGGTTGGGTAGATTGGGACTCTACTCATTGGAGTTCAGAAGAATGAGAGGCGATCTTATTGAAACATATAAGATTGTGAAGGGGTTGGATCGGGTGGATGCGGGGAGGATGTTCCCGATGACGGGTGAGACGAGAACTAGGGGACATAGTCTTAGAATAAGGGGCTGCTCTTTCAAAACTGAGATGAGGAGGAACTACTTCACTCAGAGGGTGGTAGGTCCATGGAATATGCTGCCACAAAAAGCTGTAGAAGCTACAACATTAATTAAATTTAAAACAGAAATAGACAGTTTCCTAGAAGTAAAGGGCATTAAGGGTTACGGGGAGCGGGCAGGAATTTGGACATGAGTCTAGGTTCGGATCGGTCATGGCCCTGTGGGTAGTGGAGCGGGCCCAGGGACTGTGTAGCCTGATTCTGCTCCTATTTCGTGTGTGCAATTCTGTTAGATGCAGGAGATGGTTCTGTGATAGATAGTAGATTGGCGGTTAGGATCAGATCAGCCATGATCTTATTGAATGGCGGAGCAGGCTCGAGGGGCCGATTGGCCTACTCCTGCTCCTATTTCTTATGTTCTTATGTTCTTATGAAAGGCTGTCAGTTTTGAAAGTAGTCTCGAGCCCTTAAAGGTGAACTGTCTTCTGAAAAAAATTAAAAATCATTCAAAACTAGGCAGTCTCTAGCTCTTGAAGCTGAACTGCCTTCTGCACATAAAAAATGGCAAAAGTGCTTCAGCACTAACACAAATGGCTCAACAGGCCAGGGAAAGGGCACCCAGGGTCTCGGAAGCAGCACTCCAGCTTTGTGCAGGGGGTCAACACTGGAAGAGAAGTCCTCTACCCACAGGGGGCCAGGAGGCCCTCCAGAAAGAAGGATGTGCGACCAGATTGCCGAGGCCGTCACTGCCAGCAGTGTCGCCCCCAGGACCTGGCTCCAGTGCCCAAAGAAGATTGATGACCTCAGACCAATGGTCAAAGTCAGTGAATGCATCTACAAAAGCCGTCTTCTACCAACTGCATCACTAGCCTCACACACTGCTCAATGCACAACCCCCACCCCATCACTCACCTATCAACAATCTCTATCAAACATGAGGCACACTTCACATTCCTAGCCTCACCTCACCTCACCCCCTTGGAGGGGACGGTGCTGGCCATTCTTGACAGAGGCATGATTGAGCCCTTGCCAGGGGTGGGGTAGAAAGAATAAAAGATACCGGTATCCTCATACGTTATCCTCCTTCTCACATCCCACTTCCCCTCATCCCACAATCTCTTCTGATGTACAAGCTGCACATGGCGTAAGCATGCAGCTCTTGCTTTACCCCCTCCCCTCATCACAACCCTACCCTTGTGCCTTCCTCATTTCAGACACCCAAGAAGTCTAGCCTGCCCAGCCAGTAGTTGACCAAGAAGAGGGAGAAGAGAGTGCAAAGAAGAAGAAGAAACACCGTCACTCAATTTCACACTAGCAGCCACCAGTAAATCGAGGTTGTTCTGCAAGGTCATCTACAATGTGCCCCACTGAAAGTCAGCAGCCTTCCACCAGCCATGCTGCAGCCACTGGGGTCGCACTGCGTGACGTCAGTAGGATAAGCAAAGGCACATACAAGACACTCACTAAGGGAATGCACAAGGGTAATTGGTTGATTTTTTATGTAATATTGGATGCATATATGGATAAAGTTGGATTGCAAAGTTTGCTTTGTGGTGGCTTTTATTTCATCATTGTGGATAAGAGGACGCTGTGATGGTCAGTAACAGAGGGAAGGCAAGGTGTGGGAGAAATGTTGAAAGGGGAATTGGGGCTGTGGTCACTGGTACCGCAGGCGGATGATTCCATCCCAGATAACCCGGCTAGAAAGGGGCTGTCTGGGTTACATCCTTCCTTCCACTTCCTCTTCTTCAGCTTCTTCCTCTTCCCTCTGCGAGCAGCTTGTCCCCTTTGCCGCCTTTGCTTTATCTCCATGTGATGTTGCAGCCCAAGTAGATATGCAACTAGAGCCCCCAGGACTGGGAGCAAGTGGTGTTCTCAGAGGCCTTCCTTTAACATCCAAAGCCTTGAAAGCATCCAGCAGCACTCCCTGTACTCCCTGCACTTTTTAAATGTATTGCACCAAGCCACTACTCCAATAAAATGTCAAAAAAAGTCCAAAAGCTGAAATCGAAACTTACCTGAAAGATGTTTCTGTCCCTTTAAGAAGCGCTGACAGTGACTCTCCAGAACTGCTACACGCATGCTCTTCTGTATGTGGTTAGGAGAGGGCAATATGGAGACCGCCAATGTCCAAAATTGCAGTTGTGCGTCAATTCAAGCGTTGCATGCCGATTGATGTCATGATCTGCATATTTACATGTGGAGTTGAGGGCAGGCAAAAGCAGCGCTGCGACTTCTCCAAAATGGTGGTCGCTGTGTTCTGCGCTGGAAGCAAGGCGGCCACAATTTTTTCAACAAAACCGGCCTTAATAACTGGCGCAACAACCCTGAATTTCGCGGTCCTTGTATTTAAATAGGACCTCAGGATGCCCCAAAGTGCTTTACAATGTAGTCACTGTTGTAATGCAGGGAAATGCGACAGCCAGTTTGCGCACAGCAAGGTCCCACAAACAGCAATGAAATAATGAGCAGATAATCTGTTTTTTAGTGATGTAGGTTGAGGGATAAATATTGGTTAGAACTCCCCTGCTCTGCTTTGAAATAATGCCGTGGGATCTTTTATGTCCACCTGAGGGGGCAGACGGGGCCTCGGTTTTTATGTTTCATCCGAAAGACGGCACCTCCCACAGTGCAGTGCTCCCTCGGCACTGCACTGGAATGTCAGCCTGGATTATGTGTTGAAGACTACAACCATCTGATTCAGAGGTCAGAGTGCTACCACTGAGCCAAGAGCCTGTTCACATTCTGAAAATTAAGATGCATATGAAACTTCAGTGGGGTCATAGCGCTGGGCAGAGCCGCAGTCCTGGTGCAAATCTAGCAGCAAATCCTCCATGCTGGAAAATTCAGTCCTGTGTCCTTTCCTTGCATTTCAATCTCATGTCAGAAGTGTCAGCACTTGTTTCTTTTAGAAGTGCAGCTGTTCCATTCGGTCATTTTTGTTGCTATGCCGGGATTGCAGCAGAGAATGACAGGAAATTTAGGGGGGAAGGCCGAACCGCCTGACCCACGATTTCCTCCCGATGGGACCGCCGCTGACCTCTCCTTCGCCGCAAATGGCGAGGTGGGATCCGGGTCCCTGGCATATTTCGTTCTGGTCCGCCCGTGTTACTGCCACTTCCTGGGGGGGGGTGGTTGCCATGGGGACAGGTGGCAGTAGGCCCCAGGAAGTGGTGGTAACCTCTCTGAAGTCTAACCATACCCCTCCGCCCCAACCCTGTGGAGGAAGAGAGCCCTGCAGTAGCCTTCCTCTCCCTGCAGTCCGGCCCCAAAATGGCTTCTGTGTGTAGGCCTCGGTCCCATCGTCTTCTGCCCCTTTAACGCCGTTCCTTTCTGTTAAGGCGCTGAGGTGGCCCCACGACAGCACTGCCGCCATTTCCCTTCGGGCCTTGGCGGGTTGGCGATGCCATGCATCGGAAATAAGCCCTGACTAGGGTTGACAACCTTCCAGGATTGTCCTGGAGTATGCAGATTAATCTCCAGGACACAGCTACAAGCAACACAGGAGATAAATAATTCTAGGGGGCATTAAAAAAATAGTGTGATTTTTTTTTTTCATTTTCTTTGTACACTTATTAGTTGTAAAAATATTGGAGACGGGAGAGAAAGACTGTTTGACTGTCAGTCAAGCATCATCCAGTCAGGTAATAAAGAGCCTGTTAACTTTCCAATTGGCGTGGGAAGGAGGAGCATCGCGAGGATGGCCGTGTCGGGCGACCAATGTTGGCAGCGTGGGGGCGGGGCAGGTTGGAGGCATGAGAACGTGCGATGAGACCTCCACGAATACATCCAATCAGAGTTGACAACCCGACCCCTGACCCAGTGCGGAGGGGTGGGTTGAAGTCCCGTCTTACCACAACCCTGTCCCGAAGAGGAGCAGCTCTATTTTCCTCTCATTCTTGTAGCGGTTTGTGCAGCCTCAGCTCTGCGCTGACTTACGAAAACCTTGAAGTAAAACGTCAAGTGAAAAAGAATTCAAATTACTTTGGTGTAAGAAATATTTTCTTCGACATTTCCTGATGCGTGATTGATTAAACTGGCCTAGCGACAAAGAGCTGCAAATTGTCTTTTCTTTTTGCAGTTTATAGGAAGCCTGATCCCAACACAACATTCCTTGGCAGAGGAGCTGTGGGATTATCAGGATACAGCTACATTTCTAACAGGCCATAATAGTTACTGCGCCAATGTTTGATAATGAGATATTTTTCTGTTGCACCATGATGATGTAGAAACACCAGATTCCATTAGTAATCGCAAAGGGATACTGTCCAGGGATGCACTGATAGTGGAGAGAATCACTGAGCCATTTAGGCCAAGAAGGCCCCAGGTCCTGGTCTGGACTGAGCTAACGGATCTCAGCTGGGGCTGGCCCAAGGTTGCTGTAGTGAATTAGCTCGGACCCCACTTTTGATCGCTGCCCAATAACTTGTATTGAAAATGCACATATGTATTTAAAAACATTTTAAAATTTGTTTATAGGATCTGGGCGTCGCTGGCAAGGCCAGCATTTATTGCCCATCCCTAATTGCCCTTGAGAAGGTGGTGGTGAGCCGCCTTCTTGAACCGCTGCAGTCCGTGTGGCGAATGTACTCCCACAGTGCTGTCAGGTAGGGAGTTCCAAGATTTTGACCCAGTGATGATGAAGGATCGGCGATATACTTCTAAGTCAGGATGGTGTGCGACTTGGAGGTGGTGGTGTTCCCATGCGCTTGCTGCCCTTGTCTTTTTGGTGGAAGAGGTCGCAGGTTTTGGAGGTGCTGCCGAAGAAGCCTTGGCGAGTTGCAGCAGTGCATCTTGTAGATGGTACACACTGCAGCCACGGTACACCGGTGGTGGAGGGAGTGAATGTTTATGGTGGTGGATGGGGTGCCAATCAAGCGGGCTGCTTTGCCCTGGATGGTGTCAAGCTTCTTGAATGTTGTTGGAGCTGCACTGATCCAGGCAAGTGGACCCCATGAAGTCTCATAGATTCAGGTCAAGCATGGGCGAGGAAACCCCCTGCTGATTACCACCTGCCGCCCTCCCTCAGCTGATGAATCAGTACTCCTCCATGTTGAACACCACTTGGAAGAAGCACTGAGAGTAGCAAGGGCACAGAATGTACTCTGGGTGGGGGACTTCAATGCCCAACACCAAGAGTGGCTCGGTAGCACCACTACTGACCGAGCTGGCCGAGTCCTGAAGGACATAGCTGCCAGTCTGGGCCTGCGACAGGTGGTGAGTGAACCAACACGAGGGAAAAACCCACTTGACCTCGTCTTCACCAATCTACCTGTCGCAGATGCATCTGTCCATGACAGCATTGGCAGCAGTGACCACCGCACAGCCATCGTGTTGTGTGGCACTACCACCGTGCTAAATGGGATAGATTCAGAACAGATCTAGCAGCTCAAAACTGGGCATCCATGAGTCGCTGTGGGCCATCAGCAGCAGCAGAATTGTATTCCACCACAATCTGTAACCTCATGGCCCGGCATATCCCTCACTCTACCATTACCACCAAGCCAGGGGACCAACCCTGGTTCAATAAGGAGTGTAGGAGAGCATGCCAGGAGCAGCACCAGGCGTACCTAAAAATGAGGTGCCAACCTGGGGAAGCTGCAACACAGGACTACATGCATGCTAAAAAGCAGAAGCAGCATGCTATAGACAGGGCTAAGCGATCCCACAATCAACGGATCAGATCAAAGCTCTGCAGTCCTGCCACATCCAGTCATGAATGGTGGTAGACCATTAAACAACTAACCGGAGGAAGAGGTTCCATGAATATCCCCATCCTCAATGATGGTGGAGCCCAGCACATGAGTGCGAAAGACACGGCTGAAGTGTTTGCAACCAACTTCAGCCAGAAGTGCTGAGTGGATGATCCATATCGGCCTATTCCGAAGGTCCCCACCATCACAGAAGCCAGTCTTCAGCCAATTCGATTCACTCCACGTGATATCAAGAAATGGCTCAGCACACTGGATACAGCAAAGGCTATGGGCCCCGACAACATCCCGGCTATCGTGCTGAAGACTTGTGCTCCAGAACTAGCTGCGCCTCTAGCCAAGCTGTTCCAGTACAGCTACAACACTGGCATCTATCCGACAATGTGGAAAACTGCCCAGGTATGTCCTGTCCACAAAAAGCAGGACAAATCCAAACTGGCCAATTACTGCCCCATCAATCTACTCTGAATCATCAGCAAAGTGATGGAAGGTGTCATCGATAGTGCTATCAAAAGGCACTTACTCACCAATAACCTGCTCACTGATGCCCAGTTTGGGTTCCGTCAAGACCACTCAGCTCCCGACCTCAACACAGCCTTGGTCCAAACATGAACAATGGAGCTGAATTCCAGAGGTGAGGTGGGAGTGACTGCCCTTGAATTCAAAGGCAGCATTTAACCGAGTCTGGCATCAAGGAGCCCTAGTAAAACTGAAGTCACTGGGAATCAGGGGGAAAACTCTCCACTGGCTGGAGTCATACCTAGCACAAAGGAAGATGGTTATGGTGGTTGAAGGTCAATCATCACAGCCCCAGGACATCACTGCAGGAGTTCCTCAGGGCAGTGTCCTAGGCCCAACCATCTTCAGCTGCTTCATCAATGACCTTCCCTCCAACATAAGGTCAGAAATGGGGATGTTCGCTGATGACTGCACAGTGTTCAGTGCCATTCGCAACTCCTCAAGTAATGAAGCAGTCCATGCCCGCATGCAACAAGACCTGGACGATGTTCAGGCTTGGGCTGATAAGTGTCAGGTAACATTCGCGCCACACAAGTGCCAGGTAATGACTATCCCCAACAAGCGAGAGTCTAACCACCGCCCCTTGACATTCAATGGCATTACCATCGCCGAATCCCCCACTATCAACATCCTGGTGGTCACCATTGACCAGAAACTTACACTGGACCAGCCACATAAATACTGTAGCAACAAGAGCAGGTCAGAGGCTAGGTATTCTGCGGCTAGTGTCTCACCTCCTGACTCCTTTCTACCATCTACAAGGCACAAGTAAGGAGTGTGATGGAATACTCTCCACTTGCCTGGATGAGTGCAGCTCCAACAACACTCAGGAAGCTCGATACCATCCAGGACAAAGCAGCCCGCTTGATTGGCACCCCATCCACCACCTTAAACATTCACTCCCTCCACCACCGGCGTACTGTGCCTGCAGTGTGTACCATCTACAAGATGCACTGCAGCAACTCGCTAAGGCTTCTTCGGCAGCACCTCCCAAACCCGCGACCTCTTCCACCTAGAAGGACAAGGGCAGCAGGCACATGGGAACACCACCACCTCCAAGTTCCACTCCAAGTCACACACCATCCTGACCTCGAAGTATATTGCCGATCCTTCATCATCGCTGGGTTGAAATCCTGGAACTTCCTCCCTAACAGCACTGTGGGAGTACCTTCACCACACGGACTGCAGCGGTTCAAGAAGGCGGCTCACCACCACCTTCTCAAGGGCAATTAGGGATGGGCAATAAATGCTGGCGTTGCCAGCGACGCCCAGATCCCATAAACAAATTTTAAAAATTCCATCACGGTGGACATTGTATGAAGACAGGATGCTGCTCAGCTCCAATGCCCCATGCAGTCAAGTAGCCTCCTAGCACTCATTATCAAGGCTCACACATAACGAATGGAAACTTTGGTAGGGTCCTGAAAGGTGACCAGAGCCCATGGAACTGCACTCCAGCAAGCAGACAATGGCCGCGAAATTCCTGTGCTTAACGCCGGCTGTTATGGCCGGTTTGAAGAAAAAAATGGCGCTCGGCATGCTTCCGGCGACTTCAGCCATGAGCTATGCTGGTCGCCATATTGGGAAGGGCGATAGCATGGGCGTTGCCTGCATGCGCTGGAAGAATTCAAATGAGGCAGGTCGTGACATCAACAAGTGTGTAACGCTGATTTGACGCACGACCTGCTATTTTGGACATGGCCGCTCCACTGTACGCCCTCTCCTAAGCACGCATAGCTGAACGTGCGTTCAGCTGCACGACGGAGACCCACCAGCGATACTTAAAGGGACGCATACAACTTTGAGGTAAGTTGGTTTTTGCTTTTGTACTGGTTCCTGTACAGTTTATTGGAGTAGTGGCTTGGCGTAAGACATTTAAAAAGTTGTTCACGTGTGCAGGGAGTGCAGGGAATGCAGCTGGACGTTTGCAAGGCATTGGCTCTTAAAGGAAGGCCTCTGAGAACACCACTTGCTCCCATCCTGGGGGCTCTAGTTGCAGTCCCCCTTGGGCTGCAGTATGACATGGAAATGGAGCAGAGGCAGCAAAGGGGACAAGCAGCTCACAAAGGGAGGAGGAGGAGGTCTCGCAGCAGGAGGCCTTACCCACCTAGGATCTTTAGGGAGCACTTCTACCCGTACCTAAGCCAGAAGCAGTGAGTTCGTCGGCTCCGCTTCACCAAGGAGGTGGTCACAGACAATGTTCCCTGTAAGGTGCGTGGCCGCTCAGCGCTCTGCAGGTCCCGCGCAGCTGGCTGTTAAATAGAAAAACCACGCGTGCGCAGAATTTTGAATGGCCCGTTAAAGGAACCGTGCGGGGCAAAAAAAATTAGAGGGTACATTGGTCACAGAACTCTGCCACCTCCAGCAACCAGACCTGGAGCCTCAGAGCAGGGCTAGGACAGCGCTGCCAGTGACCCTCAGGGTGACCGTGGCCCTCAATTTCTTCACCAGCAGATCCTTCCAGGCTGGAACGGACGACATAGCAAACATCTTGCAGTTCGCCGTCCATCGCTGCATCCGGGAGGTCACAGAGACTCTGTACGCTGGGAGAGGGGACTTATTTGTCTTCTCTCTGAACAGAGAGAAACAGGAGGAGCGTGCATGTGGCTTTGCCAGGATATCAGGCTTCCCCGTGATGCAGGGCGCCATCGACTGCACACAAGTGGCTTTGTGAGCGCTGCATTTCAATGCTGAGATGTACCGTAACCGCAAAGGCTACCACTCACTTAATGTGCAGTTGGTGTGTGACCACGCCCAGCACATCATGTTGGTGAATGCCCGCTATCCTGGCAGCAGTCATGATGCCTTCATTCTGCGCCATACCGTTGTGCCAGGAATATTCCAGCTACCACGTCAAACCCAAGGTGGCTGCCCGGAGACAAAGGCTATCCGCTCTGCACCTGGCTGATGACACCCCTCCGCAGCCCCACCACTCGTGGCCAGTAATCATACAATGAGAGCAATGCTGCCATGAGGAACGTCACCGAACAGACCATCAGGGTGCTAAAGCAATGGTTCCACTACCTTGATTGCTCAGGAGGAGCTCTCTAGTACTTGCCAGAGCGGGTGTCCATTTCGTCGTGGTCTGCTGCATCCTGTACAACTTGCCCATCATGAGGGCGCTGCCCTTGCCACCACGGGTTCCACCACCACCTCAGGAGGAGGAAGAGGAGCAAGAGGAGGAATGGAGGAGGCAGCCTGCCAATGCACGTTCAGGACGGGCTGTCCGTGAGCGCATCATCAGACTCAGGTTCCCCTGACTTAAAACCCAGATCCCCGTTGCTCAACACTTCCCCACCTTACCATTCCTCTCTCACGGACCATCACAGTGTCCTCTTGGCCACAATCCTGAAATGAAAGCCAACACAAAACAAACAGTCTAAACAAAATTTAACAATCAATCAATCAAATGGTACCTATCAAAGTCAATTAATCACCCTTGTGCATTCCCTTAGTGCCTGTCTTCCGTGTGTCTTTGCCTGTCCTAGTGCTCCTACGAGTGCTACTCCAGTGGCTGCACCATGGCTGGTGGAAGGCTGTTGACTTCCAGTGTGAGAGACTGCAGATGGCCTTGCAGGATGACTTCGAGCAGCTCTGGGCCTAGAAGGCCCAGCAGCAGACTTCATCACCTTGGCATAGACAGCAGCAGTCTGGGCTGGCTGACTGACAGGCAACAGCAAGGGCACTGGCGGAGTGGCAGTGGTGGGAGGATGAATGCTGTCATCCTGAGAGAGGACAACAGGTTCATGCTCCACAGCCACTGCCACTCCTCCAAGGCGGCGCCTCAGCATTCCTAGTCATCTGCCGGAGGACAGATTGCTGGACTGCTATGACACCCTGCAAGTCCCTTTCCATACATGTAAACCCAGCTATGATGACAGCAGTCTGAGCTTGCGTGGCAGCAAGCCGAGCCTGCATGAGAGCAGTCCGAGCTTCCACTGTATCACTAAGACGTTGGGTGGCTTCCGCTTGTGCTGCAATGGAAGCTGAGACATCTCCATCAGACCCAGCATCATGGTTGGGTCCACAAGTGCTCTGATGGAGTTGCCCATCACTTCCATCCTGGAAATTATGGGCTCCAAGCTCTGCGCAAGGGCCTGTACAAAGTTGGAGCCGGACTCCTCCATGCTCCTCGACAATGACAATAGGCTTTCTGGCAGGCCTGCCAATGCACCAAGCAGTTCATTGTGTATGCCCATCAGCGATCTTCTGTAAGCCGCCCCATTGAAATCCTCATCTAAGTCCTGTGCAGCAGAACTCAGGGAGTTGGCACCTGCGTTACCCTTTCCCCCTGACCTGGCTACAGCCCACTCGTGCCCGGTGAGTCACCACATGCAGATCCCGCCTCAATATTACCCTGTAAAATCCGTGCAGAATCAGTATCTGAGCTGGTGCCTGTGAGTGTCAAATCAAGTGACGGTGTCTCTTTTTCTTCAACAATCTACTGTTCCACCACTGGCCGGACAGCTTGGAGGTCTTGGGTATCTGAAAGGAGAAAGGCACAAGAGTAGGGTTGTGGTGAGGGGAGCGGGGGAAAGCACGATGTGCATGCTTACACCATCAGCAGTTTGCAAGTGAGAAGAGATTGTGGGATGAAGGGGAATTTGGATGTGAGAAGGAGGATTAAGTATGAGCATAGTGTCATCTTGAATGTTTTCAACGTCGCCCCTCGCCACAGCCTCAGTGATGGCCCCTCCAATTATCTGCAGCACTGTCTCCACCATGGGGGTGAGGACATGTAGCCTTGCCCATCCCCCGCTGGTTCGCTGCTGCTCTCTCCTGTTGTGCGCCACCTTGGCCTGCAAGAGAAAGGGAAATGTGTCAGTGAGTGCGGTGCAATGTGTTTGTGTGATGTGCCTGTCATGGTTGAATAGCTGACAGTGTGTGTATGGTGTGAGATGTTTTGGTGTAAGACTTGCAGCAGTGATAAGTGTGTGCGGGTGAGGTGAAGCTAGAAATGTGAGGTGTGCCTCGTGTTTGGTATAGATTGTTGGTCGATGAGTGATGGGGGTGTGGTGCATTGAGCAGTTTGTGAGGCTAGTGGTGCAGTCGGCTTTTGAAGATGCATTCACTGACCGTAACCACTCGTGTGAGGTCATTAAACTTCTTTCGGCACTGGAGCCCCATCCTGGGGGGCGACATTGCTGGCAGTGATTGCCTTGGCGATCTGATCTCACATCCTTCTTACAGTGTTTCTGGAGGGCCTCCTGGCCCACTGTGGGTGGAGGACCTCTCTTTGAGTGTTCACCCCACTGCACAAAGGCCTGGAGTGCTGCATCCGAGACACTGGGTGCTCTTTCCCTGGCCTGTTGAGCCATTTTGGTTTGTACTGAAGCAGCTTTAACATTTTTGATAACCAGAAGGCAGCTCACCTTTAAGAGGTGCAGGCTGTCTTTAAGAGGTGCAGCTAGATTTAAATAAATTCGGCTCCAGGCTGAGCGCACAGCCACTCAGCAGCGAGCTCAGCGGTGATGGTGCGCTGCCATCATGTAAAGTAGCAAGCAGCATGAAGTTTACGTGCTGCCTGCACGCCATTAAATGGGTGTGGGCCGATCGCGCATCATGATACCTGCGCCTGTTTTCGGGCCTAATCAAGTTTATAGCCCAATGTCTTCAGCAGCGGGGAAGATCGGAAATGATTGACAAGAAAAAAGGAAAAAAGAGCACTGTCCAGATCAGTGCAGAATGAGATCAGTGCAGAATGAGATCAGTGCAGAGTGAGCTCAGTGCGGAGTGGGATCAGTGCGGAGTGGGATCAGTGCAGAATGAGATCAGTGCGGAGTGAGAACAGAGCGGAGTGGGATCAGTGCGGAGTGAGATCAGTGCGGAGTGGGATCAGTGCGGAGTGAGATCAGTGCAGAATGAGATCAGTGCAGAGTGGGATCAGTGTGGAGTGGGATCAGTGCGGAGTGAGCTCAGTGCGGAGTGAGATCAGTGCAGAATGAGATCAGTGCAGAATGAGATCAGTGCGAAATGGGATCAGTGCGGAGTGAGCTCAGTGCGGAGTGGGATCAGTGCGGAGTGGGATCAGTGCGGAGTGAGATCAGTGCGAAATGGGATCAGTGCGGAGTGAGCTCAGTGCGGAGTGGGATCAGTGCGGAGTGGGATCAGTGCGGAGTGAGCTCAGTGCGGAGTGGGATCAGTGCGGAGTGGGATCAGTGCGGAGTGAGATCAGTGCGGAGTGAGATCAGTGCAGAGTGAGATCGGTGTGGAGTGGGATCAGTGCGGAGTGGGATCAGTGCGGAGTGGGATCAGTGCGGAGTGGGATCAGTGCAGAGTGAGATCAGTGCGGAGTGGGATCAGTGCGAAATGGGATCAGTGCGGAGTGAGATCAGTGCGGAGTGGGATCAGTGCGGAGTGAGATCAGTGTGGAGTGGGATCAGTGCGAAGTGGGATCAGTGCGGAGTGAGATCAGTGCGGAGTGGGATCAGTGCGAAATGGGATCAGTGCGGAGTGAGATCAGTGCGGAGTGGGATCAGTGCGGAGTGAGATTAGTGCGGAGTGGGATCAGTGCGAAGTGGGATCAGTGCGGAGTGAGATCAGTGCGGAGTGGGATCAGTGCGAAGTGGGATCAGTGCGGAGTGGGATCAGTGCGAAGTGGGATCAGTGCGGAGTGGGATCAGTGCGGAGTGGGATCAGTGCGGAGTGAGATCAGTGCGGAATGGGATCAGTGCGAAGTGGGATCAGTGCGGAGTGAGATCAGTGCGGAGTGTGATCAGTGCGGAGTGGGATCAGTGCGGAGTGAGATCAGTGCGGAATGGGATCAGTGCGGAGTGGGATCAGTGCGGAGTGAGATCAGTGCGGAGTGGGATCAGTGCGGAGTGGGATCAGTGCGGAGTGGGATCAGTGCGGAGTGAGATCAGTGCGGAATGGGATCAGTGCGGAGTGGGATCAGTGCGAAATGGGATCAGTGCGGAGTGAGATCAGTGCGGAATGGGATCAGTGCGGAGTGGGATCAGTGCGAAATGGGATCAGTGCGGAGTGGGATCAGTGCGGTGTGGGATCAGTGCGGAGTGAGATCAGTGCAGAGTGGGATCAGTGCAGAGTGGGATCAGTGCGAAGTGGGATCAGTCCGGAGTGAGATCAGTGCGGAATGGGATCAGTGCGGAGTGGGATCAGTGCGGAGTGAGATCAGTGCGGAGTGGGATCAGTGCGGAGTGGGATCAGTGCGGAATGGGATCAGTGCGGAGTGAGATCAGTGCGGAATGGGATCAGTGCGGAGTGGGATCAGTGCGAAATGGGATCAGTGCGGAGTGAGATCAGTGCGGAGTGGGATCAGTGCGGAGTGAGATCAGTGCGGTGTGGGATCAGTGCAGAGTGGGATCAGTGCGAAGTGGGATCAGTGCGGAGTGAGATCAGTGCGGAATGGGATCAGTGCGGAGTGGGATCAGTGCGGAGTGAGATCAGTGTGGAGTGGGATCAGTGCGGAGTGGGATCAGTGCGGAGTGGGATCAGTGCGGAGTGAGATCAGTGCGGAATGGGATCAGTCCGGAGTGAGATCAGTGCGGAATGGGATCAGTGCAGAATGAGATCAGTGCGGAGTGGAATCAGTGCGGAGTGGGATCAGTGCGGAGTGGGATCAGTGCAAAATGGGATCAGTCCGGAGTGAGATCAGTGCGAAATGGGATCAGTCCGGAGTGAGATCAGTGCAGAGTGGGATCAGTGCGGAGTGGGATCAGTGCGGAGTGGGATCAGTGCAGAGTGAGATCAGTGCGGAATGGGATCAGTCCGGAGTGAGATCAGTGCGGAATGGGATCAGTGCAGAATGAGATCAGTGTGGAGTGGGATCAGTGCGGAGTGGGATCAGTGCGGAGTGGGATCAGTCCGGAGTGAGATCAGTGCGGAGTGTGATCAGTGCGGAGTGGGATCAGTGCGGAGTGGGATCAGTGCGGAATGGGATCAGTGCGGAGTGGGATCAGTGCGGAGTGAGATCAGTGCGGAATGGGATCAGTGCGGAGTGGGATCAGTGTGGAATGGATCAGTGCAGAGTGGGATCAGTGCAGAGTGGGATCAGTGCGGAGTGGGATCAGTGCGGAGTGGGATCAGTGCGGAGTGAGATCAGTGAGGAGTGGGATCAGTGCGGAGTGGGATCAGTGCGGAGTGGGATCAGTGCGGAGTGAGATCAGTGCGGAGTGAGATCAGAGCAGAGTGGGATCAGTGCGGAGTGGAATCAGTGCGGAGTGGGATCAGTGCGGAGTGGGATCAGTGCGGAGTGGGATCAGTGCGGAGTGGGATCAGTGCGGAGTTAGATCAGTGCGGAGTGGGATTGACACTGAGTGAGATCGGTGTGGAGTGTATCAGTCCGGAGTGAGATCACCTACGGGTGACATATCATCACAACTTCATGGCCAAGCGAGAATGTTTTCATGATATGAGAATTTGCTGCAGAGTTTGACAAGTAAAATCGTTTTCAGTAACGACAGTAAGCCTTTAAGATTTGCTTGATTTAAAAATAAATGAAAGTTGGTCAGAAACTGTGCTCCCAAAGTATAGCAACAATAAATGTTGAAAAAACCCAGATGGAGCCACAGACTGAATAAATTTAATGTCCGGACCCATAAAGTACATTGCCCTCCCAGTCAGAAGTCAAACGAAGGAATGAATAGAGATAAAATAGCGGTCTTTCTAAAGACAAACCCCATTCGGGTTTTCCTACTCCTGGAAATAAAAGCAATTCACATTTGTCCTGTTGTCTCACCGTACCTCTCAAAGGAAGGGTAATGGATACTGGGAGTGATTGAAACATTCGGGTAACACAATAAACCTCACAGATGGAAGCTTGTGTTGGCTGAACCTCTAAATCAAAACTACAGTCTTGCGATTATGCAGAAGTTACTCACTTATTATTTTCTATTAACTTCATGTGGGAGGTTTCATTCTGTTTTATGTCTGTGTTCCTCCTGTTGGCAGCTTCCAATCTAACCATGGCTGGCCAATGTATTTAGTAATGTTGATATTTGCAGACATCGGCATTGAGATTAAGAATTGGGGCCATAATTACTGCAAATACATCCAGAAATACTTTGCTTGGTTATCAGAAAATAATGCAGTATGTCCAATGCAAGTTACAATATTTTACAGTCATGCAGGATAAGCATCCTCTTCTTACTAAACCTTCATATATTTATTTATTTAATCTTTAAATTGAGAATTCTAGATGAAGGGTCAAGACCCCTAGGGGTAGATTTTTGTCTTTATGACCTGGGCAGTAATCTGGCAGAGTGAATCGCCTTAATTGGAAACTTACTGAATTACATTTTTTATTTTTTTTAAACTTTTTTTATTTATTCATTCACAGGATATGGGCATTACTGGCAAGGCCAGCATTTATTGCCCATCACTAATTGCCCTTGAGAAGGTGGTGGTGAGCCGCCTTCTTGAACTGCTGCTGTCCGTGTGGTGAAGGTACTCCCACAGTGCTGTTAGGGAGGGAGTTCCAGGATTTTACCCAGCAACGATGAAGGAACGGCGATATACTTCCAAGTCAGGATGGTGTGAGACTTGGAGGGGAACTTAGAGGTGATGGTGTCCTCATGCATCTTCTAGGTGGTAGAGGTCATGGGTTTGGGAGGTACTTCGAAGAAGCCTTGGAGAGTTGCTACAGTACATCTTGTAGATGGTACACACTGCAGCCACGGTACACTGGTGGTGGAGGGAGTGAATGTTTAAGGTGGTGGATGGTGTGCCAATCAAGCGGGCTGCTTTGTCCTGGATGGTGTTGAGCTTCTTGAGTGTTGTTGGAGCTGCACTCATCCAGGCAAGTGGAGAGTATTCCAGCACACTCCTGACTTGTGCCTTGTAGTGGAAAGGCTTTGGGGAATCAGGAATTAAGTCACTTGCCGCAGAATATCCAGCCTTTGACCTGTTCTTTTCGCCACAGTAGATATGTGGCTGGTCCAGTTAAGTTTCTGGTCAATGGTGACCCCCCAGGATGTTGATGGTGGGGGATTCGGCAATGGCAATGCCATTGAATGTCAAGGGGCGGTGGTTAGACTCTCTCTTGTTGGAGATGGTCATTGCCTGGTAATTCTGTGGTGCGAATGTTACTTGCCACTTATCAGCCCAAGCCTGGATGTTGTCCAGATCTTGCTGCATGCGGGCACGGACTGCTTCATTATCTGAGGAATTGCAAATGGAACTGGACACTGTGCAATCATTCGCGAACATCCCCATTTCTGACCTTATGATGGAGGGAAAGTCATTGATGAAGCAGCTGAAGATGGTTGGGCCTAGGACACTGCCCTAATGAACTCTTGCAGCGATGTCCTGGGGCTGAGATGATTGGCCTCCAACAACCACAACCATCTTCTTGGTTATGTTTGAGGGAGGTAAGAAGTTCCACAGATTTCTGGTCCTGAGAAAGAACTAAGATTATGGTTCCAGCACATTTGGCCCATTGTGCCTGTACCAGCCCTTTGCCAGACCGATCCAAAACTATTCCTGCTGTCCCACAGGCCCACCATAGTTCTGAATCCTGCAATGCTTGAAATATTTATCCAGTTTTCCCTTTGAAAGATTCCTCAACCAGTCCCAGTGGCAAAGTATTCCATGCTCTAAGAATCTGCTGTGTAAAGAAACATCTAACTTCTCTCCTTACTCCCCTAGTGATCATTTTAAATTGATGACCAACTCTCCAATTGGAGAAAACACTCTTTCCCTATTCGCTCCGTCAAAACCCTTCATAACTTAAAACATTTTGAAGAAATCACCTCTTAGCCTTTTCTGCCTCAAGTCTCACCTAATAACTGTAGTTTGATCAACTTGGTGAATCCATGCAGTATGCTCTCTATGGCTTCAAAGTCCTTTCTATAATGGTGAGGAATGTCCATGCCCATTCAGTTCTTTTCTCTTTACAAATGTTGACTGATCTTCTGTGTAGTTATGTTTTTATTTCAAGATTTCTGGCATTTGCAATTTTTCTCTTTTTAAAAGATAATGGGCCGAAAATTGATCCCGGGACGCGAGAGTACGCACTGCATACTCTCGCGTATTCCCACTCCAATTGCCGGTTTTCTGCATGCCCTGCGCATGCGCTGAAAACCGGCAATTGCTCTTCCGAAAAGGGGGCGGGGCCTGAGTGCATCGCGTGCGCGCTACAGGCTGCGCGCACGCTGTGCACTTCATGCTTTGGACGCGCAGGTAAGTAGGGAAGATTTTGGAAATGTAAAAAGGAGGAGTAAGACCCGCTTTTAAGAAGGTAAGTAGTGAATTAAGTATTTTTTTGAATTTTTTTTTACAGGTATATCTTTTTTATAGACTTTAAAGACAGGTAAGTTTATTTTTATAACTTTTTAAAAGATTTTAAATTTTTTAAAAAATTTAATTTTTTATTTAAAATGGTTAATTTAATTAACTATACTTAATTTATTAATGTGATGGTTTTTTTTTTAATTTAATTGAGGTTTAGCTGTTATTTTGGGGGGGTGTAAGATTCATAAGTCTCACAGCCATGCTGTGAGACTTATGAATGGAAGATGGTGTGCTGCCATTGGCTCTAACTGAGTCACGTGATCCCACAGCTCGCACGAATTAACTGCGCCGCTGGGATACGCAAGCCCAGCACAGCTGATGTCTGGAACATCAAGTTCGTGCGAGCTGGATCAGAAAAAGCATAAGCGAGGTGAGACATCGCGGGGAAGGCTTACCCCCGCGGGAACAGAGCGAGATCAATTTCTGGGCCAATGCTGGAGTTTGAAGTCTTACCCAACCTGAAATCAATGGAAATGTGACCTCTGTTGTAAATTAGAAAGACTGCAAATTAAGCCTGCAAACTGGGTGTTCATTTGAGGTTAGTTTGAGCATCCGATTGCGAGAAAACAGTAGTCTAAATCAGACATGGTCATCTGCAGCTTAGACCAGCTGCTTCCCACTCACTGCCACTGCATTGGATCATCGTGGATGTGAAGTTAACTCCGGTATCACAGAAGTATAGGAGTCGGCCATTCAGCTCCTCGAGCCTGTTCCGCCATTCAATTAGATCATAGCTGATCTGTACCTCAACTCTAGTGCTCCATATCCCTTGATATCCATATCTATCAAAAATCTTTCAATCTCAGTCATGACAATGTCAATTGAGACTGAATCTTCTCTACATCATCTGTTACGACTTTGGCTTGGTGCTTTGTATTTTGTGGTCATGAAGTATGTCACTGTTGAAGAATAGAACACTTTACATCCACAGTCAACATCTAACACTCCCTCATCAGATAAACCCTGCCTTAAGTTAGACGGCTCGGCACCAACCAGAGAAGAGTGGCCTCCCCAACTGCACGGACATGATGCCCTTCCAGTTCCTGCACCACCTATCCTAATGACTGAAAGTGTCCGAGGTGTTTGGTAATAAAAGGGTTAACGCTGACTCCACTGACTAAACAAGAGCTATAGTCCAGTTGGTACAACAAGTGTTGTCACTGGCACACTAAGAGTTAATGTAAATCTGGATGGCCGTATTATTTTCCACTTCATCTGAATTCCCTTAATAGCTGTGTTGTAACTTATAAAGAGCCATTCTTTGTGAGGGCTGTAATTGAGATTCCAAGGGCGAGGCTGTCTGGGGCTGGTACAGTATAATTTTACTGGGGTGAGAACTGTACATTTTTTCTCTATTGTGGGCTTCAAGAGCTTAGGATACAAAAAAAAATTTTAAGTCAAAAAAATGGTGTTTCACTGGGCTAGATTTTGACTTAAAACTGATGTAAAACAGGTGATAGCAAATCAGCAGCTCATTTTACAATTCGCCCAATGTTTATTTCAAAGTCAAAATCTACCCCACTCTTTCCAGAAGACATCGATTGTAGCAAAATAAAGCGTGTTTGCTGCATTGATCGTGTGGTGTGTGTTACCTTGCCTTGGCGGGTTATTGAACTTCCTTCTCCTGCAGTTCTGGGGGTGAGAATGCTGGCGCTCAGTGCCACTGCCACCTCTCCCCACATGGCACAAGAAACACTTTTATTTCCTGAGGTCACCTCCCATTCCCAAACCCAGCAAGTTTCTCTCCTTTTTGCTGCATTCTATCCAGGAGTGTCTTGGGTCGGTATATTTTAAAATTCTTTTCTACCTCCTTCCAAAGGCCCTGCTTCCATTCTTTGTCACCGCTTCCTGTTCCTCCACTTAAAGTGTTCTTTATAGGTGCCAAAAAATCTCCTGTGAGCCATCTATCGTAGATACCTGACGGGCTACTCAGTGATTGCTGCTGTTCCCATCACCACTCCCGGCCTTCTCCTCCTCCCCCGGCCTCCTCCTCCTCCTCCTCCTCCTCCTCCCCTGGCCTCCTCCTCCTCCCCCGGCCTCCTCCTCCTCCTCCTCCCCCGGCCTCCTCCTCCCCCGGCCTCCTCCTCCTCCTCCTCCCCTGGCCTCCTCCTCCTCCTCCTCCCCCGGCCTCCTCCTCCTCCTCCTCCCCCGGCCTCCTCCTCCCCCGGCCTCCTCCTCCTCCTCCTCCCCTGGCCTCCTCCTCCTCCTCCTCCCCTGGCCTCCTCCTCCTCCCCCGGCCTCCTCCTCCTCCCCCGGCCTCCTCCTCCCCCGGCCTCCTCCTCCTCCTCCTCCTCCCCCGGCCTCCTCCTCCTCCTCCCCCGGCCTCCTCCTCCTCCTCCTCCTCCTCCTCCTCCTCCCCTGGCCTCCTCCTCCTCCTCCTCCTCCTCCTCCCCCGGCCTCCTCCTCCTCCTCCTCCTTCCCCCCCGGCCTCCTCCTCCTCCTCCTCCTCCCCCGGCCTCCTCCTCCTCCTCCTCCTCCTCCTCCTCCGGCCTCCTCCTCCTCCCCCAGCCTCCTCCTCCTCCTCCTCCTCCCCCGGCCTCCTCCTCCTCCTCCTCCTCCTCCTCCTCCTCCCCTGGCCTCCTCCTCCCCCTCCTCCCCCGGCCTCCTCCTCCTCCTCCTCCTCCCCCGGCCTCCTCCTCCTCCTCCCCCGGCCTCCTCCTCCTCCTCCTCCTCCTCCTCCTCCTCCCCCGGCCTCCTCCTCCTCCTCCTCCTTCCCCCCCCGGCCTCCTCCTCCTCCTCCCCTGGCCTCCTCCTCCCCCTCCTCCCCCGGCCTCCTCCTCCTCCTCCTCCTCCTCCTCCGGCCTCCTCCTCCTCCTCCAGCCTCCTCCTCCTCCTCCTCCTCCTCCTCCCCCGGCCTCCTCCTCCTCCTCCTCCTCCTCCCCTGGCCTCCTCCTCCCCCTCCTCCCCCGGCCTCCTCCTCCTCCTCCTCCTCCTCCCCCAGCCTCCTCCTCCTCCTCCCCCGGCCTCCTCCTCCTCCTCCTCCTCCTCCCCCGGCCTCCTCCTCCTCCCCCGGCCTCCTCCTCCTCCCCCGGCCTCCTCCCCCTCCTCCCCCGGCCTCCTCCTCCTCCCCCGGCCTCCTCCTCCTCCTCCTCCTCCCCCGGCCTCCTCCTCCTCCTCCCCCGGCCTCCTCCTCCTCCTCCTCCTCCTCCTCCTCCGGCCTCCTCCTCCTCCCCCAGCCTCCTCCTCCTCCTCCTCCTTCCCGGCCTCCTCCTCCTCCTCCTCCTCCTCCTCCTCCTCCTCCCCTGGCCTCCTCCTCCCCCTCCTCCCCCGGCCTCCTCCTCCTCCTCCTCCTCCCCCGGCCTCCTCCTCCTCCTCCCCCGGCCTCCTCCTCCTCCTCCTCCTCCTCCTCCTCCCCGGCCTCCTCCTCCTCCTCCTCCTCCTCCCCCCCGGCCTCCTCCTCCTCCTCCTCCTCCCCTGGCCTCCTCCTCCCCCTCCTCCCCCGGCCTCCTCCTCCTACTCCTCCTCCTCCTCCGGCCTCCTCCTCCTCCTCCAGCCTCCTCCTCCTCCTCCTCCTCCTCCTCCCCCGGCCTCCTCCTCCTCCTCCTCCTCCTCCTCCTCCCCTGGCCTCCTCCTCCTCCTCCCCTGGCCTCCTCCTCCCCCTCCTCCTCCAGCCTCCTCCTCCTCCTCCTCCTCCTCCTCCTCCAGCCTCCTCCTCCTCCTCCTCCCCCGGCCTCCTCCTCCTCCTCCTCCTCCCCCGGCCTCCTCCTCCTCCTCCTCCTCCTCCTCCCCCGGCCTCCTCCTCCTCCTCCTCCTCCCCCGGCCTCCTCCTCCTCCTCCTCCTCCTCCCCCGGCCTCCTCCTCCTCCCCCGGCCTCCTCCCCCTCCTCCCCCGGCCTCCTCCTCCTCCCCCGGCCTCCTCCTCCTCCTCCTCCTCCCCCGGCCTCCTCCTCCTCCTCCTCCTCCTCCCCCGGCCTCCTCCTCCTCCCCCGGCCTCCTCCTCCTCCCCCGGCCTCCTCCCCCTCCTCCCCCGGCCTCCTCCTCCTCCCCCAGCCTCCTCCTCCTCCCCCGGCCTCCTCCTCCTCCTCACCCGGCCTCCTCCTCCTCCTCCCCCGGCCTCCTCCCCCGGTCTCCTCCCCCGGCCTCCCCATGCCTCCTCCTCCTCCTCTCCCGGCCTCCTCCTCCCCTCCTCCCCCAGCCTCCCCCTCCTCCCCTGGCCTCCTCCTCCTCCCCCGGCCTCCTCCTCCCCCTCTTCCCCCGGCCTCCTCCTCCTCCCCTGGCATCCTCCTCCCCTTCCACCCCCGGCCTCCTCCTCCTCCTCCTCCCCCGGCCTCCCCCTCCTCCTCCTCCCCCGGCCTCCTCTTCCTCCTCCCAAGGCCTCCTCCCCCTGCTCCCCCAGCCTCCTCCTCCTCCCTCAGCCTCCTCCTCCTCCCTCAGCCTCCTCCTTCTCCTCCACCAGCCTCCTTCTCCTGCTCCCCCAGCCTCCTCCTGCTCCCCCAGCCTCCTCCTGCTCCCCCGGCCTCCTCCTCCTCCTCCCCTGGCATCCTCATCCTTCTGCTCCCCCGGCCTCCTCCCCCTCCTCCCCTGGCATCCTCCTCCCCCTCCTCCCTCGGCCTCATCCTCCTCCTTCTCCTCCCTTAGCCTCCTCCTGCTCCCCCGCCCTCCTCCTCCTCCTCCCTCAGCCTCCTCCTCCTCCTCCCTCAGCCTCCTACAAATTTGAGCCATTCTTGGCCCCTTTACAGGCCACAGTTGCCCGTTCCCAATGACCCCCAGCGCAGTCCTCCCGTGTTACATGGAGTTGAACTCCACCAACGCCGATTGATATTTAAATAAGTTGAACCTGCGATTTCCAGCAGGGTCAACGCTGGAGATCAATGGGCGGAAGTCACGACTCGACAACGCAACGTGGCCTCATGGATTTTCAAGCCCAGTTTATTTAAAGAATATATCCTAGTAACAGGAACCTGTTTCCTGCAGCCAGGCATGAAGGGTGAAATAAATCTTAATTTTTAGTGGTAGCATAGCAACGCAAAAAGTACTAACTTTTCATTTGGCTTTCGGAAATATTTGCTGGTGGCCAGTTGGCTTACTAAGGAGCCCTTCCATACTGTCACGATTTTTAACAGTTAAATACTACTTAGTAATCTCCAATTGATATTAGTGTCAGCTGTGGCTCACTTGGTAGCATGCTCACCTTTAAGTCAGAAGTCCTACTCCAGCCTGACACTCTAACGCAGTACCGAAGGAGCTGGAGGTGCCGTCCTTCACATGAGATGTTAAATCAAGGCCCTCCTGCCCTCCTGGGTAGATGTAAAAGATCTCATGGCATTATTTTGAAGAAGGGCAGGGGAGTTTGCCCTGGTGTCCTGGCCAACATTTATCCCTCAACCATCATCACTAAAACAGATCAAGCCTGTGGTCTCCTTACCTAAGGAAGGATATACTTGCCATAGAGGAAGTGCAACGAAGGTTCACCAGACTGGTTCCTGGGCTGGTGGCGATTGTCCTATGAAGAGAGATTGAGTAGACTAGGCCTATATTCCCTAGAGTTTAGAAGAATGAGAGGTGATCTCATTGAAACACACAAAATTCTTACTGGGCTTGACAGGGTCGATGCAGGGAGGATGTTTTCCCCTGGCTGGGGAGTCTAGAACCAGGGGTCACAGTCTCAGAATAAGGGGTCGGCCATTTAGGACTGAGATGAGGAGAAATTTCTTCACTCAGAGGATGGTGAATCTTGGGAATTCTCTACCCCAGAGGGCTGTGGAGGCTCAGTCGTTGAGTATATTCAAGACAGAGATCGATAGAATTTTAAATATTAAGGGTATTAAGGGATATGGGGATAGTGCAGGAAAGTGGAGACGAGGTAGAAGATCAGCCATGATCTTACTGAATGGCGGAGCTGGCTCGAAGGGCCAAATGGCCTACTCCTGCTCCTATTTCTTATGTTTTTAGATTATCTGGTCATTTATCTCATTGCTGTTTGCGGGATCTCGCAGTGCGCAAATTTGCTGCTGTGTTTCCTGCATTACAACAGTGACTACACTTCAAAAGTATGTCATTAGCTGTGAAGCGCTTTGGGATATCCAAATTCTTTCTTTTAGTCCTTGTAAATGCAGCTTGCTCAGAGCACTGTGTGCGAACATATGCAAATGTGTGGGTATCTTCATCCTCCCTTGCGATCTTCTGTAAATATTCCAAACGCCCACAGTGATACTGATAGGACTGTATAGCCCCACACAGCTGGGCCCAAACCAGGAAACAGTCCTCTGTAATGGAGTAATATTACACTTCAGCATGTACTGTGGTAGCAATACTCTTTAATATATGGCTGCATCTATCGTATGGTGTGGTTGCTGATGCCAGCCCAGAGTTTAGCAGTACATTGGTAACATCAGTGAGTAGTTGCAGCTGCTTCTGCAGACTCCAAAACCCAGATAAACAGATGGTTTTAACTGGTATAAAAAGAGAAAATGCTGGAAATACTCAGCAGGTCAGGCAGCATCTGTAATGAGAGAAACAGAGTTAACGTTTCAGGTCGATGACCCTTCGTCAGAACTGCAAAAAGCTGGAGATGTAACAGATTTTTAAGCAAGTGTAGGGGCAGGGAAAGGGGGGAGGGGGGAAAGAACAAAAGGGAAGGTCTGTGATAGGATGGAAGGCAGGAGAGACTAAAAGACAAAAGGGATGATGGTGCAAGGCAAAAGGAGATGGTAATGGGACAAGTTAAGAAACAAAAGATGAGTCTAGATGAAGTGTAAATGGCAATGGCAGAATGATCGACAGCTGCCATGTGAGAGAGAGAAAAAAAAAATTGGGGCCGAGGTTATGGTCTGAATTGTTGAACTCGATGTTGAGTCCGGAAGGCTGTAAAGTGCCTAATCGAAAGATGAGGTGCTGTTCCTCGAGCTTACGTTGAGCTTCGTTAGAACAGTGCAAGAGGCCGAGGACGGAGAGATCAGAGTGGGAGTGGAGCGAATAATTAAAGCGACAGGCGACCAGAAGCTCGATGAAGGAATGGCGATATACTTCCAAGTCAGGATGGTGTGTGACTTGGAGGGGGTGGTGTTCCCATGCGCCTGCTGCCATTGTCCTTCTAGGTGGAAGAGGTCGCGGGTTTGGGAGGTGCTGCCGAAGAAGCCTTGGCGAGTTGCTGCAGTGAATCTTGTAGATGGTACATACTGCAGCCACGGTACGGTGGAGGGATTGAATGTTTAAGGTGGTGGATGGGGTGCCAATCAAGTGGGCTGCTTTGTCCTGGATGGAGTCGAGTTTCTCGAATGTTCTTGGAGCTGCACTTATCCAGGCAAGTGGAGAGTATTCCATCACACTCCTTACTTGTGCCTTGTAGATGGTGGAAAGGCTTTGGGGAGTCAGGAGGTGAGACACTCGCCACAGAATGCCTAGCCTCTGACCTGCTCTTGTTGCCACAGTATTTATGTGGCTGGTCCAGTTAAGTTTCTGGTCAATGGTGACCCCCAGGATGTTGATGGTGGGGGATTCGGCGATGGTAATGTCGTTGAATGTCAAGGGGAGGTGGTTAGACTCTCGCTAGTTGGAGATAGTCATTGCCTGGCACTTGTGTGGCGCGAATGTTACCTGCCACTTATCAGCCCAAGCCTGAACGTCGTCCTGGTCTTGTTGCATATGGGCGTAGATGGGACTTCGTCTATACAATGACTGTGCAGTGGTCACTGCTACCAATGCTGTCATGGACAGATGAATCTGCGACCAGTAGATTGGTGAGGACGAGGTTAAGTAGGTTTTTCCCTCGTGTTGGTTCTCTCACCACCTGTCACAGGCCCAGATTGGCAGCTATGTCCTTCAGGACTCGGCCAGTAGTGGTGCTACCGAGCCACTCTTGGTGATGGACATTGAAGTCCCCCACCCAGAGTACATTCTGTGCCCTTGCTGCTCTCAGTGCTTCTTCCAAATGGTGTTCAACATGGAGGAGTACTGATTCATCAGCTGAGGGAGGGCGGTAGGTGGTAATCAGCAGGAGGTATCCTTGCCCGTGCTTCACCTGAAGCCATGAGACTTCATGGGGTCTGGAGTCAATATTGAGGACTCCCGGGGCCACTCCTTCCCGACTGTATATCACTGCCACCACCCCTGGTGGGTCTGTCCTGCCGGTGGGACAGGACATACCCAGGGATGGTGATGGAGGAGTTTGGGACATTGGCTGAAAGGTATGATTCTGTGAGTATGACTAGTCTGTGGGACAGCTCTCCTAATTTTGGCACAAGTCCTCAGATGTTGGTGTGTGCCATTGCCGTGTCCGTAGCCGGGTGGTCTGTCCGGTTTCATTCTTATTATTGTGTTTTGCAGTGGTTGGTTACAACTGAGTGGCTTGCTAGGCCATTTCAGAGGGCAGTTAAGAGTCAACCACATTGCTGTGGGTCTGGAGTCACATATAGGCCAGACCAGGTAAGGACGGCAGATTTCCTTCATCTAAAGGACATTAGTGAACCAGATGGGTTTTTAACGACAATCCAAAAGATTCATGGTTACCATTATTGATACTAGCTTTTTTTTTAAATTCCAGATTATTTTAATTAACTGAATTTAAATTCCCCAGCTGCTGTGGTGGGATTTGAACTCACGTCTCTGGATCATTAGTCCAGGCCTCTGGATTACTAGTCTAGTAACATAACCACTATGCTACCATCCCTGTCTACACCAATGAACACTATCCCATTATGAAACATGAAGGAAGACTATGGTGACAGTGACACTTCATTGCTGTATATACTACAGACGCAACATATGGAGGAGAGTGGCTGCGAGGTGCATTAGCCTACAATTTCCAATCAGCTGTACCCAATAAATGGGGATAAAGTGACGACAACTGATCAGGAAAAGAGGGCAGAGATCCGTCACAATGGTTCTTGACCCATTTAGTGTCACGTCCAACTTTTCATGTCCAAGTTTCACACTTGCATCAGAATTGCCTGACGGTGTGCTGCTTGTGGTATAAAATGAGGTGACAAGATGTAATAGCATGCTTCACCCAATTTTCCAGCAATCCCGCAGAAACAAAAAGAGGAAAAAAAGAAAGAAAAGAAATCGGGCAGGGTGAATAAAGGGCGGCCGACCCACTGTCGCCAATTTCCAGCCACCGCCATAACTTAAAATCAGCCCCTATGTTCCTTCATCATGTTTTCAGTCTTTAACTGATCTTTTTCTTTGAAAATCCAGGACATGTATTAAATGGCAGGTAAGATGTCCCATGTTAGAAGCAGGGAAAGGCTATCCAGGAGGTGATGGAACATACAGAAGCGAGAGAGAAAACATTAATGAAGATATACAAACACACAAAGGAAAATTCTATAGGCAAGCTTCATCAGTGCTATTGTAAAATATACTGGCCCTGGATATCTGCTGAACTCTTCCCCTGACCTTGCTGAAGTTTGCAGGGTCAGGAGGGGGGCCATGAGGAGGCCGCCTTTGGTGGTTTGAGAATGCACCAGTGCCAGGAGGCCATTCAATATAAATATATATATATAATTCTCCGACTCTTCGTTAGTCCAGGCCCAGTCCCGACCTAGACCTCCATGGGCCCCGTTTCCACCTGGGAGGTACGCTTGGTGAAATCTGACGTACCTGCACCAATGGTCGGCCAGGTTTCGATTGAGGACCAGGAAGTGAGAACTCCTGTCTTACAGAGTCCCCCCCCACCATCCCCCCCACACCCCCACCCCCCAATAATATCAATGCCCTTGTAGGGTCAAAATTGAGAGGTCGCACAACACCAGGTTATAGTCCAACAGTTTTATTTGAAATCACAAGCTTTCGGAACTATCGCTCCTTCCTCAGGTGAAGTAAATTGGATACAGAATCGTCAGAGCATATATAGATGGAAAAAAAAGCATGTGTACTTTACAATTGCAGACCAATAAATTAAATCATCCTGACTATCTGCCGAGGTGTGATAAAGTTAATTAAGTCAGCCAGGAAGGTACCACATCAAAAGACATAGCAAGATACAACTGAGACAATGAGGTGAAGTCGCAGGGGTTCTAACGTGTCAAAAGCTGCCGTCTTTAAAAAAAAATTTACTTTTTTACTGGGAAAATTTTTACTTTTTTACTGGGAATCACATCTGTGAACAAGCTAACGACGACTCGAGTCCGGATCACGTCATGTATCGTGACATAAACCCAAGATCCCGATTGAGACCGTCTTCATGAGTGCAGAACTTGGCTATCAGTTTCTGCTCGATGATTTTGCGTTGTCGTGTGTTTCTAAGGTTGCCTTGGAGAACGCTTACTTGTAGGGTCAGTCAGAGGCTCCACCCCCTAACAGGCCATTCAAGATACTTGCACTTAAAGCTGGGACCTGGTATATCTGGGTCCCAACTAAGCTTGTGCTGTTCCGGTTGAGTCCTGCTAAACTTACGGTGGGAGTCCATCAGCCTACGCAGCCCTGATTGTTGCCCCTAAGAATAGCAGTGAACGAGCTGAGGGAGTGCTCACCTAAGAGTCACTAAGAGAGTGAGGAGAGAGGTTAGGAATAATTTCTTTGCGTGGAAAGCTGTTGGAGTGGTTGAGGCAGAGACCATTGCATCCTTTAAGGGAAAACTTTGATAAATATTTGGGGAGAGAGCAGGACAGTGGGATTAGTTTTGGATTACTTCAACAAAGAGCCAGCACAGACACAATGGACCGAGTGGCCTCTTTCTGTAGTGAAACCCTATAGCTGCAGGGACGTGACTGGAGTCGGCACAGATGAAGCTGCTATCTCCATATCCTAGCCCCATCTCCAATGACAGTAAACGTTCCAGAAAATGGTAAATAAATTGGGTTTACTTTATCCAGAGAGTTTCTTTCCGCAGGGCACTTTCTGTTCTGTCTGCGCTGCCACAAGGTGCCAACAGTTTGTTCTGTGATGACTCTGGTAGGTGTGTGAGACTTGTTGTGTCAGCTTCTGACCATGGGTCTCACACTGGTGTCATTAGCCATGTCGGCAGAGGGTCCCTTGGTCTCTTAGAACCCATCCTTGATCATGCCTTCTCCTTCAATTAACCCAGACACAGGTGATTGCCTTTGAAATAAAAGGGTCACAACTCCTGCCTGGGAGGTGGGATTGACCTGCATAATCCTGTGTTGCTTGTCACTGACCCCCCTGGACATCAGTGAAGTGGAAGCTCTCGATGTTCATGAAAGACATGGAATTGCGTTTAGTTGCCCAAATGGCCACCAAAGCACCATCAATAATGCTCTGGACTTTGGAGAATCCTGCAGGCCAGAAGAAACTGCAATGCCCTTTAATTCTCCTTTTTTTCCCCATAGGGAAATTAGTGAAAATGTTTTCCCTGGTGAATAAAGCATCAGTGACCTGCTTGATGAATCTGTGCATTGTTGATTGACTGATACTGCAGATGTCTCCTGTGGTAGCCAGGAAGGACCCTATGACTGCAGAAATTACTGGTGTGAATCTTTATCTTGGAACATAAAGTTAAGAATTATCTATTCCTTGTCAAAAATGTAACGTTAGGTGACTGTAGTACTGGCACTGGCACATGAGATAGGCCCTAATTCAATTCCGAGCCTTGTCCACCAGAAGGGACTGTTTGACCAGTAAACTTCTTAAAGAATCACCGTCAGTTGCCACTACAGTTTTAGGTTTGACTTGGTTCCTGGAAGAGTCAGGAGTGACCTGCTTTACCACCACTTTATCCCCACAATTTAAAATTAAATATTGCTAAAATATAAATAGATTTTAGACAACGTGCCTCAAAACATGTCAATTATCTGATATGCTGATAGTGTTGGATGAAGTAGGGTGGGAGGAGGCTCGTGTGGAGCATAAACACCAGCATAGGCCTGCTGTTATGAATGGCCTGTTTCCGTGCTGTAAATTCTATGTTATTCGATATAATTACATGTCAGTGGCGCACCGACATTGTGTGCATTGCATTTACCACAAGAATCGTGTCTCGCACAATGCCGGTGCCCCTTTACAAGGGCATTCGGCTCACACTGGGCAGCTTGGGGCTGACTCTGATCCTGCAAGAGTCAGGCTGAGCCCGGCCTGGCTGCAAACACAGTGTAAACAACACCTGCGCTGGCTGCCTGGGGACATTTCCCCGGTGACAGATGTTGTACCTGCCGAGATACCAGTGCTGTGATGTGGTTCCCGTGTTTTGATGTCGGGTTTACAGAGAAAGTTTAATAAGTGATGCATTGTTGTGTGTTTCTCTCTTTAAAAACCCAGTAAAGTGTCTCGCAAAACACGAGTAGGTATTTCATTCTGTTCTCTCGTAAACTTTCCCCTACTTTTTACTTTATCTTTTTTCTTCCTGTCTTTTCTGCAGGCTGGATCCTCCTGTCTTTCCTCTCCCTCAGACAGCAGCTCTGTGTCTTTCCCTGCTCTCAGTCCTGAACTCCACTTAGCTTCTCCCTGTGCCTTCTCAGTATGGCTCCCTTTAACAGGCTTGAACTACTTTCAAAGTAATGGGTGGCCTTTGGCCAGGTTCCCTCTCTGACGGTAGACACCTACAGCAATACCTGCTTTTCATTGGACCTTTTGCAAGTGTGCACTTCCCAGACAAGCCCGAGAGTTGAGTAAAGTTTCTGGCTGTTGTTTTTTGTTTGAATGACATTGTGCCAATGAAATATAACTTTCTGTACTGTGGCATCTTAAAGCACAGTTTCATGTCATAAATGCTGATCATAATGTTTAGAATGAAGACAGTTCACATCTTACTAAATAATGGTGGCATTATGTATGAACTTAGGAACATTGGGACAGGAGGAGGCCATTAAGCCCCTCGAGCCTGTTCCACCATTCAATGAGATCATGGCTGATCTGTGACCTAACCCCATATAAGAATTATACTCTGTTTATATATATATATATATATATATATATAGTATTACATATTGACTAAACTGTGTTACTGCAGAGGTAAAATTCTTCGAAGGCTTGACAGGGTAGATGCTGAGAGGTTGTTTCCCCTGGCTGGAGAGTCTAGAACTATGGGTCACAGTCTCAGGATAAGGAGTCGGCCATTTAGGACTGAGATGGGGAGAAATTTCTTCACTCACAGGGTTGTGAATCTGTGGAATTCTCTACCCAAAGGGCTGTGGATGATGCTCAGTCGATGAGTATATTCAAGACAGAGATCGATAGATTTTTGGGCACTAAGGGAATCAAGGGATATGGGGATAGGGCAGGAAAGTGGAGATGAGGTAGAAGATCAGCCATGATCTTATTGAATGGTGGATCAGGCTCGAGGGGCCGTATGGCCTACTCCTGCTCCTATTTCTTATGTTCTTATGTAACCAGACCAGCTCTTAACAAAAATGTTCTATGTGTATTTTCCTACATCTTCCATCTATTTACTTCTATTTTTCCCTAAGTAATATTTTCTCTCACGCACTCCACCGTCCAAGGAGATAGGAAGACCTCCTCACAAAGAGGTCTCTGCCATGCTGCCCTTGAACTGCTTGTTAGAATATGCCTGGCTCCGATCTCATTTGCTCGTTCTGTCCCTCATCTTCTGCCCCATCTATACCTCTCTCCCCCAGCTGAGATTGGGAAGTCGATGGGCGGGAGAACTGTGGGCACGAGCGCATGTTCGACAGCCCCATGCACAGGATATTAGTACAGCAATTATTTCAAAATTTTAATCTTATGATCCTATGATATATTTGATATGTACACAGATATTAATGTTGTATATAATAGTGCAGTATAAGAACTTTATCGTATTCTGGATTATGAGCAAGACATTCCACAAATGTAAACCATGGCCCAGAGCATTTAATTAATAGGGAGTTATATTTCCTTTCTCTCTATGCCTCTCTCTGTCTCTATCTCGCTCTCTGTCTCGTCTCTCTCTAGGTTTCTGTCTCTGTCTCTATCTCGTGCTCTGTCTCTGTCTCTCTCTCGGTTTCTGCCTCGCTCTCTGTCTGTCTCTATCTGACTTTTTCTCCATCTCTTATCTTTCTGGTTCTGTTTGTCTCGGCCTTTGTTCTGTCTTTCTCTCTTGTCTTCATTTCAGTCTCTGGCTTTGTTGCTGTGCTAAATGATATGTATTTTTTCTTAACATGTCTTAAATATCTTTCTCCTCTTAGTATCTTATGTCTGTTGACTGTTAATTAATAGAAATAATAAAAATGTTCCAATATCACTTATTTATTCACTGCCAACCAGCTATATATGTGTATTGCAAAAGCCAGATTCTACAGTTTGACGTGCTCAATTCCAGTAACAGCAGGAGATGTAACACTTGCCCTTTCACCTCCTCCCTTCCCTACGTCCAGAGCCTCAAACACTCCTTCCGGGTGAAATAATGATTTACTTGTACTTCTTCCAATTTAGTATCCTGTGTTTGCTGTTCACGATGCGGTCTCCTCAACACTGGGGAGACCAAACACAGACTGGGTGATCGCTTTGCTGAACACACCCATTCAGTCCGCAAGCGTGATCTTGAGCTTGTCATTTTAATTCTCCATCCCACTCCCACTCTGACCTCTCTGTCCTTGGCCTCCTATGCTGTTCCAACAAAGCTCAACGCCAGCTCAAGGAACAGCACCTCATCTTTCCACTAGGCACTTTACAGCCTTCCGACCTTAACATTGAGTTTAATAACTTTAGATCTTAACCATCACTTTCATTTTCTCTCAGACAGCAGGAGCTGGTAGTGGAGGAGGTGCTTGGGGTGGGGATTCCCTATCTGCACACGGCCTGCGGGGTGGTCTGCATCCCTGGGATTGACCCGCCTTTTTTTCCGCCATATTCCCGAGCCTTCTCTGCCAGATTTCCCATGCTTCCCTCCCCCTCTGCTATTTTGCTGTAACCATTTACACCTCCTCTGGACCCATTCTTTTGTTTCTTTACTTGTCTCATTGTCACCCTCTTTTGCCTTGCACCATCATCACTTTTGTCTTTTAATCACTCCTGCCCGCCACCTTATCACAGCCTTTCCCTTTTGTTCTTTCCCTGCTATCAAGTGGCACTTACTCACCAATAACCTGCTCACTGATGCCCAGTTTGGGTTCCGCCAAGACCACTCGGCTCCCGACCTCATTACAGCCTTGGTCCAAACATGGACAAAGGAGCTGAATTCCAGAGGTGAGGTGAGAGTGACTGCCCTTGATATCAAGGCAGCATTTGACCGAGTGTGGCATCAAGGAGCCCTAGTAAAACTGAAGTTAATGGGAATCGGGAGGAAAACGCTCCACTGGCTGGAGTCATACCTAGCACAAAGGAATATGGTTGTGGTGGTTGAAGGTCAATCATCACAGCCCCAGGACATCGCTGCAGGAGTTCCTCAGGGCAGTGTCTAGGCCCAACCATCTTCAGCTGCTTCATCAATGACCTTCCCTCCAACATAAGGTCAGAAATGGGGATGTTCGCTGATGACTGCACAGTGTTCAGCACCATTCACAACTCCTCAGATAATGAAGCAGTCCATGCCCGCATGCAACAAGACCTGGACGACGTTCAGGCTTGGACTAATAAGTGGCAGGTAACATTCGCGCCACAGAAGTGCCAGGCAATGACTATCTCCAACAAGTGAGAGTCTAACCACCTCCCCTTGACATTCAACGGCATTACCATCGCTGAATCCCCCACCATCAACATCCTGGGGGTCACCATTGACCAGAAACTTAACTGGACCAGCCACATAAATACTGTGGCAACAAGAGCAGGTCAGAGGCTAGGTATTCTGCAGCGAGTGTCTTACCTCCTGACTCCCCAAAGCCTTTCCACCATCTACAAGGCACAAGTAAGGAGTGTGATGGAATACTCTCCACTTGCCTGGATGAGTGCAGCTCCAACAACACTCAAGAAGCTCGACACCATCCAGGACAAAGCAGCCCACTTGATTGGCACCCTATCCACCACCTTAAACATTCACTCCCTCCACCACCGGCGTACCGTGGCTGCAGTGTGTACCATCTACAAGATGCACTGCAGCAACTCACCAAGGCTTCTTCGGCAGCACCTCCCAAACCCGTGACCTCTTCCACCTAGAAGGATAAGGGCAGCAGGTGCATGGGAACACCACCACCTCCAAGTTTCCCTCCAAGTCACACACCATCCTGACTTAGAAGTATATCACCGATCCTTCATCGTCGCTGGGTCAAAATCCTGGAACACCCTCCATAACAGCACTGTGGGAGTACCTTCACCATCCGGACTGCAGCAGTTCAAGAAGGCGGCTCACCACCACCTTCTCAAGGGCAATAAATACTGGCCTTGCCAACGACGCCCCCATCCCATAAACTAATGAAAGAAAATGCTGATGAATCTGCACTGCACTCCTTCCACGGTCAATATATCCTTTCTAAGGTGCGGTGCCCAGAACTGTACACAGTATTCCAGATGTGGTCTAATCAGGGCTTTGTATAAAAACGGATCCCCTTTATAGTCTAGCCCTCTAGTTATAAAGGCTAACATTCCTTTAGCCTTTTGGATTATTTTTTGTACCCAGCTACTACATTTTAGTGATCTTTGTATATGGACTGCCACTGTTCCTAGATTTCCACCTATTAAGTAATACTTGGATCTATTGTTTTTTGGTCCAAAATGGATGACCTCACACTTAGCTGCGTTGAAGTCCATCTGCCACAGTTTTGCCCACTCACTCAATCTATCAATGTCTCTTTGTAATTTTATGCTCCCGTCTACACTACTTACTATGCCACCAATCTTTGTGTCATCGGCAAACTTGGATCTTGCGGTGTGCCCTGTTTTTTTAGACTTGTTCGTGCACGTTTAGGTTTAAAAATTCTGGCCCATAAAGTTGCTGGAAGTGCGAGCTGATAACGGTGTGGCGAGGGGCAACAGGGCATCTGGGACCTTGGTGAACAACGGGACAAACAGTGTAACCCCTTAACCAATGGGATTAAAGGATTGAGAAATAAACAGAGGAAGGACTGAGAAGGAGGGTGAATTGCAGTGGGTGAATTCAATGTTAAATCAGGTACAGAAAGCCAAATAAAGAGTGGGAATGAAAGATTATTTTAAGAGAAAGAGAAAAAAGAGACAGAAAGGGAAAGTAAGGAAAAAAATTAAAAATCAGACGATTCACTACCTGAGGGAATGAGACTCCGCACTTATAATTGTTTACTTTCAGTGCCAGAGAGGTTGATTGGCAATCCTTAACAATGATCAAATTGTTAAAAGGGGACTTACGCTATTAATTACTGGACTTAACTTTCTGTGGTGAGTTTAATGGAAAATTAATGTGAAAATGCAGCAACATCATGAAAATCACAGGAAGGTTAAGGAGGATCTGCTGTTTTCGCAAAGCTAACGGTGGAGTGGCACAAATCGTCAGGCAATTTGTGGCGATTCACAACTCATGAGTATCTCTTCCTCGTTACAAGCTGCTGGCTGATTTGTGCATTGATAACAGCGTGTGTCGTTCAAACACTGTTACTTTTTCAGCAAAATCTGGCCCATTCGCTCTGTTTCTCTCTCCACAGATGCTGCCGGACCCGCTGAGTGTTTCCAGCATTTTCTGTTTTTATTTCAGATTTCCAGCAGCCACAGTATTTTGCTTTTGTTTCCAGTAACAGTTCTGTCTAACCCACAGAATAATTAAAGCGGCCAAAATTTGCTGGGTTGTCTGAAGTACTGTATTTAACAGCTCTGCTCTCCATGCAAAAATAGAAATATATACATTTTTAAATGAGACACTTTTGGACTTAAAGACCATTTCAGTTATCAAAATAGGCACATCTATTTTTACACATAACAGCTGCTGAAACAGCTTCTGTGCATTTAGAGTATTCATTGTTGTGAGACAGAACGACAGAATTCCATAAAGTTTCTTAATTCTGCATTTTATTCAAGGATACATTACTCTGTTCCCCTCTCCCCTGTTTCCTCCCCTTGATATTTCCCCAGGAATGTGTCACCTCTGAGGCAGCAAGGTGGGCTTCCTCTGGCCGGCCACCGGGGGGCAGGTGAGAGCTTGCCCATGGAGGCTCCCCACCTGATTCTTCACCTCCCCTCCCCTTTACACAGAGGGGTGTCTACTTTCTGCTTGGTGCAATCTCCTAGCAGCTACAGTGTTGTCCGATGCCTTAGCCACTAGCCACATGTGGCTAATTGGGAATCCAGATGTGGCTAATTGCGTTTTTGATTAGTAAATTTTTTTAAATAGAGACCGTTGTTGAGCATGTGATCTCAAAACTCAAGCGCACGACATTTGCATGTGAACTTTAACCTGTTTGCGCGTTTGTTGGTAAAATGGTGCAACGAAAAGCTGAGTGTGTGAGTGTTTTCTCATCATTGTGAGTGCTTGGTTACTGAATGGTGGTAGATGTTTGTTCAGTAAATACACACCTGTGAAGTACAGTTACCTGTATTGTGGGAGGCGTGTTCTACTAGAATGAGTCCATGTGGCTAAAACGGTGTTGCTGCAGCAACACCTGTGGCTAGTTAGCGATTTCTCGCTAAGAAAGAAAGACTTGCATTTATATAGCGCCTTTCATGACCACCGGATATCCCAAAGTGCTTTACAGCCAATGAAGTACTTTTATAAGTGTAGTCACTGTTGTAATGTGGGAAACGCGGCAGCCAATTTGCGCACAGCAAGGTCCCACAAACAGCAATGTGATAATGACCAGATAATCTGTTTTTGTTATGTTGATTGAGGGAGAAATATTGGCCAGGACACTGGGTTAACTCACCTGCTCGTCTTCGAAATAGTGCCATGGGATCTTTTACGTCCACCTGAGAGGGCAGACGGGGCCTCGGCTTAATATCCCATCCGAAAGACAGCACCTCTGACAGTGCAGCACTCCCTCAGCACTGCACTGGAGTGTCAGCCTAGCTTTATGTGCGCAAGTCCCTGGAGTGGGACTTGAACCCACAACCTTCTGACTCAGAGGCGAGTGTGCTACCCTCTGAGCCACAGCTGACATTTAACTGGGTTAGTACCCCGACCGAGATTGGGAACTCAGGGGTTTGGGGAGTTTGAATCTGCACCTTGCTGCCCCATAGTCCCACTGCCTGTTGGGACTCCAAAGTAATGCACCGCCTAAGTATTCTCAAAGTATGGCAAATCTTCTAAGGAAAATATATATTAAGTTAATGAATGTTGCTACTGCTAAGAGTTCTCAAAGGGTTAATTGTGGAGCTAGAGAGAGTGACGTGAGGTCTGGGGAAAGTGCTGTGGGGGGTGTGTGAACTGGTTAGTGGCGGAGTGAGTCCTTGCAGGAGGGAGGCAGTGAGTCGTATGGGGTTTGGATTGGAGTTCACACAAGGGGAGAGAGAGAGAGAGAGAGAGATCTCCAATAAAAAAGAGATCGAGCCGAGAGCCTGCAGCTGGCTAACAGTCTGTGCTAAACTGACACATCAAACACAGACAGCAGAAAGCTCGCAGCGAGAGGCATAGATCGCCGTCACATTCTGCTCTAAGGAGCCTGACACCGATCGGCAGGCATTGGGACCGTTTAAACAGCCTTGCCATCCTGAAGCTTTAGCAACTCCAGAGCAGACAGCGGCAGAGTTTAAAGAGCCTGGGCTCCGAGAGGCAGTTCCCCCGAGCTGCAATATCTGGAAGATCCGAGCGACTTGAGCGATTGACTCCCCGGCGGAGCCCTGTTCCTCATTCACTATGGATATCCTGGATAACTTCGGGGCAGAGAAACTCTTCGCAGCTTCAAGCCTTGTGGATTTGGAAGATTTGAACGAAGCTGATTTTCTCAGTAATGTGGTATGTGGCTGGCGAGCTGCCAGTTAACCAGCTCACTCTCCTGCCCGGGCACTGCGCTCCTTCGCTCTGTCTCCATCCTCTCCAAACATTCTGCTTCTTTTTTGTTCACTTCATTTTCCTACTCTCCAGGACATGAACACAGAAACACACACACACACACAGAAATATACAGACACACACACACACACACAGAAATATACAGACACACACACACACACACACACAGAAATATATAGACACACAGAAACACACACACACACACAGAAATATACAGACACACACACACACACACACAGAAATATACAGACACACACACACACACACAGAAATATACAGACACACACACAGAAATATATACACACACACACACACACAGAAATATACAGACACACACACACACAGAGAAATATACAGACACACACACACACACAGAAATATACAGACACACACACACACACAGAGAAATATACAGACACACACACACACAGAAATATAGACACACACACACACACACACACACACAAATATACAGACACACACACACACACACAGAAATATACAGACACACAGAAACACACACACACACACACACAGAAATATACAGACACACAGAAACACACACACACACACAGAAATATACAGACACACACACACACAGAAATATACAGACACACAGAAACACACACACACACACAGAAATATACAGACACACAGAAACACACACACACACAGAAATATACAGACACACAGAAACACACACGCACAGAAATATACAGACACACACACACACACAGAAATATACAGACACACAGAAACACATACACACACACAGAAATATACAGACACACAGAAACACACACAGAAATATACAGACACACAGAAACACACACACACACACAGAAATATACAGACACACAGAAACACACACACACACAGAAATATACAGAAACACACACACACACACACAGAAATATACAGACACACAGAAACACACACACACACACAGAAATATACAGACACACAGAAACACACACACACAGAAATATACAGACACACAGAAACACACACACACAGAAATATACAGACACACACACACACACACAGAAATATACAGACACACAGAAACACACACAGAGAAATATACAGACACACAGAAACACACACACACACAGAGAAATATACAGACACACAGAAACACACACACACACACACACAGAAATATACAGACACACAGAAACACACACACACACAGAAATATACAGACACACACACACACACACAGAAATATACAGACACACACACACACACAGAGAGAAATATACAGACACACAGAAACACACAGAGAAATATACAGACACACAGAAACACACACACACAGAAATATACAGACACACAGAAACACACACAGAGAAATATACAGACACACACACACACACAGAGAAATATACAGACACACAGAAACACACACACACAGAAATATACAGACACACACACACACACAGAAATATACAGACACACAGAAACACACACACACACAGAGAAATATACAGACACACACACACACACAGAAATATACAGACACACAGAAACACACACACACAGAAATATACAGACACACAGAAACACACACACACACACAGAAATATACAGACACACACACACACACTGAGAAATATACAGACACACAGAAACACAGACACACACACAGAGAAATATACAGACACACAGAAACAGAAACAAAAATACATAGACACAACCACAGAAATATACAGACACACAAACACATAGAGAAATATATAGGCACACAGAAACATACACAGACACACACAGAAATATACAGAGCCACACACAGAAACAGACAGACATACAGAAACATACACAGACACACACACAAAGATACAGGCACACAGAAACATATAGAGACACATACATACAGGCGCCCACATACAGAAACATACATATAAACAGAGACTTGCACAGATACAAACGAAGATACAGGCACACACGGAACCATACATAGACACATATACAGAGATATATGCACACAGACAGAAATATACATACAGATGTACATAAAGACATTCACAAACATATACACTGACATAAACCTGCGCACACAAATTCATGCATAGCTACGCACACACATAGGCGCGCTCACACAGACACACTCACTCACACAACACAGACACACTCACTCACACAACACACACTCCATCACTCACTCACACAATACAGACTCACTCACTCACTCACTCACACAACAGACTCACTCACTCACTCACAACACACTCACTCACACAACACACACTCACTCACACAACACACACTCACTCACTCACACAACACAGATTCACTCACACAACACACACTCACTCACTCACTCACAACACACACTCACTCACACAACACACACTCACTCACTCACACAACACACACTCACTCACACAACACTCACTCACTCACACAACACACACTCACTCACACAACACAGACTCACTCACACAACACACACTCACTCACTCACACAACACAGACTCACTCACTCACTCACAACACACACTCACTCACACAACACACACTCACTCACTCACACAACACTCGCTCACTCACTCACACAACACACACTCACTCACACAACACACACTCACTCACTCACACAACACACACTCACTCACTCACACAACACACACTCACTCACTCACTCACACAACACTCACTCACTCACACAACACACACTCACTCACACAACACACACTCACTCACACAACACACACTCACTCACGCAACACACTCACTCACACAACACACTCACTCACACAACACACACTCACTCACACAACACACACTCACTCACTCATACAACACACACTCACTCACACAACACACACTCACTCACTCACACAACACACACTCACTCACTCATACAACACACACTCACTCACACAACACACACTCACGCACTCACACAACACACACACACTCACTCACACAACACACACTCACTCACTCACACAACACACACTCACTCACTCACACAACACACACTCACTCACTCACACAACACTCGCTCACTCACTCACACAACACACACTCACTCACACAACACACACTCACTCACTCACACAACACACACTCACTCACTCACACAACACACA
The DNA here is from genome assembly GCA_030390025.1 of Squalus acanthias. Taxonomy (NCBI): domain Eukaryota; kingdom Metazoa; phylum Chordata; class Chondrichthyes; order Squaliformes; family Squalidae; genus Squalus; species Squalus acanthias. The sequence continues at coordinate 64,414,173 of CM059434.1, read as the reverse complement.
CTCACTCACTCACTCACACAACACTCACTCACTCACACAACACACACTCACTCACACAACACACACTCACTCACACAACACACACTCACTCACGCAACACACTCACTCACTCACACCACTCACACAACACTCATGCACTCACACAACACACACTCACTCACTCACACAACACACACTCACTCACTCACACAACACACACTCACTCACACAACACACACTCACGCACTCACACAACACACACTCACGCACTCACACAACACACACTCACGCACTCACACAACACACACTCACTCACTCACTCATACAACACAGACTCACTCACTCACTCATACAACACAGACTCACTCACAACACTCACTCACTCACACAACACACACTCACACAACACACACTCACTCACTCACTCACACACACACACTCACTCACACAACACACACTCACTCACTCACTCATACAACACAGACTCACTCACACAACACACACACACACACACTCACTCACTCACTCATACAACACAGACTCACTCACAACACTCACTCACTCACACAACACACACTCACACAACACACACTCACTCACTCACTCACACACACACACTCACTCACACAACACACACTCACTCACTCACTCATACAACACACACTCACTCACACAACACACACACACACACACTCACTCACACAACACACACTCACTCACTCACTCATACAACACAGACTCACTCACACAGCACACACTCACTCACTCACTCACACAACACTCATGCACTCACACAACACACACTCACTCACTCACACAACACACACTCACTCACTCACACAACACACACTCACTCACACAACACACACTCACGCACTCACACAACACACACTCACGCACTCACACAACACACACTCACACAACACACACTCACTCACTCACTCATACAACACAGACTCACTCACTCACTCATACAACACAGACTCACTCACAACACTCACTCACTCACACAACACACACTCACACAACACACACTCACTCACTCACTCACACACACACACTCACTCACACAACACACACTCACTCACTCACTCATACAACACAGACTCACTCACACAACACACACTCACTCACACAACACACACACACACACTCACTCACACAACACACACTCACTCACTCACTCATACAACACAGACTCACTCACACAAAACACACACACACACTCACTCACACAACACACACACACACACTCACTCACACAACACACACTCACTCACTCACTCATACAACACAGACTCACTCACACAGCACACACTCACTCACTCACTCATACAACACAGACTCACTCACACAACACACACACACACACTCACTCACACAACACACACACTCACTCACTCACACAACACAGACTCACTCACTCACACAACACAGACTCACTCACTCACACAACACAGACTCACTCACTCACACAACACAGACTCACTCACTCACACAACACAGACTCACTCACTCACTCACACAACACAGACTCACTCACTCACTCACACAACACAGACTCACTCACACAACACTCACTCACTCACACAACACACTCACTCACTCACACAACACAGACTCACTCACACAACACAGACTCACTCACTCACACAACACAGACTCACTCACTCATTCACACAACACAGACTCACTCACTCACTCACACAACACAGACTCACTCACTCATTCACACAACACAGACTCACTCACTCACTCACTCACTCACACAACACAGACTCACTCACTCACTCACTCACACAACACAGACTCACTCACTCACTCACTCACTCACTCACACAACACACACACACTCACTCACACAACACAGACTCACTCACTCACTCACACAACACAGACTCACTCACTCACACAACACACACTCACTCACACAACACACACTCACTCACTCACTCACACAACACACACTCACTCACACAACACACACTCACTCACACAACACACACTCACTCACACAACACACACTCACTCACTCACTCACACAACACACACTCACTCACACAACACACACTCACTCACACAACACACACTCACTCACTCACTCACACAACACACACTCACTCACACAACACACACTCACTCACTCACTCACACAACACACACTCACTCACACAACACACACTCACTCACTCACTCACACAACACAGACTCACACATTTTTCCTTCTCTGTGGTTCTCACCTAAAGGCGTACCCCAACAAAGTAAAATGTGAATGGCTACTTATAACATTTATATCAATTTCAGCTATAATCAATGTCTCTGAGCTGACACAGACAGTGGTGGTTTGGATTCAACTTGTCAGTCTGGTATGATGTGAAGCCAGCTGTACATACCCTGCTGCAGGATATTTAATGCAGCTGGTGTACTGTGCTGTATTATATATAGCACCGCTCTGAAAACAGGGCTCATTTTGTGGATAGTTATTATAATAATTGTAGAGCTGGCATTCCAATCACAACAGGCACATTATAATTGAATATGGTGCATTGTCCGATGAATTTTAGCACTAAACACCTACATTTGGTATATGTGTTGGGGAGGGGGTTTAGTGGAGAAATGTTTAACTGAAGAAAACTATTTGGAGAGAGGTTCTGGCTGTTTGTGTGAAAATGCTGGTGGTGGACAGAGTCCAACCCCATTAGAGTGAGTGGGGACAGTCCAGTCCCATTAGAGTGAGTGAGGGACAGTGCAGTCCCATTAGAGTGAGTGAGGGACAGTGCAGTCCCATTAGAGTGAGTGGGGACAGTGCAGTCCCATTAGAGTGAGTGAGGGACAGTGCAGTCCCATTAGAGTGAGTGGGGACAGTCCAGTCCCATTAGAGTGAGTGAGGGACAGTGCAGCCTCATTAGAGTGAGTGAGGACAGTCCAGTTCCATTAGAGTGAGTGAGGGACAGTCCAGCCCCATTAGAGTGAGTGAGGGACAGTGCAGTCCCATTAGAGTGAGTGGGGACAGTCCAGTCCCATTAGAGTGAGTGGGGACAGTCCAGTCCCATTAGAGTGAGTGAGGGACAGTCCAGTCCCATTAGAGTGAGTGAGGGACAGTGCAGCCTCATTAGAGTGAGTGAGGACAGTCCAGTTCCATTAGAGTGAGTGAGAGACAGTCCAGTTCCATTAGAGTGAGTGGGGACAGTCCAGTCCCATTAGAGTGAGTGAGGGACAGTGCAGTCTCATTAGAGTGAGTGAGGGACAGTCCAGTCCCATTAGAGTGAGTGAGGACAGTCCAGTCCCATTAGAGTGAGTGAGGGACAGTCCAGTCCCATTAGAGTGAGTGAGGGACAGTCCAGTTCCATTAGAGTGAGTGAGGGACAGTGCAGTCCCATTAGAGTGAGTGAGGGACAGTGCAGCCTCATTAGAGTGAGTGAGGGACAGTGCAGCCTCATTAGAGTGAGTGAGGGACAGTCCAGTTCCATTAGAGTGAGTGAGGGACAGTCCAGTCCCATTAGAGTGAGTGAGGGACAGTGCAGTCTCATTAGAGTGAGTGAGGGACAGTCCAGTCCCATTAGAGTGAGTGAGGGACAGTCCAGTCCCATTAGAGTGAGTGAGGGACAGTGCAGTCTCATTAGAGTGAGTGGGGACAGTCCAGTCCCATTAGAGTGAGTGAGGACAGTCCAGTTCCATTAGAGTGAGTGAGGACAGTCCAGTTCCATTAGAGTGAGTGGGGACAGTCCAGTTCCATTAGAGTGAGTGAGGACAGTCCAGTTCCATTAGAGTGAGTGAGGGACAGTCCAGTTCCATTAGAGTGAGTGAGGACAGTCCAGTTCCATTAGAGTAAGTGAGGACAGTGCAGTTCCATTAGAGTGAGTGAGGACAGTCCAGTCCCATTAGAGTGAGTGAGGGACAGTCCAGTTCCATTAGAGTGAGTGAGGACAGTCCAGTCCCATTAGAGTGAGTGAGGACAGTGCAGTTCCATTAGAGTGAGTGAGGGACAGTTCAGATCCATTAGAGTGAGTGAGGGACAGTGCAGTCCCATTAGAGTGAGTGAGGGACAGTCCAGTTCCATTAGAGCTCATCCTATGGCAGTGGGTGAGGACTATCTGGTCCAGTTGTGAGAGAGGTGACAGTCAGCCTGATTGGAGTGAGTGGGGACAATACGTTGGATTGATGTATTTTTAATAACTTGCAAACCTGTTACTTGATTTTTTCCTGTCCTCATTATCTGGCCAAGTGTTGCTTAGAAACTGTTCCTTCCCCTCTCTTGTGTTTGATTGCAACAGCTTGTTTATAGTTCCCATCAGCTGTCAACCTGATTGTACAAAGGTCAAAGCTTCAAAAACACAATTTCCCAGACAAACTCCTTGCACACTTACGCACACAAACATAAATATACAGACCACACACTCACACATACAAAAACACACACACACCAACACAGACAAACACATATACAGACGTGTACAAAAACATACACACACAAAACTGTCTTTCACTGTGACCCTGTGATTTAATTTGTTCTAAGTTAGTCCGTGGGACAGTTTGGTGGTGTTTGCGCGATATGGAACACAAGCAAATATGGAACTATACTGTATAAACGCTACTATTTTATATAGCATAGATATAAATTGGTGACCAACAACTTTACTCTATATATTGTACTATAGTATATTGAGAATAAGACATATATGAAAAGCCCAAACAAATTCCATACTGTACTATATGATACTTAGCATTGAATTAGTGAATAACTATTTTGCTATACATACTACACTGTATAGGGACATAGGAACAGGAGTAGGCCATTTAGCCCCTCGAGCCTGTTCCGCCATTCAATGAGATCATGGCTGATCTGCGACCTAACTTCATATACCCGCCTTTGCCCATATCCGTTCATCCCTTTGGTTAACAAAAATCTATCAATCTTAGATTTAAAATTAACAATTGATCCAGCATCAATTGCCATTTACAGAAGAGCGTTCCAAACTTCTACCACCATTTGTGTGTAGAAGTGTTTCCTAATTTCACTCCTGAAAGGTCTGGCTCTAATTTTTAGACTATGCCCCCTAGTCCTAGAGCCCCTATCACTTGTAGTTTGCATCTCTAAATATATCTGTACAGCTCCTACATAGTGCATCTATTGCAGTATGATTGATATATTGTGGCTCTCTCCTGGTCTTATCTATATTCGTCAATAACCCATAGAACTCACAGAGGCATTGGTAGCAGGTAGAGTATATAGAAACATAGAAACATAGAAGATAGGAGCAGGAGTAGGCCATTCGGCCCCTCGAGCCTGCTCCGCCATTCGATGAGATCATGGCTGATCATCCAAACTCAGTACCCTGTACCTGCCTTCTCCCCATATCCCTTGATACCTTTAGCTTTAAGAAATATATCTAACTCATTCTTGAATATATTTAATGACTTGGCCTCAACTACCTTCTGTGGTAGAGAATTCCACAGGTTCACCACTCTCTGGGTGAAGAAATTCTTCCTCATTTCTGTCCTAAATGGCTTACCCCTTATCCTTAGATTATGACCCCTGGTTCTGGACTCTCCGACCATCGGGAACATTCTTCCTGCATCTAGTTTGTCCAGACCTGTCAGAATTTTATATGTTTCGATGAGATCCCCTCTCTTTCTTCTATACTCCAGCGAGTATAAGCCCAATCGACCCAATCTCTCCTCATATGTCATTCCTGCCATCCCAGGTATCAGCCTTGTGAATCTTCGCTGAACTCCTTCCATGGCAAGAACATCCTTCCTCAGATAAGGTGACCAAAACTGCACACAGTACTCAAGGTGTGGTCTCACCAAGGCCCTGTACAACTGCAGCAGGACATCCCTGTTCCTATACTCAAACCCTTTCGCTATGAAGGCCAACATACCATTTGCCTTCTTCACCGCCTGCTGCACCTGCATGCTTACCTTCAGCGACTGGTGCACAAGGACACCCAGGTCTCTTTGCACTTCCCCTTCTCCCAATCTATTGCCATTCAGATAATAGTCTGCCTTTCTGTTTTTGACACCAAAGTGGATAACCTCGCATTTATCCACGTTATATTGCATCTGCCACGCTTCTGCCCATTCACCCAACCTGTCCAAATCATCCTGGAGTTTCTCAGTATCCTCCTCGGAGCACACACGCCCACCCAGCTTTGTGTCATCTGCAAACTTGGAGATATTACATCTAGTTCCCTTATCCAGATCATTAATGTATATTGTGAATAGCTGGGGTCCAAGGACCGAACCCTGCGGTACCCCACTAGTCACTGCCTGCCACTCGGAAAAAGACCCATTAATTCCTACTCTCTGCTTTCTGTCCGCCAACCAGTTCTCTATCCAAGTCAATACCTTGCCCCCAATCCCATGTGCCTTAACTTTACACGCTAATCTCTTATGCGGGACCTTATCGAAAGCCTTTTGAAAGTCCAAATACACCACATCTACTGGTTCTCCCTTATCTATTTTACCAGTTACATCCTCAAAAAATTCCAGTAGATTAGTTAAGCACGATTTACCTTTTGTAAATCCATGTTGACTTTGTCCGATCCTGTCACTGTTTTTCAAGTGCTCAGCTATTACATCCTTTATAATGGACTCTAGCATTTTCCCCACTACCGATGTCAGGCTGTAATTCCCCGCTTTCTCTCTACCACCCTTTTTGAATAGTGGGGTAACATTAGCTACCCTCCAATCCATGGGTACAGTTCCAGATTCCATCGAATGTTGGAAGATGATCAGCAATGCATCTACTATTTCTAGGGCCACTTCCTTAAGTACCCTAGGATGTAGATTATCAGGCCCTGGGGATTTATCGGCCTTCAATCCCGTCAATTTCCCTAACACCATTTCCCTGCAAATACTGATTTCTTTCAGTTCCTCCCTTTCATCAGACCCTATGTTCTCCAACATCTCTGGGAGGTTATTTGTGTCCTCCTTTGTGAAGACAGAACCAAAATATGCATTTACTTGGTCTGCCGGAAATTTTTTGTTCCCCATTATAACTTCCCCCGCTTCTGACTGCAAGGGACCTACACTTGATTACACTAATCTTTTTCTCTTCACATATCTATAAAAGCTCTTACAGTCAGTTTTTATGTTCCCTGCAAGCTTACTTTCATATTCTATTTTCCCCTTCTTAATTAATCCCTTTGTCCTCCTTTGTTGAATCCTAAACTGCTCCCAATCCTCAGGGTTACCGCTTTTTCTGGCCAATTTATATGCCCTCTCCTTGGATCTTATGCTATCCCTAATTTCCCTTGTTAGCCACGGTTGAGTCACCCTTTTTGTTTTATTCTTATACCACACTGGGATGAACAAATTCTGTAGTTCATCCATGCAGTCTTTGAATGTTTGCCATTGCCTATCCACCATCAACCCTTTGAATGACATTCCCCAATCAATCCTACCCAATTCGCGCCTCATACCATCGTAGTTTCCTTTATTTAAATTCAGGACCCTAGTCTCTTATTCAACTACTTCACTCTCCATCCTAATGAAGAATTCTATCATATTATGATCACTCTGACCCAAGGGGCCTCGTACAACAAGATTGCTAATTAATCCTTTCTCGTTACATAATACCCAGTCTAAGATGGCCTGATCTCTGGTTGGTTCCTCGACATATTGTTCCAGAAAACCATCCCGTAAACATTCTAGGAATTCCTCCTCCACAGTATTTTTACTAATTTGGTTAGCCCAATCTATATGTAAATTAAAGTCACCCATGATGACTGCTGTGCCCTTACTGCATGCTTCTCTAATTTCCCTTTTAATGCCGTCCCCAACCTCCGTATTACTGTTTGGAGGTCTATATACCACTCCCACTAACGTTTTCTGCCCCTTGTTATTTCTCAGTTCTACCCATACAGATTCCGCATCATCCGAGCTAATATCCTTCCTCTCAATTGTGTTAATCCCCATGATGGATGTCTAGCAATCATTAGAACTGACAGTCCTACAGCCTGACAGCCTCACATCTCTTCTACCACTACACCAGTCACAGAGGGACCAGATTTGTTCTTAGTCTGTTCCTGCTTTGTCCTGGTTTGTTTGTTCCTGAATTTATATCCTTGCTTGTTCTTAGAGTGTTCCTGTTTTGTTTCCTGTTTTATCCCAGTGGCTTTCGGTTTTGTTCTGGTTTGTGTTTTGAATGTTCCCATTTTCCGCCCATCTTGTTCCTTTTATTTCCCTAGTTTGTTCTCAGCATATCACTGGCTCTTTTTTTGCCCTGCATTTTGCTGTCAGTGTATTCTCATTTTATTCCTGGTTTATTCTTGGTGTGTTCCTGGTTTATTCTTGGTGTGTTCCTGGTTTATTCTTGGTGTGTTCCTGGTTTATTCTTGGTGTGTTCCTGGTTTATTCTTGGTGAGTTCTTATTTTGCTCCTGTTTTGTGTCCCAATTTGTTTAGCTTTGTAGCACGCTCTCCTCTGAGTCAGTAGGTTTTGAGGGTTCAAGTCCCACTCCAGAGACTTGAGCACATAATCTAGGCTGACACTCCAGTTTAGTACTGAAGGAGTGCTGCACTGTCAGAGGTGCTGTCTTTAGGATGCGGTGTTAAATCAAGCCCCCTCTCGGGTGGATGTTAAAGATCCCATGGCACTATTCAAAAGAGAGCAGGGAAATTCCTCTAGTGTCCAGGCCAATAGTTATCACTCAATCAACAGCTCCAAAAACAGATTAACTGCTCATTTAAGAACATAAGAACATAAGAAATAGGAGCAGGAGTAGGCCATTTGGCCCCTCGAGCCTACTCCGCCATTTAATAAGATCATGGATGATCCGATTTTGGCTTCAACTCCACTTTCCTGCCCGCTCTCCATAACCCTTGACTCCCCTGTTGCTCAAAAATCTGTCTATCTCAGCCTTGAATATATTCAATGACTCAGCTTCCACAGCTCTCTGGGGTAGAGAATTCCAAAGATTCACGACCCTCTGAGAGAAGAAATTCCTCCTCATCTCCATCTTAAATGGGCGACCCCTTATTCTGAGACTATGCCTCCTCGTTCTAGAATCCCAAGGGGGGAAATGTCCTCTCAGCATCTACCCTATCCAAACCCCTCAGAATCTTATATGTTTCAAAAAGATCACCTCTTATTCTTCTAAACCCCAATGAGTATAGGCCCAACCTGCTCAACCTTTCCTCATAAGACAACCCTTCCATCCCAGGAATCAACCTAGTGAACCTTCTCTGAACTGCCTCCAATGCAAGTATATCCATCCTGGGATGGCAGGAATGACGTATGAAGAGAGATTGGGTCGATTGGGCTTGTATTCGCTAGAGTTTAGAAGAATGAGAGGGAATCTCATTGAAACTTATAAAATTCTAACAGGACTAGACAGACTAGATGCAGGAAGGATGTTCCCGATGGCGGGGGAGTCCAGAACCAGGGGTCACAGTCTAAGGATAAGGGGTAAGCCATTTAGGACTGAGATGAGGAGGAATTTCTTCACCCAGAGAGTGGTGAACCTGTGGAATTCTCTACCACAGAAGACAGTTGAGTCCAATTCATTAAATATATTCAAGAAGGAGTTAGATATATTTCTTAAGGCTAAGGGGATCAAGGGATATGGGGAGAAAGCAGGGACAGGGTACTGAATTTGGATGATCAGCCATGATCGCATTGAATGGCGGAGCAGGCTCGAGGGGCCGAATGGCCTACTCCTGCTCCTATCTTCTATGTTTCTATGTTTCGATGTTAAATAAGGGGACCAAAACTGTACACAGTACTCTGGGTGTGGTCTCACCAGTGCCCTGTACAGTTATAGCAAGACTTCCCTACTTTTATACTCTTTCCCCCTTGAAATAAAGGCCAACATTCCATTTGCCTTTCTAATTACAGTACTTGCTGCACCTGCATGTTAACTTTTTGTGTTTCATGTACGAGGACACCCAAATCCCTCTGTTCCGCCGCATTCTGTAGTCTTTCTCCATTTAAATAATATTTTTCTTTTCTATTTTTCCTACCAAAGTGGATAACTTCACATTTTCCCACATTAAACTCCATCTGCCAAATTCTTGCCCACTCACTTAACCTATCTATATCCCTTTGCAGACTCTTTATGTCCTCCTCACAACTTGCTTTCCCACCTATCTTTGTATCGTCTGCAAATTTGACTACAATACACTCGCTTCCTTCATCCAAGTCATTAATATAGATTGAAAATAGTTGAGGCCCCAGCACTGATCCCTGTGGCACCCCACTAGTTACAGATTGCCATCTTGAAAATGACCCATTTATCCTGACTCTCTGTTTTTTGTTAGTTAACCAATCACAAAGGAGGGCACAAATAACCTCCCAGAGATGTCGGGGAACATAGGGTCTAATGAGAGGGAGGAATTGAATGAAATCAGTATTTGTAGGGAAATGGTGTTAGGGAAGTTGACGGGATTGAAGGTCGATAAATCCCCAGGGCCTGATAATCTACATCCTAGGGTACTTAAGGAAGTGGCCCTAGAAATAGTAGATGCATTGCTGATCATCTTCCAAAATTCTATAGACTCTGGAACAGTTCCCATGGATTGGAGGGTAGCTAATGTAACCCCACTATTTAAAAAAGGTGGTAGAGAGAAAACGGGGAATTATAGACCGGTAAGCCTGACATCGGTAGTGGGGAAAATGCTACAGTCCATTATAAAAGATGTAATAGCAGAGCACTTGGAAAACAGTGACAGGATTGGACAAAGTCAACATGGATTTACAAAAGGTAAATCATGCTTGACTAATCTACTGGAATTTTTTGAGGATGTAACTGGTAGAATAGATAAGGGAGAACCAGTGGATGTGGTGTATTTGGACTTTCAGAAGGCTTTCGATAAGGTCCTGCATAAGAGATTAGCGTGCAAAGTTAAAGCACACGGGATTGGGGATAAGGTACTGTCTTGGATAGAGAACTGGTTGGCAGACAGGAAGCAAAGAGTTGGAATAAACGGGTCTTTTTCCGAGTGGCAGGCAGTGACTAGTGGGGTACCGCAGGGATCGGTGCTAGGACCCCAGCTATTCACAATATATATTAATGATCTAGACGAGGGAACTAGATGTAATATCTCCAAGTTTGCAGATGACACAAAGCTGGGTGGGCGTGTGTGCTGTGAGGAGGATGCAGAGAAACTCCAGTATGATTTGGACAGGTTGGGTGATTGGGCAGATGCATGGCAAATGCAGTATAATGTGGATAAATGCGAGGTTATCCACTTTGGTGGCAAAAACAAGAAGACAGATTATTATCTGAACAGCAATAGATTGGGAAAAGGGGAAGTGCAACGAGACCTGGGTGTTCTTGTGCACCAGTCGCTGAAGGTAAGCATGCAAGTACAGCAGGCGGTTAAGAAGGCAAATGGTATGTTGGCCTTCATAGCGAGAGGATTCGAGTACAGGAGCAAGGATGTCTTGCTGCAGTTGTACAGGGCCTTGGTGAGACCACACCTTGAGTATTGTGTGCAGTTTTGGTCACCTTATCTGAGGAAGGATGTTCTTGCCATGGAGAGAGTGCAGCGAAGATTCACCAGACTGATACCTGGGATGGCAGGAATGACGTATGAGGAGAGATTGGGTCGATTAGGCTTATATTCGCTAGAGTTTAGAAGAATGAGAGGGGATCTCATTGAAACTTATAAAATTCTAACAGGACTAGACAGACTAGATGCAGGAAGGATGTTCCCGATGGCGGGGGAGTCCAGAACCAGGGGTCACAGTCTAAGGATAAGGGGTAAGCTATTTAGGACTGAGATGAGGAGGAATTTCTTCACCCAGAGAGTGGTGAACCTGTGGAATTTTCTACCACACAAGGCAGTTGAGGCCAATTCATTAAATATATTCAAGAAGGAGTTAGATATATTTCTTAAGGATCAAGGGATATGGGGAAACATAGAAACATAGAAACATAGAATCTAGGAGCAGGAGTAGGCCATTCGGCCCGTCGAGCCTGCTCCGCCATTCAATACGATCATGGCTGATCATCCAAATCCAGTACCCTGTCCCTGCTTTAATCCCCACAGTACACATATCCCACCCTACCCCCGTAACCCCACGTATTTAATTCCCCCTAACATATCCCATCCTATCCCCATAACCCCACATATTTAATCCCCCCTAACACTAAGGGTCAATTTATCATAGCCAAATCAACCTAACCCACACATTTTTGGAGAAAGCAGGGACAGGGTACTGAATTTGGATGATCAGCCATGATCTCATTAAATGGTGGAACCGGCTCGAGGGGCCGAATGGCCTACTCCTGCTCCTATCTTCTATGTTTCTATGTTAATCCTTTATCCAATCTAATATATTACCCCCAACACCATGAGCTCTTATCTTATGCAGTAACCTTTTATATGGCACCTTGTCAAATGCCTTTTGGAAATCCAAATACACTACATCTACTGGTTCCCCTTTATCCACCCAGCTCGTTACCTCCTCAAAGAACCCTAATAGATTTGTCAAACACGATTTCCCTTTCATAACACCATGTTGACTCTGTTTGATTGTATTATGATTTTCTAAATGCCCTGCTACTACTTCCTTAATAATGGATTCGAGCATTTTGCCAATGACAGATGTTAGGCTAACTGGCTTATAGTTTCTTGCTTTCTGTCTCCCTCCTTTTTTGAATAAGGGATTTGCGGTTTTCCAATCCGCTGGGACTTTTCCAGAGTCAAGGGAATTTTGGAAGATTACAACCAATGCATCTACTATCTCTGTAGCCACTTCTTTTAAGACCCTAGGATGCAAGCCATCAGTTCCAGGGGACTTGTCAACCTTTAGACCCATAAGTTTGCCTAGCACTTTTTCTCTAGTGATAGTGATTGTTTTAAGTACTTCCCTCCCTTTTACCCCTTGATTTTTTACTATTACTGGGATGTTTTTAGTGTCCTCTACTGTGAAGACAGATACAAAATATTTGTTCAATGCCTCTGCCATTTCCTTGTTTCCCATTATTATTTCCCCAGTCTCGTCCTCTAAGGGACCAACATATACTTTAGCTACTCTTGTCCTTTTTATATACTTGTAGAAGCTCTTACTGTCAGTTTTTATATTTCTTGCTAGTTTACTCTCATAAGCTATTTTCTCCCTCTTTATTATTTTTTTAGTCATTCTTTGCTAGTTTCTAAAATTTTCCCAATCTTCTGGTCTACCACTAATCTTTGGAACATTGCATGCCTTTTCTTTCAATTTGATACCATCCTTAACTTCCTTATCTCAGTGATGTTTGCGGGATCTTGCTGTGCCACAAATTGGCTGCCGCATTTGCCTACATTGCAAAAGTGACTACGCAGCAAAAATAATTCAACAGCTGTGAAACGCTTTTGGATGTCCGAAAGATGCTACCTAAATGCTTTCTTTGTTGATAATGTGCTTCTGTTGCGTTCCCAGTTTGTTCATGGTGTGTGCCTGTCTTATTTCCCAGTTTGTTCTTGGTATATTCTTGTTTTGTTTCCCAGTTTATTCATAACTTGTTCCTAGTTTGTCCCCGGTGTGTGTGTCCTGGTACACACACCTCATCCATGCCTTTGTTACCTCTAGACTTGACTATACCAACGCACTCCTGACTGGCACCCACGTTCTACCCTATGTAAACTTGAGGTCATCAAAAACTCGGCTGCCCGTGTCCTAACTCGGACCAAGTCCCGTTCACCCATCACCCCTGTGCTCGCTGGCTTACATTGGCTCCTGGTTAAGCAACGCCTCAATTTCAGAATTCTCATCCTTGTTTTCAAATCCCTCCATGGCCTCGCCCCTCCTATCTCTGTAATCTCCTCAGCCCCACAACCCCCCGAGATATCTGCGCTCCTCTAATTCTGCCCTCTTGAGCATCCCTGATTATAATTGCTCAACCATTGGTGGCCGTGCCTTCTGTTGCCTAGGCCCTAAGCTCTGGAATTCCCTCCCTAAACCTCTCCGCCTCGCTACCTCTCTTTCCTCCTTTAAGACTCTCCTTAAAACCTACCTCTTTGACCAAGCTTTTGGTCACCTGCCCTAATTTCTCCTTAGGTGGCTCGGTGTCAAATTTTTTGTCTTAAAATACTCCTGTGAAGCACCTTGGGACGTTTTACTATGTTAAAGGTGCTATATAAATACAAGTTGTTGTTGTTTGTGTGTGTGTTCCTGGTGTGTGTATTCCTGGTTTGGTCCTGGTGTCTGTCCTGGTGTGTGTGTCTGTCCTGGTTTGTTCCTGGCCAAATGTTGCTCCTGAAATCTGGCAAAAACTTGAGTCTGAACAACACACTTAAGAGTACTGCGTACAGTTCTGGTCGCCATATTATAAAAAGGATATAGAGGCACTGGAGAGGGTGCAGAGAAGATTTACAAGGATGATACCAAAATGCGAGGGTATACATATCAGGAAAGGATGAACAGGCTGGGTCTCTTTTCTCTTGAAAAAAGAAGATTGAGGGGTGACCTAATAGAGGTCTTTAAAATTCTGAAAGGATTTGATAGAGTGGATACAGAGAGAGTGTTTCCACTTGTGGGGAAGAGCATAACTAGAGACCATCAATATAAGATAGTCACCAAGAAATCCAATAGGGAATTCAGAAGAAACTTCTTTACCCAAAGAGTAGTGAGAATGTGGAACTCGCTACCACAGGGAGTGGTTGAAGTGAAAAGTATAGATGCATTTAAGGGGAGGCTAGACAAGCATAAGAGGGAGAAGAGAATAGAGGGTTATACTGATAGATTTAGATGAGGAAAGATGGGAGGAGGCTCGAGTGGAGCATAAACGCCGGCATGGACTGGTTGGGCCGAATGGCCTGTTTCTGTGCTGCATATTCTATGTAATCCTATGTAACCATAACTTAACCTACTCATGTACCTTTTTTTGTCATTTGTGGAAATCTGCATATTTGTACTTGTGTGCGTCTGTGTATATCTGCTTGTATCTCTATATCTGTCAGTCCATGTATGTGTACATCTATATGTATATCCTTTAACTACCTATGTGGTTGTGCCAATCTGTGTGTAAGTCTCCATCTGTGTGTGTTTATATCTGTCTATATGCCTATGTGTTTGTATGTGTTCCCATCACTATGTATATGTATCTTTGCTTGTGTTTGTTTCTCTCTCTCTCTATCAGCAACAATTTGCATTTGTATAGCACCTTTAACATAGAAAACATCCCAAGGAGCTTCACGAAGGTACAAGGAATAAAACAGACACCAAGCCAAAGAAGGAAATAAAGGCTTGGTGGAAGGGTTGGTTTTGAGTAGGGTCTTGAAGGAGGTGGAGAGGTGGAGAGGTTGAGAGGTTTAGGTGGCTGAAGTGAGGGCAAGGCGGGGGTGTTGAGGGAAATGCGCAAGGGGCTGGAGTCAGAGGAATGGAAAATTCAGGGATGGTAGTGATGAATGTTTCTATGTGCATTTGTACATATAGCTGTATATGTGTCTGTCTCTACTAGTGTGTGCACATGTAGCTATGCTATGCTGTAGCTATGATAAATATAGTGATGACTCATTAGTCCCGTAAAATGTAACTTTTAAGGAACATACCTGTTGGAGCTGTTAATTAAGACTTAGATGCACACACTATGAAGTGGGATAGTGAGGGAAAGCTTTTTAATACTGGCACAGTGAAAGGTCCCTTTTGTGCTCCGTAAGTAATGTCATGATCGATGGGGGCGGTGACGCCGAACACTGCTTCATTTAAAGATACAGTAATCCTTTCTGTTGGTCTACACGGGATTTATTTAAGCTTTAACCTTCACCAAAGGTTCCCTGCCAAAGTACTTTTCAGTGTGCACCCATTCCTCTACACTACCCAGCCCATGCCAGGCTACTGCCAAGCCAAGCTTTACACTACCCTGTCCATGCCAGACTTCGCACTTCTCAATCCATGTTATGCTGCTGCAATGACCAACTTTAGACTACCCTGCCCAAGCCAGGCTACTGCCATGACCAACGTTACACTACCCAGCCCATTCTAGTTCTTGCTATCTCAAGCTTCCGTACTAACCAGTTCATGTCATGCTGCTGCCATACTGGGGCTTTACACTACCAGTCCATGCTAGAACTTTGCACTACCCAGTCCGTGCCAGGCCACTGTCGTGCCAGGACTTTACACTACCCAATCCATGATAGGTTGCTGCCATGCCAAACTTCAATGTTATCCAGTTGATGCTAGGCTCTACACTACTCTTCCATGAACCTTGCTGCTATACCAGGCTGGGAGCATCTCCATGCATCTATACTACTCAGTCTACAGTCATCACCACCTTCTCAAGGGCAATTAGGGATGGGCAATAAATGCTGGCCTTGCCATCCCAGGAACGAATAAAAAAAACTCTGGACTGCTGGAGTATTCTTACAAGTGAGATTGCAGGAGAGTATATTTAAAATTGTATAATTTCCGTCCATCCCCCCTCCCCCACTAGTTTTCCCCCTTCTTGCCTCTCCTGAAGTCATTGGCTTAGAAATTCATCTCGGGCGATGATGTAAAACGGGCGGTATTGGATCGGCCGCCTGTTATACGCAGCACCAGATATTTAGTTCCAATGACTGCAACGGAGCTGAATATCAGGCACTGCGTATAACGAGCGGCCGATCCGATACCGCCCGCTTTGCACCACCGCCCGAGATGAATTTCTAGGCCATTGTCTCTTCCCGGGGTATAGTTTTAGCTCTTGCACCTTATCCAAGTCGCTGTTCTTTATGCATGAACTCAGACAGTGTGCGTTAGCAGGATACTTTACCATGGAGACATCAGACCCAAGCTCCATTCACTCTTTTTCATACCCTTGTTCCTCGTACAGTCCAAAAATGTGTGGGTTAGGTTGATTTGGCTATGATAAATTGACCCTTAGTGTTAGGGGGGGATTAAATATGTGGGGTTATGGGGATAGAATAGGATATGTTAGGGGGAATTAAATACGTGGGGTTATGGGGGTAGGGTGGGATATGTGTACTGTGGGGATTAAAGCAGGGACAGGGTATTGGACTTGGATGATCAGCCATGATCGTATTGAATGGTGGAGCAGGCTCGACGGGCCGAATGGCCTACTCCTGCTCCTAGATTCTATGTTTCTATGTTTCTATGTACAGTACAGTAATTTAAAAAAAATTATTATTAAATATAAACAAATAGGGGACAGCTGAGAGCTCCTTTAAGTATTATACTGAGATTGAGGCTGTTTCCGTTAGTCAATATTGTGGCAGGTGCAATTGTTGTCTAATAACTCAGACTCTAATAATTTTACATCACTGGGAAAGGACCAGCTCCGAAACTAATACATTTCTAATATCTCTGTGATAGGAACTGCTTAATATAGTTTACGCTCAGATGCATAAAGAGTTTCAGGGGACTGAGCGGTATAACCCATTATATAACATTGCTCTTTGACTTCAGAGATCTGGGTTTGAAATCAGACAGACGGGATGAACATTGGCTGTACCTTCCAGAAATGACTTGGGTTGGCTCCATCCAATTCCTGGGGAAATAAGTCCACTGCTCCTAATTTCACACTATGTTGGCAGCCTCAGTCAGACAAAACCCAAGGACAGCTTTTTGGCAAATGGAAATGTCACAGCAGTGGATGCTCATAGAAGATTGGGACAGAGGCGCATAGAGTAGAGGAACCGGTGCGGTTTGTGCTATTACCTGGGAGTGATTGATGCTGTACCACTAAGGGAATATATTTCATTTGCTTCACCTCAGGGAGCTCAAAACTCAAGGGGGGAAAAAATCTGTTAATTTACAAGACGTTCATAGTACTACAGTTGAACCTCCGGCATTTCATACTGCTCATTTGTCTGAATGATTCCCAATGCTTAAGATTTCCAATGGGAGTCATTTATTTGATGGTGATCTGCCTTCTCCCTCAGTCCGGTGACACAGCCTCCCCGCTCATGACATTTTAAATTCAGTACTGCTGTAGGGTTGCCAACCCTCCAGGATTGTCCTGGAGTTTCCAGGAATTGAAGATTAATCTGCAGGACGCTGCTGAGAGTAACCCAGGGAGAAAAATAATCGGGGCGTTAAAAGTAATTGTTTTTTAAATTTTCTTTCAACACTTTCGCTTATTAGTTATAAAAGTATTGGAGATGGGGACAAAGGCTGTTTGACTGAGAGTCAAGCCTCATCCAATCGGGTAATGAAGAGTCTGTTTGCTTTCCAATTGGCCGTGGGTAGGCTGTGAGCCGTGAGGATGGACATGTCGGGCGACCAGTGGCGGGAGCGTGGAGGCGGGGCGGTTGGAGGCAGGAGGTCATGTGTTGAAACCTCCAGGAATGTATCCAACCAGAGATATATTGCTACCAAACAAAAGGGGAGATGCAGAATTCAACTGCAGTAGTTTTACCATTTTAGTACAGAGGCCATCAGACGTAGAGGTTTCTAACTGAACCAGCTCCTTCGTTGAAGCAGTACTTTGATACCATCCCCAATCAAATATTTATTGTTCCAGTGATGATTTATAGAAAATAAACATAGCCCCTTCCCACTCTTGACGCCACCCCCCCCCCCCCCCCAAATCACACACTATAATGTAGCGGAGGGGTTCAGTGGACAACCTTCGCTCACCATGCAATTGGCCGCTGGGAAGCGAGTGGGAGTTATCTTTGGGCGGGCTGGCTCTCCTTTCAGTCGGTAGCAGTGGTTGCTTTGCTGTGCTCCTCATGATGGTCTGACCCAGATCAAGAACTCAGGTCACGTGGGATATAATGGGTTTGAGCCTGCCCACTACCAATCTCCGAGGCGCTCCCCCGCAACACTCATTGTTACCGTCAACAGATAACCGTGACAAATAGGAATGGGCTGGTTGTGCGTACTAACTGTGTTCTGTGATGTTGGCTTCTCAGGTCTGCATTGAACAGATGACACACTATAATTTAGCCGAGGGGTTCAGCTCTTCATTCCTTGAGTAGAGTCGGCCTGGCCATTCACTGTGTCTCAGGCCTAAGTGGAGCTTCTTATCACCCAGTGCAAACCTGCTGTCAGAGGTGGCCAGGTGAATGAGGTTCATTCCAGGAGCAGGAGCCTGTTGGAACGTGTTTATGCCAGGCAGGATTAATGACACCTATGTAACAGGAATGTTAGATATAGAGGGCATCTCCATCTCCACATTGACATCCCCCCCACCCCTGCCCCCCATTAAGAGGCTTCACTGTGGAGTAAATCTGCTTTTACTTGCCCTTGTTTTATGTCTCTCTTATCAGATATTTTCAAAATGCCAGACTTTCTGAAGAACTTGTTCTGTCTCTCATCAGAGTAGAACCTGGCTATTGTCACCCGCTCTAGATCCTGGCTGTTGCAACGTTAGCTGCGAATGCTGTTTTTTGCCTGTTAGTTGTTGAGGAACATCTTATGATTTTACCGAAATTGCTGCTGAGATTTCAAAGTCTCTGCACCCTGGTTTAAACAGCGAGTCTGTTCCAACAGTGTAACTATTCCATGCCAGTAATCCTTGTGCTTTTCTGAGTAAAGTTAATGCTGAACTACAGGCATCTTCTGTGCTATGGGCTTGCTTCTGTCCACCAGGATCTAGATTGAGACAACACAATCTCATTTCACATGTGAGCAACTCTTTCAGCTATTAGGAAAAGGAGACTTTAACTTAGCCTTCTGTGAGCCTATGAGGGTAATTTCAACCAAACCCATTCAAACTCCAATGAATTAATCGAACCCATTCAATTGCGCCTTGGGACATTTTACTACATTAAAGACGCTATATAAATGCAAGTTGTTGTTGTTGTTGTTGAATTAACCTAACTCATTCAATCTTCACTGAATTAACCCAACCCATTCAATCTTCATTGAATTAACCCAACCCATTCAATCTTCATTGAATTAACCTAACTCATTCAATCTTCACTGAATTAACCCAACTCATTCAATCTTCACTGAATTAACCCAACCCATTCAATCTTCATTGAATTAACCCAACCCATTCAATCTTCACTGAATTAACCTAACTCATTCAATCTTCACTGAATTAACCCAACCCATTCAATCTTCATTGAATTAACCCAACCCATTCAATCTTTACTCAAGTTACTGGAGAGTAAAATTGGGTGGGGTGTAAAACTGGTGGCCAATCCAATCCCATCAGTATCCTACTGGGCGGGTTAGGCTAAAATATGACCCCTGATGTGGCAGAGAGTGTTATCCCATTGAATGCTTTAGGTTAACTCAATGGTGATTGAATGGGTTAGGTTAATGTTATTGTTTAAAGGGGTTGTGTTGTTTCACTGGGTGATAAGCTCAGTGCCTGGAAGAGTCTGCTTTGAAAATTGAGTTGCTACGAGGCCGCCTTCAGTGTGACTTTCGTATTTTTATCTAAGTTTAAAGGTTATAGGGTAAAGCAGCAGATACGGTTGGTGACGCGATGCGCCATCGTGTCTCCGCTCATTTCATTGAAGAAGAAGAAGAACTTGCATTTATATAGCACTTTCACAACCTCCGAACGTTCCAAAGCGCTTTATAACCAATTAAGTACTTTTGAAGCATAGTCACTGTTGTAATGTAGGAAACATGGCAGCCAATTTGCGCACAGCAAGGTCCCAAAAACAGCAATGTGATAATGATCAGATAATCTGTTTTAGTGATGTGGGATAAGGGATAAATATTGGCCAGGACACCAGACAGAACTCCCCAACTCTTGTTCAAAATAGTGCCATGGGATCTTTTACATCCACCTGAGCGAGCAGACGGGGCCTCAGTTTAATGTCTCATCCAAAAGACGGCACCTCCGATAGTGCAGCACTCCCTCAGCACTGCACTGGAGTGTCAGCCTGGATTTTGTGCTGCAGTCCCTCGAGTGGGGCTTGTACCCACAAAGCTTTGACTCAGAGGCGAGACTCTGAATCACGGCTGATATCTGTCAGATAAGGGTACGAGATCAAACTAAAGGCAAGCAGACAGGCAGGCTTGTGGTGGCAAAGGGGTTAACCCACCTCAGCAACAGGCAGCTCATCTGAACGTAAAGCTACACGACCCCATCTGGCCTTGCACAGTCATTTCCGGCGAGGTCCTTATTAAACGCTGAAAACAGATGTTATATTAACTGAAGTCAGCAGCTCTTTAATATTCCACAAAAATGTCAAAAAAGCAACTTAGAGGGGGAGAAATCTCTTGGAGCAAACCTTGTTTATTTCCTCACCAGGTGAAGCTCCAGACGTAACCACCTCGTCCCACCCACCGAGATCACAGAGGAGATCACTGAGGATTGTGTGACCGTTCCTTGCTTCTTATTAGTTTTGTTTGTTTCTCATTTTTTTTATACCATCTCCCCCTCCCTCCGCCTCCCTAATCTGCTCACCTCCCCCACCGCAGTCAGGGTTAAAGAGGTGCTCTTTTTGGGCCTCCACTAAGGTTGTTGTTTGGCCAACTGCTGGGAGGTGTGAGAGCGGCCTGTGGGGAGCCAGAGTGAGGAAGGTGGTTGGGGTGGTGGTGGGGGGGGTGGGGGGGGGGGGGTGAGGAGAGAACACTCCCTCTGATGTTCCCTCTCTGTCCTTGTGGAGAAGCAATTGATACGACATCCTTAGAGCACTAGCAAAAGCTGACCGACAAGTTCGAAATAGCTGACAACTCAAGATTGGCCCTGACATGTGAAAAGGAGCAGTTACATCCTCATCACCACCATCGCCATCACCACCGTCTCCATAGCAACTTGCATTTATGTAGTGTCTTTGATTACAGAAGTGTGATCAAAAAATGGTTGCTGCTATTAGCCTGGTCAAAGAGGGGGGCTTTAAGAGAGTCATAAAGGAGGAAAGGGAGGTGGAGCGGCAGATGTGTTTGGGAGGAAATTCCAGAGCATGGAGCCTAGGCAGCTGACGGCACGGCTGCCAATGTTGGGGCGACAGGAGGGGGAATGGAGAGTTCAGGGGGAAGGAAGGGGTTGCACTGGATTAGACACCCAAATGTTGTGAGTTGAAATCCCACCCTGACAAATTGTGGAATTGAACTGAACCAATCTGGTAATATATGGCTAGCTTGAAAGCTGCTGAATTGTCAAATAAAGCTGAACTGGGTTCCCCTTATGTCTTCAGGGAAGGGCAGCTGCCTGATGACTCCAGTCCACACTATGTACTTTACATGTGAAGGGGCCTGGCAAACGTCTCAAGGCAACTAGGCTGAGCAATAAATGCGGCCTTGCCAGGGTCACCTAATAATAAAAAATTCCCTCCTTCCTTTCATTGCCATCCGTTCACCATCACCCCCCTCCCTTCACTGCTGTTAACTCTCCCCATCCCTCCTAATCCCATTCATTTTGCCCCCTCTTTTCATTGCTATCTATGCCCTCTCCTCCCCAACCACAACCGCCTTCTCCCACCTGACAACCCGTTGGCTGTTTCTCTCCGTGCCACCTCCAGCATTAATGGCTAGGATTCTGCCCCATGTATACTGTTGTACTTGGACTGGCTGCTCTGATTTCTGCTGAGTAAACACTTTCACGCTGGCAGCTCTCACGTGCGCTACTGGCTTAGATTGGGATTTTCCCTGGAGCCGCACTAGTCCGGACCCGGAGTGGTGACTGCCGTACCACCTCAACTCTGTACGACGTGGACTTCATCAAGGATTTTTCTTCCTCCCCCATTCCCCATCCCCCATCTCCCCCATCACCCATCTATCTTCCCCATCTTCCCTCATCCCCATCTCCCCCACATTCCCCCATTTCCCTTCATCCTCCTATCTACCTCCCCATCTCCCTATCTCCCCCATCTGCCCCCATTCCCACACATCCCCACCGTCTCCCCATCCCCATATCCCCCATTCTCCCCTATCACCCCATCCCCATCTCTCCCCATTCCCCTCCATATCCCCATATCCCCCATTCCCCCCATCTCTCCCCCTTCTTCCATATCTACCTCACTCATCAACCCCCATCGCTGGAGTATTCCATGGAACTCGATTGATTTCAGCAACATATTGAGTGAGGATGGATGGAGTCTTATCCCCAGTACTTGACGACATGACCTGCCCTGACCTATGGTAAACCCGTCACACCTGTTAGGCATTTCTGACCTCCCCCGTCTCTCGCTCCTCTATCTGACATCCTGCCAGTCTCGCTTCCCCCTCTGACCTCCGCCAGTCTTGCTTCTCATTTCCTCTGGTTGATTTATCTTTCATTTTCCAATCTATTTCTACACCTCCCCAGTTTATTTTCAAATTGCTCTTTGACTTACGTGCTCGTGGGTTGTTTCCGATCCACGAATAAAGTCCATCAAAAGCTGATACAATCAGTGTTGAAAATGTAAATCGGACCTGAACTTTTCAAATATTTACATGGGGGCAGGGGGAGGGGAGAAGGCTGTCCCCACTTTGAGGCAGGGTTTAGCAGTCGATTGGTTCTGGAAGATCTGAGGGGAGTTATTACTGAAACCAAGATAAAAGAGAAAGAAACCAATTGGGTCATTTCATCTTCCTCTGTGTGCGGCCAGTGCTGACACACAAGCGATGCTGATGCACACCTGTGTGTTTGTGATTCACCCTGTCATTAAACATTAATGTGAATACATGAACATCGTAAGAAAAGCAACACCTTGTAATTCCTTCGCATCTCTATACCTCTGTTACACATCTGCCCATTGTTATCCCCTCTGTTATGATGCTCACATTGTAGCCCTCCCTGTTATAATACTCTCTCTGTATACACTTCCCAATTGTAACCTCCTCTATTATAGGACTATCTCTGTATACACTTCCCGTAACAACCTCCTCTATTATAACACAATCTCTGTATACAGCTCCCATTGTACCCTCTCTGTTGCAACACTATCTCTGTGTACACCTCCCAATGTAACTTTTCTGTTATAGCACTATCACTGTTGTTCATCTCCTATTGTAAACCTCTCTTTTTATAACAGTAACAGAACAAATACATTTAACTGCATAACACATGGGTAGCAAGACTTCTATTTAAAACAGTCTACCTCCAAGATAAAGAAAATTGGTCAGAGATTATGTGTTTGCAGGTTATCAACGCAGAGGATGCCTAACTAAGGGAGAACAAGTTTAAACTCTTCCAGAGACAGCTGTGCAGATATTTAGTCTAAGTAGAATACCAATGTAAAAAGCCACAGGCCACAACAAATCATGGCCTCGTGCCTGCCACATTCAATACGTAATCCAGATACTGACTGATTTCATTAATGTATCCTTGACTTGCACACACCTGTATTCAGGTGCAGTGATCTATGCCGGCCCCCTCCCAATCACCACCCTTTCCAAACCTGCATTCGACACCTCGATCTGAATACTGAGCCATTCATAAACCAAAGGAAACTGCCATTACAGCACATTCCTGGAATATATGGAGCCTTTGAGAAGCTTGTAGCTGGAATCTTGACTGAGGTGACCATGGGATAAGAACTGTGATCCAGTGTATTCATAGAAACACTCCCAACCGTGTGTTATTCACTGTGTGACACACTCCTAACCGTGTGTTATACACTGTGTGACACACTCCTAACCGTGTATTATTCACTGTGTGACACACTCCTAACCGTGTGTTATTCACTGTGTGACACACTCCTAGCCGTGTGTTATTCACTGTGTGACACACTCCTAACCGTGTGTTATTCACTGTGTGACACACTCCTAACCGTGTCTTATTCACTGTGTGACACACTCCTAACCGTGTCTTATTCACTGTGTGACACACTCCTAACCGTCTGTTATCCACTGTGTGACACACTCCTAGCCGTGTGTTATTCACTGTGTGACACACTCCTAACCGTGTGTTATCCACTGTGTGACACACTCCTAACCGTGTGTTATCCAATGTGTGTGACACACTCCTAACCGTGTGTTATCCACTGTGTGACACACTCCTAACCGTGTGTTATCCACTGTGTGACACACTCCTAACCGTGTGTTATCCACTGTGTGACACACTCCTAGCCATGTGTTACACTCCTAGCCGTGTGTTATCCACTGTGTGACACACTCCTAACCGTGTGTTATCCACTGTGTGACACACTCCTCGCCGTGTGTTATCCACTGTGTGACACACTCCTAACCGTGTGTTATCCACTGTGTGACACACTCCTCGCCGTGTGTTATCCAATGTGTGTGACACACTCCTAACCGTGTGTTATCCACTGTGTGACACACTCCTCGCCGTGTGTTATCCAATGTGTGTGACACACTCCTAACTGTCTGATCCAGTGTGTGTGACACTCCTAACTGTGTGTGATCCAGTGAATGATGCTCTACTAGCTGTGTCTCAGTATCCCTGAATGAGAAAGAGAATATTGTTAATTGTTTTGTTTAGATAAGCAATAACGGAGCAATCTTCTTTATCTCTCATCTTTTTATTGGTATTAACTGAATCCGGATGTGTGCTCCAAGCCGCTGTGACTTGCGGTTCTCGTTGTGCAGCTATCTTCATTTCTTATATAAACAACCCTTCAGCACTATGTTCTTTTCTGTTTATTGAAATGGGTGACAGTCACACAGACTTTTAGCAAAGTAATAACATCATCTTCAGTGATAACCAAACAAAAATGACAATCAGGGATAATACAACAGGCACATCTGACGGCTGGAAATGACTTTCAGTGCTATTCTTAACTACTAACTTAACATTCTTGTAAAATACCATTTGCTATATACTATTAATGAGGTTGTTTGGCAAGGTCAGGTAGGGTTAGGGTGTGTTACAGTGAGGAGTGCAATACACACACAGGAAAGAAAGAAAGACTTGCATTTACATAGCGCCTTGCATGACCTCAGGACATCTCAGAGCGCTTTACAATGCCATGGGATCTTTGAGAGGGCAGACGGGGCCTGAGTTTAACGTCTCATTCGAAAGACGGCACGTCTGACAGTGCAGCACTCCCTCAGAACTACACTGGACTGTCAGCCTAGAATAACCTCTCAATTCTCAGGAGTGGAGCTTGAACCCACAACTTGTGACTCAGAGGCAAGAATGCTACCACTGAATCACAGGTGACACCTGGATTAATAACTTTGTTGAAAGCCAAATTTTACCTGACACAATAATCCCATTATTGAAAGTAGTGCTCTGAGTAATGTCTACACCATCACATTCACTTCTACAACCACCAGTGTCCGGCAAATATGTTCATGCCAATCAGCCGTGAATCACAAGGTTCACGGTACGGGACAGCCAGGCGGTGAGGGTAGTGAACGGTTCTCCCGTTTCAATGCTGTCAACACGGCAACACGGTGGCATAGTGGTTAGCACTGGTGCCTCACAGCGCCAGAGACCCGGGTTCGAATCTGACCTCGGGTGACTGTCTGTGTGGAGTTTGCATATTCTCCCCGTGTCTGCGTGGGTTTTCTCCGGGTGCTCCGGTTTCCTCCCACAGTCCAAAAATGTGTGGGTTAGGTTGATTTGGCTATGATAAATTGACCCTTAGTGTTAGGGGGGATTAAATATGTGGGGTTATGGGAATAGGATGGGATATGTTAGGGGGAATTAAATACGTGGGGTTACGGGGGTAGGGTGGGATATGTGTACTGTGGGGATTAAAGCTGGGACAGGGTACTGGATTTGGATGATCAGCCATGATCGTATTGAATGGCGGAGCAGGCTCGACGGGCCGAATGGCCTACTCCTGCTCCTAGATTCTATGTTTCTATGTTAAATGTATCTTGACATCTCCGAATCTAGCTGCCACATTGTTGAGGTTAGGTGGATTAGTCATTTTGTTCTATTTCAAGTTGACCCACAGTGTTTGCTTTAGCAAGGGGTCAGGTCAGGCTGACATGGGCATCTTATACACTGGCTCCACAGGCTACATGTGCTGCACTTCTGAGGCTGCAAAACTGTTCCAGCGTAGTCCCTATAGTTTATCGCTTTCATTAATCGTGGACATAAGAAGATGCAGAACATGGAGAGGACTTTCGGCTCAGCCAGCTTGCTCCTCTTGTGCCTGCTCTGCACCCCCGAAGTGACTAGAATTACCGCACCTTCATTGTTCCTCATGTTGCTTCTCTGCTGCCCTGTTGACCCACAAATCGGCACTTCTCTGCGGGTCAGGAAGTGAGGCGGCATTGCTACTGACGCCACAGGAGAGGTTAACATCACCTTCACCGCACGCGACCTAGGCCTGTAGCCTCATATACTTTAGTGGCTTTAGACTGATGTGGAGCCAGCATTGAGCATAAAGATTCTTTGAGAATAAAGACACAACAACAACTTGCATTTATACAGCATCTTTAACATAGGAAAATGCCCCAAGGCACTTCACATTAGTGTAATCAGAAAAGAATAGGTGCCGACACAAAGAAGATATTAGGATATTAGCTTGGTCAAAGAGGTGAGTTTTAAGAGGGGCTTAAAGTAGAAGAGGGAGGTAGCGAGAGGGAGAGGTTTAGGGATGGAATTCAAGAGTGTGGGTCCTTGATGGCTGAAGGCACGGCCGCCAATGGTGGGGCGAAGAGATTGCACAAGAGTCCAGAGTCAGAGGAATGGAGAGTGTGGGAGGGGGTGGTTGTAGGGCTGGAGGAGGTTACTGAGATAGGGAGGGGTGAGGATATGAGGAATTTAAACACAAGGATGAGAATTTAAATTGGTGGCAATGGGGGACAAGGAGCCAATGTAGGTCAGTGAGCACAGAGGTGATGCATGAGCGGGACTTGGTGTGGGATAGGCTACAGGCAGCAGAGATTTGGATGAGCTGAAGGTTATGGAGGGTGGAAAATGGGAGGCCGGCCAGGAGAGCATTGGAATCGTGGAGTCTGGTGGTGACAAAGGCATGGATGAGGGTGCTGTGTAAAACACAGATGGAAACACCCCCACTCAGCCCTGGGCTCTATGCACCCTCATATAAATCTCTCCCTAGTGTAAGCACTGGCAACAAACCCAGTATTGCTATCCCAGTGGTCCAAATGTTACCATGGTAATGGAGGCACAATACACATGAAATGCCGTAACCTGTCTTTTCCCTTTACACATTCTGACTGACCTGCTGTGTATTGGCAGCAGATTTTGTTTTTGATAGCGATAACTGCCCAGAACACAAACACTTCTTGCTCCTTGTTCTTCCCAATGGTCAGACTTATCCATTCTGGTGGCTTGTCGGAGCTGTCCTATTCCACAGCGTAAAGAGGATTCGAATGTAACTTCTGGAGAATCTGTTCTTTGGTAGAGTAACTCGGCCGAGTTCATTCAGCCTTGCCTCTTGGGCCTGGATCAGTTCAGGGACATGTGGAGTAAACAGGTAACACAGATTCCACAGCTGAACTTAAACAACAGGGGAACTTTTTTTTGATTCATTCTCGGGATGTGGGCGTCGCTGGCAAGGCCAGCATTTATTGCCCATCCCTAATTGCCCTTGAGAAGGTGTTGGTGAACCACGTTCTTGAACCGCTGCAGTCCGTGTGGTGATGGTACTCCCACAGTGCTGTTAGGGAGGGAGTTCCGGGATTTTGACCCAGCGACGATGAAGGAACGGCGATATACTTCTAAATCAGGATGGTGTGTGGCTTGGAGGTGATGGTGTTGCCATGCGCCTGCTGCCCTTGTCCTTATAAGTGGTAAAGGTCGCAGGTTTGGGAGGTGCTGCCTAAGAAGAACCGTTATTCCGATTGCTCCTGCCCTCTCTCAGTCCTCAACCTCCAGGTGCTGCTGTAAAGTTAATGATTTAAAAACAAGAAAACCCAAATTTCATTTGAAACATGAAAAGAATAAGTTGCTTTCGCCTCATCCTTTTCGTAGGCATTGTCCCAAGTTCCGTGTTCAATGGCTGAAAGATTAACCACTGCGGATCAACTGCAGCTGGGCTGGAATGGCTACAAAGAAAGCCCATGCCAGCTATTGTCAGAATGTGTGATCGATACGGAATTCAAACAGCATCAAATTAGATCAGGATGTACAGTGACTCCGTTGAAATATGAGGGCAGAGTCCAGGGAGCATAAAATCAGGCTAATGGGGAACACATGGTCACAATATGCAAGCAATGGTTACTGCATAACATGCGACTGCCTGGACCCTTCTATTGAGCTCGTAAATAGATGCATATTTAGAACTTTTAATACATTTTCCATTAAGGACTTTTACCTATAAGAAAACAGAGAACAATCAACAAAGGAAGAAATAAGAAAGAAAGAAAGCCTTGCATTTATATAGTGCCTTTCACAACCTCAGGACGTCCCAAAGTGCTTTACAACCAATGAAATACTTCTTGAAGTGTAGTCACTGTTGTAACATAGGAAGCGCGGCAGCCAATTTGCACACAGCAAGGTTCCACAAACAGCAATGTGATAATGGCCAGATAATCTATCTTTTTGATATTGGTTGAGAAATAAATATTGGCCCGGACACCAAGGAGAACTCCCCTGCTCTTCTTCTAAATAGTGCCACGGGATCTTTTATGTCCACCTGAGAGGGCAGATGGGGCCTCGGTTTAATGTTTCATCCGAAAGACGGCACCTCCGACAGTGCAGCATTCCCTCAGTACTGCACTGGAGTGTCAGACTAGGTTATCTCTGGAATGGGACTTGAACGGGGCAGGCCTCAGGCCTGACCTGCTCAAGATTCTGCAGCAGCCCCCACGGACCACCAACGAAAATTAAGTTTGAGAATTATTTTTTTAACAACCCTTCCTGTGGAGCCAGGAGGAGCAGGAATGCTCCCCCGACTCCACAGGCGTTGTGATCGGCACCCCTCCCGCCACCCTGTGGCTCGTTACAACACCTCCCTCCCAGGACTTACCTGAGGGTCACTGCCTGAGAGGCAGGCGGCCCAAAATAGTTCTGCCCCGTCAGGTGAACTCAACGTCAAGGTGTGAGCAGCACTGGCAGCTCACCCCGAGTCTGCAGATCAGGCCCGAAGACAAATTTCCATTGATCCTCAGGCCTCTTAGGAACATAGGAACAGGAGTAGGCCATTCAGCCCCTCGAACCTGCTGCACCATCATGGCTGATCTGTATCTTAATTTCTCTTGCTTCGGGCTGCATCATTGGGCCCAAAAACAGACCTAGATGGAACTTTTACTCTGTGTTCTTTCCAGGTACTTGTGATTAAGAGGTGCTAGTTAGTAGTAAGGATACTGCTGTGGTCTCTGAGTTTTCTTCACAGTTGGAAAATGGTGAGAACCTGAGTCACGATCTGCCCAGTGTCACGCACAGTGTGGAAGAGGTAGGATGAGGCAACATGAGCTACCTGGAGGTTTTCCTGTAAGGAGATTCAGAACTTTTGTGCATGTGTTAAATAAATGTCCTTCCCTTCACTAGCCCTCAACAGTATATGTAATACACCCCTATTTTTTCACTCAGTTTCCTTTCTTCCTGCATTTCTGAAAGTTATGGGAGTAGATTTTCCAAATTGCCACCTTGACGTGAAAACCGGCCTGTTGCGGATCATAGCCCGCTATAACAGCTGCCTTTTATATGAAAATGAAAATCAGGCGCTTTCGACAAATGGCGGCCAATCTGCCAGGCCTGAGCGGCAGGTTGAATATCTAACCCCAAGGACTCTCCCATCTTAAAGAAAGAAAGACCTGCATTTATACAGCGCCTTTCACAACCTCAGGATGTCCCAAAGTGCTTTACAGCCAATAAAGTACTTTTGAAGTGGAGTCACTGTTGTAATGTCGGAAATGCAGCAGCCAATTTGTGCACAGCAAGATCCCACAAACAGCAACGTGATAATGACCAGATAGTCTGCTTTAGTGATTGAGTTTGAGGGATAAATATTGGCCAGGATACCAGGGATAACTACCCTGCTCGTCTTCGAAATAGTGCTATGCGGCCTTTTGCACCTGAGAGAGCAGACAGGGCCTTGGTTTAATGTCTCATCTGAGAGACGGAACCTCCTATAGTGCAACACTCCCTCAGTACTGCACTGGAGTGTCAGCCTAGATTATGTGCTCAAGTCTCTGGAGTGGGACTTGAACCCACGCCTTCTGACTCAGAGACAAGAGTGCTGACGCCACCAGCATAGATGGTACACAGCAGGAATGAAGGAGACCTGCTGCGCCTGCGAGCTTGCGGGGGGTTACATTGCGGGGAGTGTTCGATGACGCGCAAAGCTTTCCTGCTGTGGTCCAGTTTATGACCTGCCTGTGACCCACTCACTGGGGACCTCATACTGCTCACATTTCCAAGAGTCTGTTGCAACTTTCCAAGTATGTGAACAATCAGCTATTTTTATTATAAAACATACCAGGCAAATAGGAGTTTAATATAAATACCACGTCACCTGCACCTGACAGACATATCGAGCAACGGGTAGAGAGAATTCAAGTCTCTCCACAAGTACACTGCATCTTTTTACCCATCACATTAATCCTTCAGTATGGCGTTTGATGGGTGAAGAGGAAGTACGGGGGCTGTGGGAGGAGGGGAGGGAGATGACATTCCATATGAATGTGCAAAGATTTAATCTGGTCACTAATTGTACCAAAATGGTAAACGTTCAGAAAATCCCCTTAGAATTATCGACCAAACCAAATCTTTGTACGTTTGTCTACGACGTCAGAACACGAAGCAATCATCCCTCACAAGTATCTCCTCCATGAAAAAAGCTGGATATATATTTATTGATGCTCATCAAGATAAGAGACGTCAGTTCAGGGAGAATGCAATATTTTCCACTCTTTGAACCAAGTATCAGCACCGAGCAAGAATATATATATTTTTAAATTGAACTTAAGCTAGCCATGTGTCTCGAACCTCAGACAATCAATTTGCCTGGATTCGGGCCAGTTGCTGATTTTAATGAAACAACACTTTATAAATCATGAAAATATGTTTGCGCATATATCTCTGTGAGGATTTAGTCCAAATAGAGCACAAGCCAAATGCAAAGTACCCTCTGTTCTACCTTACAGAGCACTGAGGGAGTGCTGCACTGTTGGAGGTGTTGTCTTTCAATTGAAACGTCTGCCCTCTCAGGTGGACATTAAAGATCCCACAGCACTATTTCAAAGAGCAGGGGAGTTCTCCCCAGTGTCCTGGTCAATATTTATGTCTCAACCAACATCACGAAAACAGATTATCTGATCATTGTCACATTGCTGTTTGTGGGACCTTGCTGTGCGCATGTTGGCCAACATTGGGATACTGGGAAAGGCACCATACAGAGCACTTTGGGATGTTTCTGAGAGGTGTGATCAGGTGCTATATAAATGCAAACTCTTCCTTTGCTGGTAGAAGGAAGA
Source organism: Squalus acanthias (assembly GCA_030390025.1). NCBI lineage: Eukaryota > Metazoa > Chordata > Chondrichthyes > Squaliformes > Squalidae > Squalus > Squalus acanthias. Next base: position 64,382,130 of record CM059434.1, on the reverse strand, counting down.
AACAGTTGGGCAACATTTATATATAAAATCGCATAAAACTTAATTGGTAACTCTTTCAGAGAGCTGACACGGGTATGATGGCCTCCTTCTATGCTGTATGTTTCTATGATTCGATGAACATCAGCCAGCCATGTGTCCCGACCTGTTGAGCAGTTCGTCTGGGTTCAGGCTAGTGGCTGATTTTAATTAAATAACACTTTCTAAATCATAAAAATATGTTTGTGCATGCATCTGTGCATGTGCATGTGAAAGACTCCACAGATGTACATGAGTACACGTTTTCACATGTGCATGTATGTATGTATGATTGTATACATCTGTTAATGTATGGTGCATGTATATGGCCTAGAAATTCGTCCGTGTAGCGCCCATTGTTCAGGCGTTAAACAACCTCCTAAGCCTCCAATATGGCGGGCAGGAAGCGCACTCTCATTACGATCCGGAAGTGCCCTGCCTGCCATATTGGCAAAGGCGCACTCCTGCTCCTCCGGGCCCCACTGAAATAATTTAAAATGTACCTTTCCAGGATCTGTGGGACTGGTCGGAGAGTGCAGGACGCAGGCTCTGACCATTGCTATGCTATCCTAAAATGGCAATCGGTGTCCTATGTATGTCATGGGACCCTGATTCACACAGTAAAAGGGGCTGAAACAAGCAGTTTCTTCGGCCGCCCAGTGGTAGGCCCCTGTGAGAGTCGCAGTGAGCCGGTTGTCAGGGTTAACGGGCCCATTTTGAGTCCGTTACCATGCCAATAACACCAAATTCTGCAGATTAAAATTGACCCCGGGTCTGTGTGTGTGTGTGTGTGTTGCTTGAGCAAGCCTTGTCTTGACTCCGTCAAACGTTAATTGCTAAGATGCACTTATTAAAGCAGTGACCGTCTCCATGGCAGCTGCTGGCCTGTAGGCAAGCCTCTGACAGTGACAAACTATTTAAATTCACCTGACAGGATTCAGACTTATTCCAGCTTTTAGCCTCAGGTAAAGAGCCTATTGCAGAGCTCCTAGCGTATTATATCAGCACTGTCTTTGAGACAATAAAGGCATTTATTACACTGTGTAACAAAGTAATAGAACACTGTCCTCTGTGTGAATGCCTGTGGAGTACTGTGTATGACTTCCACCTTAGACCCATTTTTAATAAGCGCTTTATATGGGGAGCTAAAACTTATAACAAAGTGACTTTTGCAGATATTGGTGGATGATGCACTCATCTGACATTTCACTGTTCGCTATTTTAGCAGAAGCACTAATCTGTTTAGTTTAAACCTAAGTCCCGTTCACCCATCACCCCTGTGCTCACTGACCTACATTGGCAGCACCTTGAATTTAAAATTCTCATCCTTGTTTTCAAATCACTCCACGGCCTCGCTCCCTCCCTATCTCTGCAACCTCCTCCAGCCCCACAACCCTCCGAGATCTCTGCGATCCTCCATTTCTGACCTCTTGCGTATCCCCGATTTCCATCGCTCCATCATTGGCGGCTGTGCCTTCAGCTGCCTAGGCCCTAAGCTCTGGAATTCCCTCCCTAAACCTCTCCGCCGTTCTACCTCTCTTTCCTCCCTTAAGTCGCTAATTAAAACCTACCTCTTGGACCAAGCTTCCTGTCCTAATATTTCCTTATGTGGCTCGGTGTCACATTCTGTCTGATTACACTCCTGTGAAACGCCTTAGGACGTTGTGTTACGTTAAAGGCACTATATAAATGTACGTTGTTGTAAATGTGTTACCACCTCTGTTAACTAGTAAAGAGAAGAAGGTCATTCAGATGGTAACCCCAACGGCGCTCATTTTCTAGACTGTACAATTTTACCAACATGGTGAGTCGATCTGCAAGAGAGCATTAAAGGATAAATGAAGTCTGTGAGTTGAGCAGAGTTTGAAAGGTGACGTGTGCTGAACCTTGGAGAGTTCTGCCTCCCTTCAGTACACCTGCCAACATTCCCACATTTAGCTGGAAGGCTCCTCGTATTTTTCCTGCTTCCTGATTGAAACCTGTCATTATGTCATAGCTTGCAAAAATCCCTGAAGCTGGAATCTCCCCGGCTGAAGTCTTGGCTGGGAATGCAGCAGTGCGACTGGCTGTGTGTCAGCACTGTGCAGGCTGCCAGTGGGCCTTGCAAAGCTTTACAAGACTTGCACCAGTGCCAGCTTTCATGGAATGCTCAGGGATAGTGTGAAGTGTCCATTTATCTTAGGCAATACAACGAATGAAACGGTATGCAGCTATCCTGGATTTTAGGCCACCAGAGACATCTTTATTACAAGTCAGGCACCAAATTAGACGCTGGTGAGCTGGATAAGCAAGTACCGTGGGTTTTTTAAAATTTGTTCTCGGGATATGGGCATTGCTGACATTTATTGCCAAGTTGCCCTTTGAAGGTGGTGGCGGGCCTTTTTCTTACAACTGAGTGGCTTCCAAGGGCAGTAAAGAGTCAGCCATGTTGGTGTGGGACTGGAGTCCGGTATAGGCTAGACCGGGTGAGGACGACAGGTTCCTTCCCTAAGGGACATTCGTGAACCAGTTGGGTTTTTAACAACAATCCAACAGCTTTGTGATCACTATTTTACTTCCAGATGTTTTTTGAAACAATTCAAATTCTCAAATTGCCATGGTGGGATTTGAAATTAGGCCTCTGGATTACTGGTCCAATAACATAACCACTATGCTACCATACCCCTTTTTTATTGGTGTATAATTCATTCTGAATGCGGCCTGCAAATTGATTTCCCTTTATTGTCTGTAATTCTCTTCAACTTCGCAGCGGCAGTTCTGATGGAGAAACTGACTGAGGCGGATTGATATTACAGAGAGCTCATCCAAAACTCTGCTGCCCGTATCCTAACTCATACCACGTCCTGTTCACCCATCACCTCTGTGCTCGCTGACCTACCTTGACTCCCGGTCCAGCAAAGCCTTAATTTTAAAATTCTAATCGTTGTCTTCAAATCCCTCCATGGCCTCGCACCCCCCTTTCTATGTAACCTCCTCCAGCCCTCCAATCCTCCCGAGATCTCTGCGCTCCTCCAATTCTGACCTTTTGCGTATCCCCGATTTTCTTCGCCCCTCAATTGACTGCCGTGCCTTCAGCTGCCAAGGCCCTAAGCTCTGGAATTCCTTCCCTAAACCTCTCTGCCTCTCTACCTCACTCTCCTCCTTTAAGATGCTCCTTAAAACCTACGGGGTAAAAATTGGGTAGCACCCCGAAAAAGTTAGCACCCCCACGACCGATTTTCCCATGTAGTGCCCCGAGAGGGAGGAGGGACGCTACTGGAAGCGCCCCGCGTCCCTCTTGGGGCGCTGCGAGCCAATATCGCGGCGCTATGTGTCGCAGTGCCATGCGCTGCGGCACGTCGCGCCGCGGTACTGCAGGCCTTCCTCCCCTTATTAAAGGGGAGGGGCCTTGCACAGCACGACCTGGGGCCCAGCTGGGCCACCAGGGATCGAGAGTGCCGGCAAACGAGCCCGGCAATCAAGAGGAGTGCCGGGCTCATGGAGAGCAGCCGGTACCCAAGGGGGGCTTCACGGGGGCCGGGGACAGCAACGGGGGCAGGTGTTGGCAGGCGGCCAGCAACAAAAATGGCCACCCACCACCTCCCCTTTAACTAGCGCCACTTCGGCCGTAGGTAGGCCCCCCTGACCCCGGCGGACAAAGTGTCCGGCGGTAAGTCGGGGGGCGCCACCCAATATTACAACCGGGGCGCGAGCGGGGTGCTGTGCACGGCGATGACATCATCAGCGGTGGCGCAGCGCCGCACGGCGCTAACGGTTAGCACTGCTGCTAACCTCCCGCTGAATTTCGCAGGAGGCGTTAATGGCGCCGCACTGAGGCACTAGTTGATTTGCGGCCCGTTAGCGCCCTCTTAGGGCGCTAACGGGAGGCGCAAATCAACCGAATTTATCCCCCTACCTCTTTGACCAAGCTTTTGGTCACCTGTCCCTAATATCTCTGTATGTGGATCAGTGTCAAATTTTGTTGGATAACGCTCCTGTAAAGCGACTTGGGACGTTTTTAACGATGCTAAAGGCGCTATATAAATGCAAGTTGTTGTTGTTGGGGAAACCAATGGTTTCATAGACCCACAAGTTGTGGGCCTTAACCACTGGGTTTCAGTGAAGTGAACACAGTGAGCTGGTTCCCCCTGTGTTTATATTATATTAGGCAATTACATTTCTGTGTTATACAGTAGAGCCAGTACCCAGCTGGAAACTAAAAGCTGGTTTCGGCACATGGGGCTCACTGCCTTTAGAAACCAGCACTGGCAAATCAGCAATGTGAAGCACTTGGAGACAAAAGCTGGGTGAACATATCCAGGGCTGCAAGGTTCTCAAGTCAATTCAAACCTGCTTTTCTCTGATTGCTCAATAGCTCGCTGACCTACATTGGCTCCCAAATCAAGATTTTTCTTCCTTCCAATTAAATGTCTGTTGTTTGCTGACATTTGTGGGTCATTACATAAACAGACCCAATTCTTAATGGGCTGTTGCAGCCCAGTGAAATGTCTTGCCAAGCTTTTTAAGAGATTGTGAACACATGTTTCTTACATTACAACAGTGACCACACTTCAAAAGTGCTTCATTGGCTGTGAAGTGCTTTGGGACGTCCTGAGGTTGTGAAAGGCGCTATATAAATGCAAGTTCTTTCTTTCAAGAGTTGACCTAAACTCATCATCTCATCGATGGTATCCACTTGCAAAATCTTCAGTATTTAAAGAAACATCCGCACCATAGGGGACAAGGTGTTTGCCTCAGTGTGAACTCTCACCCCGGTCCAACATGCCTGACTTTCAGGCCGGTTGTAACAGGCGCACCCGGTTGTTCCATCGCCTGGATTTCTCGCACCGCTGCCACCCGGTTTCTACTGGTGGTGGAGCAGCCGGGGACAGACTGCCCTGCCCGGCCCCGCTATTTCTGGGATTTCCCCACTGGAGCAATCATAGAATGATACAGCACCGAAGGAGGCCATTCAGCCCATCGTGCCTGTGCTGGGTATTAAATAAAGGTTAACAATGGGAAAACATCATCCAGCCAGTTTCCTGTTATTAATGCCTTGGCAATGCAGGCCGCTTGGATACGCTGCTGCAGTGGAGGGGAGAGGGGTTCTAATATAAAGGGCCAATCAATCGCAGAGCGGGAAATTTAAACATTTGTAGAAGAGAAAAAATGTAATTCTTTTCTTGTGCCAGTGTTGCCGGCCATGCCCCACCCCACCAACTTGAGGTGGGCAACCCATTGTGAGCTTGCCACCAACATGCAAATGAGTCTTGACCCTGGAGTTTCTGCCTCAGGTAGGTACACAGCCTGGCCAACAAGATCGGAGAATCTAGCCTTACTTGTCCACAACCAATAAGGTGTTAGTCGTGGCTCACTTTGTTGCACACTCACCTCTAAGTCAGTGGTTCCAGCCGCACTCCAGAGACTTGAAGCACAAAATCCAGGCTGACACTCCAGTGCAGTACTGAGGGAGTGCCGTACTGTCAGAGGTGCCGATTTTCGGATGAGATGTTAAACCGAAGCCCAGTCTGCCTTTTCAGGTGGATGTAAAAGATCCCATGGAGCTATTGAAAGAAGCAATGAGGAGTTCTCCCCAGTGTCCTGGTCAATATTTATCCCTCAACCAACATCATTAAAACAGATGTTTTATCTGATCATTAACACATTGCTGTTTGTGGAACTTTGCTGTGTGCATATTGGCTGCTGCGTTTCCTACAATACAACAGTGACTACACTTCAAAAGCACTTCATTGGCAGTAAAATGATTTGGGACGTCCTGAGGTTGTAAAAGGTGCGATATAAATACAAGTATTTTCTTTTGTATGAGGACAAGAGCCATTTAAAGGGCCACTGTTGCCCCTGTAAAATTAGATGAGCTTCTCCCACTGTGATTTATAAACACACAGTGGGAATAAACTTGCTTGCATTGCAGTGTTGTTGTTCCCACCGGGAAAATGTCACCACACAGCCCACACTTGACAGAAATGTCAACCGCTTGTGCTGGAGACTAAAATAGTGGCAACTCCCCCTTTTAAATCCAAATTTTCTTTTCTTTTAGCATTCAGATAATGTTTGAAATCGGCCATTTATGTTCCCCCCCCCGCCCCCACCACCCCTTCCTCCAATTTGGAAGCAGAGATGTTGCCACAAGCCCCAGAGCAATGTAGAAAACACCAAAATACTGAATTCCTGGGCAAGAGAGAATAGGCCTCTGAATACAAGGCACACGCTAACGCAATTCAGTGCCTGGATGGATGGAGTGAGTCTGTGGCTGTCGTATTTCCAGCTCCTCACGTTAACCATCTAGTGAATGACTGAAAGAAGAAGAAAAAAAGAAGTAATTTAGTTGCCTGCAGGGAGCGACCGTTTCTCCGTGGTTACCTTGTCCTCCCATTGGTCCGCCCAGCAAATACTCCTGCCGGCAGTTTATTTGCATGCTTCCAGCCCATAGGTTAGTGTCAGGCCAACCAGTCAGAGCTGACACATGGGCTGTGTGTGTACATGCTTTTTCCATTATAAGCTCTACAGTACAGCCAGTGAAGGATCTTCTTACTCTCTGAGTCCGAGGAATGAGAGGAATTTCCATTATTTACAATGGGAAGTGACTGACTGCATTTGGCTTCTCTCTGAAGGAAAGCAGTTAACACTTTGAGGGCTTGTGTTAAGCCCACTAATAGGGGGGAGGTGAGGGAGGAGCCGGTGCTTGCAGCCAAGGCACAGCAAGACTGTGGCAAACAGACTGCCCTTGTTTCTGTCCTATGCCTATGCCTTTGCCCACAGGCTGTTTGGCCTTGTTTGTAAAACCATATTTACAGACAAGCCGAAAATAGCATAAAGCAGTTTCTATGCATGAAGCATTCACGCTTCAGATTGGGCGAGTCCAGAATTCTGCAAATCCCAATATCTGACTTTGATCTGGGAAGTAATACTTTACCAGCAGGGATTTGCAGTGTACCATTACCAGCAGGGACCTGGTGTGTACCATTACCAGCAAGGACATGGTGTGTACCATTACTAGCAAGGACATGGCGTGTACCATTACCAGCAAGGACATGGTGTGTACCATTACCAGCAGGGATTTGCAGTGTACCATTACCAGCAAGGACATGGCGTGTACCATTACCAGCAGGGACCAGGAGTGTACCATTACCAGTAGGGACATGGAGTGTACCATTATCAGTAGGGACATGGAGTGTACCATTACCAGCAGGGATTTGCAGTGTACCATTACCAGCAGGGACCAGGAGTGTACCATTACCAGCAGGGACCTGGCGTGTACCATTACCAGCAGGGACCAGGAGTGTACCATTACCAGCAGGGACCTGGCATGTACCATTACCAGCAGGGACCAGGAGTGTACCATTACCAGTAGGGACATGGAGTGTACCATTACCAGCAGGGACCAGGAGTGTACCATTACCAGCAAGGACATTGTCATAAATTGCAAGTAACAACTCAGGAAGTACTACTGGGTGGCCAGCTGGGGCGCCGTCCAGGGAGTATAAATACTCAGGCATGGGCCCACCTTGGGCAGAGACAATCTGGAAACAGGAAGCTAGTGACTGCTAACTAGACCTCCATGTTTTGTTACAAGTTGATTAAAGCCTTGCTTTATGTTCAAGTGTGTAGTGAGTCTTTATTATGTCAATTTAATCAACTTGCTATCGTCTCCACGCTTTGGGTGATTCGGAACAACCAGCTGCAACTCGAACCACAGAAGGGAACTTGGGCAAGAAACTGATCCATCATGGAAAAACTCCTTAGACCCGCTCGTCTCGACCTGGACCCGAATGCACCTGCGGCAGCAAAGGTATGGAAGCATTGGTTTCGTACCTTTAGCAACTTTCTTGAAGAATGTGGGGCGGATGTCCCTAATAAGTTACGAATGCTTATCAACTACGTGTCTCCTCATGTGTATGATTATATTGAGGACTGTATAGACTATGACACTGCTATTGAAATCTTACAGCAGCTATATGTCAAGTTCCCAAATGAAATCTTTGCTCGACACCTACTGGCCACAACTCGGCAGCAGCCTGGGGAATCACTCGATGAATTTCTCCAGAAACTTCGCAGGCTCAGCAAGGATTGTAACCTTAAAGCAGTTTCAGCTGAACAGTATCAAGAGGAACTAATCCGCGATTCCTTTATCAATGGAATCGCGTCCCCTTTTATACGTCAGCGCCTGCTGGAAAATAAAACCCTCAATTTACGGGCTGCTTATGACCAGGCGTGTTCCTTGGACTTGGCCAAGAAAAATGCAGACACTTATCTCCCACCACGTGCACGGGCGGCGGCTATCTCCTTTAATGAGTCTTTCGGTAGGTCTCGGGCGGATGCCCCCACTGATGTTGACTCTACTCTAACAGACGACGACCCTACCCTAGAGGCCTTCGCTGATGACGACCCCGCCCTAGCGGCATCCTGGCAATCAGGAAGAAAGTGTTTCTTTTGTGGAGGGGCGTGCCATCACAGAAAATTTTGCCCGGCTCGTAATGTGACCTGCAATCATTGCAGCAAGAAAGGACACTTTTCCAAGGTATGCCAGTCACGGGCCTTTGCTAACAAGAAAGGCCGCTCCTCTAAAGTATACCGGTCGAGAGCTCCTGTTAGCTTCACAGCTGCTATCTATGGAGCTGCTCCTCCCCCAAGAACTACTGTTAAGGCTACAGTTGCCGAAGGGAAAATTGCCCCTCCTCCCATCACGGCTGTTTTTCCCCAAAGTTTGTCCCATGCAGCCACGAAGGTTTCAGTAAATGGGCACACTCTAAGCGCGCTAATCGACTCCTGCAGCTCTGACAGCTTCATTAGTAAGCGGGCTGTCAATAGGTTAAAACTGCACATTTATCCCTCGGACAGGGAGATTGCAATGGCTCTGACGACTCTGACCACCAATTCTTCTGGCTTCTGTCTGGTCAACCTCATCCTCAACGGCCGCACGTATCTCTCCACCCGGCTCGGAGTACTCGCAAACTTATGCAGCGATGTGCTTCTGGGACAGGACTTCCAGAAGCAGCACAAGAAGATCACTTTTGAGTTTGGAGGGTCAAGGCCGGAGCTTACCATTTCTAAGGTGCCGTTTTGTGCACTCTCGGCGGCCTTACTCGGTGAACCCTCCCTGTTTGCCAATCTTCCCCCCCCGCTGTAAACCCATAGCCACCAAATCGCGGCGCTTTAGCCAAGATGATCGAGCGTTTATTGAGGCGGAAATCTCTCGCCTTTTAGTCGACGGTATTATCGAGCCATGTTCATCTCCCTGGCGGGCTCAGGTCGTCATCGTGAGGAATCCCTTAAAACAACATAAAAAACGTCTGTGTATCGATTATTCGCAGACTATTAATCTATATACCGATCTGGATGCCTACCCGCTGCCACGCATAGATGACATGGTCAACAACCTTGCCAAATACAAGGTATTCTCGACCTTCGATTTAAAAAGCGCGTACCATCAGGTGCCACTGCAAGACTCCGACAAGAAGTATACGGCCTTTGAGGCCAATGGTCGGCTTTTCCAGTTTCGCCGCCTTCCATTCGGGGTCACCAATGGGGTGGCCGTCTTCCAACGGGCCATGGATGGCCTAGTCCGGCAAGAGAACTTGACGGATACCTTTCCGTATTTAGACAATATCACTATTGCCGGCCATGATCAAAAGGAGCATGACGCCAATCTTCAGAGATTTTTTGACGTACTCCGCCGTCGCCACTTAACATTAAACGAATCCAAATCGGTGAAGTCGGTGCCATCGGTGAACATTCTTGGCTACTGGGTGGGCAACGGTGTTATTAAACCGGACCCAGAGCGACTTCGTCCACTTCAGGAGCTCCCTCCCCCGACGAACCTCGGCTCTCTTCGTCGGGCACTTGGCATGTTTGCTTATTACGCAAAATGGATACCACACTTCTCCGATAAAATACAGCCCCTGCTCCATGCGAAGTCTTTTCCATTGGAAGCTACGGCTATTTCTGCCTTCAACCTCCTCAAACGACAGCTGGAGAAAGCCACGCTTCACTCCATTGACGAAAATCTTCCTTTTGTGGTCGAATGCGATGCATCGGAGGTGGCGATCTCCGCTACCTTGAATCAAGGTGGCCGACCCGTGGCATTCCTATCCAGAACCTTGCAGGGTAGCGAGCTCCATTACCCCCCCGTCGAGAAGGAGGCTACGGCCATCATCGAGGCTGTACGCCAATGGGGTCATTTTCTTGCTCGGCGTCATTTTACGCTTATAACTGACCAGCGCTCTGTGGCCTTCATGTTGGATAACCGGAGGCGCACGAAAATCAAAAATAATAAAATTCAACTCTGGAGGATGGAGCTGGCTGCCTTTGGATATACTATCTGTTACCGACCCGGCAAACAGAACGTGGCCCCAGATACCTTCACACGGGCATTTTGCTCCTCAATGTCAACGTCGACTCTGGCGGATTTGCATATGGACTTATGCCATCCTGGTGTGACCCGCATGTTGCACTTTGTGCGCTCCAAAAATCTACCATTTTCAACCAAGGACGTAAAGAAAACATGCTCCTCCTGTAGGATTTGTGCAGAATTGAAACCACAATTCTTTCGCCCATCAGATGGCTTACTCATACATGCAATGCAGCCTATGCAGAGGCTCAGCATAGACTTTAAAGGGCCATTGCCTTCGTCGACAAGGAACACCTACCTACTTACGATGGTGGACGAGTATTCACGCTTTCCCTTCGCCTTCCCCTGCCCTAATATGCTTACCTCTACGGTAATTAAATGCCTCGATCAGGTCTTTTCCCTTTGCGGGACGGCCAATTTTATCCACACTGATCGGGGTCCCTCCTTTATGTCGAGTGAACTTAAAAGTTATCTCTCCCAATGGGGAATCGCCTCAAGTAAGACGACACCATATCACCCAATCGGTAACGGACAGGTTGAACGATACAATGCCATCATCTGGAACGCTGTCCGTCTGGCACTAAGGTCACGCAACCTGCCGGACCAGCAGTGGGAAACGGTGCTCCCCGACGCGTTACACTCTATCAGGTCTCTTCTCTCCACATCTACTAATGTCACGCCTCATGAGCGATTCTTCAAATTCCGGCGTCGCTCTACACATGGGACGTCTCAACCGTCATGGTTGGTGGCTCCAGGCCCGGTGCTACTCCGGAGGTTCGTCCGGTCTGCCAAAAACGACCCTCTCGTTGACGAGGTGGAGTTAACGGAGGTAAACCCCACGTATGCGCACGTACGGTACCCTGATGGCCGGGAGACCACCGTCTCGCTCCGAGATCTGGCTCCCTGCCCACCGGTCACACGGGCCCGAATGATGAAGGATCCCCCGACAATGATATCAACACTCCGCACCCCTATGAAAATGACGCCCCGCCTGGGACATCGGGGGATCTGCCGGCAACGCTACTGGATCAACTCAGGGAGCTGGACGTTCCCCGTAGGATGGCCACCCGAAACCAGGACGCCGGACAATCTCCAGCCACGACCCGGGATGAGGCCAGCTCAGCACCTGTGGGGACCCGCACCCGGAGTCATGATATTCCCAGTCCTCCACAGGATGATCAAGATGACGCGGACTCTACTGACTTACCGGTACGGGCCAAGCGACCCAGGGACCAGGACACGGTCCGGGGAGACGTGCCTTCCAGTCACAAGCAGAGAGCTAAACGTCTGCGGCTATTTCTGGTCCGCCTAGTCCGTTAAAGGAAGACTGGACTTCCAAACCTTTTAGGGAGGAAGAATGTCATAAATCGCAAGTAACAACTCAGGAAGTACTACTGGGTGGCCAGCTGGGGCGCCGTCCAGGGAGTATAAATACTCAGGCATGGGCCCACCTTGGGCAGAGACAATCTGGAAACAGGAAGCTAGTGACTGCTAACTAGACCTCCATGTTTTGTTACAAGTTGATTAAAGCCTTGCTTTATGTTCAAGTGCGTAGTGAGTCTTTATTATGTCAGACATGGTGTGTACCATTACCAGCAAGGACATGGCGTGTACCATTACCAGCAAGGACATGGCGTGTACCATTACCAGCAAGGACATGGCGTGTACCAATACCAGCAGGGACCAGGAGTGTACCATTACCAGTAGGGACATGGAGTGTACCATTATCAGTAGGGACATGGAGTGTACCATTACCAGCAGGGATTTGCAGTGTACCATTACCAGCAGGGACCAGGAGTGTACCATTACCAGCAGGGACCTGGCGTTTACCATTACCAGCAGGGACCAGGAGTGTACCATTACCAGCAGGGACCTGGCGTGTACCATTACCAGCAGGGACCAGGAGTGTACCATTAACAGCAGGGATTTGCAGTGTACCATTACCAGCAGGGACTAGGAGTGTACCATTACCAGTAGGGACATGGCGTGTACCATTACCAGCAGGGACCTGGAGTGTACCATTACCAGCAAGGACATGGAGTGTACCATTACCAGCAGGGATATGGAGTGTACCATTACCAGTAGGGACATGGAGTGTACCATTACCAGCAAGGACATGGAGTGTACCATTACCAGCAGGGATATGGAGTGTACCATTACCAGTAGGGACATGGAGTGTACCATTACCAGCAAGGACATGGCGTGTACCATTACCATCAGGGACATGGCATGTACCATTACCAGCAGGGACATGGCATGTACTATTACCAGCAAGGACATGACGTGTACCATTACCAGCAGGGACATGGCGTGTACCATTACCAGCAGGGACCTGGCGTGTACCATTACCAGCAGGGACCTGGCGTGTACCATTACCAGCAGGGACCTGGCGTGTACCATTACCAGCAGGGACCTGGCGTGTACCATTACCAGCAGGGACCTGGCGTGTACCATTACCAGCAGGGACCTGGCGTGTACCATTACCAGCAGGGACATGGCGTGTACCATTACCAGCAAGGACATGACGTGTACCATTACCAGCAGGGACATGGCGTGTACCATTACCAGCAGGGACATGGCGTGTACCATTACCAGCAGGGACATGGCGTGTACCACTACCAGCAGGGACCTGGCGTGTACCATTACCAGCAGGGACATGGCGTGTACCATTACCAGCAGGGACATGGCGTGTACCATTACCAGCAAGGACATGGAGTGTACCATTACCAGCAAGGACATGGTGTGTACCATTACCAGCAGGGACCTGGAGTGTACCATTACCAGCAGGGACATGGCATGTACTATTACCAGCAAGGACATGGCATGTACCATTAACAGCAGGGACCTGGAGTGTACCATTACCAGCAGGGACCTGGAGTGTACCATTACCAGCAGGGACCTGGAGTGTACCATTACCAGCAGGGACATGGAGTGTACCATTACCAGCAAGGACATGGCATGTACCATTACCAGCAGGGACATGGAGTGTACCATTGCTGGACTTGGCAGTGACTGTTCCCAAACTGTCATGGATTGCATGCATAGCAATGTTAAGGACTGGATGCTTACTGCTTCCAGACCATTGCTGATATCTTGCCACAATCCCTACATTGGCAGAGTCCTCTCCCTTAACCTTGTTAGGTGTTCGTAAGGAGCTGTACCAAATTATAAGAATACCTTGCGATTGAGCTTTTGTAAATGTATATTTCCAGTTCCTTTCAGTACGTGGTTGTGTTCAAGGACTGCAGTCGTGTTACTCAATTAACTAGCAAATTAACCAGGTTCCAGGGTTAGATTGGAGCCACAGTGCGGTCAGGTACTGAAGGGCTATGTCACCAAGCACTGGCATTTTGTCAACTGTGGCTCAGTGGTAGCACTCTCACCTCTTAGTCATGAAGGTTGTGGTTTCAAGCCCCGCTCCAGGGACTTGAGCACAAAATATCGGCTGACACTGGAGTTGTTGTCTTTTGGATGAGATGTTAAACTGAGGTGGACATTAAAGATCCAGCGACACTATTCGAAGGAGAGTAGGGGAGTTGTCCCCGGTGTCCTGGCCAATATTTATCCCTCAACCAACATAACAAAAACAGATTAACTGGTCATTATCAGATTTCTGTTTGTGGGAGCTTGCGCAAATTGGCTGCCGTATTTCTAACTTTATAACAATGGCTACATTTCAAAAGTACTTCATTAACTGCAAAGCATTTTGGGACGTCCTGAGGTTGTGAAAGGAGCTAGAGATTTGCAAGACTTTCTTTTTAACCCCACCATTCCCCTCACTAAGGCCGGAATTTTCCCCTAAAAAAGGGGTGGGTTTGGAGCGTGGGGGCAGTTAAAGTGTTGAAACTGGGATTCCCGACCTGATCCCACCTCCAACCCACCCACTTCTGGTTTTAACAGAGGCGGGATTGGGGGGGGGCGAGCAACCCGCTCCCAGGGGGCGGGACGTCAATTTAAATATTATAATGAGGCTGGAAGCCTCTTTTTTCACCTCCATTTTGAATTTAACTGCCTGTGGACGGGTTTCACACAATCCGTGAAACCCGGCAGTTAAACCGAGGCGAGGACTGCAGCGTTCAGGAGGTAAGTGGCTTTATACCTGCCTCCTGGATCCAGGGTCCCTACCTAACCCACCCCCCGCGATCAGAGACCACCCCACGAGGCCCCCAATCGCCTCCCCAGGCCTCCAATCCCCACCATGAGGCCTCCCCCAACACCGATTGATGCTGAGGCCGGCCCCGATCCTCTCTCCCCCCACCCCGCTGATCCCCGACCCCCTCCCCTGATCCTCGGCCGACCACACCCCCTCCCCCCTCCACCAATCCTCCAACCACCTCCCCCCCCCCCCCCCCCACCCGCCAATCCCTGGCAGACCACCCCCCTGCCAATGCTCTGGCCGAACCCCCCTGTCGACCGCCCAACTCCCTCCCCCGCGATCCCCGATCCTCCATTGCTGATTCCCAACCTTCCCCCACGATCCCCGATCCTCCATTGCCGATTCCCGACCACCGCCCCCCCACTCCCTGCGATCCCTCTCCGCATCTGCAGGCCTATCCGCCCTCAGCCAACCAGCCTCTCAATCTGGCTGGCTGCAGGTGGGAATCCGAGGCCTCACATGCAAATTAGGTCCTACCGTTAAAGTCGGCAGGGCCTGCGGGAAACCCGGCCTCCCGGGTTTCCCACCCGCCTCAGAGACCCCCCCACTCCCAACCCGCCTACCTGGAGAAAATTCCGGCCTAAGTCCCTGATCTCTCCTGGACCTGGAATACCAAAGGGAATGTTGACCCTATCCTGAATACTGCAATTGTTTCTCATCATGGATACAGAAGGGAAGCCTCCAAGCTCTGGAAGCAGTGCAACAAAGGAACGCAAGGCTGAGCCTTAATGTCAAGAGAGCTGAGTTGTGAGGAAAGGTTAGAAAAAGTTGGACTCTTCATCCTTGAAAGGAGGCAAATTGGAGGTCTTATAGAGATATATAAGCTGCAAAGCAGAATTAAAAATAGAATCCTGATTGCCATTCCGTGTTAAACCACAACTGCTGGAGAAAGGACAGAGGTACAAATACAATAAACGGCAAATTCAGGGCCGATATCAAGAAATAATGCACCACACACAGACTTCTCAGTACCAGGCACCGCCCCTGGCAAGAGCAGTGGATGCAAAAGCTCTTGAGCCATTCAAGAGGCAGTTAAATGCTGGGGCATGTTAGTAGGTTCCTATGGAAGGAGGAGAAAGACAGGCCATATGGCCCCACCCCCCTTTCATCTTTATGACCTTTTTTGTAGAGGATTTAAAGCTGGATCCTCTCGGGCACTTTTCCAGTTCAAGAGTGACATTGGCAGCGCCTGGGAGCAGCTCATTTACCTACTGCTCACTTGTGCGGCTACTGACTGGTGTGGGCCAAGGAGGCAACGCAGAGGAGATGGGGAGGCGGGTGGTGGTGGGGAAATAAAATAACAGGACAGAAAGGTTTTCCATTTACTTAGAGAATGTGAGAAATCAAGTCAGTATTCTTTCATTCTAAACATTTCCCTAATTGTACTTTATAGTGCTCAATGGTCGTTATGGAAACCGATATTTAGGGATTTTCTAGGACACGGCAATGGATTGTTTTGGAAGGGGCAAAGATTGTTGCGTAGAGTCAGGGAGCTGAAGTTCACTTATTGCACTCTCGGTTGCAGAGTTAATCTGTGAGACTCCCCCACAAGACTGAGAGTGTCTGAGTGTTATTCTTGGCCTGGTTTCTACATTGAGCCAGAGACTTCTAGTTTGTTGATGGGATTTGAATTTATAGGGTTGACCCGAGACTGAAAAGCAGATGGTTGAGGAAAGGCTACCACGGTTACAGTGTATACAAGTCCAGGGGTGGTCCTGGGTGGGGGGGATTTGAAACCTACCGATGCAGCTCTCTCCTCACCCCTGAAAGGCCTTAACATTTAAAAAAGATAGTAATGAAAGAAGGAGTGAAAGAACTTGCATTTATATAGCGCCTTTTATGACCTCAGGATGTCCTGAAGCGCTTTACAGCCAATGAAGTACTTTTGTAATGTAGAAAGGCAGCAGTCAATTTGCGCACAGCAAGGTCCCATAAACTAAATGTGATAATGAACAGATTATTAATCTGTTTTTTAGTGATGTTGATTAAGGGATAAATATTGGCCAGGACACCAGTGAGAACTCCCCTGCTCTTCTTCGAAATAGTGCCATGGGATCTTTTACATCCACCTGAGAGAGCAGACGGGGCCTCGATTTAACATCTCATCCGAAAGACGCCACCTCCCACAGTGCAGCAGAGAGCTCCTTCAGTACTGCACTGGAATGTCAGCCTGGATTTTGTGCTCAAGTCTCTAGAGTGGGACTTGAAACCCACGACCTTCTGATTCCAACATCATTGCACAGTGTAACTATAGGTTTTGTTGGTGATTGTGAGCACCGGGACCTCATGTATACAGGAGTCTAGTGGAGCAGGCTGCTGGTCAGGTGACGGAGAGGTCCTAGTAAATCCACCTCTGCATAAAGGAAAATTACAGGGGAGAAAAACAGGGATATTTTCTAAATTAAAATTGGCCCACTGGCCTAATTCCAAATAGGATATGTCTAACATTCAAGCAAGTCATGGAGTCCTTATTTACATGAGAATACTTCAGCTGGGATGTTTCAGCGATGCTTCAATTCACTACTCTGGAAGATGGTGGGAGTCTGACTTCTGCCTTTGGTTCAGTGTTTTCAGCAACTGAGGGCAATGTGTGGAACATAAGAATACAGGAACAGGAGTAGGCCATTCAGCCCCTCGAGTCTGTTCTGCCATTCAATTAGATCATGGCTGATCTTGCATGTGAAGCTTTAAAAAACTGTAAAATTTACTTTAACCCCGTCCCCCTCCCTAGAACTCTGTGTTCCTGCAATTCTGGACTCTTGTACATCCCCTTCCCTTCACCCCACCATTGGTGACCATGCCTTCAGACATCTAGGCTCCACATTCTGGAATTCCCTCCCTAAACCTCTCCATCTCCCTCTCCACCTTTAAGACCCTCTTTAAAATCCAGCTCTGTCACCCCACCAAATGTCTCCTTCTTTGTCTTGGTTTCCATTTTTGTCTGATTATGTTTCTGTGATGCGCCTCTGGGTGTTTTTCTACGTTAAAGGTGCTGTATAAATGTAAATGATGTAGAGGAGTTCTCCCTGGTGTCCTGGACAATATTTATCTCTCAACCAACGTTGCTAGAAAACAGATTATCTGGTCATTATCACATTGCTGCTTGTGGGATCTTGCTGTGTGCAAATTGGCTGCTGCATTTCCCACATTACAAAAGTGACTACACTTTAAAAGTACTTCATTGGCTGTAAAGCGCTGTGGGACGTCCTGAGGTCGTGAAAGGCACTATATAAATGCAAGTTATTTCTTTCTAACTTGTTGTTTACATCTCCATTTTCCGGCGTTTTTCATCAGTCTCAGAGATGTCTTCTGCTTCAGCTGGAATGGTGGGCCACTTGAGCTGTCACCTTCTCCACTGGCCCCATAAATCACGCTGGCTCATCCACTGGTGAGTGTGTTTCCGCACAGCTGCAGCTGCTTCGCTTTGACAACCTCCTTGACAACTGGTGGAACTCAGCCAATGGGAGCAGGCAAATCCAAAGATCGTAGTAACGCCACAATTCAAACTCTTGGCCTTCTAGAGTTAGAGTTCGGGTACCTCTAAAGCCTTCCTCGCAGGCCCAGCATGAAGGGATAATTACTAGTCCTAGCCCCTTTAGGGCTACCCCGGATCAAGCGTATTCCTCAGACGTTCACTTTCAACTAAAGTTTGAGGTAGCCGAATCCTAAAGACGCTTAATTGGGTCTAAAGGTCTGAACTATCTCTCCCTAAAGGAAAGGAACAACCTGAAAATGTTACCATCCTCCAGATAGCACTTTTAATAAGTTTAGCTAGACTGTAACGTTCCGGATATTATGAGGGTCCGGAAAACTCCCCCAGAATTCTGCAACTCCTCACCAAAGAGTGTACAGAGATTGAGTTTGCGAGTTTGATACAGAAGCCTTATGTGCGACAATTCTAAAAATATATAGATTTATTAAAGAACCGACATGCAGTTTACAGTTGGTGAGTCAATCGCAACATTAACAGTTTCAAAAAGAGAAAGCTTACAATCCTATTATCAGAGAACCTTACTCTCAAATCTTAACTTCGCTACAGTTTTACAGTTCTTAAAGTTCTATTCAGGATATCCACCAAAATCAAATACCTTCGATCCCCGAGGTACAAAGAGTTGGAAACTTACAGAGCTGCCTCTGAAGCTGAGAATCGCTTTGCCCCTTTAAAGCGAGTCTACTATCCCATTTGAGAGTTCAATATTTATACCCTTTTCCAGTGGTATTTCCTTTAAGATTTTCTGCTGATGTAAGCTAATTATCTTTAGTCATTTTTCTGCTGACCCCTGCAATTCTTACAGTCACTTCAGTTGGTAGCATTACAGAATTATGTCTCTTCTCTAGGTGTTCTAAGTTTACCATAAAAAATGGTGTTACGGCAGGTGTGTTTTTTACTTGATGTCATTTTTACGAAGGCAGATGTTTCTTACTTTTATGTGCTTCTTTACGAAGTGTAAATTAGAACACCTTGTACAGGGTGAACCATTGTTTCATTCCGAAAGGTTCAGCCTACTGGAGCCTTTAACCTTCTGTTTCAATAAGGTTATTGATTCAGTGTCAACAACTATTTTATCTCTATAGCCAGAATGCTTTCACAGCTTTTTCATAGTTAGGTTTCTAGATTTCCAAACCCAGTTTGTCATGTTTTAATAAGGCCAGAATTCTTTCAAAAGATAGTGGGCCAGAAATTCGGCTGTTGTCAGGTGAGTACGCGTTATGTACTCACCCGTAAGGCCACCTGAAGTGCTGGTTTCACGCATGCACTGCGCATGCGCAGGAAACCGGAACTTCCGTTCCCCTGAAGGGAGGGGTTCAGAAGTCGAACGCGTGCGCGGGAGAGGCTGTGCGCACGCAGCGAACTTCAGGTTTTTTTTCAGGTTTCTCCGGGAAGGTAAGTATGAAGAAGCTGCGCTTTTAAAAAGGAGGCGCAAGGCCTGTTTTTAACAAGGTAAGTGGTTAATTAATTACAATTGAAATTTTTTTTCAACAGGTTTATCTTTTTTAGATACTTTAAAGAAAGGTAAGTTTATTTTTAGCACTGTTAAAAAGTATAATTAATTTGGTAGTTAATTTATTTAACTTATAGTTATTTTAAAAATGTGATGTTTTAAAAAAATTTATTTGAAATTTAAGTGTGGTTTTGGGGCCGATCTCTATTCATAGATTTGACAGGTCTTCCTGTCAAATCTATGAATGAAAATGCCCTGTTAGGATTGGCTCTCCATGGCCCACGTGATCCCAGGGGACGCTTCGAACTAACTGCGCCCCTGGGATACGCAAGCACTGCGCGCCGGCAGCTGCAGGAGGCCCAGGAGCCGAAGTCCTCGTGGGCCCAAAGCACAACTGCAGGCGCGATAGGCAAGTACGTGCGCGATGCTTGCACCCGCAGGAAGCCGGAAAGCCAAATTTCTGGCCCAGTGTATTTTTCTGAATAGGTTATATGGCTTATTCCTTCACAAGCACACCCAAGGAACAGGTCAGACCGGATGAAGGAATTTTTGCCCCTGGCAGCACAAGAAGAGACCTATTGTTAGTTTTTAAAAATTAATTCATGGGATGTGGGCGTTGCTGGCAAAGCCAGCATTTATTGCCCATCCTAATTGCCCTTGGAAGGTGGTGGTGAGCCACGTTCTTTAACCGCTGCAGTCCTTGTGTTGAAGATACTCCCACAGTGCTGTTAGGGAGGGAGTTCCAGGATTTTGACCCATCGACGATGAAGGAACGGCGATATACTTCCAAGTCAGGATGGTGTGTGACTGGGAGCGGAACTTGGAGGTGGTGGTGTTCCCATGCGTCTGCTGCCCTTGTCCTTCTAGGTAGTAGAGGTCACGGGTTTGGGAGGTGCTGTCAAAGAAAAGTTATTATGAACAGCTCATGTATGAGTCAGATATATGCAGTTAGGGCTTCTGTGGTGACTCAGAAATAAAGCCATAACATACAGACTAAGAAGGCCCCAAGTTTGATTCCCGGTCTTTGCTGTTAGCTGATTTCAGCCAGGGATATAATTTGTTACAATAGCTTAGAGTTGGAAAAGACAAAAAATAATCAGCTTTGGGTCCAAGTTCTGATCGCTGTCCGGTGATCCTCGCTGGAAGTGCACAGGCGTGGATTTTGGGTAAGGACAAGATAGGCCTCAACTAGGATTCCCTTCTTAGTTGGATAGCCTCCTGAGACTTACTGTCAAGGCTCATGGATGGGTAATGGGCACTTGGGCGTCTGCCACCCATGGAATCGTAACCTAGTAAAAGAGACAGTGCCTTCAAGAGAGCCTAGGAGGGAAACAGATTGCAGAGAAGGAATTGCAGTCTGTTGACTGTCTTGCCCGTCCCCTCCAGGAGACAGTTCACTATTTGGGGGACTCTTATTTGATTTCCTGTTGCTACTGGACCATCCGTTGGTACTGGATATAACAACCTGCTCTTCCATCAAGAACAGTAGGGCCTGAGACATAAAGTGAGAAGTTTGACTGCCTGATGATAGCAAGTTTCCTCCACCACCACCCCCTCACGTCTCTGTACTTTGAGCTGGATCCAGAATGCACAGAGGTCAATGTGACCTCTACATGTACAGTAAGACTGTGACCATTGTCATCCTACCTATTCCAGCAGGATCTCCAGGTCCCCTGAGTGTCCACGGCCCAAGGCATAAATTAATGCTTGGGGCTCGCTTTGGGAGGGTTGCACTGTGATGAATTCAACTGTGTCGGCATGCTACAATCATTTATTTTTTGCAGTTTCTCCCCATTGCAGTTTCTCCTCTCCTCTCTTGAAAAGAAAGACTTGCAATTATAGAGCGCCTTTCACAACGTCAGGCCATCCCAAAGCACTTTACAGCCACTTTTGAAGCGTAGTCATTGTTGTAATGTAGGAACGAGGCAATCAATTAGCGCACAGAAAGCTCCCACAAACAGCAATGAAATAATGATAAGATCATCTGTTTTAGGTGTTGATTGTGGGATAAATATTGGCTAGGACACAGGGGAGAACTGCCCTGCCCTTCTTTGAATAGTGCCATGAGATTATTCACATCCACCTGAGAGGGCAGATGGGGCCTCGGTTTAATGTCTCATCTGAAAAATGGCACCTCCGACAGTGCAGCACTCCCTCAGTACTCCACTTGAAGGCACTGAGTCATGCATGTTTTGCAGGAGCCAGCACTGCTTCAGTACCTCGCGCCACTGGTCATTTTTCAATGAGTGCTGGCAGGCTATTTGATCATGGGGGTATTACAGCCGACCTCGATCCTGCCCTCACTCATACTTCCCAGCAGGGGTCACTGAATAGTGATCAGGATGTTCCCCAGCTATAGACCCGCCGAGATCGGCAAATTGAGCATAGTCATTGGGGTTGAACCTGGACCCTTCCTCCATGACTCAGCTGCTCGCTGTAGTCAGCTGTGGTTCAGTGGTAGCGCTCTCGCCTCTGGGTCAGAAGGCTGTGGGTTTGAGTCTCACCCAGAGACTTGAGTATAAAATCCAGGCTGACACTCCAGTGCAATACTGAGGGAGTGCTACACTGTCGGAGGTGCCGTCTTTCAGATGCGACGTTCGAGGCACCGTCCGCCCTCTCAGGTGGATGTAAAAGATCCCATGGCACTACTCGAAAAAGAGCAGGGGAGTTCTCCCTGGTGTCCTGGCCAATACTTATCCCACAACCAACATCACTAAAATAGATGATCTGGTCATTATCACATTGTTGTTGTGGGATCTTGCTCTGTGCAGATTGACTGCAGCGTTTCCTACATTACAACAGTGAGTGGACTTCCAAAGTACTTTATTGGCTGTTAAGCACTTTGGTACGACCTGAGGTCGTGAAAGGCGCTATATAAATGCAAGTCTTTCTTTCTTTCACTGAGGACAAGGGAGGAGAGGAGCTTTTATCTGTTGAGAAAGCCAGGTCAATTTGCTGTTGTTTGTATCTCACTATCAAACACTAGTAACAGTACCAGCAGCCTCCTACACCAGAATGCACTGTGTGAGGAGAGTCGCGGGACATCAGTCTTTGCCTGCAGCCTCCTTCTTGGATTCTCCCCCCCTCCCCCCCCCTCCTCATTCCCACCACCAGATATCCAACAGGAGCCTTCCATAATTCCCCTTTAGTAAAGATTACTGATTTCTGGGCCTGCCTAAATTATTGTTAAAAGAGCCCCCTCTCCACAAAACATTCCCCCAGTCAGCAGGGTGATAAATAGTAGACACTTAAAAGTGGTGGATCGACAGAGAGCTGCGTGAGCTCCAGCCCGCCGTGTGTCGGTGGTGGGTCGCAGCAGCAGCTGAGACACCTGGTATCACCACGTGTTCAGGAGTGTGTGCCAGTCTGGTAGTTCTGTGTGTTTGAATTGGCTCTGACCCACTATTTAGAATCTACTCAATTTTAAAGATCCCGTGAGGTAGCTGACATGGTTAGCAATGTTCCCAGGGCTGTGAAGGGTCATTGTTAGTGCATTGAAGAGTCAGTTTTTTTTCTTGGAGGGGAGATATAAAGCTAACACCACGACCTGGCACCAATATTGGGTGCCTCCGGCAGATTTTACACTGGTGGCTGTCAGTGTGCAGAGGCCATGCATGCGTCTCGGTTTTTTTTGCACGTACATGCATTGATGCTGCGTACATGTGTGTATGAGGGGCTGCATGTGTACACTGCACTCTGCACGGGCCAGGGCGTGCAGACATTATTTTGTAGAATGGGGAGCTGCTATAGCAGGGTGGATGCAGTCCTCAGTATGAGCCGGGTGCAGCTATTACACTGTAACGCTGTCAGATTGATCTTGGTGTAAGAGCTATTCCATGGGCTGGCAGCGATTGAGGCTGGGATTGCTGCAGCATGCCAAATGGCCGGCTTTCCTCAGCCGGCTGTAATCCAGATTTCCCGTTCCATCAGAGCTCCCGTTGCCGGGATAACTGATGATGTGCGTCCCTGCAACGTTCCAGGTGTGACACAACCAGAGGCTGTGCTGCAGCTCTATCTTTACTGACCGCCAGGGTTACACTGACCGCAGACGCCATATGCACGCATACACACCCGCATACACACAAACGCACAGACAGGCACACACACACACATGGACACACATGCACACCAATGTTGTCCCTGTGGTGCGTGGCTGTGCACCAATCGCGAGGTCCCGCGCAAGCTGCTCACCAGTTGCTGCCGCTGCAAGAGATACTGAGCGGCAAATTTAAAGGATCCACACAGGAAAAAAAATGAGAAGGAGCATTGATGCACACATACACACACGTGTACACACACACCTTTGCAATGCAGCTTTCCTCCCCCTTAATTTGCACTTTTACGGGGCAGGTCGACCTGTGATATCTTGATGTCACTGCCCATGTTGTGCACCTCTTTATTTGCATTGGAACACTGCCATTCTTTACACATTGCAGGGAATTTTAAACATCCTACAGGTTAGCCGCCAATACACATTATCAACTTTAATAAGGTTTTTATATAAACCACTCGTTAAAACCTTTAATTTATTACGCCTGTGGCATTTTCTGTTTCTCTCACCAGCCAATCTGTGGCCTCGCTCAATGCAATTCACATTTTAGCTCCAAGCAGTGTCAAATCAGGGCAGTTTTATGCTGTGCCCCTTTTCCCATTCAGGGCCGGGTCGAGACTCCTTCCACATAGAAACCCCTCAGCTCCTGCAGAGCAGACTTAATGGCCCAGAAATTAAACAGTGAGGGTTCCCGCGGGGGTAAGGAATCCCCGCGATATCGCACTCCGCGCCTACCTTTTTGCTCTGGCCCACACGAACTTTAGTTTGAAAGGCTCTCTCTCTTGGAACCGTGCAGTGCTTGCGTGACCCAGAGACGCAATTAGTTCGTGCGAGCTCTGGGATCACGTGATTCAGTTAGAGCCAATGGCAGCACACCATCTTTCATTCATAGTTTTGACAGGAAGACCTGTCAAAGCTATGAATACTACACCCCCCCAAAAGAACAGCTAAACCTCAATTAAATTTTTTTAAAAGCCATCACATTAATAAAATAAGTATAGTTAAATAAATTAACCACTTTAAACAAAAAATTAAATTTTTGAAAAAATTTAAAATCTTTTTAAAAGTTATAAAAATAAACTTACCTTTCTTTAAAGTCTCTAAAAAAGATAAACCTGTTGAAAATTTTTAAAATAACACTTAATTAACTACTTACCTTGTTAAAAGGGGGTCCTACGCCTGCTTTCTTTATGTGTAAAATCTTCACCACTTACCTGCGCGTTCAAAGCTGAAAAAATAACTAAGTGCACTGCGTGCGCACAGCCTGTAGCGCACACGCGGTTCACTTAGGAACCGCCCCCTTTTGAATTCACGAAGTGCCGGTTTCCCGCGCATGCACAGTGCATGCAGGAAACCGGCAATTGGAGACCTAATACGCGAGAGTAAACAGTGCGTACTCTCGCGTATTAGGTCTAATTTTCGGGCCAATGTTTTGAGTTTGACTGGTTTGAATACAAGACCGAAAGACAGGACACTGAGCCGGGCAGTTTCTGATTAGTATGAGTCTGCGATTCCAGCTATCTTATGCAGGAATAAGCACGGGTGGACGGGTGCATGAAAGGTTGAAATGGGCTCACCAGCACATGATGGCTCTCTGTTGAGAGACCCTCTTCCGATATTCCAGAGGAAATTGACTGCATCTGCTGTAATGACCAGTGATCAAAACAGAGATCTTCCCCGGCATAAAACCAGGGACATTCCTGGGCTGGGGATCAAACCTAGGAGGTTCTTGGATGAATCCTAGGATGTTCCTGGGCTGTGTGGCTCAGCTGCTCAAAGACCCGTTGGTGGAGTATTTCTGGTCTCTGTAAATATTGTATAAGAAATCAGTGGAACTGGTTTGATGAGTCAGGTGTTAAAGTGTGCCGCCCTAGGTGTAACAGTCACTCTTGTTTCTTTTGGGAAACATAAAAGAAACAAAAGAACATGTATTTATCCAATGCTTTTTATGGCTTCAAGATGCCTCAAAGCGCTTTGCAGCCAATTAAGTATTTTTTTGAAGCCTAAACACAGTTGTAATGTAGGAAACAGAGCAGTCAGTTTGAAACAGCAATGAAATACTGACCGGATAATCTGTTTTAGTGATGTTGGTTGAGGGATAAATATTGTCCAGGACACCAGGGAGAACTCCCTTGCTCTTCTTCGAAATAGTGCCATGGGATCTTTTAATTAACTTCTCATCCGAAAGACGGCACCTCCAACAGTGCAGCACCCCCTCAGCACTGCAGCCTTGATTATGTGCTCAGGTCTCTGGCTCATAGGTGAGAGTGCGATCAACCGAGCCCCGGCTGACATCGTATTCATATTCATGGTGGAGTATTTCCAGATTGTCGGGTGTAAAGCGGCGTTGAACTGTTTTGTTCAGAGATGCTGTCATCTACAGAACTTTAAATCAATGGGCCATTTCAGCAAACATTCGGGACTGATTGCGATCGGTGATAACGATGAGAGCAGCCTTGTCTACCGTGAACTGTATAGAGATTGTCCAGACTCCTGGCAAGTAGAGGAAAGCTATATCCAATCTCTGTGGGCTGGATTTGAGGTGAAAGGGCACAGAGGTGAAAGGGGAGTGTTTATGAAATTTGGTAGCCCAAAGTCTCATACCAATCTTTTTTAAATAGAGCTTGACATATTTAAAATTGCAGGGCATCCTAAAGAAATAACTTTAATTTCTATCCATATTACAGACTGTACATGTAAAGCATTATATATAGGACATAATTATCAGTTACTGCTAACAGAGAGAAGCAGCTCCACACCCTAACTAATCAGCCTAACACCAGTTCGGACAGAAACAGAATTTACTGGGTTTCAGGGTTTAGGAAACCTGCTGAGAGCAGCACAATAGGAAGTGGAGCTGCCACATTAGCACAGTTGAGGAGACTCTCTGTCAGAACAGTATAGAGGGTATTTTACTCTGCATATAGTCTATGCTCTACCTGATCTGGAAACATCTAACTGATCTTTAACCAATTATGGAAGCTCTTGATGGGCTAGTAAAGAAGGAGTTTTACTCCACATCTGACCCATCCTAAACATGTCCCTGAGTGCTCAATGAGGCAATAAAGAGGGAACTTTACTCTACATTTATCCCATCCTATATATGTCCCTGAGTGCTCAATGGGGCAATGAAAAGGGAGCTTTACTCTATATCTGACCTGTCCTATTCCTGAACTGTGAGTGTTTAATGCTAAATCTGGGTGTTGACCACAATTTGAAAAGTGTATAATTCTCTAAGCACTGAAGTCTCTCAGCAATCAAAAATTAAACTAAAAATAAGTAATAAAAACATGAATATCTATCAGAATTTTCAAGCCTAAGTGCTGCCACTGTTTTGACTGTCATTGTTCCCAAGTATTTGACTTGCCGGCTAAATTACCTCTTATCCAGTTACCATTGGCGCCCTGATTCACTGCAACCTCTGGCACTCCATGTACGACTTGGCAACATCTTTTGCTTCTTTTAAACATGGTCCATTATTGGATTAATTGAAACCAAATTCTTCGGGTAATATAATAATCTTTAGGAGCTGAGACTAAATATCCATAGATAAATAAATCCCCCTCTGTGAGAAAACACAGAGGGAGTGGATAGAAATTCCTCTGTGCATAATGAAGTCATTAGCCAGTTCATTATAAACATATAGAGAAAACGTTTCCACTTGTAGGGGAATCCAAAACTAGAGCACCTAAATATAAGATAGTAACTAATAAATCTAATAAGAAATTCAAGAGAAACGTCTTTACTCAGAGCGCGGTTAGAATGTGGAACTCACTACCACAAGGAATAGTTGAGGCAAATAGTATTGATGCATTTAAGGGGAAGCTAGATAAACACACGAGGGAGAAAGGAATAGAAGGATATGCTGATAGGGTTAGATGAAGAGGGGTGGGGAGGCTCGTGTGGAGTATAAACATGGACTAGTTGGGCTGAATGGCCTGTTTCTGTGCTGTACATTCTATCTAATTCTATGCAATAAATAGCGCACAGAAGCATTTCGACCCTCAGAGTATTTGTTACTCTTGGACCAATTTATATAACTCAGCACACAATGGAAAATCTATATTGTTGGGCATTGTAAATATGATTTTGTTCTCATAGTTGGCCTCCAATAATTTAGAGAAACCACTGGAATTTAGCCCTGTTGATCAATTAATTGCAGCTGTAATTTCCCTGGCCACTCTAACAGAATAACTCGGGACTAAGGCCCGTGGAATATGACTGCCTCTGGCATGATTATATACGGTCTTCATCTCACGCCCATCTGATCCTCTCTCTTCAGAAGCTGCAGGCAAAAGAGCAAAAAATCCAAAGCTCCTCCAATAAAGTAAGACTTCTAAAATATCAGAGAATAAACTATTAACACAGCACTAACCACCCCAACTGGATGTAGAAATACAGGGTGGGAGATCACAAAAGAATGCAATAAAAATAATCATTACTATATGCTGAAATAAGTACTATAATAATGGTCATGGACAGCCTGAGGATGCAGATTTAAGGTAATTGGCAAAACAGCTAGAGGGCAAATGAGGAGAATTTTTTTTACACAGCGAGTTGTTATGAAAAAAAGAAAGACTTGGGGAAAGAACAGGGGAATGGGACTAATTAGATAGCTCTTTCAAAGAGCTGGCACAGGCACAATGGGCTGAAAGATTCTGTGATCCACCACAGTCTAACAACCTGCTGACACTCACTCTCTATGATCTAACTCCCTTACTACTCTCCCTTATATGTTTGGGATTATATGCATTCTCTGACTTTTAAGAGACTCAAACCAGTCACCTATCAGATGGACAATGGACCACACTTTATTAGTATAAAGGATGTTGTTGCAAAACTGCTTGATTTCTTTCTTTGATTAAATTCTCTCCCCAATTTTCTCCCCTCTCCTCTTCTGAAAACATTGACTTCTTCGCTGGATTATTGTGCCATGAGCTCCTTGCTCAAGTTTCTGTTCGTGATCTGCGAGCCTCGACAGCGAATGTTGGCATGCTATCTGACTTTGGAGGAGATCACGGCCAAACTGTATTCCATCATCACTCGCATTAAAAAATGCTGAATTCCTTTGTTTAATTCTACAACGCGTGGTATAAAAAACTTAGGGCTGCATGGAGTGTATTCTTTTGGCAGAGGCTTTGTGTAATAGGAGAGACTCTGTGTATTTCATTCCAGTCTAGGTAGATTACTTCTATCAGATCCCACAACTTTGAAGAATTTCAGGGACTCTGAAAAACATATAGCTTGAAGGTTTACTGAATGTAACTTTCAACAGTTTATAGGTTGCCATCCATTTGAAATGTTTTTACACATTAAAAAAACATTGAATTTTAACCTCAGCAGAATAATTCGGACTATTGATAGTGATAGGCATGAGGGTTGTTTTAGTGAAGTGAATGATTAGAGGCATGAGGGTTGTTTAGTGCAGTCAATGGTGATAGGCATGAGGGTTGTTGGAGAGGACAATGATGAGAGGCTGGGTATTCTGTGGCGAATGACTCACCTCCTGACTCCCCAAAGCCTTTCCACCATCTACAAGGCACAACTCAGGAGTGTGATGAATACTCTCCACTTGCCTGGATGAGTGCAGCTCCAACAACACTCAAGAAGCTCGACACCATCCAGGACAAAGCAGCCCGCATGATTGGCACCCCATCCACCACCTTAAACATTCACTCCCTCCACCACCGGCGTACCGTGTCTGCAGTGTGTACCATCTACAAGATGCACTGCAGCAACTCGCCAAGGCTTCTTCAACAGCACCTCCCAAACCCGCGACCTCTACTGCCTAGAAGGACAAGGGCAGCAGGTGCATGGGAACACCATTATCTCCAAGTTCCCCTCCGTTACACACCATCCTGACTTGGAAATATATCGCCATTCATTCATCGTTGCTGGGTCAAAATCTTGGAACTCCCTCCCTAACAACACTATGGGAGTACCTTCACCACATGGATTGCAGCGGTTCAAGAAGACAGCTCACCACCACCTTCTCCTGGGCAATTAGGGATGGGCAATAAATGCTTGCCAGCGACTCCCACTTCGCATGAATGAATTAAAAAAAAGAGGGTTGTTTAGTGAGCTCAGTGGTGAGAAGCATGAGTTTTGTTTAGTGAAGTCAATGGTGAGAAGCATGAGGGTTGTTGTAGAGGTCAGTGGTGAGAGGTGGCTCAGTTGGTGGAGCAGTCCCGAGAGGCTGAATGGCCTACTCCTGTACCCAATGTTCCTAAGGCGACTGTGGAGCTCCTAATCAGACCCTGAGCACTGCCCTCAGAGGAAATTGGCAGGCAGCTGTTACACCGGAAGCTTTGGCCTGGATATCCAACTTAGATATTGACATTTGATTTGTTTTGCTACTACCATACGAAAGAAGAAGAAGAAAGCCAATGATGAGAAGCGACTCAGTTGTTAGTAAGGCCACCAGTGAAAGGCTACTTACCTATTACTAAGGCCGATGGTGAGGTGTTTAGGGTCTCAATAATAGCATGTTTAGAAAAAAATCCCAGCAGAAAGGTTATTCCTGTAAGAGTTAGGTTGCCAGTCGCTAAAGAGGAGGGAGTAAATGAGAGGAGTATGTGTGAAGAATTCCTGTTTTTTTATGGTGAGTCTGCCTGCTTGTTATTGACGCTGTGTGAGGCTGTCCAGTTGTTCATGAGGCTGCAGATGCAAGGCTGCTATTTTGTTAGTAAAGGCTAATGGTCTGAGGCTGCTCGGTTGCTCATGTTGGTGGCTCCAACATGCTACAATCAATGTAACTCATCATTTAAAGGCCCAACTTAGCTTGCTGTAGCTCTAAGGCAAGCATACTACATGGCCCCAGATTCAGTTCCATGTCTGTGCTGGTAGCCTATCTCAGTTGGGATAGTGGTCGGGGCACTGCGGTTGGCCTTATGATCTGATTATAAGAATATTTTAAATTAAACTCAGCTGATTATTGTAATTCCGCAGCCCACAATGACCCTACAAATGAACAGGATCCGGGTGCAGTCTTATTTAAATGCTAACAGCAGGTTAGTCGTTTTAGAAATAAAAAATAGCACAAAACCCATTTCCTAGTGGTAGGGTTCTGTGGTAATAATTATTGTACTCTCTAATTTACAGTTAACTTTGTAGTTCTTGACCACGTGATGGGACATAAGGGTTTAACAGCAGCATTATCTAAATTTCACAGATAACTGACACGGAACTGACTGATAAGCCAAAATGCAATTGTTCCTGGTGAGAAAGATTCACATTTATATAGCACTTTAATCACATCTCTCAGAAATATCACAAAGAGCTTCGCATGAGATGAATTACTGTGACGTGCAGTCATTGTTGATATGTAGGCCAATGCAGCAGACATTTTTGTGCACAGCAAGATCCCACAAGCAGCAATAAGATGAGCGACCTGGCAATCCGTTTACTCCGAGGAATGTTGGCCAGTACACCCGTGAACTTTCTTCTCTCCAAATCGCACCGCCTGCTGCCTTAATGGAGATTCCTTCATGGCCTGACCAGGTGCCCAGCGCTTTGCTATTGTGTGCACAAATTGGCTGCCTTGTTTCCTACGTTACAACAGTGACCACAAAGCGCTTTGGGGCGTCCTAAGGTTGTGAAAGTTGCTATATAAATGCAAGTTCTTTCTTGCTATCATATTTTCACATGTACATTTTCACATGTAATATATTGCAAGTTTTCTGTGACAGGTCTGTTTTCAGAAAAATGTCAGTCCACTGTTCACAGCTACATATCACCCACACCTGTGTTTCGGGCCCATGTTCTGATGGAAAATAGTGCACTTTAAATGTGGTAAATTACAGTACATCAACACTGCAGCAGTTGGCTTGGGTAAAGACTATGGGGGATATTTAGATTTTGGATGATAGTGTAAAACAGGTGATACGGATCAGTCGCTCGTTATACAGCTCTCCCGATTTTCATTTCTATTGAAGTCACTGGAAATGAAAATCAGGGGGAGATTTATAACGGAGCTAAATCAATATCGCCCATTTTACACTATCGGCCAAAATCAAAATGACCCCAATATGTCCAGTCCAAAACCGGATTTGGCTTTCAAAAAAGACTGCACACATATGTGAAATAGGCTGACTGAGCTTGTACATATGTGAAATAGGCTGACTGAGCTTGTACATATGTGAAATAGGCTGACTGAGCTTGCAGTAATATGAAACATGCTCATTTTTTCATTGTGTATGTGTGAGTGGGCCACATTGTAAATGTATAAGTGTGCCCTGTTTCATAAATTGCATTTGCTTTTTTAAAATTCAACCTTGGAAAACTGAACTTTTTGTGTCTGTTTTTCAGTCTTCACAATTACAACAGTCACTTGCGAGACTGGATTGTCCAGTCCCGAAGGGGTCAGGATTGTGAGACAAGCCCCAAGTGTCATAAATATGTGGTGCAGACTCCTATGTACAGGGCTGCAGGTTAATGCATTCCAGTTTATGAGTTCAGTTGTTTTCATGTATGTTACACATTTTTTCTAGCCAATCTGAATCTATTTTCAGAATTAAGTACTAAAGCAAAGGCTAGGACTGAAGAGAGGAGGTGGATGAGTATTCTAGTGCTGTGCTTAATCATTTCAGGAGTCAGGGAATTTTTATGCAGAGCTTTCCCTCAGGAGATTAAGTGGGTGGGAGATAGTCCACGATTGGGACAACTGTACATGGTCTTTGGAAGGTTGCAGCATGATGGGCCGATCGGACTTTCCCCCTTCCATGCTTTCTGATATTAACTCAAACCTGAGGTTAGTCATTGGTATCCATCTTGATAGACTCCAGGCCTATCCATTCTCTGCTGCTATTGGACTTCTATTTGACAACCTTTCTTTCGCACATTTTTCCTCTTCCAGTTTGGACCCACTTTGCAAATCATCTGTTGTCTCTTCAACGTCTGCAATCAAACTGCTTTATTTTCTTTTCTCTTCACCGCCTTGCCCTTGTTGCATCTTTGATGCCTCATTGGTCACTGCACACACGCTGACACTCTGATCTGTGTCACATATGTATGGTACACACGTCATTTGGGGGCTGTGCACCATGTTTACAGGAGATGTGCGCCATTTCTATGGCTGCTGAGGTGCTAGACAAATAAATAAACAGCAGCTCCTCCATCAATACAGCTTTTCCTGCTCCCACACCAGCCGCTCAGCTGCCAGTCTGTTGGACATACAACTAACCCAGTTTACACCAGCCACGATCTCCTCACTTCCGTGAGTTTTCTCTTCCTCTTGCAGGCTTTTAAAATCCAAGCTTGGCGTCAGCTAATTACTACTTCTTGATTTACCGCGTCTTCCCCCCACCCCCCCTCCACCACTCTTCAATCTTGGTGGTGACCTCTGTCATATAATAACAGTCCAGTAGCTGAGAATCAGCCATACACTACCAGCTGTCAATGGGGCTTTTACATATTATCTGCTGCATGCTACACAAACACACAGATGACCCTGGGCCATTCACAAGTTTTCCATTGCCAGCTTTTACCGGGTGTGGACTGTATACTGTGTACAGTGTGGGTGTAGTTCACTCACCTTCAATATATAATAGATTCTGCGTTGGATTGTGTTAGATATGCATATAATTTACCCATAGAATGACGCACGGATACTTAATTGTACCAAGTGTGAAAAAGTGGAAGGCAGAGAAAAATGTAGTTTGTGAACATTGTGTTCTTCAGTGCGTTGGAGGTGCTAGCCTGCTTCACCTGTTACTTAGTTATGATGGCGGTGATGCATATAGATTGAAAGTTTTAAAAAAATATAATCATACAGGACATCCTGGTTAGGCTGCAGAACCAGTTTGTATATAGGTTACTAGTTCATAGGTAATCCAGTATAGCTACAATGATGTAGGCAAGGAGCTGTGTTGAAGTTGCAGGCTAACAATAGTGAATGAATTACAGTTTACTGGCAAACCTTGTTCAAGTGCCTTCCACACCCAGGGGTGAGTCAGCCCTGGATAATTCGAGCACGCCCTCTGGGTATTCAACATATGCTGCCTTCTCAGCCACTCAGCTGCAGGAACACGAGGGTAAATATTTCCCTTGTCAAGCCGGATCCAGCGATTTTGAAAGATCCTGCCCACTCCCTCTGGTCTCGGGCAGGGCAGGTCTGAGACTGCTTAATTGTTTTTTTCCGTAACGTTCTGACGCTGACGGGCTAGAAACTGGTGGGGGTGGGTGGTATGCAGTTCGAAACCCAATCGGGAGGGATGGCCGCAGGTGGGATAGCGGCGCTCAAATCGCTCAGACCCAATTTCCTGATCTGTGTCCCCGAACAAGCAGCCTCTACGCTATTGGTTGCACATTCGGTGGCTTAGCAAGCATTTAAAATAAGGATGTACATGCAATAAACCCCACAATCCCACGCTCTGTGGTATGAACAATAATGACTTGCATTAAACATTGCAAAACGCAGCCAGTGCTACCTCTCGAAATTATAAAAAGAAAGACTTGCATTTATATGGCGCCTTACATGACCTCAGGACATCCCACAGCGCTTTACGGCCAATGAAGTACCTTTTTGAAATGTAGTCACTGTTGTAAAGTAGGAAACATGGCAGCCAATTTCCACACAGCAAGCTCCCACAAACAGCACTGAGATAATGACCAGATAATCTGTCTTTAGTGACATTGATTGAGGGATGACTATTGGTTAGGATACCAGGGAGAATTCCCCAGCTCTTCTTTGAATAGTGCCATGGGATCTTCCAGAGTGGGACTTGAACCCACGGCCGACACTGATCAGTTCTGGGTTTCCCTGATTATACAGTGATTGAATGCATTGTCTGCTGTTGTGCTGTACTGGGCTGTACAGAGCAGGTATGGTCCAGGCTTGATCCCTGTTCTATGATGAGTTAGTTGATCTCAGTGCAGCAGAAGTGAGAGGGCTACGGTTGACTGGGCATCCCGAATAAAAAGTGAGTGTTCATGTGCGGATGTTTCCCATAAACCCCAAAGATGGAGATCTCATTCACAGTCCAAGCTCACACCTGAAGAATGGCCATTTTCATCAGCTACCAGAGAGTTGTTGTCACAACTGAATTGAGCCCAGCAGGCCTTTAAACTGAAGGAAACATCCAGATGTTGCCAACTAAATAGTTACTATATTGAACTGGTTAATCTTCTCGTCATCATCTGCCAGTGCAACGTCCTTTTACTTTACAAAACTGTTTAAATGGGATGGAAACTGACTTATTTTTTAGTGTGATTGTTGTATTTCCTGAAGATAATGACCCCTTGTCTCTCTCTGATTTTCAGTCACTCTCTATTACTTTTTCCAAAATGTGGCTATGTTGTCACAACCTTGTGACGCGTTGTTTAATGCAGTTTGGTTTCTGTCATGAGGTTTGGTTAGTGAGAAGCCGAGGTCAAACATGAAGAACCCAACAAGCTATATTGCAACCAATATTTTGGTCATTTTTGAAGGTGATACAAATAACAGCTGCTGGAATGAATGTGGCGAGCCAGCGGGTCTGCATCATACAAGGGTCGCAAAATGACTGCAGTCTGTAGAAAATATGACCACTCTTAATTATAACTGCTCTGGTAACCTGCAACAACATGATACCTTAAAAGATTATAGCAACAAGCTGCAGTTAAGGTGATTATTACGTGTAGACTCCTGAGCCTGGTTTGGTCTTTGGTGCTTATTTTAAAGCACTTGACCATTGAGAAAGGAATCTCATCTGCAAATTTTTTTTTTGTGTGACAATAGGATTTTCCTTATAAGCGATCACTTCTATCTTTAACCTGTATCATTTTGAGCTTAAACCACTGGTGTTAGTGTACATAAGAGAAGGGAAAGCCCATAAGATGCTGATTTTGAACACCACCAGTGCATACTTTTCAGCTTTATTGAGCTCTGATAGCAAGAAGCAAAACAAAAATGATCCCCTTTAAAAAGCAGGTGGGCAGTTATTTTTAAAAATATTTTTGCACAACTTGTGCTAGAAATCAAACAAATGTTAACTAAAGGGCACCAGTATTATGATGGCACAGTTTCTTGATTCTAATGGCATGTATTTTTTTAAATATTGAAATGTCAATTATATTTGAGAAAATAGATTAGAAACTCACTTGCACATACGTGACAATTGAATGCAATTTGAATCTCAGTTGGAAAGAAGCAAGTTGTGGCCTCTAAATGAATAGCGACAGGATGGGTGCCGGTCAGCAATCAACTGAAAAGATATTTGTGTTCTACCAAGATGGTTATGAGCTTGAGTTGAAAAAGGAAATAGCATTGAGATTTCTTATTCAATCATCACGGGGGAATGGGACTGACTGCATTGCTCGTCAGAGAGCCGGCGCGGACTAGATGGGCTGAATGGCCTCCTTCTGTGCCGTTATGACTTTATGACTCTATGAGGTCACTATTTCCAAACAATAGGGACCATTGGGGGAGACTGGAATTGGGGTGAGAGCTACATTTCATGATAGGACTGATCAGGGTTTCAATATAAGAGTGAGGGGAGTTTTAGTATAGGAGTGAGTGAGGATTCACTGGGAGTGAGAGTGGATTCACTGGGAGTGAGTGAGGATTCACTGGGAGTGAGTGAGGATTCATTGGGAGTGAATGAGGATTCACTGGGAGTGAGTGAGGATTCATTGGGAGTGAGTGAGGATTCACTGTGGGAGTGAGTGAGGATTCACTGGGAGTGAGTGAGGATTCACTGGGAGTGAGTGAGGATTCACTGGGAGTGAGTGAGGATTCACTGGGAGTGAGTGAGGAGTCACTGGGAGTGAGTGAGGATTCACTGGGAGTGAGTGAGGATTCATTGGGAGTGAATGAGGATTCACTGGGAGTGAGTGAGGATTCACTGTGGGAGTGAGTGAGGATTCACTGGGAGTGAGTGAGGATTCACTGGGAGTGAGTGAGGATTCACTGGGAGTGAGTGAGGATTCACTGGGAGTGAGTGAGGATTCACTGGGAGTGAGTGAGGATTCACTGTGGGAGTGAGTGAGGATTCACTGGGAGTGAGTGAGGATTCACTGGGAGTGAGTGAGGATTCACTGGGAGTGAGTGAGGATTCACTGGGAGTGAGTGAGGATTCACTGGGAGTGAATGAGGATTCACTGGGAGTGAGTGAGGATTCACTGGGAGTGAGTGAGGATTCACTGTGGGAGTGAGTGAGGATTCACTGGGAGTGAGTGAGGATTCACTGGGAGTGAGTGAGGATTCACTGTGGGAGTGAGTGAGGATTCACTGTGGGAGTGAGTGAGGATTCACTGGGAGTGAGTGAGGATTCACTGGGAGTGAGTGAGGATTCACTGGGAGTGAGTGAGGATTCACTGGGAGTGAGTGAGGATTCACTGGGAGTGAGTGAGGATTCACTGGGAGTGAATGAGGATTCACTGGGAGTGAGTGAGGATTCACTGGGAGTGAGTGAGGATTCACTGGGAGTGAGTGAGGATTCACTGGGAGTGAGTGAGGATTCATTGGGAGTGAATGAGGATTCACTGGGAGTGAGTGAGGATTCACTGTGGGAGTGAGTGAGGATTCACTGTGGGAGTGAGTGAGGATTCACTGGGAGTGAGTGAGGATTCACTGGGAGTGAGTGAGGATTCACTGGGAGTGAGTGAGGATTCACTGGGAGTGAATGAGGATTCACTGGGAGTGAGTGAGGATTCACTGGGAGTGAGTGAGGATTCACTGGGAGTGAGTGAGGATTCACTGGGAGTGAGTGAGGATTCACCGGGAGTGAGTGAGGATTCACTGGGAGTGAGTGAGGATTCACTGTGGGAGTGAGTGAGGATTCACTGGGAGTGAGTGAGGATTCACTGGGAGTGAGTGAGGATTCACTGGGAGTGAGTGAGGATTCACTGTGGGAGTGAGTGAGGATTCACTGGGAGTGAGTGAGGATTCACTGGGAGTGAGTGAGGATTCACTGTGGGAGTGAGTGAGGATTCACTGTGGGAGTGAGTGAGGATTCACTGGGAGTGAGTGAGGATTCACTGGGAGTGAGTGAGGATTCACTGGGAGTGAGTGAGGATTCACTGGGAGTGAGTGAGGATTCACTGGGAGTGAATGAGGATTCACTGGGAGTGAGTGAGGATTCACTGGGAGTGAGTGAGGATTCATTTGGAGTGAGTGAGGATTCACTGGGAGTGAGTGAGGATTCACTGGGAGTGAGTGAGGATTCACTGGGAGTGAATGAGGATTCACTGTGGGAGTGAGTGAGGATTCACTGGGAGTGAGTGAGGATTCACTGGGAGTGAGTGAGGATTCACTGGGAGTGAGTGAGGATTCACTGGGAGTGAGTGAGGATTCACTGGGAGTGAGTGAGGATTCACTGTGGGAGTGAGTGAGGATTCACTGGGAGTGAGAGAGGATTCACTGGGAGTGAGTGAGGATTCACTGGGAGTGAGTGAGGATTCACTGGGAGTGAATGAGGATTCACCGTCGGGTTGAGTGAGGATTCACTGTGGGAGTGAGTGAGGATTCACTGGGAGTGAGTGAGGATTCACTAGGAGTGAGTGAGGATTCACTGGGAGTGAGTGAGGATTCACTGGGAGTGAATGAGGATTCACCGTCGGGTTGAGTGAGGATTCACTGTGGGAGTGAGTGAGGATTCACTGTGGGAGTGAGTGAGGATTCACTGTGGGAGTGAGTGAGGATTCACTGTGGGAGTGAGTGAGGATTCACTGTGGGAGTGAGAGAGGATTCACTGTGGGACTGAGTGAGGATTCACTGGGAGTGAGTGAGGATTCACTGTGGGAGTGAGAGAGGATTCACTGTGGGACTGAGTGAGGATTCACTGGGACTGAGTGAGGATTCACTGGGAGTGAGTGAGGATTCACTGGGAGTGAGTGAGGATTCACTGTGGGAGTGAGTGAGGATTCACTGGGAGTGAGTGAGGATTCACTGGGAGTGAGTGAGGTTTCACTGGGAGTGAGTGAGGATTCACTGTGGGAGTGAGTGAGGATTCACTGTGGGAGTGAGTGAGGATTCACTGGGAGTGAGTGAGGATTCACTGGGAGTGAGTGAGGATTCACTGGGAGTGAGTGAGGATTCACTGGGAGTGAGTGAGGATTCACTGGGAGTGAATGAGGATTCACTGGGAGTGAGTGAGGATTCACTGGGAGTGAGTGAGGATTCATTGGGAGTGAGTGAGGATTCACTGGGAGTGAGTGAGGATTCACTGGGAGTGAGTGAGGATTCACTGGGAGTGAATGAGGATTCACTGTGGGAGTGAGTGAGGATTCACTGGGAGTGAGTGAGGATTCACTGGGAGTGAGTGAGGATTCACTGGGAGTGAGTGAGGATTCACTGGGAGTGAGTGAGGATTCACTGGGAGTGAGTGAGGATTCACTGTGGGAGTGAGTGAGGATTCACTGGGAGTGAGAGAGGATTCACTGGGAGTGAGTGAGGATTCACTGGGAGTGAGTGAGGATTCACTGGGAGTGAATGAGGATTCACCGTCGGGTTGAGTGAGGATTCACTGTGGGAGTGAGAGAGGATTCACTGGGAGTGAGTGAGGATTCACTAGGAGTGAGTGAGGATTCACTGGGAGTGAGTGAGGATTCACTGGGAGTGAGTGAGGATTCACTGGGAGTGAGTGAGGATTCACTGTGGGAGTGAGTGAGGATTCACTGGGAGTGAGTGAGGATTCACTGGGAGTGAGTGAGGTTTCACTGGGAGTGAGTGAGGATTCACTGTGGGAGTGAGTGAGGATTCACTGGGAGTGAGTGAGGATTCACTGGGAGTGAGTGAGGATTCACTGTGGGAGTGAGTGAGGATTCACTGGGAGTGAGTGAGGATTCACTGGGAGTGAGTGAGGATTCACTGGGAGTGAGTGAGGATTCACTGGGAGTGAATGAGGATTCACTGGGAGTGAGTGAGGATTCACTGGGAGTGAGTGAGGTTTCACTGGGAGTGAGTGAGGATTCACTGGGAGTGAGTGAGGATTCACTGTGGGAGTGAGTGAGGATTCACTGGGAGTGAGTGAGGATTCACTGGGAGTGAGTGAGGATTCACTGGGAGTGAGTGAGGATTCACTGGGAGTGAATGAGGATTCACCGTCGGGTTGAGTGAGGATTCACTGGGAGTGAGTGAGGATTCACTGTGGGAGTGAGAGAGGATTCACTGTGGGACTGAGTGAGGATTCACTGGGAGTGAGTGAGGATTCACTGTGGGAGTGAGAGAGGATTCACTGTGGGACTGA
The DNA here is from genome assembly GCA_030390025.1 of Squalus acanthias. Taxonomy (NCBI): domain Eukaryota; kingdom Metazoa; phylum Chordata; class Chondrichthyes; order Squaliformes; family Squalidae; genus Squalus; species Squalus acanthias. The sequence goes on along the minus strand of CM059434.1, from coordinate 64,342,451 downwards.
GTGAGGATTCACTGGGACTGAGTGAGGATTCACTGGGAGTGAGTGAGGATTCACTGTGGGAGTGAGTGAGGATTCACTGGGAGTGAGTGAGGATTCACTGGGAGTGAGTGAGGTTTCACTGGGAGTGAGTGAGGATTCACTGTGGGAGTGAGTGAGGATTCACTGTGGGAGTGAGTGAGGATTCACTGGGAGTGAGTGAGGATTCACTGGGAGTGAGTGAGGTTTCACTGGGAGTGAGTGAGGATTCACTGTGGGAGTGAGTGAGGATTCACTGTGGGAGTGAGTGAGGATTCACTGGGAGTGAGTGAGGATTCACTGGGAGTGAATGAGGATTCACCGTCGGGTTGAGTGAGGATTCACTGTGGGAGTGAGAGACGATTCACTGGGAGTGAGTGAGGATTCACTAGGAGTGAGTGAGGATTCACTGGGAGTGAGTGAGGATTCACTGGGAGTGAGTGAGGATTCACTGGGAGTGAGTGAGGATTCACTGTGGGAGTGAGTGAGGATTCACTGGGAGTGAGTGAGGATTCACTGGGAGTGAGTGAGGTTTCACTGGGAGTGAGTGAGGATTCACTGTGGGAGTGAGTGATGATTCACTGGGAGTGAGTGAGGATTCACTGGGAGTGAGTGAGGATTCACTGTGGGAGTGAGTGAGGATTCACTGGGAGTGAGTGAGGATTCACTGGGAGTGAGTGAGGATTCACTGGGAGTGAGTGAGGATTCACTGGGAGTGAATGAGGATTCACTGGGAGTGAGTGAGGATTCACTGGGAGTGAGTGAGGTTTCACTGGGAGTGAGTGAGGATTCACTGGGAGTGAGTGAGGATTCACTGTGGGAGTGAGTGAGGATTCACTGGGAGTGAGTGAGGATTCACTGGGAGTGAGTGAGGATTCACTGGGAGTGAGTGAGGATTCACTGGGAGTGAATGAGGATTCACCGTCGGGTTGAGTGAGGATTCACTGGGAGTGAGTGAGGATTCACTGTGGGAGTGAGAGAGGATTCACTGTGGGACTGAGTGAGGATTCACTGGGAGTGAGTGAGGATTCACTGTGGGAGTGAGAGAGGATTCACTGTGGGACTGAGTGAGGATTCACTGGGACTGAGTGAGGATTCACTGGGAGTGAGTGAGGATTCACTGTGGGAGTGAGTGAGGATTCACTGGGAGTGAGTGAGGATTCACTGGGAGTGAGTGAGGTTTCACTGGGAGTGAGTGAGGATTCACTGTGGGAGTGAGTGAGGATTCACTGTGGGAGTGAGTGAGGATTCACTGGGAGTGAGTGAGGATTCACTGGGAGTGAGTGAGGATTCACTGTGGGAGTGAGTGAGGATTCACTGGGAGTGAGTGAGGATTCACTGGGAGTGAGTGAGGTTTCACTGGGAGTGAGTGAGGATTCACTGTGGGAGTGAGTGAGGATTCACTGTGGGAGTGAGTGAGGATTCACTGGGAGTGAGTGAGGTTTCACTGGGAGTGAGTGAGGATTCACTGGGAGTGAGTGAGGATTCACTGGGACTGAGTGAGGATTCACTGTGGGAGTGAGTGAGGATTCACTGTGGGAGTGAGAGAGGATGCACTCCTTCAATTATTTATCCAATTCCCTTTTGAAGGCTGCTATTGAATCCGTATCCACCACCCTATCAGGCAGTGCATTCCAGATCCTAACCACTCGCTGTGTAAAATGTTTTTTCTCATGTCTGTTCTGGTTCTTTTGCCAATCACCTTAAATCTGTGCCCTCTGGTTATCAACCATTCAAAATTGAGAGGTCGCACAACACCAGGTTATAGTCCAACAGTTTTATTTGAAATCACATTATCAACCATTCAGCCATTGGAAACAATTTCTCTTTATTTACTCTATCTAAGCGCTTCATAATTTTGAACACCTCAACAAATCTCCTCTTAGCCTTCTCTGCTCTAAGGAGAATAACGTCAGCTTGTCCAGTCTATCCACGTAACCTTTACTTGAATTTGCTTGAAGTTTAGTTGGGCTGTGTGCAGTAACACCGTTCCTCTCTGTCTACGTGCAGCATTTCTCAGAGAACCTGGATGACTTCTCCAACGAGCTGTTCAGTAGTTTCTTCGACGACCCACTACTGGCTGAAAAAAACCCTCTGCTGGACATGGAGCTTGACCCAGCCACTCCGGACATCCAGGCAGAGCACAGCTACTCTCTGAGTGGAGATTCCGCCCCTCAGAGCCCAATCATGCCAATCAAGATGGACGAGTACAGTAAAGGTAAGGAGGATGTTCCAGGGATTTGTGCAGGGGAAGGGAGTTGTGCAGGGGAGGGACCTGGGCAGGTCCAGGAAACTGGAGTGAAATTGGGCACCCCTTGCCCCTTTCCTGTGCTTGTCGATTGCGTACCCTGTGACACCAGGCTGGCAGTAGGTGGCTCCCGATTGAAGTTATTACGAATAAAAATCGGGAGAGATGCTGTCGACTCGCTTTGGAAAGTTTAACACTAGTGCCCAAAGTCAAGGTTTTTTTTTAGTCGCATTTGGGATCTGGGCGTCGCTGGCAAGGCCAGCATTTATTGACCATCCCTAGTCGCCCTTGAGAAGGTGGTGGTGAGCCGCCTTCTTGAATCGCTGCAGTCCGTGTGGTGAAGGTACTCCCACAGTGCTGTTAGGTAGGGAGTTCCAGGATTTTGACCCAGCAATGATGAGGGATCGGCGATATACTTTAAAGTCAAGATGGTGTGTGACTTGGGGGGGAACTTGGAGGTGGTGGTGTTCCCATGTGCCTGCTGCCCTTGTCCTTCGAGGTGGAAGAGGTCGCGGGTTTGGGAGGTGCTGCTAAGAAGCCTTGGCGAGTTGCTGCAGTGCATCTTGTTGATGGTACACACTGCAGCCACGGTATGCCAGTGGTGGAGGGAGTGAATGTTTAAGGTGGTGGATGGGGTGCCAATCAAGCGGGCTGCTTTGTCCTGGATGGTGTAGAGCTTCTTGAGTGCTGTTGGAGCTGCACTCATCCAGGCAAGTGGAGAGTATTCCATCACACTCCTTACTTGTGCCTTGTAGATGGTGGAAAGGCTTTGGGGAGTCAGGAGGTGAGACACTCACTGCAGAATACCTAGCCTCTGACCTGCTCTTGTTGCCACAGTATTTATGTGGCTGGTCCAGTTAAGTTTCTGGTTAATGGTGACCCCCAGGATGTTGATAGTGGGGGATTCGGCGATGGTAATGCCATTGAATGTCAAGGGGAGGTGGTTAGACTCTCGCTTGTTGGAGATAGTCATTGCCTGGCACTTCTGTGGCGCGAATGTTACCTGCCACTTATCAGCCCAAGCCTGAACGTCGTCCAGGTCTTGTTGCATGCGGGCATGAACGGCTTCATTATCTGAGGAGTTGTGAATGGCGCTGAACACTGTGCAGTCATCAGCGAACATCCCCATTTCTGACCTTATGTTGGAGGGAAAGTCATTGATGAAGCAGCTGAAGATGGTTGGGCCTAGGACACTGCCCTGAGGAACTCCTGCAGCGATGTCCTGGGGCTGTGATGATTGACCTTCAACCATCTTCCTTTGTGCTAGGTATGACTCCAGCCAGTGGAGCGTTTTCCCCCTGATTCCCATTGACTTCAGTTTTACTAGGGCTCCTTGATGCCAGACTCGGTCAAATGCTGCCTTGATGTCAAGGGCAGTCACTCTCACCTCACCTCTGGAATTCAGCTTCTTTGTCCATGTTTGAACCAAGGCTGTAATGAGATCGGGAGCCGAGTGGTCTTGGCGGAAACCAAACTGGGCATCATTGAGCAGGTTATTGGTGAGTAAGTGCCACTTGATAGCACTGTCTATCACTTTTTCATGATTGAGAGTAGACTGATGGGGCGGTAATTGGCCGGATTGGATTTGTCCTGCTTTTTATGGACAGGACATACCTGGGCAGTTTTCCACTTTGTCGGATAGATGCCAGTGTTGTAGCTGTACTGGAACAGCTTGGCTAGAGGTGCGGCTAGTTCTGGAGCACAAGTCTTCAGCACGATAGCCAGGATGTTGTCCGGGCCCATAGCCTTTGCTGTATGCAGTGCGCTCAGCCGTTTCTTGATATCACGTGGAGTGAATCGAATTGGCTGAAGACTGGCTTCTGTGATGGTGGGGACCTCGGGAGTAGGCCGATATGAATCATCCACCTTGCACTTCTGGCTGAAGTTGGTTGCAAACGCTTCAGGATTGTCTTTTGCTCTCACGTGCTGGGCTCCACCATCATTGAGGATGGGGATATTCTTGGAGCCTCCTCCTCCCGTTAGTTGTTTAATGGTCCACCACCATTCACGACTGGATGTGGCAGGACTGCGAGCTTTGATCTGATCCGTTGATTATGGGATCGCTTACCCCTGCTAAAGTAATGAAAGGATCTTAATGTAATGTTTCGCATCTACAGAAAAGAAAAAAGAAAGACTTGCATTTATATAGCGTCTTTCACAACCACCGGACATCCCAAAGCACTTTACTGCCAATAAAATACTTTTTGAAGTGTAGTCACTGTTGTAATGTAGGAATCTAAGCAGCTATAGCTGCTTCGTCCCATTCATCTGGAGCACACCTTTAAGACATGCCTTTATTTTATTTTCCATGTCTCTCTTTGCCCCTTCGACCACCTGTTTAACACGTTCCTACATGTCCCTCTACTTATTCCAGTGAATTCTTTCACCTTTCTCCGTGCAGGATATGTACGTACAAGCCATTCTCACTCCTTATTTTGTGTGGAATTGGATATATACTTGAAGGAGAAATAATTGGGGGGCTATGGGGAAAGAATAGTGGAGTGGGACTAATTGGATAGCTCTTTCACAGAGCCGACACCGGTAAGATGGCCCGAATGGCCTCCTTCTGTGCTGTATGATCCTATGATTTTGCTTCTCATTAATTTGTTCAGCCGTTCAGCCTATGAACATACCAGAATGACGGACAGGAAAAGATGCTCTGGTCCGTCCAGCCTGTCCCACACCATATTGTGTGTGATATTCACTCTCCTGTACAATGTGTGTGTGTGATATCCACTCTCTCTCTTGTACAGTGTGTGTGTGTGATATCCACTCTCTCTCCTGTACAATGTGTGTGTGTGATATCCACTCTCTCTCTTGTACAATGTGTGTGTGTGATATCCACTCTCTCTCTTGTACAGTGTGTGTGATATCCACTCTCCTGTACAATGTGTGTGTGTGATATTCACTCTCTCTCTTGTACAGTGTGTGTGTGTGATATCCACTCTCTCTTGTACAATGTGTGTGTGATATCCACTCTCTCTCCTGTACAATGTGTGTGTGTGATATCCACTCTCTCTCCTGTACAATGTGTGTGTGTGATATCCACTTTCTCTCCTGTACAATGTGTGTGTGTGATATCCACTCTCTCTCCTGTACAATGTGTGTGTGTGATATCCACTCTCCTGTACAGTGTGAACATAGGAATATAAGAAATAGGAGCAGGAGTAGGCCATACAGCCCCTCAAACCTGCTCCACCATTCAATAAGATCATGGTTGATCATCCACCTCAACTCCACTTTCACACCCGATCTCCATATCCCTTGATTCCCATAGAGTCCCAAAATCTATCTATCTTTGTATTGGTGTTTACTAAGGAGTTGGATGCTGACAAAATATCGGTAGAAGTGGAAAAGGTAGAAGCAATGGAAGGGGTGAAATTTGATAGACAGGATGTACTAGAAAGGCTGGGCATGCTTAGAGTGGACAAGTCGCCTGGTCCAGATGGCTTGCATCCCAGGGTGCTAAGGGAATTGGGGGAGGAGATAGCGGAAGCGTGTGCCATAATTTTCCAATCTTCCCTAGATGCGGGGGAGGTGCCTGAGGATTGAAAAGTGGCAAATGTGACACCATTGTTCAAGAAAGGGTGTAAGGACAATCCTAGTAACTACAGGCCGGTCAGTTTAACATCAGTGGTGGGTAAAGTTTTAGAAACAATAATTAAGGAAAAAATTAATGGGCACGTAGAGAGGACATAAGAACATAAGAACATAAGAATTAGGAGTAGGAGTAGGCCATACGGCCCCTCGAGCTTGCTCCGCCATTCAATAAGATCATGGCTGATCATCGACCTCAACTCCACTTTCCCGCCCGATCTCCATATCCTTTGATTCCCCTAGAGTCCAACAATCTATCTATCTCAGCCTTGAATATACTCAAAGACTCAGCATTCACAGCCCTCTGGAGCAGAGAATTCCAAAGATTCACAACCCTCTGAGTGAAGAAATTCCTCCTCATCTCAGTCTTAAATGGCCTATTCCTTATCCTGAGACTATGCCCCCTAGTTCTAGACACTCCAGCCAGGGGAAACAACCTCTCAGCATCTACCCTGTCAATCCCCTTCAGAATCTTGTATGTTTCAATGAGATCACCTCTCATTCTTCTAAACTCGAGAGTATAGGCCCATTCTACACAATGTCTCATCATAGGACAGCCCGCTCATCCCAGGAATCAATCTAGTGAACCTTCATTGCACCGCCTCCAAGGCAAGTATATCCTTCCTCAGATAAGGAGACCAAAACTGTGCACAGTACTCCAGGTGTGGTCTCACCAAGGCCCTGTACAATTGTAGCAAGACTGCCTTACTCTTATACTTCAACCCCCTTGCAATAAAGGCCAACATGCCATTTGCCTTCCTTATTGCTTGCTGTACCTGCATGCTAGCTTTCTGTGTTTCTTGCACGAGGACACCCAAATCTCTCCGAAAACCAACATTTAAAAGTTTCTCACCATTTAAAAAATATTCTGTCTTTCTATTCTTCCTACCAAAATGAATAACCTCACATTTCCCTACATTATACTCCATCTGCCACCTTACTGCCCACTCACTTAGTCTACCTATATCCCTTTGCACACTCTTTGTGTTCTCCTCACAGCTTACTGTCCCACCTAGCTTTGTATCATCAGCAAACTTGGATGCATTACACTCGGTCCCTTCATCTAGGCCATTAATATAGATTGTAAATAGCTGAGGCCCCAGCACTGATCCTTGCGGCACCCCACTAGTTACAGCCTGCCAACCTGAAAAAGATCTGTTTATCCCTATTCTCTGTTTTCTGTCCGTTAACCAATCCTCTATCCATGCTACTATATTACCCCCAACCCCGTGAGCCCATATCTTGTATAATAACCTTTTATGTGGCACCTTATCGAATGCCTTTTGGAAATCCAAATATACTACATCCACTAGTTCCCCTTTATCTACCCTGCTAGTTACATCCTCAAAAAACTCTAATAAATTTGTCAAACATGATTTCCCTTTCATAAAACCATGTTGACTCTGCCTAATCATGTTATGATTTTCTAAGTGCCCTGATACCACTTCCTTAATGGATTTCAGCATTTTCCCGACGACTGATGTCAGGCTAACTGGCCTGTAGTTCCCTGTTTTTTCTCTCCCTCCTTTCTTGAATAGCGGTGTTACATTTGCGACCTTCCAATCCACTGGGACCATTCTAGAATCTAGGGAATTTTGGAAGATCAAAACCAATGCATCCACTATCTCTTCAGCCACCTCTTTTAGAACCCCAGGATGTAGGCCGTCAGGTCCAGGGGATTTGTCGGCTTTTAGTCCCATTAGTTTCTCTAGTACTTTTTCTCTACTTATATTAATTACTTTAAGTTCCTCACCCTCATTAGACCCTTGGTTCCCCACCATTTTTGGTATGCTTTTTATGTCTTCTACTGTGAAGACAGATACAAAATATTTGTTCAACGTTTCTGTCATTTCCTTATTCCCCATAAGAGCCAGTGCTCACTGAGAACAAAGAACAAGCATGGTCGGGGGATGGGCAGTGGGCTCAGGTAACTTTAACCTTACAGCTTGAACTTGCAGTTAGGGATAAAATGCACCCACTATTAGAGCCAGGGGAACTTAAACAGCAGAAGAGAGGAGCCTGGGGGGAAAAAGAGCAAAGGATGGCAACGGATGGCCAAGGATGGCAAAGGAGCTCCCTAGGGAGCTGCCAGCACAGGAGGTACCACATGAGGTACCAGCCATAATAATTTCTCCTGTCTCAGCCTCTAAGGGACCAACATTTACTTTTGCTACTCTCTTCCTTTTTACATACTTGTAGAAGCTCTTACAATCTGCTTTCATATTTCTTGCTAGTTTCCTCTCATATTCTATTTTTTCCCTTTTTATCAATTTTTTTGGTTAATCTTTGCTGGTTTCTGAAACTCTCCCAATCCTCAGGCTTACTATTATTATTTGCAACATTATAAGCTTCTTCTTTCAATCTAATGCTATCCTTAAGTTTAAGCTGATTAAGGAGAGCCAACACGGATTTGTAAAAGGCTAATTGTATTTGACTAATCTAATTGAATTTTTTGATGAAGCAACAGAGAGGATTGATGAAGGGAATGCAATGGATGTTGTCTACATGGATTTTAGGAAGGCGTTTGACAAAGTACCACATGGAAGGCTGGTTAACAAAATTGAGGCTCACGGAATAGGTGGGTCAGTGGCAGCTTGGATATGGAATTGGCTTAAGGACAGAAAACAGCGAGTTGTCGAAAGTGGCTGTTTTTCAGACTGGAGGATGGTAGACAGTGGTGTTCCCCAAGGGTCAGTGCTGGGGCCACTGCTTTCTTTGAAATATATAAATGACCTGGACATTGGAATATAGAGTAGAATTTCTAAATTTGCTGATGGCACCAAACTTGGGGGTGTGACAAACAGTGAGGATGATACCAATCGACTGCAACAGGACATAGAAAGGCTAGCAGAATGGGCAGACAAGTGGCAGATGGAATTTAATACAGAGAAGTGTGAGGTGATGCATTTTGGCAGAAGGAACAGGGAGAGGCAATATACACTTAATGGCACAGTTTTAAAGAGTGTGCAGGGACAGAGGGACCTGGGAGTTAATGTGCATAGATCCCTGAAGGTGGCAGGACATGTTGAGAGAGTGGTTAGCAAAGCATATGGGATCTTGGGCTTCATAAATAGAGGTATTGAGTACAAAAGTAGAGAAGTTATGCTGAACATTTATAAAGCACTGGTTAGGCCACAACTGGAGTATTATGGCCAGTTCTGGTCACCACACTTTAGGAAGGATGTATAGGCCCTTGAGAGGGTGCAGAGGAGATTTACCAGAATGGTTCCGGGGATGGGGGATCTTAGCTACAAGGACAGGTTGGAGAAGCTGGATTTGTTTTCATTAGAGCAAAGGAGGTTGAGGGGTGATTTGATAGAGGTGTACAAGATTATAACGGGTTTGGATAGACTAGACGGGGAAAGGCTGTTCCCACTAGTTGATGGTACAAGGACTAGGGGACACAGATTTAAGGTTTTGGGCAAGAGATACAGGGGGGATGTGAGGAAAAACTTTTTTACGCAGCGAGAGGGGAATTAGCTCAAATGGTAGAGCGCTCGCTTAGCATGTGAGAGGTAGCGGGATCGATGCCCACATTCTCCAATACTTCGTGGGCAACACGGTGGCATAGTGGTTAGCACTGGTGCCTCACAGCGCCAGCGACCCGGGTTCGAATCTGGCCACGGGTGACTGTCTGTGTGGAGTTTGCACATTCTCCCCGTGTCTGCGTGGGTTTCCTCCGGGTGCTCCGGTTTCCTCCCACAGTCCAAAAATGTGCGGGTTAGGTTGATTTGGCTATGATAAATTGACCCTTAGTGTTAGGGGGTGGATTAAATATGTGGGGTTACGGGGATAGGATGGGATATGTTAGGGGGAATTAAGTATGTGGGGTTACGGGGATAGGGTGGGATATGTGTCGGTGCAGGCTCGATGGGGATTCTGTGTGAGAAAGCAGGGACAGGGTACTGGATTTGGATGATCAGCCATGATCGTATTGAATGGTGGAGCAGGCTCGACGGGCCGAATGGCCTGCTCCTGCTCCTAGTTTCTATGTTTCTATGACCTGGAACTCACTGCCGACGGAAGTGGTGGAAGCGGACACACTCAATGTTTTCAAGGGGAGACTGGATAGGCACTTGAGGGAAATAAACTTGCAGGGCTCCGGGGATAGAGCAGGGGAATGGGACTGACTGGATTGCTCTGCAGAGAGCCGGCACGGACTCGATGGGCCAAATGGCCTCCTTCTGTGCCGTTTTGACTCTATGACTGTAATGCTATCCTTAACTTCTTTAGTTAGCCACGGATGGATCACTTTTCCTGTGGAGGTTTTGTTTCTCAATATAATGTATTTTGGTTGAGAATTATGAAATATTTCTTTAAATGCTAGCCACTGCTTACCTAATGTCACACTTTTAATCTATTTTTCCAATCTACCTTAGCCAACTCGCCCCTCATACCTATGTAATTGGCTTTATTTAAGTTTAAGGGGTAAAAATTAGGTCGCGCCCCATTTGGGGCGCAAATATCGTCTGGACGCAAATATTAGCGCCTGGCGCTAATTATCGACACTGACTGGAAACTTCACTTTTACCGCCCCGGGAGGTGAGTGGAGTGCTAAATCAGGCGCTGCACACCTGTCTTAAGGCGCAAAGGCCAAGGAGTGAGGCGCTAACTCAGAGCGCTGGCGAAGCTCATGTAATGTCAGTCAGCAATGGAACACACACAAAATGGCACGGGCCAGTTCTTAAAGGGGATGGTTAATCTTGCTTTCCATCCACATCCTGTTCATTGCAGCCTTGAATCTCGGCCTGGAGAGACTTGCACATCAAATGTGCTGGAAAGAACAATGGAGAGTACCAGGCAAAGAGCTCAGAGTGCAGCTCCCACAGTCTCTGCTAAATCGATACAAGGAATGGCAAATCAAAATGAACCTGCAAAGTGCTGCTCAGTACCCAAAAACTCCTTCACACAACGTTGAATCTCTCCAGAAGTCTCTCCCTCTCTCTCTCAGAATGCGTAGTTCAAAAATGCCACCAACAATAAAAGACAGGAAGAGGCCCCCTTTAAATAGCGCCCCCCCCCAGCCCCACAGCGATTGATAGAGTTCCAGTCTTCCGGTCGTTGGAAGCGCCAGGCGGTAACGCAGGGGGCGCCACTCAATTTCCGCTCCGGGGCGCCACAAGGGCGTTGCACCATGGAATGACGTCACAATCTGCGTGCGCAGGTGGTCGCAGCGGTAAGTTTTAGCGCCGCCGCACAATCTCTAGTTAAGTTCCCGAGCGGCGCAAACATCGCTGCGCCCGGGCGTTAGCGGCTTTGTGCCCCATTAGCGCCCTCTTAAGGCGCTAACGGGAGGCGCAACCAACTGAATTTTTACCCCTAAGACTCTAGTTTCGAACTTAGGCAAGTCACTCTTAAACTTAACGTGAAATTGTACCATATTATGATCACTCTGCCCCAGAGGATCCTTTACTATGAGATTACTAATGAACCCTGTCCCATTACACAATACAAGATTTAAAATAACATGTTCCCTGGTTGGTTCCATAACGTATTGTTCTAGGAAACTGTCCTGAATGCATTCCATCAACTTGTCCTCCAGACTACCTTTGCCAATTTGATTTGTCCAGTCTATATGAAGATAAAGTCCCCTACGATTATTGCATTACGTTTGTTACAAGCTCCTACTATTTGTTGATTAATATTCTGTCCAATGGTATAGCTACTGTTAGGGGGCCTATATACTACTCCCACCAGTATTTTACTTATCTCCACCCATACTGATTCTACTTCCTGATCTTCCGAGCTGAGATCCTTTCTCTCTACTGTCCTTATGTCATCCTTTATTATCAGTGCTACCCCCACTCCTTTTCCATTCTACCTGTCTTTTCGAAACGTCAAGTACCCTGGAACATTTAGTTCCCAACCTTGGTCACCTTGCTACCATGTCTCTGTAATGGCTATTAGGTCAAACCTATTTATCTCCATTTGTGCCACTAGTTCATCTATCTTGTTACGAATACTTCGTGCATTCAGATAAAGAGCCTTTAATTAAAATTTTTTACCATTATTCCCTGCTTTGACCTTATTCTCTGCTGCACTGCTACCGTTAAACTCTCTGTCCCTTCCTGTCACACTCTGCTTATGTTTACCCAAATCGCTACACTGCTCTATTGCCTTGACCTTTCTCTTTAGATTTCTAAATTTCCCCTCACATGAGCCCTCCCACTCCACCCCCAAACCCCCCCCCCCACCCCGCCACTCCCAACTCCCCTCCCCCCGCTTTTTTAGTTTAAAGCCCTATCTACAGCCCTAGTTATTCATTTCGCTAGGACGCTGGTCCTAGCCTGGTTTAAGTGGACCCTGTCCTGACGGAACAGCTCCCTCTTTCCCCTGTACTGTGTGTGTGAAATCCACTCTCTCTCCTGTATGGTGTTGTGTGATATCCACTCTCTCTCCTGTACAATGTGTGTGTGTGATATCCACTCTCTCTTGTACTGTGTGTGTGTGTGAGATATCCACTCTCTCTCTTGTACAATGTGTGTTGTGTGATATCCACTCTCTCTCTTGTACAAGGTGTGTGTGTGATATCCACTCTCTCTCCTGTACAATGTGTGTGTGTGATATCCACTCTCTCTCCTGTACAGTGTGTGTGTGATATCCACTCTCTCTCTTGTACAATGTGTGTGTGATATCCACTCTCTTGTACAATGTGAGTGTGTGATATCCACTCTCTCTCCTGTACAATGTCTGTGTGATATCCACTCTCTCTCTTGTAGTGTGTGTGTGTGATATCCACTCTCTCTCCTGTACAATGTGTGTGTGCGATATCCAGTCTCTCTCTTGTACAATGTGTGTGTGATATCCACTCTCTCTCTTGTACAATGAGTGTGTGTGATATCCACTCTCTCTTGTACATTGTGTGTGTGATATCCACTCTCTCTCCTGTACAATGTGTCTGCGATATCCACTCTCTCTCTTGTACAATGTGTGTGTGATATCCACTCTCCCTCTTGTACAATGTGTGTGTGATATCCACTCTCTCCTGTACAATGTGTGTGTGTGACATCCACTCTCTTGTACAATGTGTGTGTGATATCCACTCTCTCTCTTGTACAATGTGTGTGTGATATCCACTCTCTCTCCCGTACAATGTGTGTGTGTGATATCCACTCTCTCTTGTACAATGTGTGTGTGATATCCACTCTCTCTCTTGTACAATGTGTGTGTGATATCCACTCTCTCTCCTGTACAATGTGTGTGTGTGATATCCACTCTCTCTCCTGTACAATGTGTGTGTGATATCCACTCTCCTGTACAATGTGTGTGTGATATCCACTCTCTCTCTTGTACAATGTGTGTGTGATATCCACTCTCTCTCCTGTACAGTGTGTGTGTGTGATATCCACTCTCTCTCTTGTACAATGTGTGTGTGTGATATCCACTCTCTCTCTTGTACAATGTGTGTGTGTGATATCCACTCTCTCTCTTGTACAATGTGTGTGTGTGATATCCACTCTCTCTCCTGTACAGTGTGCGTGTGTGATATCCACTCTCTCTCCTGTACAATGTGTGTGTGATATCCACTCTCTCTCCTGTACAATGTGTGTGTGATATCCACTCTCTCTCCTGTACAATGTGTGTGTGATATCCACTCTCTCTCTTGTACAATGTGTGTGTGATATCCACTCTCTCTCCTGTACAGTGTGTGTGTGTGATATCCACTCTCTCTCTTGTACAATGTGTGTGTGTGATATCCACTCTCTCTCTTGCACAATGTGTGTGTGATATCCACTCTCTCTCTTGTACAATGTGTGTGTGATATCCACTCTCTCTCCTGTACAATGTGTGTGTGTGATATCCACTCTCTCTCCTGTACAGTGTGTGTGTGTGATATCCACTCTCTCTCTTGTACAATGTGTGTGTGTGATATCCACTCTCTCTCTTGTACAATGTGTGTGTGTGATATCCATTCTCTCTCCTGTACAATGTGTGTGTGATATCCACTCTCTCTCTTGTACAATGTGTGTGTGTGATATCCACTCTCTCTCCTGTACAATGTGTGTGTTATATCCACACTCTCTCTTGTACAATGTGTGTGTGTGATACCCACTCTCTCTCTTATACAATGTGTGTGTGTGATATCCACTCTCTCTCTTGTACAATGTGTGTGTGATATCCACTCTCTCTCTTATACAATGTGTGTGTGAGATATCCACTCTCTCGCTTGTACAGTGTGTGTGTGATATCCACTCTCTCGCTTGTACAGTGTGTATGTGATATCCACTCTCTCTCTTGTACAATGTGTGTGTGTGATATCCACTCTCTCCCTTGTACAATGTGTGTGTGTGATATCCACTCTCTCTCTTGTACAATGTGTGTGTGAGATATCCACTCTCTCGCTTGTACTGTGTGTGTGTGATATCCACTCTCTCTCTTGTACAGTGTGTGTGTGATATCCACTCTCTCTCTTGTACAATGTGTGTGTGTGATATCCGCTCTCTCTCCTGTACAATGTGTGTGTGTGATATCCACACTCTCTCCTGTACAATGTGTCTGTGTGTTATCTGCTCTCTCCTGTACAATGTGTGTGTGTGATATCCACTCTCTCTCCTGTACAATGTGTCTGTGTGATATCCGCTCTCTCCTGTACAATGTGTGTGTGTGATATCCGCTCTCTCCTGTACAATGTGTGTGTGTGATATCCACTCTCTCTCCTGTACAATGTGTGTGTGTGATATCCACTCTCTCTCCTGTACAATGTGTGTGTGTGATATCCACTCTCTCTCGTACAATGTGTGTGTGATATCCACTCTCTCTCCTGTACAGTGTGTGTGTGTGATATCCACTCTCTCTTGTACAATGTGTGTGTGATATCCACTCTCTCTCTTGTACAATGTGTGTGTGAGATATCCACTCTCTCGCTTGTACTGTGTGTGTGTGATATCCACTCTCTCTCTTGTACAGTGTGTGTGTGATATCCCCTCTCTCTCTTGTACAATGTGTGTGTGTGATATCCGCTCTCTCTCCTGTACAATGTGTGTGTGTGATATCCACTCTCTCTCCTGTACAATGTGTCTGTGTGATATCTGCTCTCTCCTGTACAATGTGTGTGTGTGATATCCACTCTCTCTCCTGTACAATGTGTCTGTGTGATATCCGCTCTCTCCTGTACAATGTGTGTGTGATATCCGCTCTCTCCTGTACAATGTGTGTGTGTGATATCCACTCTCTCTCCTGTACAATGTGTGTGTGTGATATCCACTCTCTCTCCTGTACAATGTGTGTGTGTGATATCCACTCTCTCTCTTGTACAATGTGTGTGTGATATCCACTCTCTCTCCTGTACAGTGTGTGTCTGTGATATCCACTCTCTCTCTTGTACAATGTGTGTGTGATATCCACTCTCTCTCTTGCACAATGTGTGTGTGATATCCACTCTCTCTCTTGTACAGTGTGTGGTGATATCCACTCTCTCTCTTGTACAGTGTGTGTGTGATATCCACTCTCTCTCTTGTACAATGTGTGTGTGTGATATCCACTCTCTCTCTTATACAATGTGTGTGTGTGATAACCACTCTCTCTATTGTACAATGTGTGTGTGAGATATCCACTCTCTCTCTTGTACAGTGTGTGTGTGATATCCACTCTCTCTCTTGTACAATGTGTGTGTGTGATATCCACTCTCTCTCTTGTACAATGTGTGTGTGATATCCACTCTCTCTCTCCTGTACAGTGTGTGTGTGTTATCCACTCTCTCTCTTGTACAGTGTGTGTGTGATATCCACTCTCTCTCTTGTACAATGTGTGTGTGTGATATCCACTCTCTCTCTTGTACAATGTGTGTGTGTGATATCCACTCTCTCTCTTATACAATGTGTGTGTGTGATATCCACTCTCTCTCTTGTACAATGTGTGTGTGATATCCACTCGCTCTCTCCTGTACAGTGTGTGTGTGTTATCCACTCTCTCTCTTGTACAGTGTGTGTGTGATATCCACATTCTCTTGTACAATGTGTGTGTGTGATATCCACTCTCTCTCTTGTACAATGTGTGTGTGTGATATCCACTCTCTCTCTTGTACAATGTGTGTGTGTGATATCCACTCTCTCTCTTATACAATGTGTGTGTGAGATATCCACTCTCTCGCTTGTACAGTGTGTGTGTGATATCCACTCTCTCTCTTGTACAATGTGTGTGTGTGATATCCACTCTCTCTCTTGTACAATGTGTGTGTGTGATATCCACTCTCTCTCTTATACAATGTGTGTGTGAGATATCCACTCTCTCTCCTGTACAGTGTGTGTGTGTTATCCACTCTCTCTCTTGTACAATGTGTGTGTGATATCCACTCTCTCTCTTGTACAATGTGTGTGTGTGATATCCACTCTCTCTCCTGTACAATGTGTGTGTGATATCCACTCTCTCACCTGTACAATGTGTGTGTGTGATATCCACTCTCTCTCCTGTACAATGTGTGTGTGATATCCACTCTCTCTCTTGTACAATGTGTGTGTGTGATATCCACTCTCTCTCCTGTACAATGTGTGTGTGTGATATCCACGCTCTCTCCTGTACAATGTGTGTGTGTGATATCCGCTCTCTCTCCTGTACAATGTGTGTGTGTGATATCCACTCTCTCGCTTGTACTGTGTGTGTGTGTGATATCCGCTCTCTCCTGTACAATGTGTGTGTGTGATACCCACTCTCTCTCCTGTACAATGTGTGTGTGTGATATCCACTCTCTCGCTTGTACTGTGTGTGTGATATCCACTCTCTCTCCTGTACAATGTGTGTGTGATATCCGCTCTCTCTCCTGTACAATGTGTGTGTGTGATATCCACTCTCTCGCTTGTACTGTGTGTGTGTGTGATATCCGCTCTCTCCTGTACAATGTGTTTGTGTGATATCCACTCTCTCTCCTGTACAATGTGTGTGTGTGATATCCACTCTCTCGCTTGTACTGTGTGTGTGATATCCACTCTCTCTCCTGTACAATGTGTGTGTGTGATATCCACTCTCTCTCTTGTACAATGTGTGTGTGATATCCACTCTCTCTCCTGTACAATGTGTGTGTGATATACACTCTCTCTCTTGTACTGTGTGTGTGTGTGATATCCACTCTCTCTCTTGTACAATGTGTGTGTGTGATATCCACTCTCTCTCTTGTACAATGTGTGTGTGTGATATCCGCTCTCTCTCCTGTACAATGTGTGTGTGTGATATCCACTCTCTCTCTTGTACAATGTGTCTGTGTGATATCCGCTCTCTCTCTTGTACAATGTGGGTGTGTGATATCCGCTCTCTCCTGTACAATGTGTGTGTGTGATATCCACTCTCTCTCCTGTACAATGTGTCTGTGTGATATCCGCTCTCTCCTGTACAATGTGTGTGTGTGATATCCACTCTCTCTCCTGTACAATGTGTGTGTGTGATATCCACTCTCTCTCTTGTACAATGTGTGTGTGTGATATCCGCTCTCTCCTGTACAATGTGTGTGTGTGATATCCACTCTCTCTCCTGTACAATGTGTGTGTGTGATATCCACTCTCTCTCTTGTACAATGTGTGTGTGTGATATCCGCTCTCTCCTGTACAATGTGTGTAGGTGATATCCACTCTCTCTCCTGTACAATGTGTCTGTGTGATATCCGCTCTCTCCTGTACAATGTGTGTGTGTGATATCCACTCTCTCTCCTGTACAATGTGTCTGTGTGATATCCACTCTCTCTCCTGTACAATGTGTCTGTGTGATATCCGCTCTCTCCTGTACAATGTGTGTGTGTGATATCCACTCTCTCTCCTGTACAATGTGTGTGTGTGATATCCACTCTCTCTGCTGTACAATGTGTGTGTGTGATATCCACTCTCTCTCCTGTACAATGTGTGTGTGATATCCACTCTCTCTCCTGTACAATGTGTGTGTGTGATATCCACTCTCTCTCCTGTACAATGTGTGTGTGATATCCACTCTCTCTCCTGTACAATGTGTGTGTGTGATATCCACTCTCTCTCCTGTACAATGTGTGTGTGATATCCACTCTCTCTCCTGTACAATGTGTGTGTGTGATATCCACTCTCTCTCCTGTACAATGTGTGTGTGATATCCACTCTCTCTCCTGTACAATGTGTCTGTGTGATATCCGCTCTCTCCTGTACAATGTGTGTGTGTGATATCCACTCTCTCTCCTGTACAATGTGTGTGTGTGATATCCACTCTCTCTCCTGTACAATGTGTGTGTGATATCCACTCTCTCTCCTGTACAATGTGTGTGTGTGATATCCACTCTCTCTCCTGTACAATGTCTGTGTGTGATATCCACTCTCTCTCTTGTACAATGTGTGTGTGTGATATCCGCTCTCTCCTGTACAATGTGTGTGTGTGATATCCACTCTCTCTCCTGTACAATGTGTGTGTGTGATATCCACTCTCTCTCTTGTACAATGTGTGTGTGTGATATCCGCTCTCTCCTGTACAATGTGTGTGTGTGATATCCACTCTCTCGCCTGTACAATGTGTCTGTGTGATATCCGCTCTCTCCTGTACAATGTGTGTGTGTGATATCCACTCTCTCTCCTGTACAATGTGTCTGTGTGATATCCACTCTCTCTCCTGTACAATGTGTCTGTGTGATATCCGCTCTCTCCTGTACAATGTGTGTGTGTGATATCCACTCTCTCTCCTGTACAATGTGTGTGTGTGATATCCACTCTCTCTCCTGTACAATGTGTGTGTGTGATATCCACTCTCTCTCCTGTACAATGTGTGTGAGTGATATCCACTCTCTCTCCTGTACAATGTGTGTGTGTGATATCCACTCTCTCTCCTGTACAATGTGTGTGTGTGATATCCACTCTCTCTCCTGTACAATGTGTGTGTGTGATATCCACTCTCTCTCCTGTACAATGTGTGTGTGTGATATCCACTCTCTCTCCTGTACAATGTGTGTGTGTGATATCCACTCTCTCTCCTGTACAATGTGTGTGTGATATCCACTCTCTCTCCTGTACAATGTGTGTGTGTGATATCCACTCTCTCTCCTGTACAATGTGTGTGTGTGATATCCACTCTCTCTCCTGTACAATGTGTGTGTGATATCCACTCTCTCTCCTGTACAATGTGTGTGTGTGATATCCACTCTCTCTCCTGTACAATGTGTGTGTGATATCCACTCTCTCTCCTGTACAATGTGTGTGTGTGATATCCACTCTCTCTCCTGTACAATGTGTGTGTGTGATATCCACTCTCTCTCCTGTACAATGTGTGTGTGTGATATCCACTCTCTCTCCTGTACAATGTGTGTGTGATATCCACTCTCTCTCCTGTACAATGTGTGTGTGATATCCACTCTCTCTCCTGTACAATGTGTGTGTGATATCCACTCTCTCTCCTGTACAATGTGTCTGTGTGATATCCGCTCTCTCCTGTACAATGTGTGTGTGTGATATCCACTCTCTCTCCTGTACAATGTGTGTGTGTGATATCCACTCTCTCTCCTGTACAATGTGTGTGTGTGATATCCGCTCTCTCTCCTGTACAATGTGTGTGTGTGATATCCACTCTCTCTCCTGTACAATGTGTGTGTGTGATATCCACTCTCTCTCCTGTACAATGTGTGTGTGTGATATCCGCTCTCTCCTGTACAATGTGTGTGTGTGATATCCACTCTCTCCTGTACAATGTGTGTGTGTGATATCCGCTCTCTCTCCTGTACAATGTGTGTGTGTGATATCCGCTCTCTCCTGTACAATGTGTGTGTGAGATATCCACTCTCTCCTGTACAATGTGTGTGTGTGATATCCACTCTCTCTCCTGTACAATGTGTGTGTGTGATATCCACTCTCTCTCCTGTACAATGTGTGTGTGATATCCACTCTCTCTCCTGTACAATGTGTGTGTGTGATATCCACTCTCTCTCCTGTACAATGTGTGTGTGTGATATCCGCTCTCTCTCCTGTACAATGTGTGTGTGATATCCGCTCTCTCCTGTACAATGTGTGTGTGATATCCACTCTCTTTCATGCTGTATTATGTCTGGCAGTGACATTTGCAAGCTAACCATTGTAAAGTAGTAGTCAACTTTGAAGCAGATGGAGATTATTTCTTCCATGTCAGTGTTGATTTATGGCCTATACATCTGACGCATCTATCAACGGAAGACTTGTCAGCTTCAGTGCCGGAGCAGCTTAGTCGATTCATCTGGAGCACACCTTTGATACATTGCCTTTAGCGCTGTAGTGTTTTGTTTCTGGAGTTGCCCTCGAGTGGGAACTTTCTCGCAGCAACCGGTGCAGTTTTCATTATTTGCTGATTTACATTAAACTTTAACCATTTCAGCAGCAGATCCAAGCGTTCCTCACCCTGCTTTTCTCCGCTGGTGTTAATCTGATGTGGATATCACTTTAATCAAAGGACCTTCCCTTTGAAACTTGCAGCAACGTAGATTGTACTGAGAAGAATCAGCCTTGGGAGTTACTGTAAACTTGACTTGTCTTGTGGTTTTTGCACCATCCTGATTCACTGCTGTCTCTGAGTGGAAACAGATGAGGCTGTCGGGCCTGTTTTCAGCAATTATTCATTCAGTGTTGCAGTTCTCCATTAACCCCTTGTAGCTCTGCAGGATTTATTATTTTCATTTTATTTTCTCACTCCTTAGGTATTGTCTTTCCCCTGTTGTTTGAAGGGAGGATTCCCTGTGCCAGACAGCGTGTAATGCATTCTTCGATGAAGCTGAGATCGAATCACATGCTGCTTCTGATTTATACTCCATCGGTTATGGTGGAACTGCATTGTAGGAAGCAGTACCCAGAGATTCACTCTCTCCCCTTGCAATGATTTCCTTGCGCAGTAATGTATAAGTGCAGAATGTAAATATTGATGTTCAGTCAGAACTGACGAAGCTTAGTATAAACAGAGCAGCTCACAGTGAATCTACCTCATACCCAAAGCACTGCCTTTGTTCACACTGGTACCCACACTGGTATAATGTGCGCTGGTACCAGATTCACTCAGCACTGCCCTGGATCATACTGGTGCAGTACCTGAGTTGTGATGCTACAACGAGAGGATTAAATGAGAATTACCTATTCGCATGACCCATCTCAGCTGATCTAAGAAGCCCAGATACCCAATTTTACCCTTCGAGTAATGGCTATCCTTTTCTGCCCAGCTGGACTATTCCACCTCCATTCTTTTGCCGTCTGTATAACTCACACAAGTCTAGTGAGTCTAATCCTTCCAATCCCAGACGGTGGATAAACATTTTCCAGTGCGATGTCTGGAGATTTTCCCGATCCCACAGTAGGTCAGTCGTAAATTCACAAATCCACACATGAGGGAGAGGAACTAAAGGTTAAACCGAAATGATCCCCATGCCTGACCCTGACCGTCAAGGGATCATCACACATGAGCAATGCAGGCCAGGGTCACGCAAGTTGGTGGATATGTCAGACACCAGTCATCTCCTCAGACCACAGAAACATGCTTTATAGAAAGTTACTTCAAGTATTAACTGTCTGTGCATTCCCTGATGTGTTTTTCCCCCCTAAAATTTACTTCAGCACACAATGCTGCCCTTCCATTGCCCTCGAACGAGGTTGCCAACTCTGGTTAGGTGTATTCCTGCAGATATCATCACATGACCCTCTCTCCTCCAACCGCTCCGCCCCCACGCTCCTGCCATTGGTCACCCGACATGACCATCCTCACGCTGCAACCCATCCCCAGCCAATTGGAAAGTGGTCATGATGCGGAGATGCCGGCGTTGGACTGGGGTGGACAAAAATGAGAAGTCGCACAACACCAGGTTATAGTCCAACAGATTTATTTAAAATTACAAGCTTTCGGAGCTATCCTGCCCCTTCTTCAGGTAAAGTTACAATGAGTGAATCTACAAAAGTTCACAGAATATAAACACAGATACTACAGAGATACAATCTTTCCTTACATCAAAGACACACCAAGAGCACAGCCAAGACAATGAGATGTGTCCCAGGGGGTCCAACGTGTCAAATCCTGCTGTCTGTAGCCGATCTCTCTCCATATCCCTTCCTCTCTCTCCGTCTTTTTTGGGGTTTGTATTTTGCGTTTGTTTTTTTGTGTTTGTTTTTTAAAAAACTGGAAAGACAGACAACGATGTCAAGTCACGTTCTGTAGCGTGACATGATCCCGATATCCCTATTGAGGCTGTCCTCATGAGTGTGGAACTTGGCTATCAGTTTCTGCTCGATGATTTTGCGTTGTCGTAGGGATATCGGGTTCATGTCACGCTACAGAACGTGACTTGACATCGTTGTCTGTCTTTCCAGTTTTTAAAAAAAAACACAAAAAAACAAACGCAAAATACAAACCCCAAAAAAGACGGAGAGAGAGGAAGGGATATGGAGAGAGATCGGCTACAGACAGCAGGATTTGACACGTTGGATCCCCTGGGACACATCTCATTGTCTTGGCTGTGCTCTTGGTCTGTCTTTGATGTAAGGAAAGATTGTATCTCTGCAGTATCTGTGTTTATATTCTGTGAACTTTTGTAGATTCACTCATTGTAACTTTACCTGAAGAAGGGGCAGGATAGCTCCGAAAGCTTGTCATTTTAAATAAATCTGTTGGACTATAACCTGGTGTTGTGCGACTTCTCACAATTGGAAAGTGAACCGACTCTCCTGTACCCGATTGGATGATTCTTGACTGTCAGTCAAAAAGTTGTCTTTTTCCTTACCACCAATACTTTTATAACTAATAAATGAAAGTGTTCAAAGAAAATCCCCCATTACTAGAAGATTATTCTTTAATTCCGAGAGATGCCAGAACACCCCTGGAGGGGGTGGCGACCCGACCCTCGGCCCTGAATTTGACTGCTTTAAATGCACATGGGCCACCTCTGGGTGACAGACTGTGACATCGGGGGAACAGCCAGACAGGCCGAATGAAGCGCAATCCCCTCCCTTGCCAAGACTCAGCATCATCAAAGGGGAGTTCAGGCTGCGGGCCAGGAACATCACGCGTAGAGCCTCAGATGGAAAGCCTGGGGTTTGATGTATTTTTCCATGGAGTGTTTGCATTAGTCACGTAAATTGGATCCAGACACATGGGCTGTCTCACAGTGCCGGGAGCCAGTCCTGGTGAAGATACAGAGTCACTAAATTGGAGAAGTCCCTCCCCCCCACTTTCACTATCCACTCCAGGTAACAGTTAACAATAAAGAACAGCTGCACCTCAGCTGCTCTGAGCCTGCTGCACCAGGATGTGCGAGAGGCCAGACCAGGAAGCAGCCCTTTAAAGCCATCCCGCCCTCCTTAGTCCCGCACAGTCCAGGATGCTGTTCTTCAGAAGAACATTCTTGCTTTAAGAAACGGTCCAGAATTTTTTTTTAAAGTTCTGCTGCAGTGCACTGTGGCTTTGTGTACTATGATTTCTGATCAAAATAATTACATAAAATTACATAGAATTTACAGCACAGAAACAGGCCATTGAGACTAATTGCTCTATGCCAGTGTTTATGCTCCACACGAGCCTCCTCCCACCATACTTCATCTCACACTATCAGCAGACCCTTCTACTCCTTTCTCCCTCATGTCCTTATCGAGCTTCCCCTTAAATGCATCTATGCTAGTCGCCTCACCTACTCCTTGTGGTAGCGAGATCCACATTCTAACCACTCTCTGGGTAAATAAGTTTCTCGTGAATCCCTATTGGATTTATTAGTGTCTATCTTATATTTATGGCCCCTAGTTTCAGATTCTCCTTTGTCACTCACAGCACGATTTCAATAGACTTTTTATTGCACAAGACCAGTACATCTTTTTTCATTCATAAAGAGATCTTCCACAACAAATGAATTTTCCGAGGTAGTTCACTGTGTCACTCCAGTACACTTCAAGCTTCAATTCCTCACATAGCAAGTTCCCAATCCCAACGCAGCAGTCTACAGAGCGGGAGGAGGAAGGATTGGGAATCAGACATGCACACTCCTTGTACCCAGGTACAAAATATCACTGGTAAAGGCCTGAGAGTATATCACCTATGAGTCCAACACTGGGACTTACAGTTAGGAATACACAAACAGTTAGAAGATACTCAATTTAACTGACAAGCCAGGGAGAAATACAGGCCTTTTAATATTGTGGAGAACCAATTAAATGCCAGTGACCATGTCGGTGAGCAGTGTGTTACACTATTGTTGGTGGGCAGTGTGTTACAGTAGTGTCGGTGGGCAGTGTGTTACAGTAGTGTCGGTGAGCAGTGTGTTACAGTAGTGTCGGTGGGCAGTGTGTTACAGTAGTGTCAGCAGCCAGTGTGTTACACTATTGTCGGTGGGCAGTGTGTTACTGTAGTGTCGGTGGATAGTGTGTAACAGTAGTGTCGGTGGATAGTGTGTAACAGTAGTGTCGGTGAGCAGTGTATTACACTATTGTTGGTGGGCAGTGTGTTACAGTAGTGTCGGTGGGCAGTGTGTTACAGTAGTGTCAGCAGCCAGTGTGTTACACTATTGTCGGTGGGCAGTGTGTTACAGTAGTGTCGGTGAGCAGTGTGTTACACTCGTGTCGGTGGGCAGTGTGTTACGGTAGTGTTGGTGAGCAGTGTGTTACAGTAGTGTCGGTGGGCAGTGTGTTACAGTAGTGTCAGTGGGCAGTGTGTTACAGTAGTGTCGGTGAGCAGTGTGTTACAGTAGTGTCGGTGGGCAGTGTGTTACTGTAGTGTCGGTGGGCAGTGTGTTACACTCGTGTCGGTGAGCAGTGTGTTACAGTAGTGTCGGTGAGCAGTGTGTTACAGTAGTGTCGGTGAGCAGTGTGTTACAGTAGTGTCGGTGGGCAGTGTGTTACTGTAGTGTCGGTGGGCAGTGTGATACACTCGTGTCGGTGAGCAGTGTGTTACAGTAGTGTCGGTGAGCAGTGTGTTACAGTAGTGTCAGCAGCCAGTGTGTTACACTATTGTCGGTGGGCAGTGTCTTACAGGGGCAACACGGTGGCATAGTGGTTAGCACTGGTGCCTCACAGCGCCAGAGACCCGGGTTCGAATCTGACCTCGGGTGACTGTCTGTGTGGAGTTTGCACATTCTCCCCGTGTCTGCGTGGGTTTTCTCCGGGTGCTCCGGTTTCCTCCCACAGTCCAAAAATGTGTGGGTTAGGTTGATTTGGCTATGATAAATTGACCCTTAGTGTTAGGGGGGATTAAATATGTGGGGTTATGGGGATAGGATGGGATATGTTAGGGGGAATTAAATACGTGGGGTTACGGGGGTAGGGTGGGATATGTGTACTGTGGGGATTAAAGCAGGGACAGGGTACTGGATTTGGATGATCAGCCATGATCGTATTGAATGGCGGAGCAGGCTCGACGGGCCGAATGGCCTACTCCTGCTCCTAGATTCTATGTTTCTATGTTTCTAGTAGTGTTGGTGAGCAGTGTGTTACAGTAATGTCGGTGAGCAGTGTGTTACAGTCGTGTCGGTGGGCAGTTTGTTACAGTAGTGTCGGTGAGCAGTGTGTTACAGTAGTGTCGGTGAGCAGTGTGTTACACTCGTGTCGGTGGGCAGTGTGTTACGGTAGTGTTGGTGAGCAGTGTGTTACGGTAGTGTCGGTGGGCAGTGTGTTACAGTAGTGTCGGTGGGCAGTGTGTTACAGTGGTGTCGGTGGGCAGTGTGTTACTGTAGTGTCGGTGGGCAGTGGGTTACACTCGTGTCGGTGAGCAGTGTGTTACGGTAGTGTCGGTGGGCAGTGTGTTACAGTAGTGTCGGTGGGCAGTGTGTTACGGTAGTGTCGGTGGGCAGTGTGTTACAGTAGTGTCGGTGGGCAGTGTGTTACGGTAGTGTCGGTGAGTATGTGTTACAGTGGTTTCGGTGGTCAGTGTGTTACAGTAGTGTCGGTGAGCAGTGTGTTACAGTAGTGTCGGTGAGCAGTGTGTTACAGTAGTGTTGGTGAGCAGTGTGTTACAGTAGTGTCGGTGGGCAGTGTGTTACAGTAGTGTCGGTGAGCAGTGTGTCACAGTAGTGTCGGTGGTCAGTGTGTTACAGTAGTGTCGGTGAGCAGTGTGTTACAGTAGTGTCGGTGGGCAGTGTGTTACAGTAGTGTCGGTGGGCAGTGTGTTACAGTAGTGTCGGTGGGCAGTGTGTTGCAGTAGTGTCGGTGGGCAGTTTGTTACATTAGTGTCGGTGGGCAGTGTGTTACAGTAGTGTCGGTGGGCAGTGTGTTACAGTAGTGTCGGTGGGCAGTGTGTTACAGTAGTGTCGGTGAGCAGTGCGTTACAGTAGTGTCGGAGTGCAATAGTGTGTTATAGTAGTGTCGGTGAGCAGTGTTTTACAGTAGTATCAGTGGGCAGTGTATTACAGTAGTGTTGGTGAGCAGTGTGTTACAGTCGTGTCAGAGTGCAGTGTGTTACAGTAGTGTCAGTGGGCAGTGTGTTACAGTAGTGTCGGTGAGCAGTGAGTTACAGTAGTGTCAGAGTGCAGTGTGTTACAGTAGTGTAAGTGGGCAGTGTGTTACAGTAGTGTCAGTGAGCAGTGTGTTACAGTCGTGTCGTTGAGCAGCGTGTTACAGTAGTGTCGGTGAGCAGTGTGTTACTGTAGTGTCAGTGAGCAGCATGTTACAGTAGTGTCGGTGAGCAGTGTGTTACAGTAGTGTCGGTGAGCAGTGTGTTACAGTAGTGTCGGTGAGCAGTGTGTTACAGTAGTGTCGGTGGGCAGTGTGTTACAGTAGTGTCGGTGAGCAGTGTGTTACAGTAGTGTCGGTGAGCAGTGTGTTAGAGTAGTGTCGGTGGGCATTGTGTTACAGTAGTGTCGGTGAGCAGTGTGTTACACTCGTGTCGGTGGGCAGTGTGTTACAGTAGTGTCGGTGGGCAGTGTGTTACACTCGTGTCGGTGAGCAGTGTGTTACAGTAGTGTCAGTGGGCAGTGTATTACAGTAGTGTCGGTGGGCAGTGTGTTACAGTAGTGTCGGTGGGCAGTGTGTTACACTCGTGTCGGTGGGCAGTGTGTTACACTCGTGTCGGTGGGCAGAGTGTTACTGTAGTGTCAGTGAGCAGTGTGTTACGGTAGTGTCGGTGAGCAGTGTGTTACGGTAGTGTCGGTGGGCAGTGTGTTACAGTAGTGTCGGTGGGCAGTGTGTTACGGTAGTGTCGGTGGGCAGTGTGTTACAGTAGTGTTGGTGGGCAGTGTGTTACGGTAGTGTCGGTGAGCAGTGTGTTACAGTGGTGTCGGTGGTCAGTGTGTTACAGTAGTGTCGGTGAGCAGTGTGTTACAGTAGTGACGGTGAGCAGTGTGTTACTGTAGTGTCGGTGGGCAGTGTGTTACAGTAGTGTCGGTGGGCAGTGTGTTACAGTAGTGTCGGTGAGCAGTGTGTTACAGTAGTGTCGGAGTGCAACAGTGTGTTACAGTAGTGTCGGAGAGCAGTGTGTCACAGTAGTGTCGGTGAGCAGTGTGTTACAGTCGTGTCAGAGTGCAGTGTGTTACAGTAGTGTCGGTGAGCAGTGTGTTACAGTAGTGTCGGAGTGCAACAGTGTGTTACAGTAGTGTCGGAGAGCAGTGTGTCACAGTAGTGTCGGTGAGCAGTGTGTTACAGTCGTGTCAGAGTGCAGTGTGTTACAGTAGTGTCAGTAGGCAGTGTGTTACAGTAGTGTCGGTGAGCAGTGTGTTACAGTAGTGTCAGAGTGCAGTGTGTTACAGTAGTGTCAGTGGGCAGTGTGTTACAGTAGTGTCAGTGAGCAGTGTGTTACAGTCGTGTTGTTGAGCAGCGTGTTACAGTAGTGTCGGTGAGCAGTGTGTTACTGTAGTGTCAGTGAGCAGCATGTTACAGTAGTGTCGGTGAGCAGTATGTTACAGTAGTGTCGGTGAGCAGTGTGTTACTGTAGTGTCAGTGGGCAGTGTGTTAGAGTAGTGTCAGTGAGCAGTGTGTTACAGTAGTGTCGGTGAGCAGTGTGTTACAGTAGTGTCGGTGGGCATTGTGTTACAGTAGTGTCGGTGAGCAGTGTGTTACACTCGTGTCGGTGGGCAGTGTGTTACAGTAGTGTCGGTGGGCAGTGTGTTACACTCGTGTCGGTGGGCAGTGTGTTACAGTAGTGTCGGTGAGCAGTGTGTTGCAGTAGTGTCGGTGAGAAGTGTGTTACAATCGTGTCGGTGGGCAGTGTGTTAAGAACATAAGAACATAAGAAATAGGTTTGGACAGTCTCCAGATGAAAACATAACTTAAGAAATAGGAGCAGGAGTAGGCCATTCGGCCCTTCGCGCCTGCTCCGCCATTCAATGAGATCATGGCTGATCTTCTGCCGCAACTCCATTCACCGGCCCGATCGCCATATCCCTTGATGCCCTTACTTATCAAAAATCTATCGACTTCTGTTTTGAATATACCCAATGACTGAGCCTCCACCGCCCTCTGTGGTGGAGAGTTCCAAAGATTCACCACCCTCTGTTTGAAGAAATTTCTTCTCATCTCAGTCCTGAATGGCCTACCCTTTATCTTGAGGCTGTGGCCCCTGGTTCTAGACTCCCCAGCTAAGGGAAACATTCTCCCAGCATCCATCCTATCAAGCCCTGTAATAATTTTGTATGCTTCAATGAGATCCCCTCTCATTCTTCTGAATTCAAGAGAATAGAGGCCTAGTTTACTCAATCTCTTCTCATACGACAGTCCCGCCATCCCAGGAATCAATCTCGTGAACCTTCGTTGCACTCCCTCTATGGCAAGTTTATCCTTCCTTTGGTAAGAGGACCAAAATTGTACACAGTACTCCAGGTGTGGTCTCACCAAAGCCCTATATAATTGGAGTAAGACTTCTTTACTCCTGTACTCAAATCCTCTTGTAATGAAGGCCAGCATGCCATTTGCCTTCCTAATGGCTTGCTGTACCTGCACATTCACTTTCAGTGACACATGTACAAGGACACCCAGGTCCCTTTGAGCATCTGCATTCCCTAATCTTTCACCATTTAGGAAATACTCTGCCTTTCCGTTTTTTCTACCAAAGTGGATAACTTCACATTTATCCACATTATATTCCATCTGCCATGTTCTCGCCCACTCACTGAGCCTGTCGAGATCCCCTTGAAGCCTCTTCACATCCTCTTTGCAACTGACACTGCCACCTAGCTTTGTATCATCAGCAAATTTGGAAATGTTACATTTAGTCCCCTCATCCAAATCATTGATATAGATTGTGAATAGCTGGGGCCCAAGCACCGATCCTTGCGGTACCCCACTAGTCACAGCCTGCCATCCTGAAAAAGACCCGTTTATCCCTACTCTTTGTTTTCTGTCTGTTAACCAATTCTCAATCCATGCTAGTATATTACCCCCAATTCCATGTGCCCTAATTTTGTTCACCAACCTCTTGTGTGGGACCTTATCGAAGGCCATCTGAAAATCCAGATACACCACATCTACTGATTCCCCTTTGTCTACTCCACTAGTTACATCCTCAAAGAACTCCAATAGGTTTGTTAAACAGGATTTCCCTTTCATAAATCCATGTTGACTCTGCCCAATCTTACTATTAGTTTCTAAGTGCCCAGTTATTGCATCCTTTATAATAGATTCTAGCATTTTCCCAACTACTGATGTGAGGTTAACAGGTCTGTAGTTCCCCGTTTTCTCTCTCCCTCCTTTCTTAAATAGCGGGGTTACATTTGCTATCCTCCAATCTGCAGGAACTGTTCCAGAATCTATAGAATTTCGGAAGATGACAACCAATGCGTCCACTATTCCAATGGCCACCTCTTTCAAAACCCTAGGATGTAGGTCATCCTGTCCCTGGGATTTGTCGACTTTTAGTCCCATTAATTTTGCAAGCACTGTTTTTTTACTAATAATAATTTCTTTAAGTTCCTCTTTTTTGTCACACCCTTGGTTTTCTCGTATTTCTGGGAGGTTTTTCGTGTCTTCCTCCGTGAAGACAGAAACAAAGGGGGGAAAATTCAGTTGGTTGGCGCCTCCCGTTATTCAGTGGGTGGTTAGCGGCGGCGCTAACCGGTAGCACCCTGTGGCGCTGTGCCGCTGGCGATGATGTCATCGCCGTGCGCAGCGCCCCGCTCGCGCTCCGGCCGCGATCTTCGGTAGCGCCACTTGACTTACCGCCGGACGCTATGTCCGACGGGGTCAGGGGGGCCTACCTGCGGCCAGGGCGGCGCTAATTAAAGGGGAGGTGGCGGGCGGCCATTTTTGTTGCTGGCCGCCTGCCAGCACCTGCCCCCGTTGCTGTCCCCGGCTCCCGTGAAGACCCCCCGGCGAAGTGCCGGCTGCGCTCCAAGAGCCCAGCACTTCTCTTGAGTGCCGGGCTCCTTTGCTGGCACTCCCGATCCCCGGGGGCCCAGCTGGGCCCCGGTCCGCGCTGCGCAAGGCCCCTCCCCTTTAAGAAGGGGAGGAAGGCCTGCAATACCGCGGTGCGCCGTGCCGCAGCACCTGGCACTGCAGCACGTAGCACCACGATATTGACTTGCAGCGCCCCAAGAGGGATGTTGGGCGCTTCCAGTAGCACCCCGCTTCCCTCTTGTGGCGCAACCACTCAATTTCTGGCGCGGGGGCGCGAATTTTTATGGGGCGCTAAAAGTAGCGCCCCGGCGAAGTTAGCGCCCCAAAGGGGGCGCAACTCAATTTTTCCCCCAAAGTATTTATTTAATTTCTCAGCCATTTCCTCATTCCCCATTATAAATTCTCTCGTCTCTGACTGTAAAGGACCTACATTTTCCTTCGCCAGTCTTTTCCTTTTCACATACCTATAGAAGCTTTTACAATCCGTTTTTATATTTTCCGCTAGTTTGTGCTCATATTCCATTTTCCCTTTCTTTATCAATTTCTTAGTCCCCCCTTTGCTGATTTCTGAAACGATCCCAATCCTCAGGCTGACCGCTTTTTCTGGCAACTTTATAAGCTTCCTCCTTTGACTTAATACTAGCTTTAATTTCTTTTGTTAGCCATGGTTGGATCACTTTTCCTTTTGGGTTTTTATGCCCTAGAGGGATATATGTTTGTTGCAAACTATGCATTATTTCCTTTAACGTTAGCCATTGTATGTCCACCTTCATACCTTTGAGTGTAGTCTCCCAATCTACCATGGCCAACTTGTCCCTCATACCCTTGCAGTTTCCTCTGTTCAGATTGAAGACCTTAGTTTCAGATTGGACTACATCACTATCAAACTTAATGTAAAATTCAATCATATTATGGTCACTTGTCCCTAAAGGCCCCTGTACCACAAGATTATTCATTAGCCCTTTCACATTCCACAGTACCAGATCCAGAATAGCCTGTTCCCCGGTTGGTTCCTCCTCATACTGATCCAGGAAACCATCTTACAGTAGTGTCAATGGGCAGTGTATTACAGTAGTGTCGGTGGGCAGTGTGTTACAGTAGTGTCGGTGAGCAGTGTGTTACACTAGTGTCGGTGGGCAGTGTGTTGCAGTAGTGTCGGTGAGCAGTGTGTTACAGTAGTGTCGGTGGGCAGTGTGTTACAGTAGTGTCGGTGAGCAGTGTGTTACAGTAGTGTCGGTGGGCAGTGTGTTGCAGTAGTGTCGGTGAGCAGTGTGTTACAGTAGTGTCGGTGGGCAGTGTGTTACAGTAGTGTCGGTGAGCAGTGTCTTACA
Organism: Squalus acanthias; assembly: GCA_030390025.1. Lineage (NCBI taxonomy): Eukaryota > Metazoa > Chordata > Chondrichthyes > Squaliformes > Squalidae > Squalus > Squalus acanthias. The sequence goes on along the minus strand of CM059434.1, from coordinate 64,311,081 downwards.
GTAGTGTCGGTGGGCAGTGTGTTACAGTAGTGTCGGTGAGCAGTGTGTTACAGTAGTGTCGGTGAGCAGTGTGTTACAGGAGTGTCGGTGAGCAGTGTGTTACTGTAGTGTCGGTGAACAGTGTGTTGCAGTAGTGTCAGTGGGCAGTGTGTTACAGTAGTGTCAGTGGGCAGTGTGTTACAGTAGTGTCGGTGGGCAGTGTGTTACAGTAGTGTCATAGAAACATAGAAACATAGAATCTAGGAGCAGGAGTAGGCCATTCGGCCCATCGAGCCAGCTCCACCATTCAATACGATCATGGCTGATCATCCAAATCCAGTACCCTGTCCCTGCTTTAATCCCCACAGTGTCAGTGGGCAGTGTGTTACACTAGTGTTGGTGCGCAGTGTGTTACAGTAGTGTCAGTGGGCAGTGTGTTACAGTAGTGTCGGTGAGCAGTGTGTTACAGTAGTGTCGGTGGGCAGTGTGTTACAGTAGTGTCGGTGAGCAGTGTGTTACAATAGTGTCGGTGGGCAGTGTGTTACAAAAGTGTCGGTGGGCAGTGTGATACAGTAGTGCCTGTTGGCAGTGTGTCACAGTACTGTCGGTGAGCAGTGTGATACACTGGTGTCGGTGGGCAGTGTGTTTCAGTAGTGTCAGTGGGCAGTGTGTTACAGTCGTGTCGATGAGCAGTGTGTTACAGTAGTGTCGATGAGCTGTGTGTTACAGTAGTGTCGGTGGGCAGTGTGTTACAGTAGTGTCGGTGGGCAGTGTGTTACAGTAGTGTTTGTGGGCAGTGTGTTACAGTAGTGTCGGTAAGCAGTGTGTTACAGTAGTGTCGGTGCGCATTTTGTTACAGTAGTGTCGGTGAGCAGTGTGTTACAGTAGTGTTTGTGGGCAGTGTGTTACAGTAGTGTCGGCGAGCAGTGTGTTACAGTAGTGTCGGTAAGCAGTGTGTTACAGTGGTGTCGGTGGGCAGTTTGTTACAGTAGTGTCGGTGAGCAGTGTGTTACAGTAGTGTCGGTGGGCAGTTTGTTACAGTAGTGTCGGTAAGCAGTGTGTTACAGCAGTGTCGGTGGGCAGTGTGTTACAGTAGTGTCGGTGAGCAGTGTGTTACAGTAGTGTCGGTGAGCAGTGTGTTACAGTAGTGTCGGTGGGCAGTGTGTTACAGTAGTGTCGGTGGGCAGTGTGTTACAGTAGTGTCGGTGAGCAGTGTGTTACAGTAGTGTCGGTGGGCAGTGTGTTACAGTAGTGTCGGTGGGCAGTGTGTTACAGTAGTGTCGGTGAGCAGTGTGTTACAGTAGTGTCGGTAGGCAGTGTGTTGCAGTAGTGTCGGTGAGCAGTGTGTTACAGTAGTGTCGGTGAGCAGTGTGTTACAGTAGTGTCGGTGAGCAGTGTGTTACAGGAGTGTCGGTGAGCAGTGTGTTACTGTAGTGTCGGTGAACAGTGTGTTGCAGTAGTGTCAGTGGGCAGTGTGTTACAGTAGTGTCAGTGGGCAGTGTGTTACAGTAGTGTCGGTGGGCAGTGTGTTACAGTAGTGTCATAGAAACATAGAAACATAGAATCTAGGAGCAGGAGTAGGCCATTCGGCCCATCGAGCCAGCTCCACCATTCAATACGATCATGGCTGATCATCCAAATCCAGTACCCTGTCCCTGCTTTAATCCCCACAGTGTCAGTGGGCAGTGTGTTACACTAGTGTTGGTGCGCAGTGTGTTACAGTAGTGTCAGTGGGCAGTGTGTTACAGTAGTGTCGGTGAGCAGTGTGTTACAGTAGTGTCGGTGGGCAGTGTGTTACAGTAGTGTCGGTGAGCAGTGTGTTACAATAGTGTCGGTGGGCAGTGTGTTACAAAAGTGTCGGTGGGCAGTGTGATACAGTAGTGCCTGTTGGCAGTGTGTCACAGTACTGTCGGTGAGCAGTGTGATACACTGGTGTCGGTGGGCAGTGTGTTTCAGTAGTGTCAGTGGGCAGTGTGTTACAGTCGTGTCGATGAGCAGTGTGTTACAGTAGTGTCGATGAGCTGTGTGTTACAGTAGTGTCGGTGGGCAGTGTGTTACAGTAGTGTCGGTGGGCAGTGTGTTACAGTAGTGTTTGTGGGCAGTGTGTTACAGTAGTGTCGGTAAGCAGTGTGTTACAGTAGTGTCGGTGCGCATTTTGTTACAGTAGTGTCGGTGAGCAGTGTGTTACAGTAGTGTTTGTGGGCAGTGTGTTACAGTAGTGTCGGCGAGCAGTGTGTTACAGTAGTGTCGGTAAGCAGTGTGTTACAGTGGTGTCGGTGGGCAGTTTGTTACAGTAGTGTCGGTGAGCAGTGTGTTACAGTAGTGTCGGTGGGCAGTTTGTTACAGTAGTGTCGGTAAGCAGTGTGTTACAGCAGTGTCGGTGGGCAGTGTGTTACAGTAGTGTCGGTGAGCAGTGTGTTACAGTAGTGTCGGTGAGCAGTGTGTTACAGTAGTGTCGGTGGGCAGTGTGTTACAGTAGTGTCGGTGGGCAGTGTGTTACAGTAGTGTCGGTGAGCAGTGTGTTACAGTAGTGTCGGTGGGCAGTGTGTTACAGTAGTGTCGGTGGGCAGTGTGTTACAGTAGTGTCGGTGAGCAGTGTGTTACAGTAGTGTCGGTAGGCAGTGTGTTGCAGTAGTGTCGGTGAGCAGTGTGTTACAGTAGTGTCGGTGGGCAGTGTGTTACAGTAGTGTCGGTGAGCAGTGTGTTACAGTAGTGTCGGTGAGCAGTGTGTTACAGGAGTGTCGGTGAGCAGTGTGTTACTGTAGTGTCGGTGAACAGTGTGTTGCAGTAGTGTCAGTGGGCAGTGTGTTACAGTAGTGTCGGTGGGCAGTGTGTTACAGTAGTGTCATAGAAACATAGAAACATAGAATCTAGGAGCAGGAGTAGGCCATTCGGCCCATCGAGCCAGCTCCACCATTCAATACGATCATGGCTGATCATCCAAATCCAGTACCCTGTCCCTGCTTTAATCCCCACAGTGTCAGTGGGCAGTGTGTTACACTAGTGTTGGTGCGCAGTGTGTTACAGCAGTGTCAGTGGGCAGTGTGTTACACTAGTGTTGGTGCGCAGTGTGTTACAGTAGTGTCAGTGGGCAGTGTGTTACAGTAGTGTCGGTGGGCAGTTTGTTACAGTAGTGTCGGTGGGCAGTGTGTTACTGTAGTGTCGGTGGGCAGTATGTTACAATAGTGTCGGTGGGCAGTGTGTTACAAAAGTGTCGGTGGGCAGTGTGATACAGTAGTGCCTGTTGGCAGTGTGTCACAGTACTGTCGGTGAGCAGTGTGATACAGTCGTGTCGATGAGCAGTGTGTTACAGTAGTGTCGGTGGGCAGTGTGTTACAAAAGTGTCGGTGGGCAGTGTGATACAGTAGTGCCTGTTGGCAGTGTGTTTCAGTAGTGTCAGTGGGCAGTGTGTTACAGTCGTGTCGATGAGCAGTGTGTTACAGTAGTGTCGGTGGGCAGTGTGTTACAGTAGTGTCGGTGGGCAGTGTGTTACAGTAGTGTTTGTGGGCAGTGTGTTACAGTAGTGTCGGTGGGCAGTGTGTTACAGTAGTGTCGGTGCGCATTTTGTTACAGTAGTGTCGGTGAGCAGTGTGTTACAGTAGTGTTTGTGGGCAGTGTGTTACAGTAGTGTCGGCGAGCAGTGTGTTACAGTAGTGTCGGTAAGCAGTGTGTTACAGTGGTGTCGGTGGGCAGTTTGTTACAGTAGTGTCGGTAAGCAGTGTGTTACAGCAGTGTCGGTGGGCAGTGTGTTACAGTAGTGTCGGTGAGCAGTGTGTTACAGTAGTGTCGGTGGGCAGTTTGTTACAGTAGTGTCGGTGGGCAGTGTGTTACAGTAGTGTCAGTGGGCAGTGTGTTACAGTCGTGTCGATGAGCAGTGTGTTACAGTAGTGTCGGTGGGCAGTGTGTTACAGTAGTGTCGGTGGGCAGTGTGTTACAGTAGTGTTTGTGGGCAGTGTGTTACAGTAGTGTCGGTGGGCAGTGTGTTACAGTAGTGTCGGTGCGCATTTTGTTACAGTAGTGTCGGTGAGCAGTGTGTTACAGTAGTGTTTGTGGGCAGTGTGTTACAGTAGTGTCGGCGAGCAGTGTGTTACAGTAGTGTCGGTAAGCAGTGTGTTACAGTGGTGTCGGTGGGCAGTTTGTTACAGTAGTGTCGGTAAGCAGTGTGTTACAGCAGTGTCGGTGGGCAGTGTGTTACAGTAGTGTCGGTGAGCAGTGTGTTACAGTAGTGTCGGTGGGCAGTTTGTTACAGTAGTGTCGGTGGGCAGTGTGTTACAGTAGTGTCGGTGGGCAGTGCGTTACAGTAGTGTCGGTGGGCAGTGTGTTACAGTAGTGTCGGTGAGCAGTGTGTTACAGTAGTGTTCGTGGGCAGTGTGTTACAGTAGTGTCGGTGAGCAGTGTGTTACAGTAGTGTCGGTGGGCAGTGTGTTACAGTAGTGTCGGTGAGCAGTGTGTTACAGTAGTGTTCGTGGGCAGTGTGTTACAGTAGTGTCGGTGAGCAGTGTGTTACAGTAGTGTCGGTGGGCAGTGTGTTACAGTAGTGTCGGTGAGCAGTGTGTTACAGTAGTGTCGGTGGGCAGTGTGTTACAGTAGTGTCGGTGGGCAGTGTGTTACAGTAGTGTCGGTGAGCAGTGTGTTACAGTAGTGTCGGTGGGCAGTGTGTTACAGTAGTGTCGGTGAGCAGTGTGTTACAGTAGTGTTCGTGGGCAGTGTGTTACAGTAGTGTCGGTGAGCAGTGTGTTACAGTAGTGTCGGTGGGCAGTGTGTTACAGTAGTGTCGGTGAGCAGTGTGTTACAGTAGTGTCGGTGCGCAGTGTGTTACAGTAGTGTCGGTGAGCAGTGTGTTACAATAGTATCAGCGGGCAGTGTGTTACAGTAGTGTCGGTGGGCAGTGTGTTACAGTAGTGTCGGTGAGCAGTGTGTTACAGTAGTGTCGGTGGGCAGTGTGTTACAGTAGTGTCGGTGAGCAGTGTGTTACAGTAGTGTCGGTGGGCAGTGTGTTACAGTAGTGTCGGTGCGCAGTGTGTTACAGTAGTGTCAGTGGGCAGTGTGTTACAGTAGTGTCAGTGGGCAGTGTGTTACAGTAGTGTCGGTGCGCAGTGTGTTACAGTAGTGTCAGTGAGCAGTGTGTTGGAGTAGTGTCGGTGGGCAGTGTGTTACAAAAGTGTCGGTGGGCAGTGTGTCTCAGTAGTGTCAGTGGGCAGTGTGTTACAGTAGTGTCGGAGTGCAGTAGTGTGTTACAGTAGTGTCGGTGAGCAGTGTGTTACAGTAGTGTCGGAGTGCAGTAGTGTGTTACAGTAGTGTCGGTGAGCAGTGTGTTGCAGTAGTGTCGGTGAGCAGTGTGTTACAGTAGTGTCGGTGGGCAGTGTGTTACAGTACTGTCGGTGAGCAGTGTATTACAGTAGTGTCGGTGGGCAGTGTGTTACAGTAGTGTCGGTGCGCAGTGTGTCTCAGTAGTGTCGGTGGGCAGTGTGTTACAGTAGTGTCGGTGCGCAGTGTGTCTCAGTAGTGTCGGTGGGCAGTGTGTTACAGTAGTGTCGGTGCGCAGTGTGTCTCAGTAGTGTTGGTGAGCAGTGTGTCTCAGTAGTGTCAGTGGGCAGTGTGTTACAGTAGTGTCGGAGTGCAGTAGTGTGTTACAGTAGTGTCGGTGAGCAGTGTATTACAGTAGTGTCGGTGAGCAGTGTATTACAGTAGTGTCGGTGAGCAGTGTGTTACGGTAGTGTCGGTGAGCAGTGTGTTACAGTAGTGTCGGTGAGCAGTGTGTTACAGTAGTGTCGGTGGGCAGTGTGTTACAGTAGTGTCGGTGAGCAGTGTGTTACAGTAGTGTCGGTGAGCAGTGTGTTACAGTAGTGTCGGTGGGCAGTGTGTTACAGTAGTGTCGGTGGGCAGTGTGTTACAGTAGTGTCGGTGGGCAGTGTGTTACAGTAGTGTCGGTGAGCAGTGTGTTACAGTAGTGTCGGTGAGCAGTGGGTTACAGTAGTGTCGGTGGGCAGTGTGTTACAAAAGTGTCGGTGGGCAGTGTGTTACTGTACTGTCGGTGAGCAGTGTGTCTCAGTAGTGTCAGTGGGCAGTGTGTTACAGTAGTGTCGGAGTGCAGTAGTGTGTTACAGTAGTGTCGGTGAGCAGTGTGTTACAGTAGTGTCGGTGGGCAGTGTGTTACAGTAGTGTCGGTGAACAGTGTATTACAGTAGTGTCGGTGGGCAGTGTGTTACAGTAGTGTCGGTGCGCAGTGTGTTACAGTAGTGTCGGTGAGCAGTGTGTTACAGTAGTGTCGGTGAGCAGTGTGTTACAGTAGTGTCGGTGAGCAGTGTGTTACAGTAGTGTCGGTGGGCACTGTGTTACAGTAGTGTCGGTGAGCAGTGTGTTACAGTAGTGTCGGTGAGCAGTGTGGTACAGTAGTGTCGGTGGGCAGTGTGTTACAGTAGTGTCGGTGCGCAGTGTGTTACAGTAGTGTCGGTGAGCAGTGCGTTACAGTATTGTCGGTGAGCAGTGTGTTACAGTAGTGTCGGTGAGCAGTGTGGTACAGTAGTGTCGGTGGGCAGTGTGTTACAGTAGTGTCGGTGGGCAGTGTGTTACAGTAGTGTCGGTGAGCAGTGTGTTACAGTAGTGTCGGTGAGCAGTGTGTTACAGTAGTGTCGGTGGGCAGTGTGTTATAGTAGTGTCGGTGAGCAGTGTGTTATAGTAGTGTCAGTGGGCAGTGTGTTACAGTAGTGTCGGTGGGCAGTGTGTTACAGTAGTGTCGGTGAGCAGTGTGTTACAGTAGTGTCGGTGAGCAGTGTGTTACAGTAGTGTCGGTGAGCAGTGTGTTACAGTAGTGTCGGTGGGCAGTGTGTTACAGTAGTGTCGGTGGGCAGTGTGTTACAGTAGTGTCGGTGGGCAGTGTGTTGCAGTAGTGTCGGTGAGCAGTGTGTTACAGTAGTGTCGGTAGGCAGTGTGTTACAGTAGTGTCGGTGAGCAGTGTGTTACAGTCGTGTCGGTGAGCAGTGTGTTACAGTAGTGTCAGTGGGCAGTGTGTTACAGTAGTGTCGGTGGGCAGTGTGTTACAGTAGTGTCGGTGAGCAGTGTGTTACACTAGTGTCGGTGGGCAGTGTGTTACAGTAGTGTCGGTGGGCATTGTGTTACAGTAGTGTCGGTGGGCAGTGTGTTACAGTAGTGTCGGTGAGCAGTGTGTTACAGTAGTGTCGGTGGGCAGTGTGTTACAGTAGTGTCGGTGAGCAGTGTGTTACAGTAGTGTCGGTGCGCAGTGTGTTACAGTAGTGTCGGTGAGCAGTGTGTTACAATAGTATCAGCGGGCAGTGTGTTACAGTAGTGTCGGTGGGCAGTGTGTTACAGTAGTGTCGGTGAGCAGTGTGTTACAGTAGTGTCGGTGGGCAGTGTGTTACAGTAGTGTCGGTGAGCAGTGTGTTACAGTAGTGTCGGTGGGCAGTGTGTTACAGTAGTGTCGGTGCGCAGTGTGTTACAGTAGTGTCAGTGGGCAGTGTGTTACAGTAGTGTCAGTGGGCAGTGTGTTACAGTAGTGTCGGTGCGCAGTGTGTTACAGTAGTGTCAGTGAGCAGTGTGTTGGAGTAGTGTCGGTGGGCAGTGTGTTACAAAAGTGTCGGTGGGCAGTGTGTCTCAGTAGTGTCAGTGGGCAGTGTGTTACAGTAGTGTCGGAGTGCAGTAGTGTGTTACAGTAGTGTCGGTGAGCAGTGTGTTACAGTAGTGTCGGAGTGCAGTAGTGTGTTACAGTAGTGTCGGTGAGCAGTGTGTTGCAGTAGTGTCGGTGAGCAGTGTGTTACAGTAGTGTCGGTGGGCAGTGTGTTACAGTACTGTCGGTGAGCAGTGTATTACAGTAGTGTCGGTGGGCAGTGTGTTACAGTAGTGTCGGTGCGCAGTGTGTCTCAGTAGTGTCGGTGGGCAGTGTGTTACAGTAGTGTCGGTGCGCAGTGTGTCTCAGTAGTGTCGGTGGGCAGTGTGTTACAGTAGTGTCGGTGCGCAGTGTGTCTCAGTAGTGTTGGTGAGCAGTGTGTCTCAGTAGTGTCAGTGGGCAGTGTGTTACAGTAGTGTCGGAGTGCAGTAGTGTGTTACAGTAGTGTCGGTGAGCAGTGTATTACAGTAGTGTCGGTGAGCAGTGTATTACAGTAGTGTCGGTGAGCAGTGTGTTACGGTAGTGTCGGTGAGCAGTGTGTTACAGTAGTGTCGGTGAGCAGTGTGTTACAGTAGTGTCGGTGGGCAGTGTGTTACAGTAGTGTCGGTGAGCAGTGTGTTACAGTAGTGTCGGTGAGCAGTGTGTTACAGTAGTGTCGGTGGGCAGTGTGTTACAGTAGTGTCGGTGGGCAGTGTGTTACAGTAGTGTCGGTGGGCAGTGTGTTACAGTAGTGTCGGTGAGCAGTGTGTTACAGTAGTGTCGGTGAGCAGTGGGTTACAGTAGTGTCGGTGGGCAGTGTGTTACAAAAGTGTCGGTGGGCAGTGTGTTACTGTACTGTCGGTGAGCAGTGTGTCTCAGTAGTGTCAGTGGGCAGTGTGTTACAGTAGTGTCGGAGTGCAGTAGTGTGTTACAGTAGTGTCGGTGAGCAGTGTGTTACAGTAGTGTCGGTGGGCAGTGTGTTACAGTAGTGTCGGTGAACAGTGTATTACAGTAGTGTCGGTGGGCAGTGTGTTACAGTAGTGTCGGTGCGCAGTGTGTTACAGTAGTGTCGGTGGGCAGTGTGTTACAGTAGTGTCGGTGAGCAGTGTGTTACAGTACTGTCGGTGAGCAGTGTGTTACAGTAGTGTCGGTGAGCAGTGTGTTACAGTAGTGTCGGTGGGCACTGTGTTACAGTAGTGTCGGTGAGCAGTGTGTTACAGTAGTGTCGGTGAGCAGTGTGGTACAGTAGTGTCGGTGGGCAGTGTGTTACAGTAGTGTCGGTGCGCAGTGTGTTACAGTAGTGTCGGTGAGCAGTGCGTTACAGTATTGTCGGTGAGCAGTGTGTTACAGTAGTGTCGGTGAGCAGTGTGGTACAGTAGTGTCGGTGGGCAGTGTGTTACAGTAGTGTCGGTGGGCAGTGTGTTACAGTAGTGTCGGTGAGCAGTGTGTTACAGTAGTGTCGGTGAGCAGTGTGTTACAGTAGTGTCGGTGGGCAGTGTGTTATAGTAGTGTCGGTGAGCAGTGTGTTATAGTAGTGTCAGTGGGCAGTGTGTTACAGTAGTGTCGGTGGGCAGTGTGTTACAGTAGTGTCGGTGAGCAGTGTGTTACAGTAGTGTCGGTGAGCAGTGTGTTACAGTAGTGTCGGTGAGCAGTGTGTTACAGTAGTGTCGGTGGGCAGTGTGTTACAGTAGTGTCGGTGGGCAGTGTGTTACAGTAGTGTCGGTGGGCAGTGTGTTGCAGTAGTGTCGGTGAGCAGTGTGTTACAGTAGTGTCGGTAGGCAGTGTGTTACAGTAGTGTCGGTGAGCAGTGTGTTACAGTCGTGTCGGTGAGCAGTGTGTTACAGTAGTGTCGGTGGGCAGTGTGTTACAGTAGTGTCGGTGGGCAGTGTGTTACAGTAGTGTCGGTGAGCAGTGTGTTACACTAGTGTCGGTGGGCAGTGTGTTACAGTAGTGTCGGTGGGCATTGTGTTACAGTAGTGTCGGTGGGCAGTGTGTTACAGTCGTGTCGGTGAGCAGTGTGTTACAATAGTGTCGGTGAGCAGTGTGTTGCAGTAGTGTCGGTGGGCAGTGTTTTACACTCGTGTCGGTGAGCAGTGCGTTACAGTAGTGTCGGTGAGCAGTGTGTTACAGTAGTGTCGGTGGGCACTGTGTTACAGTAGTGTCGGTGAGCAGTGTGTTACAGTAGTGTCGGTGAGCAGTGTGTTACAGTAGTGTCGGTGGGCAGTTTGTTACAGTAGTGTCGGTGGGCAGTGTGTTACAGTAGTGTCGGTGGGCAGTGTGTTACAGTAGTGTCGGTAAGCAGTGTGTTACAGTAGTGTCGGTGGGCAGTGTGTTACAGTAGTGTCGGTGAGCAGTGTGTTACAGTATTGTCGGTGGGCAGTGTGTTACAGTAGTGTCGGTGGGCAGTGTGTTACAGTAGTGTCGGTGAGCAGTGTGTTACAGTAGTGTCGGTGAGCAGTGTGTTACAGTAGTGTCGGTGAGCAGTGTATTACAGTAGTGTCGGTGGGCAGTGTGTTACAGTATTGTCGGTGGGCAGTGTGCTACAGTAGTGTCGGTGGGCATTGTGTTACAGTTTTGTCGGTCGGCAGTGTGTTACAGTAGTGTCAGTGAGCAGTGTGTTACATTAGTGTCAATGAGCTTTGTGTTACAGTAGTGTCGGTGAGCAGTGTGTTACAGTAGTGTCAATGAGCTTTGTGTAACAGTAGTGTCGGTGAGCAGTGTGTTACAGTAGTGTCGGTGAGCAGTGTGTTACAGTAGTGTTCGTGGGCAGTGTGTTACAGTAGTGTCGGTGGGCAGTGTGTTACAGTAGTGTCGGTGGGCAGTGTGTTACAGTATTGTCGGTGAGCAGTGTGTTACAGTAGTGTTCGTGGGCAGTGTGTTCCAGTAGTGTCGGTGGGCAGTGTGTTACAGTAGTGTCGGTGGGCAGTGTGTTACAGTATTGTCGGTGCGCAGTGTGTTACAGTAGTGTCGGTGGGCATTGTGTTACAGTTTTGTCGGTCGGGAGTGTGTTACAGTAGTGTCGGTGAGCAGTGTGTTACAGTAGTGTCAATGAGCTTTGTGTTACAGTAGTGTCGGTGAGCAGTGTGTTACAGTAGTGTCGGTGGGCAGTGTGTTACAGTAGTGTCGGTGAGCAGTGTGTTACAGTAGTGTCGATGAGCTTTGTGTTACAGTAGTGTCGGTGAGCAGTGTGTTACAGTAGTATCGGTGAGCAGTGTGTGACAGTAGTGTCGATGAGCAGTGTGTTACAGTATTGTCGGTGGGCAGTGTGTTACAGTAGTGTCGGTGGTCAGTGTGTTACAGTAGTCTCGGTGAGCAGTGTGTTACACTAGTGTCGGTGGGCAGTGTGTTACTGTAGTGTCGGTGAGCAGTGTGTTACAGTAGTGTCGGTGGTCAGTGTGTTACAGTAGTGTCGGTGAGCAGTGTGTTACAGTAGTGTCGGTGGGCATTGTGTTACAGTAGTGTCGGTGGGCAGTGTGTTACAGTCGTGTCGGTGAGCAGTGTGTTACAGTAGTGTCGGTGAGCAGTGTGTTACAGTAGTGTCGGTGGGCAGTGTTTTACAGTAGTGTCGGTGAGCAGTGTGTTACAGTTTTGTTGGTCGGCAGTGTGTTACAGTAGTGTTAGTGCGCAGTGTGTTACAGTAGCGTCGGTGGGCAGTTTGTTACAGTAGTGTCGGTGGGCAGTGTGTTACATGAGTGTTGGTGCGCAGTGTGTTACAGTAGTGTCAGTGGGCAGTGTGTTACAGTAGTGTCGGTGAGCAGTGTGTTACAGTAGTGTCGGTGCGCAGTGTGTTACAGTAGTGTCGGTGAGCAGTGTGTTACAATAGTATCAGCGGGCAGTGTGTTACAGTAGTGTCGGTGGGCAGTGTGTTACAGTAGTGTCAGTGAGCAGTGTGTTACAGTAGTGTCGGTGGGCAGTGTGTTACAGTAGTGTCGGTGAGCAGTGTGTTACAGTAGTGTCGGTGGGCAGTGTGTTACAGTAGTGTCGGTGAGTAGTGTGTTACAGTAGTGTCGGTGGGCAGTGTGTTACAGTAGTGTCAGTGGGCAGTGTGTTACACGAGTGTTGGTGCGCAGTGTGTTACAGTAGTGTCAGTGGGCAGTGTGTTACACTAGTGTCGGTGAGCAGTGTGTTACAGTAGTGTCGGTGCGCAGTGTGTTACAGTAGTGTTGGTGCGCAGTGTGTTACAGTAGTGTCAGTGGGCAGTGTGTTACAGTAGTGTCAGTGGGCAGTGTGTTACAGTAGTGTCGGTGCGCAGTGTGTTACAGTAGTGTCAGTGAGCAGTGTGTTGGAGTAGTGTCGGTGGGCAGTGTGTTACAAAAGTGTCGGTGGGCAGTGTGTCTCAGTAGTGTCAGTGGGCAGTGTGTTACAGTAGTGTCGGAGTGCAGTAGTGTGTTACAGTAGTGTCGGTGAGCAGTGTGTTACAGTAGTGTCGGAGTGCAGTAGTGTGTTACAGTAGTGTCGGTGAGCAGTGTGTTGCAGTAGTGTCGGTGAGCAGTGTGTTACAGTAGTGTCGGTGGGCAGTGTGTTACAGTACTGTCGGTGAGCAGTGTATTACAGTAGTGTCGGTGGGCAGTGTGTTACAGTAGTGTCGGTGCGCAGTGTGTCTCAGTAGTGTCGGTGGGCAGTGTGTTACAGTAGTGTCGGTGCGCAGTGTGTCTCAGTAGTGTCGGTGGGCAGTGTGTTACAGTAGTGTCGGTGCGCAGTTTGTCTCAGTAGTGTTGGTGAGCAGTGTGTCTTAGTAGTGTCAGTGGGCAGTGTATTACAGTAGTGTCGGTGGGCAGTGTGTTACAGTAGTGTCGGTGAGCAGTGTATTACAGTAGTGTCGGTGAGCAGTGTGTTACGGTAGTGTCGGTGAGCAGTGTGTTACAGTAGTGTCGGTGAGCAGTGTGTTACAGTAGTGTCGGTGGGCAGTGTGTTACAGTAGTGTCGGTGAGCAGTGTGTTACAGTAGTGTCGGTGGGCAGTGTGTTACAGTAGTGTCGGTGGGCAGTGTGTTACAGTAGTGTCGGTGGGCAGTGTGTTACAGTAGTGTCGGTGAGCAGTGTGTTACAGTAGTGTCGGTGAGCAGTGGGTTACAGTAGTGTCGGTGGGCAGTGTGTTACAAAAGTGTCGGTGGGCAGTGTGTTACTGTACTGTCGGTGAGCAGTGTGTCTCAGTAGTATCAGTGGGCAGTGTGTTACAGTAGTGTCGGAGTGCAGTAGTGTGTTAAAGTAGTGTCGGTGAGCAGTGTGTTACAGTAGTGTCGGTGGGCAGTGTGTTACAGTAGTGTCGGTGAGCAGTGTGTTACAGTAGTGTTCGTGGGCAGTGTGTTACAGTAGTGTCGGTGAGCAGTGTGTTACAGTAGTGTCGGTGGGCAGTGTGTTACAGTAGTGTCGGTGAGCAGTGTGTTACAGTAGTGTCGGTGGGCAGTGTGTTACAGTAGTGTCGGTGGGCAGTGTGTTACAGTAGTGTCGGTGAGCAGTGTGTTACAGTAGTGTCGGTGGGCAGTGTGTTACAGTAGTGTCGGTGAGCAGTGTGTTACAGTAGTGTTCGTGGGCAGTGTGTTACAGTAGTGTCGGTGAGCAGTGTGTTACAGTAGTGTCGGTGGGCAGTGTGTTACAGTAGTGTCGGTGAGCAGTGTGTTACAGTAGTGTCGGTGCGCAGTGTGTTACAGTAGTGTCGGTGAGCAGTGTGTTACAATAGTATCAGCGGGCAGTGTGTTACAGTAGTGTCGGTGGGCAGTGTGTTACAGTAGTGTCGGTGAGCAGTGTGTTACAGTAGTGTCGGTGGCAGTGTGTTACAGTAGTGTCGGTGAGCAGTGTGTTACAGTAGTGTCGGTGGGCAGTGTGTTACAGTAGTGTCGGTGCGCAGTGTGTTACAGTAGTGTCAGTGGGCAGTGTGTTACAGTAGTGTCAGTGGGCAGTGTGTTACAGTAGTGTCGGTGCGCAGTGTGTTACAGTAGTGTCAGTGAGCAGTGTGTTGGAGTAGTGTCGGTGGGCAGTGTGTTACAAAAGTGTCGGTGGGCAGTGTGTCTCAGTAGTGTCAGTGGGCAGTGTGTTACAGTAGTGTCGGAGTGCAGTAGTGTGTTACAGTAGTGTCGGTGAGCAGTGTGTTACAGTAGTGTCGGAGTGCAGTAGTGTGTTACAGTAGTGTCGGTGAGCAGTGTGTTGCAGTAGTGTCGGTGAGCAGTGTGTTACAGTAGTGTCGGTGGGCAGTGTGTTACAGTACTGTCGGTGAGCAGTGTATTACAGTAGTGTCGGTGGGCAGTGTGTTACAGTAGTGTCGGTGCGCAGTGTGTCTCAGTAGTGTCGGTGGGCAGTGTGTTACAGTAGTGTCGGTGCGCAGTGTGTCTCAGTAGTGTCGGTGGGCAGTGTGTTACAGTAGTGTCGGTGCGCAGTGTGTCTCAGTAGTGTTGGTGAGCTGTGTGTCTCAGTAGTGTCAGTGGGCAGTGTGTTACAGTAGTGTCGGAGTGCAGTAGTGTGTTACAGTAGTGTCGGTGAGCAGTGTATTACAGTAGTGTCGGTGAGCAGTGTATTACAGTAGTGTCGGTGAGCAGTGTGTTACGGTAGTGTCGGTGAGCAGTGTGTTACAGTAGTGTCGGTGAGCAGTGTGTTACAGTAGTGTCGGTGGGCAGTGTGTTACAGTAGTGTCGGTGAGCAGTGTGTTACAGTAGTGTCGGTGAGCAGTGTGTTACAGTAGTGTCGGTGGGCAGTGTGTTACAGTAGTGTCGGTGGGGCAGTGTGTTACAGTAGTGTCGGTGGGCAGTGTGTTACAGTAGTGTCGGTGAGCAGTGTGTTACAGTAGTGTCGGTGAGCAGTGGGTTACAGTAGTGTCGGTGGGCAGTGTGTTACAAAAGTGTCGGTGGGCAGTGTGTTACTGTACTGTCGGTGAGCAGTGTGTCTCAGTAGTGTCAGTGGGCAGTGTGTTACAGTAGTGTCGGAGTGCAGTAGTGTGTTACAGTAGTGTCGGTGAGCAGTGTGTTACAGTAGTGTCGGTGGGCAGTGTGTTACAGTAGTGTCGGTGAACAGTGTATTACAGTAGTGTCGGTGGGCAGTGTGTTACAGTAGTGTCGGTGCGCAGTGTGTTACAGTAGTGTCGGTGGGCAGTGTGTTACAGTAGTGTCGGTGAGCAGTGTGTTACAGTACTGTCGGTGAGCAGTGTGTTACAGTAGTGTCGGTGAGCAGTGTGTTACAGTAGTGTCGGTGGGCACTGTGTTACAGTAGTGTCGGTGAGCAGTGTGTTACAGTAGTGTCGGTGAGCAGTGTGGTACAGTAGTGTCGGTGGGCAGTGTGTTACAGTAGTGTCGGTGCGCAGTGTGTTACAGTAGTGTCGGTGAGCAGTGCGTTACAGTATTGTCGGTGAGCAGTGTGTTACAGTAGTGTCGGTGAGCAGTGTGGTACAGTAGTGTCGGTGGGCAGTGTGTTACAGTAGTGTCGGTGGGCAGTGTGTTACAGTAGTGTCGGTGAGCAGTGTGTTACAGTAGTGTCGGTGAGCAGTGTGTTACAGTAGTGTCGGTGGGCAGTGTGTTATAGTAGTGTCGGTGAGCAGTGTGTTATAGTAGTGTCAGTGGGCAGTGTGTTACAGTAGTGTCGGTGGGCAGTGTGTTACAGTAGTGTCGGTGAGCAGTGTGTTACAGTAGTGTCGGTGAGCAGTGTGTTACAGTAGTGTCGGTGAGCAGTGTGTTACAGTAGTGTCGGTGGGCAGTGTGTTACAGTAGTGTCGGTGGGCAGTGTGTTACAGTAGTGTCGGTGAGCAGTGTGTTACAGTCGTGTCGGTGAGCAGTGTGTTACAGTAGTGTCGGTGGGCAGTGTGTTACAGTAGTGTCGGTGGGCAGTGTGTTACAGTAGTGTCGGTGAGCAGTGTGTTACACTAGTGTCGGTGGGCAGTGTGTTACAGTAGTGTCGGTGGGCATTGTGTTACAGTAGTGTCGGTGGGCAGTGTGTTACAGTAGTGTCGGTGAGCAGTGTGTTACAGTAGTGTCGGTGGGCAGTGTGTTACAGTAGTGTCGGTGAGCAGTGTGTTACAGTAGTGTCGGTGCGCAGTGTGTTACAGTAGTGTCGGTGAGCAGTGTGTTACAATAGTATCAGCGGGCAGTGTGTTACAGTAGTGTCGGTGGGCAGTGTGTTACAGTAGTGTCGGTGAGCAGTGTGTTACAGTAGTGTCGGTGGGCAGTGTGTTACAGTAGTGTCGGTGAGCAGTGTGTTACAGTAGTGTCGGTGGGCAGTGTGTTACAGTAGTGTCGGTGCGCAGTGTGTTACAGTAGTGTCAGTGGGCAGTGTGTTACAGTAGTGTCAGTGGGCAGTGTGTTACAGTAGTGTCGGTGCGCAGTGTGTTACAGTAGTGTCAGTGAGCAGTGTGTTGGAGTAGTGTCGGTGGGCAGTGTGTTACAAAAGTGTCGGTGGCAGTGTGTCTCAGTAGTGTCAGTGGGCAGTGTGTTACAGTAGTGTCAGAGTGCAGTAGTGTGTTACAGTAGTGTCGGTGAGCAGTGTGTTACAGTAGTGTCGGAGTGCAGTAGTGTGTTACAGTAGTGTCGGTGAGCAGTGTGTTGCAGTAGTGTCGGTGAGCAGTGTGTTACAGTAGTGTCGGTGGGCAGTGTGTTACAGTACTGTCGGTGAGCAGTGTATTACAGTAGTGTCGGTGGGCAGTGTGTTACAGTAGTGTCGGTGCGCAGTGTGTCTCAGTAGTGTCGGTGGGCAGTGTGTTACAGTAGTGTCGGTGCGCAGTGTGTCTCAGTAGTGTCGGTGGGCAGTGTGTTACAGTAGTGTCGGTGCGCAGTGTGTCTCAGTAGTGTTGGTGAGCAGTGTGTCTCAGTAGTGTCAGTGGGCAGTGTGTTACAGTAGTGTCGGAGTGCAGTAGTGTGTTACAGTAGTGTCGGTGAGCAGTGTATTACAGTAGTGTCGGTGAGCAGTGTATTACAGTAGTGTCGGTGAGCAGTGTGTTACGGTAGTGTCGGTGAGCAGTGTGTTACAGTAGTGTCGGTGAGCAGTGTGTTACAGTAGTGTCGGTGGGCAGTGTGTTACAGTAGTGTCGGTGAGCAGTGTGTTACAGTAGTGTCGGTGAGCAGTGTGTTACAGTAGTGTCGGTGGGCAGTGTGTTACAGTAGTGTCGGTGGGCAGTGTGTTACAGTAGTGTCGGTGGGCAGTGTGTTACAGTAGTGTCGGTGAGCAGTGTGTTACAGTAGTGTCGGTGAGCAGTGGGTTACAGTAGTGTCGGTGGGCAGTGTGTTACAAAAGTGTCGGTGGGCAGTGTGTTACTGTACTGTCGGTGAGCAGTGTGTCTCAGTAGTGTCAGTGGGCAGTGTGTTACAGTAGTGTCGGAGTGCAGTAGTGTGTTACAGTAGTGTCGGTGAGCAGTGTGTTACAGTAGTGTCGGTGGGCAGTGTGTTACAGTAGTGTCGGTGAACAGTGTATTACAGTAGTGTCGGTGGGCAGTGTGTTACAGTAGTGTCGGTGCGCAGTGTGTTACAGTAGTGTCGGTGGGCAGTGTGTTACAGTAGTGTCGGTGAGCAGTGTGTTACAGTACTGTCGGTGAGCAGTGTGTTACAGTAGTGTCGGTGAGCAGTGTGTTACAGTAGTGTCGGTGGGCACTGTGTTACAGTAGTGTCGGTGAGCAGTGTGTTACAGTAGTGTCGGTGAGCAGTGTGGTACAGTAGTGTCGGTGGGCAGTGTGTTACAGTAGTGTCGGTGCGCAGTGTGTTACAGTAGTGTCGGTGAGCAGTGCGTTACAGTATTGTCGGTGAGCAGTGTGTTACAGTAGTGTCGGTGAGCAGTGTGGTACAGTAGTGTCGGTGGGCAGTGTGTTACAGTAGTGTCGGTGGGCAGTGTGTTACAGTAGTGTCGGTGAGCAGTGTGTTACAGTAGTGTCGGTGAGCAGTGTGTTACAGTAGTGTCGGTGAGCAGTGTGTTATAGTAGTGTCAGTGGGCAGTGTGTTACAGTAGTGTCGGTGGGCAGTGTGTTACAGTAGTGTCGGTGAGCAGTGTGTTACAGTAGTGTCGGTGAGCAGTGTGTTACAGTAGTGTCGGTGAGCAGTGTGTTACAGTAGTGTCGGTGGGCAGTGTGTTACAGTAGTGTCGGTGGGCAGTGTGTTACAGTAGTGTCGGTGGCAGTGTGTTGCAGTAGTGTCGGTGAGCAGTGTGTTACAGTAGTGTCGGTAGGCAGTGTGTTACAGTAGTGTCGGTGAGCAGTGTGTTACAGTAGTGTCGGTGAGCAGTGTGTTACAGTAGTGTCGGTGGGCAGTGTGTTACAGTAGTGTCGGTGGGCAGTGTGTTACAGTAGTGTCGGTGAGCAGTGTGTTACACTAGTGTCGGTGGGCAGTGTGTTACAGTAGTGTCGGTGGGCATTGTGTTACAGTAGTGTCGGTGGGCAGTGTGTTACAGTAGTGTCGGTGAGCAGTGTGTTACAGTAGTGTCGGTGAGCAGTGTGTTACAGTAGTGTCGGTGGGCAGTGTTTTACACTCGTGTCGGTGAGCAGTGCGTTACAGTAGTGTCGGTGAGCAGTGTGTTACAGTAGTGTCGGTGGGCACTGTGTTACAGTAGTGTCGGTGAGCAGTGTGTTACAGTAGTGTCGGTGAGCAGTGTGTTACAGTAGTGTCGGTGGGCAGTTTGTTACAGTAGTGTCGGTGGGCAGTGTGTTACAGTAGTGTCGGTGGGCAGTGTGTTACAGTAGTGTCGGTAAGCAGTGTGTTACAGTAGTGTCGGTGGGCAGTGTGTTACAGTAGTGTCGGTGAGCAGTGTGTTACAGTATTGTCGGTGGGCAGTGTGTTACAGTAGTGTCGGTGGGCAGTGTGTTACAGTAGTGTCGGTGAGCAGTGTGTTACAGTAGTGTCGGTGAGCAGTGTGTTACAGTAGTGTCGGTGAGCAGTGTATTACAGTAGTGTCGGTGGGCAGTGTGTTACAGTATTGTCGGTGGGCAGTGTGCTTACAGTAGTGTCGGTGGGCAGTGTGTTACACTTGTGTCGGTCGAGCAGTGTGTTACTGTAGTTGTCGGTGAGTCTGTGTGTTACAGTAGTGTCATAATGAGCTTTGTGTTACAGTAGTGTCGGAGAGGAAGTGTGTTACAGGTAGTGTCGGTTGGCACTGTGTTACAGTAGTGTCGGTGAGCAGTGTGTGACAGTAGTGTCGATGAGCAGTGTGTACAGTATTGTCGGTGAGCAGTGTGTCACAGTAGTAGTGTCGTGAGGGCAGTGTGTTACAGTAGTGTCAGAGTGGGACAGTGTGGTTACATAGTTGTCGGTGGGGGAGTGCTGTTACAGTAGTGTCGGTGGCCAGTGGGTTACAGTAGTGCTCGGTGAGGCAGTGTGTTACAGCTAGTGTCCGGTGGGCAGTGTGTTACACTAGTGTCGGTGTGCATTGTTTTACAGTAGTGTCGGTGAGAAGTGCGTTACAGTAGTGACGCTGAACAGTGTGTTACAGTAGTGTCGGTGTGCGTGTGTTACAGTATTGTCGGTCGCGCAGTGTGTTACAGTAGTGTCGGTGGGCAGTGTGTTACAGTAGTGTCGGTGGGCAGTGTGTTACAGTAGTGTCGGTGGGCAGTGTGTTACAGTAGTGTCGGTGGGCAGTGTGTTACAGTAGTGTCGGTGGCAGTGTGTTACAGTAGTGTCGGAGGGCAGTGTGTTACAGTAGTGTCGGTGAGCAGTGTGTTACAGTAGTGTCGGTGGCAGTGTGTTACAGTAGTGTCGGTGGGCAGTGTGTTACAGTAGTGTCGGATGAGCAGTGTGTTACAGTAGTGTCGGTGAGCAGTGTGTTACAGTAGTGTCGGTGAGCAGTGTGTTACAGTAGTGTCGGTGAGGCAGTGTGTTACAGTAGTGTCGGTGGCAGTGTGTTACAGTAGTGTCGGTGGGCAGGTGTTGTTACAGTAGTGTCGGTGAGCAGTGTGTTACAGTAGTGTCGGTGAGCAGTGTGTTACAGTAGTGTCGGGTGGCAGTGTGTACAGTAGTGTCGGTGGGCAGTGTGTTACAGTAGTGTCGGAGTGCAGTAGTGTGTTACAGTAGTGTC
This sequence comes from Squalus acanthias, assembly GCA_030390025.1. NCBI lineage: Eukaryota > Metazoa > Chordata > Chondrichthyes > Squaliformes > Squalidae > Squalus > Squalus acanthias. Next base: position 64,291,531 of record CM059434.1, on the reverse strand, counting down.
GGTGAGCAGTGTGTTACAGTAGTGTCGAGTGTGCAGTGTGTTACAGTAGTGTCGGTGAGCAGTGTGTTGCAGTAGTGTTGGTGAGCAGTGTGTTACAGTAGTGTCGGTGGGCAGTGTGTTACAGTAGCTGTCGGTGAGCAGTGTATTACAGTAGTGTCGGTGGGCAGTGTGTTACAGTAGTGTCGGTGCGCAGTGTGTCTCAGTAGTGTCGGTGAGCAGTGTGTTACAGTAGTGTCAGGTGCGCAGTTTGTCTCAGTAGTGTTGGTGAGCAGTGTGTCTTAGTAGTGTCGAGTGGCAGTGTATTACAGTAGTGTCGGTGGGCAGTGTGTTACAGTAGTGTCGGTGAGCAGTGTATTACAGTAGTGTCGGTGAGCAGTGTGTTACAGTAGTGTCGGTGAGCAGTGTGTTACAGTAGTGTCGGTGGGCAGTGTGTTACAGTAGTGTCGGTGGCAGTGTGTTACAGTAGTGTCGGTGAGCAGTGTGTTACAGTAGTGTCGGTGGCAGTGTGTTACAGTAGTGTCGGTGGGCAGTGTGTTACAGTAGTGTCGGTGGGCAGTGTGTTACAGTAGTGTCGGTGAGCAGTGTGTTACAGTAGTGTCGGTGAGCAGTGTGTTACAGTAGTGTCGGTGGGCAGTGTGTTACAGTAGTGTCGGTGGGCAGTGTGTTACTGTACTGTCGGTGAGCAGTGTGTCTCAGTAGTGTCAGTGGGCAGTGTGTTACAGTAGTGTCGGAGTGCAGTAGTGTTTTACAGTAGTGTCGGTGGAGCAGTGTGTTACAGTAGTGTCGGTGAGCAGTGTGTTACAGTAGTGTCGGTGAGCAGTGTATTACAGTAGTGTCGGTGGGCAGTGTGTTACAGTAGTGTCGGTGCGCAGTGTGTTACAGTAGTGTCGGTGGGCAGTGTGTTACAGTAGTGTCGGTGGAGCAGTGTGTTACAGTACTGTCGGTGAGCAGTGTGTTACAGTAGTGTCGGTGAGCAGTGTGTTACAGTAGTGTCGGTGGGCAGTGTGTTTACAGTAGTGTCGAGTGAGCAGTGTGTTCCAGTAGTGTCGGTGGGCAGTGTGTTACAGTAGTGTCGGTGCGCAGTGTGTTACAGTAGTGTCGGTGGCAGTGTGTTACAGTAGTGTCGGTGAGCAGTGTGTTACAGTAGTGTCGGTGGCAGTGTGTTACAGTAGTGTCGGGTGAGCAGTGTGTTACAGTAGTGTCGGTGGGCAGTGTGTTACAGTAGTGTCGGTGTGCAGTAGTGTAAAAAGTAGTGATCGGTGGGCAGTGTGTTACAGTAGTGTCGGTGGAGCAGTGTGTTACAGTAGTGTCGGTGAGCAGTGTGTTACAGTAGTGTCGGTGGCAGTGTGTTACAGTATGTCGGGTGGGCAGTGTGTTACAGTAGTGTCGGTGGGCAGTGTGTTACAGTAGTGTCGGTGAGCAGAGTGTTACAGTAGTGTCGGTGGGCAGTGTGTTACAGTAGTGTCGGGTGAGCAGTGTGTTACAGTAGTGTCGGTGAGCAGTGTGTTACAGTAGTGTCGGTGAGCAGTGTGTTACAGTAGTGTCGGTGGGCAGTGTGTTACAGTAGTGTCGGTGAGCAGTGTGTTACAGTAGTGTCGGTGGGCAGTGTGTTACAGTAGTGTCGGTGGGCAGTGTGTTACAGTAGTGTCGGTGGGCAGTGTGTTACAGTAGTGTCGGTGAGCAGTGTGTTACAGTAGTGTCGGTGGGCAGTGTGTTACAGTAGTGTCGGTGGGCAGTGTGTTACAGTAGTGTCGGTGAGCAGTGTGTTACAGTAGTGTCGGTGGGCAGTGTGTTACAGTAGTGTCGGTGGGCAGTGTGTTACAGTAGTGTCGGTGAGCAGTGTGTTACAGTAGTGTCGGTGAGCAGTGTGTTACAGTAGTGTCGGTGGGCAGTGTGTTACAGTAGTGTCGGTGGGCAGTGTGTTACAGTAGTGTCGGTGGGCAGTGTGTTACAGTTTTGTCGGTGAGGCAGTGTGTTACAGTAGTGTCGGTGCGAGTGTGTTACATTAGTGTCCGGTGAGCAGTGTGTTACCAGTAGTGTCGGTGAGCAGTGTGCTTATAGTAGTGTCGGTGGGCAGTGTGTTACAGTAGTGTCGTGGGCAGGTGTTCAAGTAGTGTCGGTGAGGCAGTGTGTTACAGTAGTGTCGGTGGCAGTGTGTTACAGTTAGTGTCGGTGAGCAGTGTGGTTACAGTAGTGTGTGGGCAGGTGTTACAGTAGTGTCGTGTGGCAGTGTGTTACAGTAGTGTCGGTGGCAGTGTGTTACAGTAGTGTCGGTGAGCAGTGTGTTACAGTAGTGTCGGTGGGCAGTGTGTTACAGTAGTGTCGGTGGGCAGTGTGTTACAGTAGTGTCGGTGGGCAGTGTGTTACAGTAGTGTCGGTGAGCAGTGTGTTACAGTAGTGTCGGGTGAGCAGTGTGTTACAGTAGTGTCGGTGGGCAGTGTGTTACAAGTAGTGGCGGTGGGCAGTGTGTTACAGTAGCTGTCGGTGAGCATTGTGTTACAGTATTGTCAGTGGGCAGTGTGTTACAGTAGTGTCGGAGTGCAGTAGTGTGTTAAAGTAGTGTCGGTGAGCAGTGTGTTACAGTAGTGTCGGTGGGCAGTGTGTTACAGTAGTGTCGGTGAGCAGTGTATTACAGTAGTGTCGGTGGGCAGTGTGTTACAGTAGTGTCGGTGCGCAGTGTGTTACAGTAGTGTCGGTGGGCAGTGTGTTACAGTAGTGTCGGTGAGCAGTGTGTTACAGTACTGTCGGTGAGCAGTGTGTTACAGTAGTGTCGGTGAGCAGTGTGTTACAGTAGTGTCGGTGAGCAATGTGTTACAGTAGTGTCGGTGAGCAGTGTGGTACAGTAGTGTCGGTGGGCAGTGTGTTACAGTAGTGTCGGTGCGCAGTGTGTTACAGTAGTGTCGGTGGGCAGTGTGTTACAGTAGTGTCGGTGGGCAGTGTGTTACAGTAGTGTCGGTGAGCAGTGTGTTACAGTAGTATCGGTGGGCAGTGTGTTACAGTAGTGTCGGTGAGCAGTGTGTTACAGTAGTGTCGGTGGGCAGTGTGTTACAGTAGTGTCGGTGGGCAGTGTGTTACAGTAGTGTCGGTGAGCAGTGTGTTACACTAGTGTCGGTGAGCAGTGTGTTACAGTAGTGTCGGTGAGCAGTGTGTTACAGTAGTGTCGGTGGGCAGTGTGTTACAGTAGTGTCGGTGGGCAGTGTGTTACAGTAGTGTCGGTGAGCAGCGTGTTACAGTAGTGTCGGTGGGCAGTGTGTTACAGTAGTGTCGGTGAGCAGTGTGTTACAGTAGTGTCGGTGAGCAGTGTGTTACAGTAGTGTCGGTGGGCAGTGTGTTACAGTAGTGTCGGTGGGCAGTTTGTTACAGTAGTGTCGGTGAGCAGTGTGTTACACTAGTGTCGGTGGGCAGTGTGTTACAGTAGTGTCGGTGGGCATTGGGTTACAGTAGTGTCGGTGGGCAGTGTGTTACAGTCGTGTCGGTGAGCAGTGTGTTACAATAGTGTCGGTGGGCAGTGTGTTACAGTAGTGTCGGTGGGCAGTGTGTTACAGTAGTGTCGGTGAGCAGTGTGTTACAGTATTGTCGGTGGGCAGTGTGTTACAGTAGTGTCGGTGGGCAGTGTGTTACAGTAGTGTCGGTGAGCAGTGTGTTACAGTAGTGTCGGTGAGCAGTGTATTACAGTAGTGTCGGTGGGCAGTGTGTTACAGTATTGTCGGTGGGCAGTGTGCTACAGTAGTGTCGGTGGGCATTGTGTTACAGTTTTGTCGGTCGGCAGTGTGTTACAGTAGTGTCGGTGAGCAGTGTGTTACATTAGTGTCAATGAGCTTTGTGTTACAGTAGTGTCGGTGAGCAGTGTGTTACAGTAGTGTCGGTGAGCAGTGTGTTACAGTAGTGTTCGTGGGCAGTGTGTTACAGTAGTGTCGGTGGGCAGTGTGTTACAGTAGTGTCGGTGGGCAGTGTGTTACAGTGTTGTCGGTGAGCAGTGTGTTACAGTAGTGTTCGTGGGCAGTGTGTTACAGTAGTGTCGGTGGGCAGTGTGTTACAGTAGTGTCGGTGGGCAGTGTGTTACAGTATTGTCGGTGCGGCAGTGTGTTTACAGTAGTGTCGGTGGGCATTGTGTTACAGTTGTGTCGGTCGGCAGTGTGTTACAGTAGTGTCGTGAGCAGTGTGTTACAGTAGTGTCAATGAGCTTTGTGTTACAGTAGTGTCGGTGAGCAGTGTGTTACAGTATTGTCGGTGGGCAGTGTGTTACAGTAGTGTCGGTGAGCAGTGTGTTACAGTAGTGTCGATGAGCTTTGTGTTACAGTAGTGTCGGTGAGCAGTGTGTTACAGTAGTATCGGTGAGCAGTGTGTGACAGTAGTGTCGATGAGCAGTGTGTTACAGTATTGTCGGTGGGTAGTGTGTTACAGTAGTGTCGGTGGTCAGTGTGTTACAGTAGTCTCGGTGAGCAGTGTGTTACACTAGTGTCGGTGGGCAGTGTGTTACAGTAGTGTCGGTGGTCAGTGTGTTACAGTAGTGTCGGTGAGCAGTGTGTTACAGTAGTGTCGGTGGGCATTGTGTTACAGTAGTGTCGGTGGGCAGTGTGTTACAGTCGTGTCGGTGAGCAGTGTGTTACAGTAGTGTCGGTGAGCAGTGTGTTACAGTAGTGTCGGTGGGCAGTGTTTTACAGTAGTGTCGGTGAGCAGTGTGTTACAGTTTTGTTGGTCGGCAGTGTGTTACAGTAGTGTTAGTGCGCAGTGTGTTACAGTAGTGTCGGTGGGCAGTGTGTTACAGTTTTGTTGGTCGGCAGTGTGTTACAGTAGTGTTAGTGGGCAGTGTGTTACGGTAGTGTCGGTGGGCAGTGTGTTACGGTAGTGTCGGTGGGCAGTGCGTTACAGTAGTGTCGATGAGCAGTGTGTTACGGTAGTGTCGGTGGGCTGTGTGTTACAGTAGTGTCGGGGAGCAGTGTGTTAAAGTAGTGTCGATGAGCTTTGTGTTACAGTAGTGTCGGTGGGCAGTGTGTTACAGTAGTGTCGGTGGGCAGTGTGTTACAGTAGAGTCGGTGAGCAGTGTGTTATAGTATTGTCGGTGGGCAGTGTGTTACAGTAGTGTCGGTGGGCATTGTGTTACAGTTTTGTCGCTCGGCAGTGTGTTACAGTAGTGTCGGTGAGCAGTGTGTTACAGTAGTGTCAATGAGCTTTGTGTTACAGTAGTGTCGGTGAGCAGTGTGTTAAAGTAGTGTCAATGAGCTTTGTGTTACAGTAGTGTCGGTGAGCAGTGTATTACAGTAGTGTCGGTGGGCAGTGTTTTACAGTATTGTCGGTGGGCAGTGTGTTACAGTTGTGTCGGTGGGCATTGTGTTACAGTTTTGTCGGTCGGCAGTGTGTTACAGTAGTGTCGGTGAGCAGTGTGTTACAGTAGTGTCAATGAGCTTTGTGTTACAGTAGTGTCGGTGAGCAGTGTGTTACAGTAGTGTCAATGAGCTTTGTGTTACAGCAGTGTTGGTGCGCAGTGTGTTACAGTAGTGTCGGTGGGCAGTGTGTTACAGTAGTGTCGGTGGGCAGTGTGTTACAGTAGTGTCGGTGGGCAGTGTGTTACAGTAGTGTCGGTGAGCAGTGTGTTACACTAGTGTCGGTGGGCAGTGTGTTACTGTAGTGTCGGTGAGCAGTGTGTTACAGTATTGTCGGTGGGCAGTGTGTTACAGTAGTGTCGGTGGGCATTGTGTTACAGTAGTGTCGGTGAGCAGTGTGTTACACTAGTATTGGTGAGCAGAGTGTGACAGTAGTGTCGATGAGCAGTGTGTTACAGTATTGTCGGTGGGCAGTGTGTTACAGTAGTGTCGGTGGGCAGTGTGTTACAGTAGTGTCGGTGAGCAGTGTGTTACACTAGTGTCGGTGGGCAGTGTGTTACTGTAGTGTCGGTGAGCAGTGTGTTACAGTAGTGTCGGTGGTCAGTGTGTTACAGTAGTGTCGGTGAGCAGTGTGTTACAGTAGTGTCGGTGGGCATTGTGTTACAGTAGTGTCGGTGGGCAGTGTGTTACAGTCGTGTCGGTGAGCAGTGTGTTACAGTAGTGTCGGTGAGCAGTGTGTTACAGTAGTGTCGGTGAGCAGTGTGTTACAGTAGTGTCGGTGAGCAGTGTGTTACAGTAGTGACGCTGAGCAGTGTGTTACAGTTTTGTTGGTCGGCAGTGTGTTACAGTAGTGTTAGTGCGCAGTGTGTTACAGTAGTGTCGGTGGGCAGTGTGTTACAGTTTTGTTGGTCGGCAGTGTGTTACAGTAGTGTTAGTGGGCAGTGTGTTACGGTAGTGTCGGTGGCAGTGTGTTACGGTAGTGTCGGTGGGCAGTGTGTTACAGTAGTGTCGATGAGCAGTGTGTTACGGTAGTGTCGGTGGGCTGTGTGTTCAAGTAGTGTCGATGAGCTTTGTGTTACAGTAGTGTCGGTGGGCAGTGTGTTACAGTCGTGTCGGTGGGCAGTGTGTTACAGTAGTGTCGGTGAGCAGTGTGTTACAGTAGTGTCGGTGAGCAGTGTGTTACAGTAGTGTCGGTGAGCAGTGTATTACAGTAGTGTCGGTGGGCAGTGTGTTACAGTATTGTCGGTGGGCAGTGTGTTACAGTAGTGTCGGTGGGCATTGTGTTACAGTTTTGTCGATGAGCAGTGTGTTACAGTAGTGTCGGTGGGCAGTGTGTTACAGTAGTGTCGGTGGGCAGTGTGTTACAGTATTGTCGGTGGGCAGTGTGTTACAGTAGTGTCGGTGAGCAGTGTGTTACAGTAGTGTCAATGAGCTTTGTGTTACAGTTGTGTCGGTGAGCAGTGTGTTACAGTAGTGTCGGTGGGCAGTGTGTTACAGTAGTGTCGGTGAGCAGTGTGTTACAGTAGTGTCGATGAGCTTTGTGTTACAGTAGTGTCGGTGGGCAGTGTGTTACAGTAGTGTCGGTGGGCAGTGTGTTACAGTAGTGTCGGTGAGCAGTGTGTTACAGTTTTGTCGGTCGGCAGTGTGTTACAGTAGTGTCAGTGGGCAGTGTGTTACGGTAGTGTCGGTGGGCAGTGTGTTACGGTAGTGTCGGTGGGCAGTGCGTTACAGTAGTGTCGATGAGCAGTGTGTTACGGTAGTGTCGGTGGGCAGTGTGTTACACTTGTGTCGGTGAGCAGTGTGTTACAGTAGTGTCGTTGGGCAGTGTGTTACAGTAGTGTCGGTGGGCAGTGTGTTACACTTGTGTCGGTGGGCAGTGTGTTACAGTAGTGTCGGTGGGCAGTGTGTTACAGTAGTGTCGGTGAGCAGTGTGTTACGGTAGTGTCGGTGAACAGTGTGTTACAGTAGTGTCGGTGGGCAGTGTGTTACACTTGTGTCGGTGAGCAGTGTGTTACAGTAGTGTCGGTGAGCAGTGTGTTACAGTAGTGTCAATGTGCTTTGTGTTACAGTAGTGTCGGTCGGCAGTGTGTTACAGTAGTGTCGGTGAGCACTGTGTTACAGTAGTATCGGTGAGCAGTGTGTGACAGTAGTGTCGATGAGCAGTGTGTTACAGTATTGTCGGTGGGCAGTGTGTTACAGTAGTGTCGGTGGGCAGTGTGTTACAGTAGTGTCGGTGGGCAGTGTGTTACACTAGTGTCGGTGGGCAGTGTGTTACAGTAGTGTCGGTGAGCAGTGTGTTACAGTAGTGTCGGTGAGCAGTGTGTTACAGTAGTGTCGGTGGGCAGTGTGTTACACTAGTGTCGGTGGGCAGTGTTTTACAGTAGTGTCGGTGAGCAGTGCGTTACAGTAGTGACGCTGAACAGTGTGTTACAGTAGTGTCGGTGGGCAGTGTGTTACAGTTTTGTTGGTCGGCAGTGTGTTACAGTAGTGTTTGTGGGCAGTGTGTTACGGTAGTGTCGGTGGGCAGTGTGTTACAGTATTGTCGGTGGGCAGTGCGTTACAGTAGTGTCAGTGGGCAGTGTATTACAGTAGTGTCGGTGAGCAGTGTGTTACGGTAGTGTCGGTGGGCAGTGCGTTATAGTAGTGTCGATGAGCAGTGTGTTACAGTAGTGTCGGTGGGCAGTGTGTTACACTTGTGTCGGTGAGCAGTGTGTTACAGTAGTGTCAATGAGCTTTGTGTTACAGTAGTGTCGGTGAGCAGTGTATTACAGTAGTGTCGGTGGGCAGTGTTTTACAGTATTGTCGGTGGGCAGTGTGTTACAGTTGTGTCGGTGGGCATTGTGTTACAGTTTTGTCGGTCGGCAGTGTGTTACAGTAGTGTCGGTGAGCAGTGTGTTACAGTAGTGTCAATGAGCTTTGTGTTACAGTAGTGTCGGTGAGCAGTGTGTTACAGTAGTGTCAATGAGCTTTGTGTTACAGCAGTGTTGGTGCGCAGTGTGTTACAGTAGTGTCGGTGGGCAGTGTGTTACAGTAGTGTCGGTGGGCAGTGTGTTACAGTAGTGTCGGTGGGCAGTGTGTTACAGTAGTGTCGGTGAGCAGTGTGTTACACTAGTGTCGGTGGGCAGTGTGTTACTGTAGTGTCGGTGAGCAGTGTGTTACAGTATTGTCGGTGGGCAGTGTGTTACAGTAGTGTCGGTGGGCATTGTGTTACAGTAGTGTCGGTGAGCAGTGTGTTACACTAGTATTGGTGAGCAGAGTGTGACAGTAGTGTCGATGAGCAGTGTGTTACAGTATTGTCGGTGGGCAGTGTGTTACAGTAGTGTCGGTGGGCAGTGTGTTACAGTAGTGTCGGTGAGCAGTGTGTTACACTAGTGTCGGTGGGCAGTGTGTTACTGTAGTGTCGGTGAGCAGTGTGTTACAGTAGTGTCGGTGGTCAGTGTGTTACAGTAGTGTCGGTGAGCAGTGTGTTACAGTAGTGTCGGTGGGCATTGTGTTACAGTAGTGTCGGTGGGCAGTGTGTTACAGTCGTGTCGGTGAGCAGTGTGTTACAGTAGTGTCGGTGAGCAGTGTGTTACAGTAGTGTCGGTGAGCAGTGTGTTACAGTAGTGTCGGTGAGCAGTGTGTTACAGTAGTGACGCTGAGCAGTGTGTTACAGTTTTGTTGGTCGGCAGTGTGTTACAGTAGTGTTAGTGCGCAGTGTGTTACAGTAGTGTCGGTGGGCAGTGTGTTACAGTTTTGTTGGTCGGCAGTGTGTTACAGTAGTGTTAGTGGGCAGTGTGTTACGGTAGTGTCGGTGGGCAGTGTGTTACGGTAGTGTCGGTGGGCAGTGCGTTACAGTAGTGTCGATGAGCAGTGTGTTACGGTAGTGTCGGTGGGCTGTGTGTTCAAGTAGTGTCGATGAGCTTTGTGTTACAGTAGTGTCGGTGGGCAGTGTGTTACAGTCGTGTCGGTGGGCAGTGTGTTACAGTAGTGTCGGTGAGCAGTGTGTTACAGTAGTGTCGGTGAGCAGTGTGTTACAGTAGTGTCGGTGAGCAGTGAATTACAGTAGTGTCGGTGGGCAGTGTGTTACAGTATTGTCGGTGGGCAGTGTGTTACAGTAGTGTCGGTGGGCATTGTGTTACAGTTTTGTCGATGAGCAGTGTGTTACAGTAGTGTCGGTGGGCAGTGTGTTACAGTAGTGTCGGTGGGCAGTGTGTTACAGTATTGTCGGTGGGCAGTGTGTTACAGTAGTGTCGGTGAGCAGTGTGTTACAGTAGTGTCAATGAGCTTTGTGTTACAGTTGTGTCGGTGAGCAGTGTGTTACAGTAGTGTCGGTGGGCAGTGTGTTACAGTAGTGTCGGTGAGCAGTGTGTTACAGTAGTGTCGATGAGCTTTGTGTTACAGTAGTGTCGGTGGGCAGTGTGTTACAGTATTGTCGGTGGGCAGTGTGTTACAGTAGTGTCGGTGGGCAGTGTGTTACAGTAGTGTCGGTGAGCAGTGTGTTACAGTTTTGTCGGTCGGCAGTGTGTTACAGTAGTGTCAGTGGGCAGTGTGTTACGGTAGTGTCGGTGGGCAGTGTGTTACGGTAGTGTCGGTGGGCAGTGCGTTACAGTAGTGTCGATGAGCAGTGTGTTACGGTAGTGTCGGTGGGCAGTGTGTTACACTTGTGTCGGTGAGCAGTGTGTTACAGTAGTGTCGTTGGGCAGTGTGTTACAGTAGTGTCGGTGGGCAGTGTGTTACACTTGTGTCGGTGGGCAGTGTGTTACAGTAGTGTCGGTGGGCAGTGTGTTACAGTAGTGTCGGTGAGCAGTGTGTTACGGTAGTGTCGGTGAACAGTGTGTTACAGTAGTGTCGGTGGGCAGTGTGTTACACTTGTGTCGGTGAGCAGTGTGTTACAGTAGTGTCGGTGAGCAGTGTGTTACAGTAGTGTCAATGTGCTTTGTGTTACAGTAGTGTCGGTCGGCAGTGTGTTACAGTAGTGTCGGTGAGCACTGTGTTACAGTAGTATCGGTGAGCAGTGTGTGACAGTAGTGTCGATGAGCAGTGTGTTACAGTATTGTCGGTGGGCAGTGTGTTACAGTAGTGTCGGTGGGCAGTGTGTTACAGTAGTGTCGGTGGGCAGTGTGTTACACTAGTGTCGGTGGGCAGTGTGTTACAGTAGTGTCGGTGAGCAGTGTGTTACAGTAGTGTCGGTGAGCAGTGTGTTACAGTAGTGTCGGTGGGCAGTGTGTTACACTAGTGTCGGTGGGCAGTGTGTTACAGTAGTGTCGGTGAGCAGTGTGTTACACTAGTGTCGGTGGGCAGTGTGTTACTGTAGTGTCGGTGAGCAGTGTGTTACAGTATTGTCGGTGGGCAGTGTGTTACAGTAGTGTCGGTGGGCATTGTGTTACAGTAGTGTCGGTGAGCAGTGTGTTACACTAGTATTGGTGAGCAGAGTGTGACAGTAGTGTCGATGAGCAGTGTGTTACAGTATTGTCGGTGGGCAGTGTGTTACAGTAGTGTCGGTGGGCAGTGTGTTACAGTAGTGTCGGTGAGCAGTGTGTTACACTAGTGTCGGTGGGCAGTGTGTTACTGTAGTGTCGGTGAGCAGTGTGTTACAGTAGTGTCGGTGGTCAGTGTGTTACAGTAGTGTCGGTGAGCAGTGTGTTACAGTAGTGTCGGTGGGCATTGTGTTACAGTAGTGTCGGTGGGCAGTGTGTTACAGTCGTGTCGGTGAGCAGTGTGTTACAGTAGTGTCGGTGAGCAGTGTGTTACAGTAGTGTCGGTGAGCAGTGTGTTACAGTAGTGTCGGTGAGCAGTGTGTTACAGTAGTGACGCTGAGCAGTGTGTTACAGTTTTGTTGGTCGGCAGTGTGTTACAGTAGTGTTAGTGCGCAGTGTGTTACAGTAGTGTCGGTGGGCAGTGTGTTACAGTTTTGTTGGTCGGCAGTGTGTTACAGTAGTGTTAGTGGGCAGTGTGTTACGGTAGTGTCGGTGGGCAGTGTGTTACGGTAGTGTCGGTGGGCAGTGCGTTACAGTAGTGTCGATGAGCAGTGTGTTACGGTAGTGTCGGTGGGCTGTGTGTTCAAGTAGTGTCGATGAGCTTTGTGTTACAGTAGTGTCGGTGGGCAGTGTGTTACAGTCGTGTCGGTGGGCAGTGTGTTACAGTAGTGTCGGTGAGCAGTGTGTTACAGTAGTGTCGGTGAGCAGTGTGTTACAGTAGTGTCGGTGAGCAGTGTATTACAGTAGTGTCGGTGGGCAGTGTGTTACAGTATTGTCGGTGGGCAGTGTGTTACAGTAGTGTCGGTGGGCATTGTGTTACAGTTTTGTCGATGAGCAGTGTGTTACAGTAGTGTCGGTGGGCAGTGTGTTACAGTAGTGTCGGTGGGCAGTGTGTTACAGTATTGTCGGTGGGCAGTGTGTTACAGTAGTGTCGGTGAGCAGTGTGTTACAGTAGTGTCAATGAGCTTTGTGTTACAGTTGTGTCGGTGAGCAGTGTGTTACAGTAGTGTCGGTGGGCAGTGTGTTACAGTAGTGTCGGTGAGCAGTGTGTTACAGTAGTGTCGATGAGCTTTGTGTTACAGTAGTGTCGGTGGGCAGTGTGTTACAGTATTGTCGGTGGGCAGTGTGTTACAGTAGTGTCGGTGGGCAGTGTGTTACAGTAGTGTCGGTGAGCAGTGTGTTACAGTTTTGTCGGTCGGCAGTGTGTTACAGTAGTGTCAGTGGGCAGTGTGTTACGGTAGTGTCGGTGGGCAGTGTGTTACGGTAGTGTCGGTGGGCAGTGCGTTACAGTAGTGTCGATGAGCAGTGTGTTACGGTAGTGTCGGTGGGCAGTGTGTTACACTTGTGTCGGTGAGCAGTGTGTTACAGTAGTGTCGTTGGGCAGTGTGTTACAGTAGTGTCGGTGGGCAGTGTGTTACACTTGTGTCGGTGGGCAGTGTGTTACAGTAGTGTCGGTGGGCAGTGTGTTACAGTAGTGTCGGTGAGCAGTGTGTTACGGTAGTGTCGGTGAACAGTGTGTTACAGTAGTGTCGGTGGGCAGTGTGTTACACTTGTGTCGGTGAGCAGTGTGTTACAGTAGTGTCGGTGAGCAGTGTGTTACAGTAGTGTCAATGTGCTTTGTGTTACAGTAGTGTCGGTCGGCAGTGTGTTACAGTAGTGTCGGTGAGCACTGTGTTACAGTAGTATCGGTGAGCAGTGTGTGACAGTAGTGTCGATGAGCAGTGTGTTACAGTATTGTCGGTGGGCAGTGTGTTACAGTAGTGTCGGTGGGCAGTGTGTTACAGTAGTGTCGGTGGGCAGTGTGTTACACTAGTGTCGGTGGGCAGTGTGTTACAGTAGTGTCGGTGAGCAGTGTGTTACAGTAGTGTCGGTGAGCAGTGTGTTACAGTAGTGTCGGTGGGCAGTGTGTTACACTAGTGTCGGTGGGCAGTGTTTTACAGTAGTGTCGGTGAGCAGTGCGTTACAGTAGTGACGCTGAACAGTGTGTTACAGTAGTGTCGGTGGGCAGTGTATTACAGTTTTGTTGGTCGGCAGTGTGTTACAGTAGTGTTTGTGGGCAGTGTGTTACGGTAGTGTCGGTGGGCAGTGTGTTACAGTATTGTCGGTGGGCAGTGCGTTACAGTAGTGTCAGTGGGCAGTGTATTACAGTAGTGTCGGTGAGCAGTGTGTTACGGTAGTGTCGGTGGGCAGTGCGTTATAGTAGTGTCGATGAGCAGTGTGTTACAGTAGTGTCGGTGGGCAGTGTGTTACACTTGTGTCGGTGAGCAGTGTGTTACAGTAGTGTCGGTGAGCAGTGTGTTACGGTAGTGTCGGTGAGCAGTGTGTTACGGTAGTGTCGGTGAGCAGTGTGTTACAGTAGTGTCGGTGAGCAGTGTGTTACGGTAGTGTCGGTGAGCAGTGTGTTACAGTAGTGTCGGTGAGCAGTGTGTTACAGCAGTGTCGGTGGGCAGTGTGTTACAGTAGTGTCGGTGAGCAGTGTATTACAGTAGTGTCGGTGGGCAGTGTGTTACAGTATTGTCGGTGGGCAGTGTGTTACAGTAGTGTCGGTGGGCAGTGTGTTACAGTAGTGTCAATGAGATTTGTGTTACAGTAGTGTCGGTGAGCAGTGTCTTACAGTAGTGTCGGTGGGCAGTGTGTTACAGTAGTGTCGGTGAGCAGTGTGTTACACTAGTGTCGGTGGGCAGTGTGTTACTGTAGTGTCGGTGAGCAGTGTGTTACAGTAGTGTCGGTGAGCAGTGTGTTACAGTAGTGTCAATGAGATTTGTGTTACAGTAGTGTCGGTGAGCAGTGTGTTACAGTAGTGTCGGTGAGCAGTGTCTTACAGTAGTGTCGGTGGGCAGTGTGTTACAGTAGTGTCGGTGAGCAGTGTGTTACACTCGTGTCGGTGGGCAGTGTGTTACTGTAGTGTCGGTGAGCAGTGTGTTACAGTAGTATCGGTGAGCAGTGTGTTACAGTAGTGTCGGTGAGCAGTGTGTTACAGTAGTGACGCTGAGCAGTGTGTTACAGTTTTGTTGGTCGGCAGTGTGTTACAGTAGTGTTAGTGGGCAGTGTGTTACGGTAGTGTCGGTGGGCAGTGTGTTACGGTAGTGTCGGTGGGCAGTGCGTTACAGTAGTGTCGATGAGCAGTGTGTTACGGTAGTGTCAGTGGGCAGTGTGTTACACTTGTGTCGGTGAGCAGTGTGTTACAGTAGTGTCGGTGGGCTGTGTGTTACAGTAGTGTCGGTGAGCAGTGTGTTAAAGTAGTGTCGATGAGCTTTGTGTTACAGTAGTGTCGGTGGGCAGTGTGTTACAGTAGTGTGGGTGAGCAGTGTGTTACAGTAGTATCGGTGAGCAGTGTGTGACAGTAGTGTCGATGAGCAGTGTGTTACAGTATTGTCGGTGGGCAGTGTGTTACAGTAGTGTCGGTGGGCAGTGTGTTACAGTAGTGTCGGTGAGCAGTGTGTTACAGTGTTGTCGGTGGGCAGTGTGTTACAGTAGTGTCGGTGGGCAGTGTGTTACAGTAGTGTCGGTGAGCAGTGTGTTACAGTTTTGTCGGTCGGCAGTGTGTTACAGTAGTGTCAGTGGGCAGTGTGTTACGGTAGTGTCGGTGGGCAGTGTGTTACGGTAGTGTCGGTGGGCAGTGCGTTACAGTAGTGTCGATGAGCAGTGTGTTACGGTAGTGTCGGTGGGCAGTGTGTTACACTTGTGTCGGTGAGCAGTGTGTTACAGTAGTGTCGGTGGGCAGTGTGTTACAGTAGTGTCGGTGGGCAGTGTGTTACACTTGTGTCGGTGGGCAGTGTGTTACAGTAGTGTCGGTGGGCAGTGTGTTACAGTAGTGTCGGTGAGCAGTATGTTACGGTAGTGTCGGTGAACAGTGTGTTACGGTAGTGTCGGTGAACAGTGTGTTACAGTAGTGTCAGTGGGCAGTGTGTTACACTTGTGTCGGTGAGCAGTGTGTTACAGTAGTGTCGGTGAGCAGTGTGTTACAGTAGTGTCAATGTGCTTTGTGTTACAGTAGTGTCGGTGGGCAGTGTGTTACAGTAGTGTCGGTGAGCACTGTGTTACAGTAGTATCGGTGAGCAGTGTGTGACAGTAGTGTCGATGAGCAGTGTATTACAGTAGTGTCGGTGAGCAGTGTGTTACAGTAGTGTCGGTGGTCAGTGTATAACAGTAGTGTCGGTGAGCAGTGTGTTACAGTAGTGTCGGTGGTCAGTGTGTTACAGTAGTGTCGGTGAGCAGTGTGTTACAGTAGTGTCGGTGGGCATTGTGTTACAGTAGTGTCGGTGGGCAGTGTGTTACAGTCGTGTCGGTGAGCAGTGTGTTACAGTAGTGTCGGTGAGCAGTGTGTTACAGTAGTGTCGGTGGGCAGTGTGTTACACTAGTGTCGGTGGGCAGTGTTTTACAGTAGTGTCGGTGAGCAGTGCGTTACAGTAGTGACGCTGAACAGTGTGTTACAGTAGTGTCGGTGGGCAGTGTGTTACAGTTTTGTTGGTCGGCAGTGTGTTACAGTAGTGTTTGTGGGCAGTGTGTTACGGTAGTGTCGGTGGGCAGTGTGTTACGGTAGTGTCGGTGGGCAGTGCGTTATAGTAGTGTCGATAAGCAATGTGTTACAGTAGTGTCGGTGGGCAGTGTGTTACACTTGTGTCGGTGAGCAGTGTGTTACAGTAGTGTCGGTGAGCAGTGTGTTACAGTAGTGTCAATGTGCTTTGTGTTACAGTAGTGTCGGTGGGCAGTGTGTTACAGTAGTGTCGGTGAGCACTGTGTTACAGTAGTATCGGTGAGCAGTGTGTGACAGTAGTGTCGATGAGCAGTGTATTACAGTAGTGTCGGTGAGCAGTGTGTTACAGTAGTGTCGGTGGTCAGTGTATAACAGTAGTGTCGGTGAGCAGTGTGTTACAGTAGTGTCGGTGGTCAGTGTGTTACAGTAGTGTCGGTGAGCAGTGTGTTACAGTAGTGTCGGTGGGCATTGTGTTACAGTAGTGTCGGTGGGCAGTGTGTTACAGTCGTGTCGGTGAGCAGTGTGTTACAGTAGTGTCGGTGAGCAGTGTGTTACAGTAGTGTCGGTGGGCAGTGTGTTACACTAGTGTCGGTGGGCAGTGTTTTACAGTAGTGTCGGTGAGCAGTGCGTTACAGTAGTGACGCTGAACAGTGTGTTACAGTAGTGTCGGTGGGCAGTGTGTTACAGTTTTGTTGGTCGGCAGTGTGTTACAGTAGTGTTTGTGGGCAGTGTGTTACGGTAGTGTCGGTGGGCAGTGTGTTACGGTAGTGTCGGTGGGCAGTGCGTTATAGTAGTGTCGATAAGCAATGTGTTACAGTAGTGTCGGTGGGCAGTGTGTTACACTTGTGTCGGTGAGCAGTGTGTTACAGTAGTGTCGGTGGGCTGTGTGTTACAGTAGTGTCGGTGAGCAGTGTGTTACAGTAGTGTCGATGAGCTTTGTGTTACAGTAGTGTCGGTGGGCAGTGTGTTACAGTAGTGTCGGTGAGCAGTGTGTTACAGTAGTATCGGTGAGCAGTGTGTTACAGTAGTGTCGATGAGCAGTGTGTTACAGTAGTGTCGGTGGGCAGTGTGTTACAGTAGTGTCGGTGAGCAGTGTGTTACAGTAGTGTCGATGAGCAGTGTGTTACAGTAGTCTCGGTGGGCAGTGTGTTACAGTAGTGTCGGTGAGCAGTGTGTTACAGTAGTGTCGGTGAGCAGTGTGTTACAGTAGTGTCGGTGGGCAGTGTGTTACAGTAGTGTTAGTGGGCAGTGTGTTACGGTAGTGTCGGTGGGCAGTGTGTTACGGTAGTGTCGGTGGGCAGTGCGTTACAGTAGTGTCGATGAGCAGTGTGTTACGGTAGTGTCGGTGGGCTGTGTGTTCAAGTAGTGTCGATGAGCTTTGTGTTACAGTAGTGTCGGTGGGCAGTGTGTTACAGTAGTGTCGGTGGGCAGTGTGTTACAGTAGTGTCGGTGAGCAGTGTGTTACAGTAGTGTCGGTGAGCAGTGTGTTACAGTAGTGTCGGTGAGCAGTGTATTACAGTAGTGTCGGTGGGCAGTGTGTTACAGTATTGTCGGTGGGCAGTGTGTTACAGTAGTGTCGGTGGGCATTGTGTTACAGTTTTGTCGGTGGGCAGTGTGTTACAGTAGTGTCGGTGGGCAGTGTGTTACAGTAGTGTCGGTGAGCAGTGTGTTACAGTAGTGTCAATGAGCTTTGTGTTACAGTTGTGTCGGTGAGCAGTGTGTTACAGTAGTGTCGGTGGGCAGTGTGTTACAGTAGTGTCGGTGAGCAGTGTGTTACAGTAGTGTCGATGAGCTTTGTGTTACAGTAGTGTCGGTGGGCAGTGTGTTTCAGTATTGTCGGTGGGCAGTGTGTTACAGTAGTGTCGGTGGGCAGTGTGTTACAGTAGTGTCGGTGAGCAGTGTGTTACAGTTTTGTCGGTCGGCAGTGTGTTACAGTAGTGTCGGTGGGCAGTGTGTTACACTTGTGTCGGTGGGCAGTGTGTTACAGTAGTGTCGGTGGGCAGTGTGTTACAGTAGTGTCGGTGAGCAGTGTGTTACGGTAGTGTCGGTGAACAGTGTGTTACAGTAGTGTCGGTGGGCAGTGTGTTACACTTGTGTCGGTGAGCAGTGTGTTACAGTAGTGTCGGTGAGCAGTGTGTTACAGTAGTGTCAATGTGCTTTGTGTTACAGTAGTGTCGGTCGGCAGTGTGTTGCAGTAGTGTCGGTGAGCACTGTGTTACAGTAGTATCGGTGAGCAGTGTGTGACAGTAGTGTCGATGAGCAGTGTGTTACAGTATTGTCGGTGGGCAGTGTGTTACAGTAGTGTCGGTGGGCAGTGTGTTACAGTAGTGTCGGTGGGCAGTGTGTTACACTAGTGTCGGTGGGCAGTGTGTTACAGTAGTGTCGGTGAGCAGTGTGTTACAGTAGTGTCGGTGGTCAGTGTGTTACAGTAGTGTCGGTGAGCAGTGTGTTACAGTAGTGTCGGTGGGCATTGTGTTACAGTAGTGTCGGTGGGCAGTGTGTTACAGTCGTGTCGGTGAGCAGTGTGTTACAGTAGTGTCGGTGAGCAGTGTGTTACAGTAGTGTCGGTGGGCAGTGTGTTACACTAGTGTCGGTGGGCAGTGTTTTACAGTAGTGTCGGTGAGCAGTGCGTTACAGTAGTGACGCTGAACAGTGTGTTACAGTAGTGTCGGTGGGCAGTGTGTTACAGTTTTGTTGGTCGGCAGTGTGTTACAGTAGTGTCGGTGGGCAGTGTGTTACGGTAGTGTCGGTGGGCAGTGTGTTACAGTATTGTCGGTGGGCAGTGCGTTACAGTAGTGTCAGTGGGCAGTGTATTACAGTAGTGTCGGTGAGCAGTGTGTTACGGTAGTGTCGGTGGGCAGTGCGTTATAGTAGTGTCGATGAGCAGTGTGTTACAGTAGTGTCGGTGAGCAGTGTGTTACAGTAGTGTCAATGTGCTTTGTGTTACAGTAGTGTCGGTCGGCAGTGTGTTGCAGTAGTGTCGGTGAGCACTGTGTTACAGTAGTGTCGGTGAGCAGTGTGTGACAGTAGTGTCGATGAGCAGTGTGTTACAGTATTGTCGGTGGGCAGTGTGTTACAGTAGTGTCGGTGGGCAGTGTGTTACAGTAGTGTCGGTGGGCAGTGTGTTACACTAGTGTCGGTGGGCAGTGTGTTACAGTAGTGTCGGTGAGCAGTGTGTTACAGTAGTGTCGGTGGTCAGTGTGTTACAGTAGTGTCGGTGAGCAGTGTGTTACAGTAGTGTCGGTGGGCATTGTGTTACAGTAGTGTCGGTGGGCAGTGTGTTACAGTCGTGTCGGTGAGCAGTGTGTTACAGTAGTGTCGGTGAGCAGTGTGTTACAGTAGTGTCGGTGGGCAGTGTGTTACACTAGTGTCGGTGGGCAGTGTTTTACAGTAGTGTCGGTGAGCAGTGCGTTACAGTAGTGACGCTGAACAGTGTGTTACAGTAGTGTCGGTGGGCAGTGTGTTACAGTTTTGTTGGTCGGCAGTGTGTTACAGTAGTGTCGGTGGGCAGTGTGTTACGGTAGTGTCGGTGGGCAGTGTGTTACAGTATTGTCGGTGGGCAGTGCGTTACAGTAGTGTCAGTGGGCAGTGTATTACAGTAGTGTCGGTGAGCAGTGTGTTACGGTAGTGTCGGTGGGCAGTGCGTTATAGTAGTGTCGATGAGCAGTGTGTTACAGTAGTGTCGGTGGGCAGTGTGTTACACTTGTGTCGGTGAGCAGTGTGTTACAGTAGTGTTGGTGAGCAGTGTGTTACAGTAGTGTCAATGAGCTTTGTGTTACAGTAGTGTCGGTGAGCAGTGTATTACAGTAGTGTCGGTGGGCAGTGTGTTACAGTATTGTCGGTGGGCAGTGTGTTACAGTAGTGTCGGTGAGCAGTGTGTTACAGTAGTGTCAATGAGCTTTGTGTTACAGTTGTGTCGGTGAGCAGTGTGTTACAGTAGTGTCGGTGGGCAGTGTGTTACAGTAGTGTCGGTGAGCAGTGTGTTACAGTAGTGTCGATGAGCTTTGTGTTACAGTAGTGTCGGTGGGCAGTGTGTTTCAGTGTTGTCGGTGGGCAGTGTGTTACAGTAGTGTCGGTGGGCAGTGTGTTACAGTAGTGTCGGTGAGCAGTGTGTTACAGTTTTGTCGGTCGGCAGTGTGTTACAGTAGTGTCAGTGGGCAGTGTGTTACGGTAGTGTCGGTGGGCAGTGTGTTACACTTGTGTCGGTGAGCAGTGTGTTACAGTAGTGTCGTTGGGCAGTGTGTTACAGTAGTGTCGGTGGGCAGTGTGTTACAGTATTGTCGGTGGGCAGTGTGTTACAGTAGTGTCGGTGAGCAGTGTGTTACAGTAGTGTCAATGAGCTTTGTGTTACAGTTGTGTCGGTGAGCAGTGGGTTACAGTAGTGTCGGTGGGCAGTGTGTTACAGTAGTGTCGGTGAGCAGTGTGTTACAGTAGTGTCGATGAGCTTTGTGTTACAGTAGTGTCGGTGGGCAGTGTGTTTCAGTATTGTCGGTGGGCAGTGTGTTACAGTAGTGTCGGTGGGCAGTGTGTTACAGTAGTGTCGGTGAGCAGTGTGTTACAGTTTTGTCGGTCGGCAGTGTGTTACAGTAGTGTCAGTGGGCAGTGTGTTACGGTAGTGTCGGTGGGCAGTGTGTTACACTTGTGTCGGTGAGCAGTGTGTTACAGTAGTGTCGTTGGGCAGTGTGTTACAGTAGTGTCGGTGGGCAGTGTGTTACACTTGTGTCGGTGGGCAGTGTGTTACAGTAGTGTCGGTGGGCAGTGTGTTACAGTAGTGTCGGTGAGCAGTGTGTTACGGTAGTGTCGGTGAACAGTGTGTTACAGTAGTGTCGGTGGGCAGTGTGTTACACTTGTGTCGGTGAGCAGTGTGTTACAGTAGTGTCGGTGAGCAGTGTGTTACAGTAGTGTCAATGTGCTTTGTGTTACAGTAGTGTCGGTCGGCAGTGTGTTGCAGTAGTGTCGGTGAGCACTGTGTTACAGTAGTATCGGTGAGCAGTGTGTGACAGTAGTGTCGATGAGCAGTGTGTTACAGTATTGTCGGTGGGCAGTGTGTTACAGTAGTGTCGGTGGGCAGTGTGTTACAGTAGTGTCGGTGGGCAGTGTGTTACACTAGTGTCGGTGGGCAGTGTGTTACAGTAGTGTCGGTGAGCAGTGTGTTACAGTAGTGTCGGTGGTCAGTGTGTTACAGTAGTGTCGGTGAGCAGTGTGTTACAGTAGTGTCGGTGGGCATTGTGTTACAGTAGTGTCGGTGGGCAGTGTGTTACAGTCGTGTCGGTGAGCAGTGTGTTACAGTAGTGTCGGTGAGCAGTGTGTTACAGTAGTGTCGGTGGGCAGTGTGTTACACTAGTGTCGGTGGGCAGTGTTTTACAGTAGTGTCGGTGAGCAGTGCGTTACAGTAGTGACGCTGAACAGTGTGTTACAGTAGTGTCGGTGGGCAGTGTGTTACAGTTTTGTTGGTCGGCAGTGTGTTACAGTAGTGTCGGTGGGCAGTGTGTTACGGTAGTGTCGGTGGGCAGTGTGTTACAGTAGTGTCGATGAGCAGTGTGTTACAGTAGTCTCGGTGGGCAGTGTGTTACAGTAGTGTCGGTGAGCAGTGTGTTACAGTAGTGTCGGTGGGCATTGTGTTACAGTAGTGTCGGTGGGCAGTGTGTTACACTAGTGTCGGTGGGCAGTGTGTTACAGTAGTGTCGGTGAGCAGTGTGTTACAGTAGTGTCGGTGGTCAGTGTGTTACAGTAGTGTCGGTGAGCAGTGTGTTACAGTAGTGTCGGTGGGCATTGTGTTACAGTAGTGTCGGTGGGCAGTGTGTTACAGTCGTGTCGGTGAGCAGTGTGTTACAGTAGTGTCGGTGAGCAGTGTGTTACAGTAGTGTCGGTGGGCAGTGTGTTACACTAGTGTCGGTGGGCAGTGTTTTACAGTAGTGTCGGTGAGCAGTGCGTTACAGTAGTGACGCTGAACAGTGTGTTACAGTAGTGTCGGTGGGCAGTGTGTTACAGTTTTGTTGGTCGGCAGTGTGTTACAGTAGTGTCGGTGGGCAGTGTGTTACGGTAGTGTCGGTGGGCAGTGTGTTACAGTATTGTCGGTGGGCAGTGCGTTACAGTAGTGTCAGTGGGCAGTGTATTACAGTAGTGTCGGTGAGCAGTGTGTTACGGTAGTGTCGGTGGGCAGTGCGTTATAGTAGTGTCGATGAGCAGTGTGTTACAGTAGTGTCGGTGGGCAGTGTGTTACACTTGTGTCGGTGAGCAGTGTGTTACAGTAGTGTTGGTGAGCAGTGTGTTACAGTAGTGTCAATGAGCTTTGTGTTACAGTAGTGTCGGTGAGCAGTGTATTACAGTAGTGTCGGTGGGCAGTGTGTTACAGTATTGTCGGTGGGCAGTGTGTTACAGTAGTGTCGGTGAGCAGTGTGTTACAGTAGTGTCAATGAGCTTTGTGTTACAGTTGTGTCGGTGAGCAGTGTGTTACAGTAGTGTCGGTGGGCAGTGTGTTACAGTAGTGTCGGTGAGCAGTGTGTTACAGTAGTGTCGATGAGCTTTGTGTTACAGTAGTGTCGGTGGGCAGTGTGTTTCAGTGTTGTCGGTGGGCAGTGTGTTACAGTAGTGTCGGTGGGCAGTGTGTTACAGTAGTGTCGGTGAGCAGTGTGTTACAGTTTTGTCGGTCGGCAGTGTGTTACAGTAGTGTCAGTGGGCAGTGTGTTACGGTAGTGTCGGTGGGCAGTGTGTTACACTTGTGTCGGTGAGCAGTGTGTTACAGTAGTGTCGTTGGGCAGTGTGTTACAGTAGTGTCGGTGGGCAGTGTGTTACAGTATTGTCGGTGGGCAGTGTGTTACAGTAGTGTCGGTGAGCAGTGTGTTACAGTAGTGTCAATGAGCTTTGTGTTACAGTTGTGTCGGTGAGCAGTGGGTTACAGTAGTGTCGGTGGGCAGTGTGTTACAGTAGTGTCGGTGAGCAGTGTGTTACAGTAGTGTCGATGAGCTTTGTGTTACAGTAGTGTCGGTGGGCAGTGTGTTTCAGTATTGTCGGTGGGCAGTGTGTTACAGTAGTGTCGGTGGGCAGTGTGTTACAGTAGTGTCGGTGAGCAGTGTTTTACAGTTTTGTCGGTCGGCAGTGTGTTACAGTAGTGTCAGTGGGCAGTGTGTTACGGTAGTGTCGGTGGGCAGTGTGTTACACTTGTGTCGGTGAGCAGTGTGTTACAGTAGTGTCGTTGGGCAGTGTGTTACAGTAGTGTCGGTGGGCAGTGTGTTACACTTGTGTCGGTGGGCAGTGTGTTACAGTAGTGTCGGTGGGCAGTGTGTTACAGTAGTGTCGGTGAGCAGTGTGTTACGGTAGTGTCGGTGAACAGTGTGTTACAGTAGTGTCGGTGGGCAGTGTGTTACACTTGTGTCGGTGAGCAGTGTGTTACAGTAGTGTCGGTGAGCAGTGTGTTACAGTAGTGTCAATGTGCTTTGTGTTACAGTAGTGTCGGTCGGCAGTGTGTTGCAGTAGTGTCGGTGAGCACTGTGTTACAGTAGTATCGGTGAGCAGTGTGTGACAGTAGTGTCGATGAGCAGTGTGTTACAGTATTGTCGGTGGGCAGTGTGTTACAGTAGTGTCGGTGGGCAGTGTGTTACAGTAGTGTCGGTGGGCAGTGTGTTACACTAGTGTCGGTGGGCAGTGTGTTACAGTAGTGTCGGTGAGCAGTGTGTTACAGTAGTGTCGGTGGTCAGTGTGTTACAGTAGTGTCGGTGAGCAGTGTGTTACAGTAGTGTCGGTGGGCATTGTGTTACAGTAGTGTCGGTGGGCAGTGTGTTACAGTCGTGTCGGTGAGCAGTGTGTTACAGTAGTGTCGGTGAGCAGTGTGTTACAGTAGTGTCGGTGGGCAGTGTGTTACACTAGTGTCGGTGGGCAGTGTTTTACAGTAGTGTCGGTGAGCAGTGCGTTACAGTAGTGACGCTGAACAGTGTGTTACAGTAGTGTCGGTGGGCAGTGTGTTACAGTTTTGTTGGTCGGCAGTGTGTTACAGTAGTGTCGGTGGGCAGTGTGTTACGGTAGTGTCGGTGGGCAGTGTGTTACAGTATTGTCGGTGGGCAGTGCGTTACAGTAGTGTCAGTGGGCAGTGTATTACAGTAGTGTCGGTGAGCAGTGTGTTACGGTAGTGTCGGTGGGCAGTGCGTTATAGTAGTGTCGATGAGCAGTGTGTTACAGTAGTGTCGGTGGGCAGTGTGTTACACTTGTGTCGGTGAGCAGTGTGTTACAGTAGTGTTGGTGAGCAGTGTGTTACAGTAGTGTCAATGAGCTTTGTGTTACAGTAGTGTCGGTGAGCAGTGTATTACAGTAGTGTCGGTGGGCAGTGTGTTACAGTATTGTCGGTGGGCAGTGTGTTACAGTAGTGTCGGTGGGCAGTGTGTTACAGTAGTGTCAATGAGATTTGTGTTACAGTAGTGTCGGTGAGCAGTGTGTTACAGTAGTGTCGGTGAGCAGTGTCTTACAGTAGTGTCGGTGGGCAGTGTGTTACAGTAGTGTCGGTGAGCAGTGTGTTACACTAGTGTCGGTGGGCAGTGTGTTACTGTAGTGTCGGTGAGCAGTGTGTTACAGTAGTGTCGGTGAGCAGTGTGTTACAGTAGTGTCGGTGGGCAGTGTGTTACAGTCGTGTCGGTGAGCAGTGTGTTACAGTAGTGTCGGTGGGCAGTGTGTTACAGTAGTGTCGGTGGGCAGTGTTTTACAGTAGTGACGCTGAGCAGTGTGTTACAGTAGTGTCGGTGGGCAGTGTGTTACAGTAGTGTCGGTGGGCAGTGTGTTACACTAGTGTCGGTGGGCAGTGTGTTACAGTAGTGTCGGTGAGCAGTGTGTTACAGTAGTGTCGGTGGTCAGTGTGTTACAGTAGTGTCGGTGAGCAGTGTGTTACAGTAGTGTCGGTGGGCATTGTGTTACAGTAGTGTCGGTGGGCAGTGTGTTACAGTCGTGTCGGTGAGCAGTGTGTTACAGTAGTGTCGGTGAGCAGTGTGTTACAGTAGTGTCGGTGGGCAGTGTGTTACACTAGTGTCGGTGGGCAGTGTTTTACAGTAGTGTCGGTGAGCAGTGCGTTACAGTAGTGACGCTGAACAGTGTGTTACAGTAGTGTCGGTGGGCAGTGTGTTACAGTTTTGTTGGTCGGCAGTGTGTTACAGTAGTGTCGGTGGGCAGTGTGTTACGGTAGTGTCGGTGGGCAGTGTGTTACAGTATTGTCGGTGGGCAGTGCGTTACAGTAGTGTCAGTGGGCAGTGTATTACAGTAGTGTCGGTGAGCAGTGTGTTACGGTAGTGTCGGTGGGCAGTGCGTTATAGTAGTGTCGATGAGCAGTGTGTTACAGTAGTGTCGGTGGGCAGTGTGTTACACTTGTGTCGGTGAGCAGTGTGTTACAGTAGTGTTGGTGAGCAGTGTGTTACAGTAGTGTCAATGAGCTTTGTGTTACAGTAGTGTCGGTGAGCAGTGTATTACAGTAGTGTCGGTGGGCAGTGTGTTACAGTATTGTCGGTGGGCAGTGTGTTACAGTACTGTCGGTGAGCAGTGTGTTACAGTAGTGTCAATGAGCTTTGTGTTACAGTTGTGTCGGTGAGCAGTGTGTTACAGTAGTGTCGGTGGGCAGTGTGTTACAGTAGTGTCGGTGAGCAGTGTGTTACAGTAGTGTCGATGAGCTTTGTGTTCCAGTAGTGTCGGTGGGCAGTGTGTTTCAGTGTTGTCGGTGGGCAGTGTGTTACAGTAGTGTCGGTGGGCAGTGTGTTACAGTAGTGTCGGTGAGCAGTGTGTTACAGTTTTGTCGGTCGGCAGTGTGTTACAGTAGTGTCAGTGGGCAGTGTGTTACGGTAGTGTCGGTGGGCAGTGTGTTACACTTGTGTCGGTGAGCAGTGTGTTACAGTAGTGTCGTTGGGCAGTGTGTTACAGTAGTGTCGGTGGGCAGTGTGTTACAGTATTGTCGGTGGGCAGTGTGTTACAGTAGTGTCGGTGAGCAGTGTGTTACAGTAGTGTCAATGAGCTTTGTGTTACAGTTGTGTCGGTGAGCAGTGGGTTACAGTAGTGTCGGTGGGCAGTGTGTTACAGTAGTGTCGGTGAGCAGTGTGTTACAGTAGTGTCGATGAGCTTTGTGTTACAGTAGTGTCGGTGGGCAGTGTGTTTCAGTATTGTCGGTGGGCAGTGTGTTACAGTAGTGTCGGTGGGCAGTGTGTTACAGTAGTGTCGGTGAGCAGTGTGTTACAGTTTTGTCGGTCGGCAGTGTGTTACAGTAGTGTCAGTGGGCAGTGTGTTACGGTAGTGTCGGTGGGCAGTGTGTTACACTTGTGTCGGTGAGCAGTGTGTTACAGTAGTGTCGTTGGGCAGTGTGTTACAGTAGTGTCGGTGGGCAGTGTGTTACACTTGTGTCGGTGGGCAGTGTGTTACAGTAGTGTCGGTGGGCAGTGTGTTACAGTAGTGTCGGTGAGCAGTGTGTTACGGTAGTGTCGGTGAACAGTGTGTTACAGTAGTGTCGGTGGGCAGTGTGTTACACTTGTGTCGGTGAGCAGTGTGTTACAGTAGTGTCGGTGAGCAGTGTGTTACAGTAGTGTCAATGTGCTTTGTGTTACAGTAGTGTCGGTCGGCAGTGTGTTGCAGTAGTGTCGGTGAGCACTGTGTTACAGTAGTATCGGTGAGCAGTGTGTGACAGTAGTGTCGATGAGCAGTGTGTTACAGTATTGTCGGTGGGCAGTGTGTTACAGTAGTGTCGGTGGGCAGTGTGTTACAGTAGTGTCGGTGGGCAGTGTGTTACACTAGTGTCGGTGGGCAGTGTGTTACAGTAGTGTCGGTGAGCAGTGTGTTACAGTAGTGTCGGTGGTCAGTGTGTTACAGTAGTGTCGGTGAGCAGTGTGTTACAGTAGTGTCGGTCGGCATTGTGTTACAGTAGTGTCGGTGGGCAGTGTGTTACAGTCGTGTCGGTGAGCAGTGTGTTACAGTAGTGTCGGTGAGCAGTGTGTTACAGTAGTGTCGGTGGGCAGTGTGTTACACTAGTGTCGGTGGGCAGTGTTTTACAGTAGTGTCGGTGAGCAGTGCGTTACAGTAGTGACGCTGAACAGTGTGTTACAGTAGTGTCGGTGGGCAGTGTGTTACAGTTTTGTTGGTCGGCAGTGTGTTACAGTAGTGTCGGTGGGCAGTGTGTTACGGTAGTGTCGGTGGGCAGTGTGTTACAGTAGTGTCGATGAGCAGTGTGTTACAGTAGTCTCGGTGGGCAGTGTGTTACAGTAGTGTCGGTGAGCAGTGTGTTACAGTAGTGTCGGTGGGCATTGTGTTACAGTAGTGTCGGTGGGCAGTGTGTTACACTAGTGTCGGTGGGCAGTGTGTTACAGTAGTGTCGGTGAGCAGTGTGTTACAGTAGTGTCGGTGGTCAGTGTGTTACAGTAGTGTCGGTGAGCAGTGTGTTACAGTAGTGTCGGTGGGCATTGTGTTACAGTAGTGTCGGTGGGCAGTGTGTTACAGTCGTGTCGGTGAGCAGTGTGTTACAGTAGTGTCGGTGAGCAGTGTGTTACAGTAGTGTCGGTGGGCAGTGTGTTACACTAGTGTCGGTGGGCAGTGTTTTACAGTAGTGTCGGTGAGCAGTGCGTTACAGTAGTGACGCTGAACAGTGTGTTACAGTAGTGTCGGTGGGCAGTGTGTTACAGTTTTGTTGGTCGGCAGTGTGTTACAGTAGTGTCGGTGGGCAGTGTGTTACGGTAGTGTCGGTGGGCAGTGTGTTACAGTATTGTCGGTGGGCAGTGCGTTACAGTAGTGTCAGTGGGCAGTGTATTACAGTAGTGTCGGTGAGCAGTGTGTTACGGTAGTGTCGGTGGGCAGTGCGTTATAGTAGTGTCGATGAGCAGTGTGTTACAGTAGTGTCGGTGGGCAGTGTGTTACACTTGTGTCGGTGAGCAGTGTGTTACAGTAGTGTTGGTGAGCAGTGTGTTACAGTAGTGTCAATGAGCTTTGTGTTACAGTAGTGTCGGTGAGCAGTGTATTACAGTAGTGTCGGTGGGCAGTGTGTTACAGTATTGTCGGTGGGCAGTGTGTTACAGTAGTGTCGGTGAGCAGTGTGTTACAGTAGTGTCAATGAGCTTTGTGTTACAGTTGTGTCGGTGAGCAGTGTGTTACAGTAGTGTCGGTGGGCAGTGTGTTACAGTAGTGTCGGTGAGCAGTGTGTTACAGTAGTGTCGATGAGCTTTGTGTTACAGTAGTGTCGGTGGGCAGTGTGTTTCAGTGTTGTCGGTGGGCAGTGTGTTACAGTAGTGTCGGTGGGCAGTGTGTTACAGTAGTGTCGGTGAGCAGTGTGTTACAGTTTTGTCGGTCGGCAGTGTGTTACAGTAGTGTCAGTGGGCAGTGTGTTACGGTAGTGTCGGTGGGCAGTGTGTTACACTTGTGTCGGTGAGCAGTGTGTTACAGTAGTGTCGTTGGGCAGTGTGTTACAGTAGTGTCGGTGGGCAGTGTGTTACAGTATTGTCGGTGGGCAGTGTGTTACAGTAGTGTCGGTGAGCAGTGTGTTACAGTAGTGTCAATGAGCTTTGTGTTACAGTTGTGTCGGTGAGCAGTGGGTTACAGTAGTGTCGGTGGGCAGTGTGTTACAGTAGTGTCGGTGAGCAGTGTGTTACAGTAGTGTCGATGAGCTTTGTGTTACAGTAGTGTCGGTGGGCAGTGTGTTTCAGTATTGTCGGTGGGCAGTGTGTTACGGTAGTGTCGGTGGGCAGTGTGTTACACTTGTGTCGGTGAGCAGTGTGTTACAGTAGTGTCGTTGGGCAGTGTGTTACAGTAGTGTCGGTGGGCAGTGTGTTACACTTGTGTCGGTGGGCAGTGTGTTACAGTAGTGTCGGTGGGCAGTGTGTTACAGTAGTGTCGGTGGGCAGTGTGTTACAGTAGTGTCGGTGAGCAGTGTGTTACAGTTTTGTCGGTCGGCAGTGTGTTACAGTAGTGTCAGTGGGCAGTGTGTTACGGTAGTGTCGGTGGGCAGTGTGTTACACTTGTGTCGGTGAGCAGTGTGTTACAGTAGTGTCGTTGGGCAGTGTGTTACAGTAGTGTCGGTGGGCAGTGTGTTACAGTATTGTCGGTGGGCAGTGTGTTACAGTAGTGTCGGTGAGCAGTGTGTTACAGTAGTGTCAATGAGCTTTGTGTTACAGTTGTGTCGGTGAGCAGTGGGTTACAGTAGTGTCGGTGGGCAGTGTGTTACAGTAGTGTCGGTGAGCAGTGTGTTACAGTAGTGTCGATGAGCTTTGTGTTACAGTAGTGTCGGTGGGCAGTGTGTTTCAGTATTGTCGGTGGGCAGTGTGTTACGGTAGTGTCGGTGGGCAGTGTGTTACACTTGTGTCGGTGAGCAGTGTGTTACAGTAGTGTCGTTGGGCAGTGTGTTACAGTAGTGTCGGTGGGCAGTGTGTTACACTTGTGTCGGTGGGCAGTGTGTTACAGTAGTGTCGGTGGGCAGTGTGTTACAGTAGTGTCGGTGAGCAGTGTGTTACGGTAGTGTCGGTGAACAGTGTGTTACAGTAGTGTCGGTGGGCAGTGTGTTACACTTGTGTCGGTGAGCAGTGTGTTACAGTAGTGTCGGTGAGCAGTGTGTTACAGTAGTGTCAATGTGCTTTGTGTTACAGTAGTGTCGGTCGGCAGTGTGTTGCAGTAGTGTCGGTGAGCACTGTGTTACAGTAGTATCGGTGAGCAGTGTGTGACAGTAGTGTCGATGAGCAGTGTGTTACAGTATTGTCGGTGGGCAGTGTGTTACAGTAGTGTCGGTGGGCAGTGTGTTACAGTAGTGTCGGTGGGCAGTGTGTTACACTAGTGTCGGTGGGCAGTGTGTTACAGTAGTGTCGGTGAGCAGTGTGTTACAGTAGTGTCGGTGGTCAGTGTGTTACAGTAGTGTCGGTGAGCAGTGTGTTACAGTAGTGTCGGTGGGCATTGTGTTACAGTAGTGTCGGTGGGCAGTGTGTTACAGTCGTGTCGGTGAGCAGTGTGTTACAGTAGTGTCGGTGAGCAGTGTGTTACAGTAGTGTCGGTGGGCAGTGTGTTACACTAGTGTCGGTGGGCAGTGTTTTACAGTAGTGTCGGTGAGCAGTGCGTTACAGTAGTGACGCTGAACAGTGTGTTACAGTAGTGTCGGTGGGCAGTGTGTTACAGTTTTGTTGGTCGGCAGTGTGTTACAGTAGTGTCGGTGGGCAGTGTGTTACGGTAGTGTCGGTGGGCAGTGTGTTACAGTATTGTCGGTGGGCAGTGCGTTACAGTAGTGTCAGTGGGCAGTGTATTACAGTAGTGTCGGTGAGCAGTGTGTTACGGTAGTGTCGGTGGGCAGTGCGTTATAGTAGTGTCGATGAGCAGTGTGTTACAGTAGTGTCGGTGGGCAGTGTGTTACACTTGTGTCGGTGAGCAGTGTGTTACAGTAGTGTTGGTGAGCAGTGTGTTACAGTAGTGTCAATGAGCTTTGTGTTACAGTAGTGTCGGTGAGCAGTGTATTACAGTAGTGTCGGTGGGCAGTGTGTTACAGTATTGTCGGTGGGCAGTGTGTTACAGTAGTGTCGGTGGGCAGTGTGTTACAGTAGTGTCAATGAGATTTGTGTTACAGTAGTGTCGGTGAGCAGTGTGTTACAGTAGTGTCGGTGAGCAGTGTCTTACAGTAGTGTCGGTGGGCAGTGTGTTACAGTAGTGTCGGTGAGCAGTGTGTTACACTAGTGTCGGTGGGCAGTGTGTTACTGTAGTGTCGGTGAGCAGTGTGTTACAGTAGTGTCGGTGAGCAGTGTGTTACAGTAGTGTCGGTGGGCAGTGTGTTACAGTCGTGTCGGTGAGCAGTGTGTTACAGTAGTGTCGGTGGGCAGTGTGTTACAGTAGTGTCGGTGGGCAGTGTTTTACAGTAGTGACGCTGAGCAGTGTGTTACAGTAGTGTCGGTGAGCAGTGTGTTACAGTAGTGTCGGTGGGCAGTGTTTTACAGTAGTGACGCTGAGCAGTGTGTTACAGTTTTGTTGGTCAGCAGTGTGTTACAGTAGTGTTAGTGGGCAGTGTGTTACGGTAGTGTCGGTGGGCAGAGTGTTACGGTAGTGTCGGTGGGCAGTGCGTTACAGTAGTGTCGATGAGCAGTGTGTTACGGTAGTGTCAGTGGGCAGTGTGTTACACTTGTGTCGGTGAGCAGTGTGTTACAGTAGTGTCGGTGGGCTGTGTGTTACAGTAGTGTCGGTGAGCAGTGTGTTAAAGTAGTGTCGATGAGCTTTGTGTTACAGTAGTGTCGGTGGGCAGTGTGTTACAGTAGTGTGGGTGAGCAGTGTGTTACAGTAGTATCGGTGAGCAGTGTGTGACAGTAGTGTCGATGAGCAGTGTGTTACAGTATTGTCGGTGGGCAGTGTGTTACAGTAGTGTCGGTGGGCAGTGTGTTACAGTAGTGTCGGTGAGCAGTGTGTTACAGTGTTGTCGGTGGGCAGTGTGTTACAGTAGTGTCGGTGAGCAGTGTGTTACGGTAGTGTCGGTGAACAGTGTGTTACGGTAGTGTCGGTGAACAGTGTGTTACAGTAGTGTCAGTGGGCAGTGTGTTACACTTGTGTCGGTGAGCAGTGTGTTACAGTAGTGTCGGTGAGCAGTGTGTTACAGTAGTGTCAATGTGCTTTGTGTTACAGTAGTGTCGGTGGGCAGTGTGTTACAGTAGTGTCGGTGAGCACTGTGTTACAGTAGTATCGGTGAGCAATGTGTGACAGTAGTGTCGATGAGCAGTGTGTTACAGTATTGTCGGTGGGCAGTGTGTTACAGTAGTGTCGGTGGGCAGTGTGTTACAGTAGTGTCGGTGAGCAGTGTGTTACACTAGTGTCGGTGGGCAGTGTATTACAGTAGTGTCGGTGAGCAGTGTGTTACACTTGTGTCGGTGGGCAGTGTGTTACAGTAGTGTCGGTGGGCAGTGTGTTACAGTAGTGTCGGTGAGCAGTGTGTTACGGTAGTGTCGGTGAACAGTGTGTTACGGTAGTGTCGGTGAACAGTGTGTTACAGTAGTGTCAGTGGGCAGCGTGTTACACTTGTGTCGGTGAGCAGTGTGTTACAGTAGTGTCGGTGAGCAGTGTGTTACAGTAGTGTCAATGTGCTTTGTGTTACAGTAGTGTCGGTGGGCAGTGTGTTACAGTAGTGTCGGTGAGCACTGTGTTACAGTAGTATCGGTGAGCAGTGTGTGACAGTAGTGTCGATGAGCAGTGTGTTACAGTATTGTCCGTGGGCAGTGTGTTACAGTAGTGTCGGTGGGCAGTGTGTTACAGTAGTGTCGGTGAGCAGTGTGTTACACTAGTGTCGGTGGGCAGTGTATTACAGTAGTGTCGGTGAGCAGTGTGTTACAGTAGTGTCGGTGGTCAGTGTGTTACAGTAGTGTCGGTGAGCAGTGTGTTACAGTAGTGTCGGTGGGCATTGTGTTACAGTAGTGTCGGTGGGCAGTGTGTTACAGTCGTGTCGGTGAGCAGTGTGTTACAGTAGTGTCGGTGAGCAGTGTGTTACAGTAGTGTCGGTGGGCAGTGTGTTACACTAGTGTCGGTGGGCAGTGTTTTACAGTAGTGTCGGTGAGCAGTGCGTTACAGTAGTGACGCTGAACAGTGTGTTACAGTAGTGTCGGTGGGCAGTGTGTTACAGTTTTGTTGGTCGGCAGTGTGTTACAGTAGTGTTTGTGGGCAGTGTGTTACGGTAGTGTCGGTGGGCAGTGTGTTACGGTAGTGTCGGTGGGCAGTGCGTTATAGTAGTGTCGATAAGCAGTGTGTTACAGTAGTGTCGGTGGGCAGTGTGTTACACTTGTGTCGGTGAGCAGTGTGTTACAGTAGTGTCGGTGGGCTGTGTGTTACAGTAGTGTCGGTGAGCAGTGTGTTACAGTAGTGTCGATGAGCTTTGTGTTACAGTAGTGTCGGTGGGCAGTGTGTTACAGTAGTGTCGGTGAGCAGTGTGTTACAGTAGTATCGGTGAGCAGTGTGTGACAGTAGTGTCGATGAGCAGTGTGTTACAGTAGTGTCGGTGGGCAGTGTGTTACAGTAGTGTCGGTGAGCAGTGTGTTACAGTAGTGTCGATGAGCAGTGTGTTACAGTAGTCTCGGTGGGCAGTGTGTTACAGTAGTGTCGGTGAGCAGTGTGTTACAGTAGTGTCGGTGAGCAGTGTGTTACAGTAGTGTCGGTGGGCAGTGTGTTACAGTA
Source organism: Squalus acanthias (assembly GCA_030390025.1). Taxonomy (NCBI): domain Eukaryota; kingdom Metazoa; phylum Chordata; class Chondrichthyes; order Squaliformes; family Squalidae; genus Squalus; species Squalus acanthias. The sequence goes on along the minus strand of CM059434.1, from coordinate 64,259,150 downwards.
GTGTCGGTGGTCAGTGTGTTACAGTAGTGTCGTTGAGCAGTGTGTTACAGTAGTGTCGGTGGGCAGTGTGTTACAGTAGTGTCGTTGAGCAGTGTGTTACAGCAGTGAGGGTGAGCCGTGCGTTTCAGTGAGTGTGAGCAGTGTGTTGCAGTAGTGTCAGTGGGCAGTGTGTTACACTAATTGTGAGCTGTGTGTTTCACTAATGTTGAGCAGTGTGTTTCACTATTGGTGAGCAGCGTGTTTCACTAATGGTGAGCAGTGTGTTGCAGCACCAACACTCTGGAATTGTGCCTGTGATTTCCCATATTTTGACTATGTCACTGTGGGACAACACACACTTCCACAAGGATGGAGGGAAGTACCAGAGGGAAACTTGCTCCTGGGCTGCTTTCCTAGCTGTTGATTTCGGAGCTGGGATGTTTGAGGCTAGGAGCAGTTTGTCCAGCTCCTTTTGTCCCGCTAAGGATGGTGCACGGAGTCCCATGAACAATGAATTGGGAAGAGAAGAAGCACCCTTAAAATACGCTGCATCAGCTGCACGTTGATGGTTTGCTGTCAATACATGTTCGTTTATTGACGGTCACGCTGCTCTGGTGAGGTATTTTCTGATTTCCATCTGCCCACAGCGACCATATCTGAGGAGACAGGGAATTGGGCCTCTGCTCCCAGGCCTCTGCCAGTGGTTGAGGGAGGGGCACTTGGGTAACTCACCACCCCCCCCCCTCCTTTCCCTCTCTACGTGGGTAAGCATGTCAAAAGAAATTGTTCTCGGGATGTGTGCGATGCTGGCAAGGCCACATTTATTGCCCGCCCCGGTTGCTCTTCGAAGATGGTGATGGGCCTACCCCTTGACCCGCTGCAGCACTTGGGGCGGTGCTGCTCCCACGATGGTGTTACGCCTACCCATGCCAAAAATATCAGAGGTCAAGAACTCATTTTGAGGAAATAAAATGGTAAATTACCCGTTGAACTGAGTCATTGTAGATTGTGTCCTGGGCCAAACAGTGATATCTTCATCAGTGCTTGCAGTGCAAGCTTGTGCGGATTGCTGCTCCTATAAGGGTGTCTGCTGTACAGAGCACTTAGAGTGGTTTTCAGACACCCTGTAATGGGGGCAACATTAAGGAGTCGTGAGGGAGGTGGAGGGGTTCATCAATTCTCGGTGTCATTTGAACATTATCTATTCGGATTGACATAGGTCCTGCAGGAGGAGTGAGGAGATTTAAAGCAGTGGACGCTCACAGCTTCTCTATGCAGTGGACTTTAGAGAAGGCTGACTGAATGTATACCAGGAATGTAAGAACAGGAGTAGGCCATTCAGCCCCTTCGAGCCTGTTCCACTATTTATTTAGATTATGGTTGATCTGTTGCTCAACTTGATTTACTCACCTTTGATACCGGACTCATCAATGGATCTATCAATCTCGGTCTTGAAAGTTTCAACTGACCCAGCATCCACAGTCTTCTTGGGGGATTTCCACTATCCTTTGTGTGAACAAGTGCTTCGGCAAGGTGGAAATTCTGGCTGTGAACAGAATTCCAGGCCCTTCAAAACTGTCATCCAGGAGGCCGCAAAGACAGCGACTCAGTCCCTTTTCTGCCGGCCTACTCACTGGATTCAGACTCTTCTACTTCAGGAATAAAAAGGTTAGCTCTAGGCATCTGTGTTGGGCATTTGCAGTGGATAAAGGTACAGATCAAACACCCTGTAAAACAGTTAGACAGGCACTAATGAGGCTGCCTCGTGCCGAGGACCTCGATTGATCATCAGTAATGAGCCTGTTCGCACAGCGTGCGGGCGAGTAGGTTGCTGCAGAGACTGCAAGTGTAAACCAGGACCACAGCAACTGACTGCTGCTACAGCAGTTCACCCGTCACTGGTGGCAACAGATTTTATTTTCAGCAAAAGATGGTGCAGTGGGTGAGTGTGACGAAGATATATTTCACTGTTCCAAGGTTGTAGTTTCCGTTCGCTCGGCTGTCCTACTGTTGAGACTCATTCCCGAGAGACTGTCGTTGTAGTCCAGGCCGTCACTCGCACCGCCCACGTTTCAATCAGTCGACTTCTCAGCTGCTCTCAGGAGATGCTCGGGTTCACACCACACTGACCTTGTGAAAGATCGGCTTAATGCTGTTCAAACGAAGCACAAACTCTCAATTTTCCTGCTTTAATACTTTTTCTAAAGACGTTCGTTTTCTGACCTCGCATTAGATCCCTTTCCTGCCCTGAGCCACAGACTATTCCCTGACTGACAGAGCTGGCACCTGATTCCCCCCCCACCCGCAACACCCTCCCCCACCCACAACAGACCCCCACCCACAACACCACCCCCACCCACAACAGACCCCCACCCACAACAGACCCCCCCACCCACAACAGACCCCCACCCACAACAGACCCCCACCCACAACAGACCCCCCCACCCACAACAGACCCCCACCCACAACAGACCCCCACCCACAACACACACCCCCCACCCACAACAGGCCCCACCCACAACAGCCCCCCCACCCACAACAGACCCCCACCCACAACAGACCCCCACCCACAACACCCCCCCCACCCACAACACACCCCCCACCCACAAACCCCCCCCACCCACAACACCCCCCCCCACCCACAACACCCCCCCACCCACAACACCCCCCCCCACCCACAACACCCCCCCCCACCCACAACACCCCCCCCCCACCCACAACACACACACCCACAACACCCCCCCCACCCACAACACCCCCCCCACCCACAACAGACCCCCACCCACAACACCCCCCCCCACCCACAACACCCCCCCCACCCACAACACCCCCCCCACCCACAACACACACACCCACAACACCCCCCCCACCCACAACACCCCCCCCACCCACAACAGACCCCCACCCACAACACCCCCCCCACCCACAACACCCCCCCCACCCACAACACCCCCCCCACCCACAACACCCCCCCCACCCACAACACCCCCCCACCCACAACACCCCCCCCCCACCCACAACACCCCCCCACCCACAACACCCCCCCCACCCACAACACCCCCCCACCCACAACACCCCCCCCACCCACAACACACCCCCCACCCACAACACACCCCCACCCACAACAGACCCCCACCCACAACAGACCCCCACCCACAACACCCCCCCCACCCACAACAACCCCCCACCCACAACACCCCCCCACCCACGACACCCCCCCCCACCCACGACACCCCCCCCCACCCACGACACCCCCCCCCACCCACGACACCCCCCCCACCCACGACACCCCCCCCCACCCACGACACCCCCCCCACCCACGACACCCCCCCCACCCACGACACCCCCCCCCACCCACGACACCCCCCCCCACCCACGACACCCCCCCCACCCACGACACCCCCCCCACCCACGACACCCCCCCCCACCCACGACACCCCCCCCCACCCACGACACCCCCCCCACCCACGACACCCCCCCCACCCACGACACCCCCCCCACCCACGACACCCCCCCCACCCACGACACCCCCCCCACCCACGACACCCCCCCCACCCACGACACCCCCCCCACCCACGACACCCCCCCCCACCCACGACACCCCCCCACCCACGACACCCCCCCCACCCACGACACCCCCCCCACCCACGACACCCCCCCACCCACGACACCCCCCCCCACCCACGACACCCCCCCCCACCCACGACACCCCCCCCAACCCACGACACCCCCCCCCACCCACGACACCCCCCCCACCCACGACACCCCCCCCACCCACGACACCCCCCCCCCACCCACGACACGCACCCCCACCCTCTCTGAGCACCCACCCTCACCCCTACCTACCACCCAACCTTAACCCCACCACCCACTTCCACCGCTAGCACCCAACCAATGTTCCTGTTGTGGCCGCGCAACGATCTGGAGGTCCCACGCAGGCCGCGTAATGGCTTCACAATTGAAATGACCGCGCATGCGCAAGATATTGAATGGGCCACGCAGCCAAAAGAAAATTAGCGGGAACATTGCACCCAACCCCACCCCACCCACACCACCACCACCACCGCTTCCACCCATCCCAAATACCCACCCCCATACCTACCACCCACCCCACCCTTGCCACCCTGCCCCCACCTCTACCCCCTACCCTTTCCGTCCTGCCACCCATCCCCACCCCCACTCCCACCCCAACCACCCACTCCCATCCTTACCCTCCACCCCCACAGTCAGGATCAGGGGTACTAACCACACGGGGTATCCATCACCCGCTGTGCGGAGTGACTCCACCCGCTTTTGCCAAGTGGTGGAGACCCAGGGTGAACTACAGATGCCATGGGGCTACTACTGATCCACTAGACCCGGTTAGACCGGCTCCACTCGCCAAATGCCACCGAGAAGTGTGAGCGAGAAGTGGACATTGTGAAGCTGCCAGCCGCTGCCGTCTGCCGGATGTGCTAATTGATTCACAGCGAGTTCCCATGGGAACAAAAGGTTGGATTAGTGGGAGCTGTGGGTCATTTCATCACTGACTTAAATACACACGCACAGCACTATCGGCTCAGAGGAACAGTGCCCTGCTGAGAATCCTGATTAATAAGATTCAGCAAACTGGAATGAAGTGTAAAGGTAACTGGCCGTGGGTTTTCCACCTGGGAAACGTAGCTCAGTGTAGAGACTGAACAGGTAGCTGCCTGCACTACAGTGTCCTGTTGCCCTGTAACAAGCAGTCAGATAAAACTGATCACTCTTCTCTCTCTTATGATGCGGAGATGCCGGTGTTGGACTGGGGTGGACAAAAGTGAGAAGTCGCACAACACCAGGTTATAGTCCAACAGCTTTATTTGAAATCACAAGCTTTTGGAGCGCTGCTCCTTCGTCAGGTGAAGTCTGACGAAGGAGCAGCGCTCCGAAAGCTTGTGATTTCAAATAAAGCTGTTGGACTATAACCTGGTGTTGTGCGACTTCTCACTTTTCTCTCTCTTAGGCAGTCCCTCGGAACCGAGGATGACTTGTTTCCACATTAAAAAGGAAGCAAGTCATCCTCTAAGAAAGAAAGGACTTGCATTTATATAGCGCCTTTCACGACCTCAAGATGTCCCAAAGCGCTTTTAAAATATAGTCACTGTTGTAATGTAGGAAACGCGGCAGCCAATTTGCGCATAGCAAGGTCCCACAAATAGCAATGTGATAATGACCAGATAATCTGTTTTAGTGATGTTGCTTAAGGATAAATATTGACCAGGACACCGGAAAGAACTCCCTTGCTCTTCTCCGAAATGGTGCCATGGGATCTTTTAAGTCCACCTGAGAGGGCAGACGGGGCCTCGGTTTAACATCTCACCTGAAAGACAGCACCTCCACAGTTGGTAATCCTTGAGGTACAGACTTCTGTCAGAGCAAATTACAAAAAGGTTACAGTTTTGGCTTCGTAGGAGACAAGTCCACTTATGATAACCACTGTTAGATTGTCAAGAGAGTCGACAGTTCTGCAAAAACCCTGAATGATTTTTCATATGAGAGACTTAGCTGTTCCATTGACTTCTTTGCATAGCTCACTAAGTTAAGACAGTGTCCAAGCAACCTTCCTAATGTCACTATACCTTTCCCTGGGTATAGGTTCTGACCAAGGCAGAACACAGTGTTCCAATTGTGATATCACTACAGCTTTATAGAGTGCCAGTGTTACTTCCTTAGGAGACTGGTGTTCTCTGGATCTACTTATACACTCTGAGGCTCTGTTTACCTTGGCAATTGCTATCATGCAGTCTGCCACTTTTGATGTCTGAAGCACAAGTACACGCAGATCTGACTCCTGCTCCACCTTATTGAATTAAGTCAAAGAAAAATAATCAAGCCCGCTTTAAATACACCGGGGTAGATTTATCAAATTGTTGCCCGGGTCTAAAACCAGGCTTTATGGAGTGACAGCCCATTATAGAAACCGCCACGATTTTTATTTCCATGGATATTGGCCAGGACACCGGGGGAACTCCCCTGCTCTTCTTCAAATAGGACTGTGGGATATTTTACTTCGAACTGACAGGGCAGACGGGGCCTTGATTTAACGTCTCATCCGAAAGAGGACACCTCCGACAGTGTAGCAGTCCCTCAATCCCTAGATTTCATGCTCAAGTCTCTGGAGTAGGGCTTGAACCCACAACCTTCTGAGTCAGCAGCGAGAGTGCTACCAACTGAGCCGCGGTTGATATAATAGCATTTGATATTTGTGGCACCAACATGTATTGCCTTGCATTCTCCATGTTGTCCCCTGGACCCGACAGCATCTGCAGGGTACTCGGTGCTCTCTGGGCTGGCCGCTTTTCAAACGGTTGACCTAACACTTCTTAGGCCCTCCCCCTGTTGTGTTGATGGCTGACTGTGGGGCTGTGTCTAGAGGGAGTTCATGGGCTACCCGGGGGAACGCCGCCAAGCTTGCCACCTGATAGGCCCAGTGGGAGCTGTGGGCCTTAAAAAAACGCCCCAACATTGCAGCCTTACTCGCGAAGCGACATTTTCAACATTTTGGCTGCCATTTTTCTTTGGCCTTTTTTGAGCCTCGGGTGCCACCTCATTAGGGCGAGCACCCCGGTTATGATCCTGTACCCACAATTTAGGATGGGGCTAATGGCAGGGCAAAGCAGCAGGCAGAGGTCCTGGCCTGCCTCACTTCCATCCCCCTTAGAACGGGTTCGCAGAATCCCTAGCATATAATCTGAATCTCTAATGAGATTTGCTTCACAAAAGCTGGCCAGGTGCACAGTACCTGAGCATTAACAATTCCTTGGTAACTCAGAGGTTGGGTGTCAGAGGACATTAATATATAATACTGGCATTTACCACCATTGTGCCTCTAACATGTCTTGATTGACAGATCTGTCTCCAGGGAGATCTTAGGCTGCGAATAATAACTGTGACCATATTTTTAGCTCAGTCTGCTGAACTGGAGTTGCGTCACGACAGTGGGCTGGAATTCACTAGACCCAAAGCACTCATATAGCGGTAACCTAAAGTTCAGTTAAAGGGCTTTATGAAAGGGCTTTATTATTTTGGTTTCAGTAAATGGTTTTAAGTCAGTGTGTACTGTGTTGCTATTTTAACTGCTGTTTTATTTTGCATCTGTATAAATTTATATCTCACAATAAACACGGCTTGTAATTTTAGCTTGAGGTATACAATCTGTCATATATTTGGTGTTTCCCTCCTCTCAGAGCAATCAGGAGAGTAAAGTGGACATCCTGTACATATTTCTGGATTATAACTCGAGGGAAGCATATTTCTGCAGCATGCTGATCCATTCACCTCATGCACATGGTGTATATGTGTTGGATCATAGGAAGCATGTGGCCGCCCACAGTAATTGCCTTATTGCTGCGAGTATTGGGAGAAGCCCAGATTGCAATGTTGCCGTCTTTCGGATGGGATGTTAAACTAAGGACCTGCTGAAGTGCATGTCGAATATCCCTCTTTTCGAAGTAGACCAGGGAGTTCTCTCGGTCTCCTGGCAAAAATTCCTCCCCTAACCAATAGATTTTACTGGTCATTTGTCTCCTTGCTGTTTGTGGAATTTTGCTGTGTGCAAAACAGCTAATTATTTACCTATGTAGCAACAGTCATGCACTTTGAGAGGTTTCTGAGAGACATAATGAGGCACTATATCAATACAATTCTTTCCTTATGTCAGCTGTGTGAGAGGTCAGATTGTTACTGTACATTTTGGACACTGTAATACATAAAGATTGCTGGCTGGGGTTACTCGCCACCAGTCAGGGAGCTGGGACTATCGAAATGAGCTATTTCATCTGCAGCAATAGGGGGTGTTAGCGTCACTTGTCTTCTATCTGCCCACTTGCAAAATGGCTATAGGTGTCTTTAAGCGATATCCAACCCCCTCACACATTGATAGCAAAATACTGCGGATGCTGGAAATCCGAAATAACAACAGTTGTTCTTTTGTTCTTTTATTCCTCCCCCCAGCCTCCCCCTTGCATTTTTATCTGTTTAATTTCTTGCTTTTCTCTCAGTTCCGACGAAGGGTTTCGACCTCTGTTTCTCTCTCCACAGATGTTGCCTGGCCTGCTGAGTTTTTCCAGCGTTTTCTGTTGTTATTCCCCTCACACATTCATCTATCCTGCACAACGTTATGTCACTCGCAAGTGCAGTGTCGTTATCATCACTATTCCTCACCATCATCACCATCACCATCTCCTCCACCATCTACCATCGAATATCATTGGAGCGCCTGTGACTGTCCTCTGTATCTCTTTTTATTCATCATGCATAATGGAACTTCTTCTATGGAAATTTCGATATTGTACTTAATCTTTTTATCTCTGTGTTTTGGTTCCCAGAATAATTCTGAAAACGGTTTCTATTTTGCTGCGAATCAATGGCCAACAAGATCGTGATCATTAGAACTGTTGAGATTACTGACTCCAGTGGACACAGCTGCCCAGTTAGCTGCTATCTATAACTTCAATAAGTGACATTGAGTATTGTTGCAATTCCACTTAAACCTCGATAGCTGAGCTTTTATAATTCATGGAAATAATTTGATGAGCATGATAGTGGTTACCAGCAATTACAGACTAATAAAAACTTTATTTTCTCCCAAGTATCTGGAATACGCATTCAGAGTTTTGCATTGATAGAGCCCAGAGTGCTATTGAGGGGTCAGGACTTTGCAATTACTTAAATATAATTATACTCTTATCAGCTCCAAGCTATAAATGCATTTAACTGCCTCATGTGCTCTCTGTGATTGTAAACACACAGGCATTTGTGTCATTCTCACCTTTATACTGGGAATGGCAATAAAATGCTGAAAAAGACCATACTGAATTTCCACACAGTTTGAAAACAGTGATAAGGGAGAAATACAGTACGATTGTGAGTGTGAGTTCCCATATTTACACAGACACGAATTACTCTGTGAGAGAGAGTGCGAGAGCACTAAAAATTATGCTCTTTATTGGAGAGGGCGCTCAGGTTCAGGCTCTTTCTTTCTAAAACGAAGGAGAATCCAGGCCTTTATTTCCAAATCATGGCAAATTCAGCAGTGCGGAGATAGCAAATCTCACTAAAGCCAGTTAAAGCATTCAGACCAGACTGAGAATTGTGCGCACAGGCTGTGCCCAGAGTGAGGATAGTGAGTACGGGCTGTAACCAGGCTGTTTATAGTGAGCACAGGCTGTAACCAGGCTGATTATAGTGAGCACAGGCTGTAACCAGGCTGATTGTAGTGAGCACAGGCTGTAACCATGCTGATTATAGTGTGCACAGGCTGTAACCGGGCTGATTATAGTGAGCACGGGCTGTAACCGGGCTGATTATAGTGAGCACAGGCTGTAACCATGCTGATTATAGTGTGCACAGGCTGTAACCGGGCTGATTATAGTCAGCACGGGCTGTAACCAGCTGATTATAGTGAGCACGGGCTGTAACCAGCTGATTATAGTGAGCACAGGCTATAACTGGGCTGATTATAGTGAGCACAGGCTGTAACCGGGCTGATTATAGTGAGCACGGGCTGTAACCGGGCTGATTATAGTGAGCACGGGCTGTAACCAGGCTGATTATAGTGAGCACAGGCTGTAACCGGGCTGATTATAGTGAGCACGGGCTGTAACCGGGCTGATTATAGTGAGCACGGGCTGTAACCAGGCTGATTATAGTGAGCACAGGCTGTAACCCGGCTGATTATAGTGAGCACAGGCTGTAACCAGGCTGATTATAGTGAGCACAGGCTGTAACCGGGCTGATTATAGTGAGCACGGGCTGTAACTAGGCTGATTATAGTGAGCACAGGCTGTAACCAGGCTGATTATAGTGAGCACAGGCTGTAACTGGGCTGATTATAGTGAGCACGGGCTGTAACCAGGCTGATTATAGTGAGCACAGGCTGTAACCGGGCTGATTATAGTGAGCACAGGCTGTAACCAGGCTGATTATAGTGAGCACAGGCTGTAACCAGGCTGATTATAGTGAGCACGGGCTGTAACCAGGCCGATTATAGTGAGCACAGGCTGTAACCGGGCTGATTATAGTGAGCACAGGCTGTAACCGGGCTGATTATTGTGAGCACGGCCTGTAACCGGGCTGATTATAGTGAGCGCAGGCTGTAACCGGGCTGATAATGGTGAGCACAGGCTGTAACCAGGCTGATTATAGTGAGCACAGGCTGTAACCGGGCTGATTATAGTGAGCACAGGCTGTAACCAGGCTGATTATAGTGAGCACAGGCTGTAACCAGGCTGATTATAGCAAGCACGGGCTGTAACCAGGCTGATTATAGTGAGCACAGGCTGTAACCGGGCTGATTATAGTGAGCACGGGCTGTAACCGGGCTGATTATAGTGAGCACAGGCTGTAACCGGGCTGATTATAGTGAGCACGGGCTGTAACTGGGCTGATTATAGTGAGCACGGGCTGTAACCAGGCTGATTATAGTGAGCACAGGCTGTAACCAGGCTGATTATAGTGAGCACGGGCTGTAACCAGGCTGATTATAGTGCACACGGCCTGTAACCGTGCTGATTATAGTGAGCACAGGCTGTAACCAGCTGATTACAGTGAGCACGGGCTGTACCCGGGCTGATTATAGTGAGCACGGGCTGTAACCGGGCTGAATATAGCGAGCACAGGCTGTAACCAGGCTGATTATAGTGAGCACAGGCTGTAACCGTGCTGATTATAGTGAGCGCGGGCTGTAACCAGGCTGATTATAGTGAGCACAGGCTGTAACCGTGCTGATTATAGTGAGCGCAGACTGTAACCAGGCTGATTATAGTGAGCACGGGCTGTAACCGGGCTGATTATAGTGAGCACAGGCTGTAACTGGGCTGATTATAGTGAGCACAGGCTGTAACTGGGCTGATTATAGTGAGCACAGGCTGTAACCGTGCTGATTATAGTGAGCGCAGACTGTAACCGGGCTGATTATAGTGAGCACAGGCTGTAACCGGGCTGATTATAGTGAGCACAGGCTGTAACCGGGCTGATTATAGTGAGCACAGGCTGTAACCGGGCTGATTATAGTGAGCGCAGACTGTAACCAGGCTGATTATAGTGAGCACGGGCTGTAACCGGGCTGATTATAGTGAGCACAGGCTGTAACCGGGCTGATTATAGTGAGCACAGGCTGTAACCGGGCTGATTATGGTGAGCACAGGCTGTAACCAGGCTGATTATAGTGAGCACGGGCTGTAACCGGGCTGATTATAGTGAGCACAGGCTGTAACTGGGCTGATTATAGTGAGCGCAGACTGTAACCAGGCTGATTATAGTGAGCACGGGCTGTAACCAGGCTTTTTATAGTGAGCACAGGCTGTAACCAGGCTGATTATAGTGAGCACGGGCTGTAACCGGGCTGATTATAGTGAGCACAGGCTGTAACTGGGCTGATTATAGTGAGCGCAGACTGTAACCAGGCTGATTATAGTGAGCACGGGCTGTAACCAGGCTTTTTATAGTGAGCACAGGCTGTAACCGGGCTGATTATAGTGAGCACGGGCTGTAACCGGGCTGATTATAGTGAGCACAGGCTGTGAACAGGCTGATTATAGTGAGCACGGGCTGTAACTGGGCTGATTATAGTGAGCACAGGCTGTAACCAGCCTGATTATGGTGAGCACAGGCTGTAACCGGGCTGATTATAGTGAGCACGGGCTGTAACCAGGCTGATTATAGTGAGCACAGGCTGTAACCAGGCTGATTATAGTGAGCACAGGCTGTAACCGGGCTGATTATAGTGAGCACGGGCTGTAACCGGGCTGATTATAGTGAGCACGGGCTGTAACCGGGCTGATTATAGTGAGCGTGGCCCAGTGAGATGTCACACTGTAACATTCCCTCTAGGCTCCTGAAGGGCATCACCAATCCTCTGATCAACTGAGATGAGAATTGTGAAAGGTGTGGGGATTGGTGGGTGCCGCTCCATGTGGACGTCACTCCACGGCATCACTCATTGGCGCTCCTGTGTCCTGTGCCAGCCCGCTGTCTGTATATATAGTTTATTAAGGTGGATTGTTTGACCATTCTAGGGCCTGTTGTGGTGTGGCCCACTTCAGGTTGCCGTGTTTTATGGTGCTGCTCTGGTGATTTTGTCCTTTTACAAGCAACTGGTTAGATGTGTGTTTACAACACCTGGAACTAACAAAGAGCAAAAGGGAGAGAACAAAGAGATGGTCAAATGCTCACTGACATTCTGATGAGTATTTGTGAAGCACAAGTGATCGTTTAGTCAACGAACTAAATTGTCAGGTCCAGATGAATGCATTCCTCATCTTGGGAATCTTAGAGGATGTGAGTGATAGATTCCAGCCTGCCCTCCCCCTTGTTTCCCTTGTCGCAAGGTGTTAATTATTTAATATAATTGGGACCAGGGCTGTTTGAATATTTAGAAATTCAGTGGAAAAACATATGTGCCAGGCATTTCCTTCCAACACATAATATGCCATATGTGCCCCTATAGTGTGCCATGTGTGCCTCTATAGTGTGCCATGTGTGCCCCTATAGTGTGCCATGTGTGCCCCTAATCCGTGCCATGTGTGCCCCTATAGTGTGCCATGTGTGCCCCTATAGTGTGCCATGTGTGCCCCTAATCCGTACCATGTGTGCCCCTATAGTGTGCATGTGTGCCCCTATAGTGTGCATGTGTGCCCCTAATCCGTACCATGTGTGCCCCTATAGTGTGCATGTGTGCCCCTAATCCGTACCATGTGTGCCCCTATAGTGTGCCATGTGTGCCCCTATAGTGTGCCATGTGTGCCCCTAATCCGTACCATGTGTGCCCCTATAGTGTGCCATGTGTGTCCCTATAGTGTGCCATGTGTGCCCCTAATCCGTACCATGTGTGCCCCTATAGTGTGCATGTGTGCCCCTATAGTGTGCCATGTGTGCCCCTAATCCGTACCATGTGTGCCCCTATAGTGTGCATGTGTGCCCCTATAGTGTGCCATGTGTGCCCCTATAGTGTGCCATGTGTGCCCCTAATCCGTGCCATGTGTGCCCCTAATCCGTGCCATGTGTGCCCCTAATCCGTGCCATGTGTGCCCCTATAGTGTGCCATGTGTGCCCCTATAGTGTGCCATGTGTGTCCCTATAGTGTGCCATGTGTGTCCCTATAGTGTACCATGTGTGTCCCTATAGTGTGCATGTGTGCCCCTATAGTGTACCTCGTTTGTCCCTATAATGTGCCATGTGTGTCCCTATAGTGTACCTCGTTTGTCCCTATAATGTGCCATGTGTGTCCCTATAGTGTACCTCGTTTGTCCCTATAATGTGCCATGTGTGTCCCTATAGTGTGCCATGTGTGTCCTTATACTGTGCCATGTGTGCCCCTATAATGTGCCATGTGTGTCCCTATAGTGTGCCATGTGTGTCCTTATACTGTGCCACGTGTGTCCCTATAGTGTGCCATGTGTGTCCTTATACTGTGCCATGTGTGTCCCTATAGTGTGCCATGTGTGTCCTTATACTGTGCCATGTGTGTCCCTATAGTGTGCCATGTGTGTCCTTATACTGTGCCATGTGTGTCCCTATAGTGTGCCATGTGTGTCCTTATACTGTGCCACGTGTGTCCCTATAGTGTGCCATGTGTGTCCTTATACTGTGCCATGTGTCCCTACTGCTGTCGCTTCACTGTCCATTCTTTTCTCTGCAATGGTAGGGAATGGAAAGTACAGGTTCTCCCTGTTCTAGGATTCTGAGGTTGTAGGTTATGTCTGATCGAATTGTACAATTCCTATACACTAATCCGGCCCATTTTTAAAAAAGGAATGCCGAGTCAGATGAAACATTTCTCAGGAAACTAGCATCATTCCAACTGGCTACTGGACTGGCGGGTGTGGGATACAGAAACAAGTGGTACAGTAGGGAGCGCTGTCCCGATGTTGGATTCCAGGTGGGTTCTTGAGGCCAGTGTGGATCACACTCCCCAGTTCTTCCCCTCTCCCTGTGGGGCAGTGCCTCACCACAGCCCTGCCACTTCCGGATATCAGGAGGTCCCAAACCTGTGTACCATCTCTCCGTGCCACAGTGCATGACTGACAGGCATCTTAAGAAGAGCGTAAATTGACCTCAAATTTAGCGAGCTTTTTATATGCGGCATCAACACTTGAAATAAAGAAAATCCCTAAGGTGTCCTTTCAGTGTGCTGCTGTTTCCATGCCTTTTGCTCCTCTTTATTCAAAATGACTTCATTCAAGTTATCCGATAATTCAAATTTGTTCTTAACTGTGAAAAAAACCCCACTTTGGAATAATCAGGAGCAGACTGCAATTGAGGCTCTGTGGGATCGATCGGCTTCTTTCCTTACTGAGAGCGAACAGTCATGGCATATCGCCTGGAACTGGTGGGCCCATCCAGCTCCCGAACAGCACGGTGCCACTCAAAAGATGTAAAGAATGCCTTGTCACAGGTGGCACTATTCGACCTTGCAAGGAGCTTGCAATGGTGTTGCAATCCAAGCTTTAAGTCTTCCTTTCAACACTTACATTCAAAGTAGGGTTGCGAATCCTCCAGGATTGGCCTGGAGTCTCCGGGAATTGAAGATTAATCTCCAGGACACTGCTGCGAGCAACCCAGGGAGAAAAATCATCGGAGCGTTTAAAAGAAAATTGTTCTTTTAAAATTTTCTTTGAAAACTTTCGTTTATTAGTTATAAAAGTTTTGGAGATGGTGAAAAAGGCCGTTTGATTGAGAGTGAAGAATGATCCAATCGGATAATGACGAGTCTATTCACTTTCCAACTGGTGTGGAAGCCGGTGAGCCGTGAGGATGGATGTGTTGGGCAACCAATGGCAGGAGCATAGGGGCGGGGCAGTTGGAGGTAGCAGGTCATGTGATGAAACCTCCAGGAATATGTCCAGAGTTGGCAAACCTAGTTCAACGCAGCAGTGAAATGTTGCGCTTCACGCGACGTTATCTAGCCACCCGCCTCACAGATGTGTACACATTCTCCATGTTCCAACGAATAGCATCCGGACTGTCTCTGTTGCCGATTTCTCCACACCCTCTCCCCCCTCCATGTTAATGCCCATCTATAAGCTCTCCTGTGCTGCGCAGCAACCTCTGTCTGAGAGGTAAGAAGGCAGATGACTGCTCTCAGGCTTCTTACCAACAGCTAGGCCGCTTGGAGTCGAATGAGAGCTAAGCTGGCCGACTAGCCCTCTGTTTGTGCCCCCCCTCCCCCCCACTTTCCCCGCTCCCCTCACCCCTCACACACTGGGGAAAGTGGCTCCAGCTGGCCGAGGTGTTGAACCCACCCTGGTGCCGTTTTGACATGTTTCGGGCCGAGGTTTGCCAACGAACGGAGAGTAAGGTCAGCCGATGTCTGTTCTGTGAAGACAGGGCCCCCTTTAAATGCCGCACTGCTCTGAGAGCTCTGTTGAGCCGCAGGAGACTGGCTAAGCAGCCAGTTTTAAATGGGAGAATGTCCTGTTCTATGGGGCAACTGCCAGGGCTGCCTTCCCTTTGAAATCGGGCAGAGGGCCTTTTATGGCTTATTTAAAAAGTCTCCTCATGCTCAGACTTGAGTTCAAGGTCCGTACAGTAGTAGCAAAGCAGAAGTTTTCAGAAGGGGGTGTGTGTAGACAGTGAGGACGTTAAATTAGATCCAGAGAGCAAAATTAAAAAAGCTGGGATGTACAGCTTTTTTTATGGGTGTGCCAAGTGACTATTGGAAACAGAAGGCTGCACTGGTCCCTGGAATGGCTCATCACAGGCCCATGTGATGTGTGGAGTGGGGTATTCAGCCCAGGGACCTCATGATACGATCAAACATGTGCAAATATGAAGATTTAGGCTCTTCCAATACAAATATTTTTGGTGGCACATCGCTGTCAGTGAAAGAACCCTCATAAAACAATCTCTAAACCAGCAGGATAGGGCAGCTCATTCACCGGACTCCAGGGATTGTTAGTACAGACATTTCTGCCATGGTGTTTTGCAGAGGGCTCCAGCCTCTACATAACACTTTATACATTTCTATTTTCCTTCTCATTTGAAAATATTCATTAGTTTTCACAACACAAAGAGAGCAAAGAGCACAAAGGGTAGAAGAGAGAACGGTGTATGTTTTAGGTAAGATGCTTTATATTGTCGGGGTGTGGGCGACAGTACTTGCAACTCACTGGTGGCAGCAGAACTCCATTTTTTCACCGGTTTTGTAGATTACCAACCGGTTAATCCGGCTTCACTTCTGCCTGATGGAGACTGGCACCAAGTGGGAATTGTGAATGGGGAGAGTGACACCGAATGGGAATTGTGAATGGGGAGAGTGACACCGGGTGGGAATTGTGAATGGGGAGAGTGACACCGGGTGGGAATTGTGAATGGGGAGAGTGACACCGAATGGGAATTGTAAATGGGGAGAGTGACACCGGGTGGGAATTGTGAATGGGGAGAGTGACACCGGGTGGGAATTGTGAATGGGGAGAGTGACACCGAATGGGAATTGTGAATGGGGAGAGTGACACCGGGTGGGTGTGTAAACATAGAGTGTGACACTGGCTGGGAATGTAAACATGGAGTGTGACACTGGCTGGGAATGTAAACATGGAGTGTGACACTGGCTGGGAATGTAAACATGGAGTGTGACACTGGCTGGGAATGTAAACATGGAGTGTGACACTGGTGTGTTGTTGCACTCTCCAACTAATTGATGTCCCCATCAATTTCTCCTATAACCTCATGAATGCAAGCATTACACAAATTGTAAATGCAGAAATATTTCAAGGTTTGCCATGTCATGTTTGTTATTTTCAGTTTCCATTTTCCTTTTTCTGATGGCCCTTGACTGACCTGGCTCATTTGCCTGCTTGTTGCCATGGTTTCAGTCAGGTCTTCTTTTCCATGTTAATGTGAAGGCAAAATGTGTTCAGATCCTGAACATGAGCATGTGGCTCTGTTGTCATGGAAACACCAGTGTTTTTCCCCATTGGTCTCATTGCCTATTCTTTTCTCCTTCTCTGGACAGAGGCTGATGGTGGACTTTGGTCCCTGGGTCCAGACCTGACCCACATCATGATCAAGCAGGAGCCGAACCTATTGTCAGAGCCCTGTCACGCCTCCCCATCGACCCAGATATCAGCTCTTTCTGGACAACACATGACCTCTGCTCCACTGTCAAACTCCACAGAAGAACCGGTAAGTCTGAAGAGACTGAAAGTGCAAAGGGCAGAGGTTCCAGTATCAGGGTCCCTCTCGCAGAAAGTGCCTCAGGACCGTTTTAAAGAGGCAGCCTTCTTATCACCTTGTACCTTGTCCCATGAGTCTCTCTTTCAGCACTGCTACATTAGACCCACGTCTCATCCGTCTTCCTGTCACAACAGGCTATATTATGCCCCTGTCCCATTATACCCTCATCCTGTGAGTCTTCCCCGCAAGGACAGGTACATTATACAGTTGTAACATCAGTGTCCTTATCAGGACCGGCACATTATACAGTCATAACTTCACTCTCTGCTTTGAGATAGGCAGACTACACCTTTGCCTCACAGGTTTCATAGGTGGCATAGTGGTTAGCACTGTTGCCTCACAGCATCAGGGACCCAGGTTCGAATCCGGCCTCGGGTGACTGTCTGTGTGGAGTTTGCACATTCTCCCCGTGTCTGCGTGGGTTTCCTCCGGGTGCTCCGGTTTCACTCCCACAGTCCAAAGATGTGCGGGTTAGGTTGATTTGGCTATGATAAATTGACCCTTAGTGTTAAGGGGGGATTAAATACGTGGGGTTACGGGGATAGGGTGGGATATGTGTCGGTGCAGGCTCGATGGGCCGAAATGGCCTCTATCTGCACTGTGGGGATTCTGTGATTCTGTTTCCCCATCAGCACGGGATGGAACACAGACTCTCCCACTGGACAATAATTTGAGAAATGTAAGCTGTCATTTTAAACATTTATAACTGTTCAGGTGATCACCAGGGCCGAGCCAATAACACCTCCCCACATAATCTGATGTGATTTACCCGATAATAAGCATCAGCCCGCTGCGCCGCTGGACGGGAGCAGGCGACTCCGTGCCGACAACAACCCCCCACCATGCAGTGAACTCCCGAACTTGCCTCCACTCTGCTGGGAGGCCAGGCTCCTCCTTGGCGTGAGTGTCGGGACACCAGCGCCTGATCATCCTAACACCAACTGACCGGGGAACCTGGCTGACCCTCTTGTCCGTGGATAATGGCGTGTGTTGGAGCGGGCTGGACGTAGAAGAGGGGAAGGGACAGAGAATAGAAAATAAAGACATTTAACGTGGAGACTAAGCAGCTCCAAGGAGGTCTGTCCGATCAACTCTGCTTGTACTTCTTTCATCTTCACCATGATGTTTTTGTTTCCTCACAGGCCCAGACAGAACCAAGCACAGTGCCTCAAATCAAAATAGAGCCCAAAGATCTCAATCAGTTCCTCAATGTCCACACAGGTAGGATATTAAACAAGGACAGCAGCAACTGACGGGACAATCTCTAGCAACAGGGGAGAGAGATCCATTGGGATTTATTGCACCGATCTGACAGGTTTAAGACTTGGTGTCAGCTGTGGCTCAGTTGGTCGCACTCTTACCTTTCAGTCAGAAGGTCATGGGTTCAAGTCCCACTGTCGGAGGTGACGTCCTTCAGATGAGACGTTAAACCGAGGTCCCGTCTGCCCTCTCAGGTGGGCATAAAAGATCCCATGACACTATTTTGAAGAAGAGCGGGGAGTTCGCCCCAGTCCTGCCTAATACAGTGTTTAGCGGTCGGGTTCCCTGAGCTGTGTAACTTCGGCAGAAAATCAGTCGATATAACCAGGGTTGCCAACTCTGGTTGGACATACTCCTGAAGGTTTCATCATCTGAACTCCTGCCTCCAACTGCACCACCCAGTCAAACATCCTTTTCCCCTCCTCTCCAATATATTTACAATGAATAAACAAAAGTGTTCAAACAAAATGAAATAAACCACAACAATTTTTAATGGCTCTATGATTCTTCCCCTGAGATGCTGGCAGCAGTGTCCTGGAGATTAGTCTTTAATCCCTGGTGACTCCAGGTGAATCCTGGAGGGTTGGCAACCCTAGATATATCACTGCCAATTGAATTCTCCGCCTTTGGAAGAAAGTAGGGCAACCCCCCCCCCCAACCCCTGGAATTCGAGTCAGAAAAAAATCCAAAGATCAAACAAGCTTTGGGTGACAGCTTGAACACTGTGCGAGCTGCTGCTCCACTCGAGGCCCCGGCCATTAAAGTGATAACCCTCCAGTGCTGCGTCATTCATTGGCCAAAGCTGCATCCATTTAATTAAAATAGATTACTCCGATAAACGTTCTCATTTGCTAACTGCAATTCCCTGGTTAATCAGTGACTGAGGGTTTTTGCAGCTCACACTGAACGCCAGTGTCAATGTTCTGAGCCTATTGATCTCAGTCTCTCCACCTGCGGTAATGATCACTGTTTATAACTGCTCGTGTCCCAGCGCCCATCGGGTGTGAGTCAGCTGTGGTTAGAAGGAGCAGGCGAAGGCCTCAGGCTTCTATACACGGGCACTGCTCCAGGATGGATGCTCAGCCCTCCCAGACGTGACAAGGGGGCTGAGTAATGCTGGGCCGCAGGGCAGGTGAGCCCACGGTCGGCCTTTCCATCTCAGTGCTTGGTCACTCAGTTTAGCCGCATTAAGGAGCGCAGTGGAATCGTGGAGGTTTCTTTGGCCCATTCGTGTTTTTGACAGCTCTCCACTCCTTACCAGCTCCCTTTGGAATGTGAAGTAGCTATAAATTCTGAAATTCAAAAAAACATGTTTTGTGGGATGAAAATAAAACTGTTGGCGAGAATGTTTGTACCACACGCAGTCTGGCAAAATGGAGCTTTAAACCTCTTTTGTGTTTTCCTACATATAGTGTGGATTCCCACCACCCCGCCCAGTATTCATAATATTCACCCTGCCTCTGAATTTCTGAGGGAGAGACTGCCTCTCCCGTGCCTTGGCTCCTTCCTGTACCAAGTACCGGCTCCAGCTGACAGGGTGACCAGGATCCAGCTGCCAGGCCTCCGCCAGTGGCGCTCTGAAGATGGCTGCGTCTGGAGGAGCGTGGGCGGGAAGCTGTGCCCCAGCGCTGCATGTGGAGGAGCGCGGGCGGGAAGCTGTGCCCCAGCGCTGCATGTGGAGGAGCGCGGGCGGGAAGCTGTGCCCCAGCGCTGCCTGGTGCAGAACGTGAGAGCTCGGTTGCACTGTGCCACCCCACCCCGCGAGTGTTCGCGGCCATCACCTGCACTTGTTGAGTTCACCACCTCAGTCAGGCTGTCGTGTGGCAGAGGCCCAGACATCTCTTCTCAGCGAGTCCCCCCAACTAGTCCCTTGACATCCCTCCTGATGGCCGACTACAGGTTAGCGTCAGCAGAGGCCCAGGACAGGCCACCTCCCGCGGGCTAGGCCGAGGTGTGGTGCGGAGATGTTGTGGTGCATCTGTCGATTTGATTTGATTTTCGATACACTGCTATCTATTTTGAGATTGTACAAAAGCCTTTCTATTGTGAGCGCTTCGTAAGTGCAATGGGCTGCAGGGGATTGGTGGAATACCCAGGGCACTTCATTTGAGAAGATCGTTCAAAACCACGTGACCTTACGAACTATCATCCTGGCCAGTGGGGAACTCTGTGTATCCCACCCCCTTTTCCCACCCTCGCCCTTTGACCTCAGCTGTTTGATTTGTAATTGCTGTGAACCATTAATTGACTTTTCTTTGCTTTCTGTTTTCCACCAGATGTGCAGCTGCCGCCCACTCCTCCCAGCAGCCACAGCAGCGACAGCGATGGCTCCCAGAGTCCTCGGTCCCTCCCTCCGTCCAGCCCAGCCCGACCACAGGCTCGTTCATCCAGCGCGATTTCTTCGTCCCCTCTTCTCACAGCTCCTCACGTATGTCTGCTGATGCAAACGTTAGCATATAACATAGCGTTAGCAGAAAGGATCTGGGGAGTGTAAGCCTCTAAGAGTACATCTCGGAACATTTTACATTGTGCGGGCCAGAACATTTACAACAAAAACTTCAGTTCGTTTCTATTCCTTTTTCGACTCCCCTCTCAGTTATTTTGTGAAGTTTACACTTTGCCCCTCCATTCGGCCCCTCCCCCACTAATCACTGGTCAAGTCGAGGAGCTGCTCACCTGTTCCCTGGCCTTTGTGCCTTAGCTCACTCTCGTCTCTGAGTCAGAAGGTCGTGGGTTCAAGTCACACTCTAGAGACTTGAGCACAAGATCTAGGCTTGACACTCCAGTGCAGTAGTGAGGGAGTGCTGCACTGTCAGAGGAACCGTCTTTCAGATGCGATGTTAAAACAAAGCCCTGCCTGTCCTCTCAGTTGAACGTAAAAGATCCCATTTCGAAGAAGAGATGGGAATTCTCCCCGGTGTCCTGGCCAATATTTATCCTTCAACCAACACCTAAAACATTATCTGGTCATCAACAGATTCCTATTTGTGGGAGCTTGCTGTGCACAAATTCGCTGCCGCGTTTTCTACATTACAGCTGTGACTGCACTTCAAAAGTACTTCATTGGCTGTAAAGTGCTTTGGGATGCCCTGAGGTTGTGAAAAGCAGCATATAAATGCAAGTCTTTATGTTTTTTCAATCTACTGAGCTCTGAGCTCCAGGGGTATCCCGACTGAGAGAGAGAGGAGAAAGCAGCCAATGAAAACATGGTTGAAGGATTGTAGTAGCGGAGGGAAATTATTTGTGGATGTCAGAGAGGAGAGAGAAATGGAGCTTTATTGCAAAAAAAACAGACACGGCAGCAGAGGCCTTTGAAGTAGCAGGCAATGTTATTCATTAAATGGAAGGTGGTCTGGACCAACCTGGAACTTATTCTGCAAGAAATGTTTTACTTGGATCATGACTGCATCAGACCATGTTACCCACTAGTGTCTGTGTGTGTGTGTGGGGCGGGGGGTGGGGGGGGAGTGGGTTAATAGACTATATTACTGGGGTTAGTACAAGGTGTTTAAGCATTTACTCCTCAATAAATACCAACAATCAATGGAATCATCTTAATGTCAGTTTGATTGATTGAATTAATTTAGTTTATACAATTTATGCATATTTTACAATTCCCGAGCTCCACTTTCTATACATACCTTACACATTTTACTCTATTTTCCCGGCTGGAGTTGAACGTGTTACTGGGGTCAGTTCCACAGGCTGCGCTCACCCCTTGGCAGCTCAGCCAAGTTGTCGTTGCTCGTGCGTGAGCCTTGGCGGTGAGTGTTGGCGGGCTGTTCGACCATGGGAGGAGATCACAGCCCAGACCGATCCCATCCTTCCACGTGTATCTCCAGTGGGGACAGCGGTCAAGGGCGGGATCCCTAGCTGATTTACCTCTCCTTAACCCAGGGCACTGAGGTCAAGGACAGCAGGGACATGACCACTCCCTAGATCGGGGATTGAACCCGTGGTTTTCCTGATCTGCATCTTTCACCCAGTCATTGGGCCTATTTGGATGGACCAATAAAGGTGACACTAGGCTGCCCCAAAGTCACTCAACAAGACTCAGCACGACAAGTGGCTGTTTCCCCTGGCTGGAGAGTCTAGAACTAGGGGTTATTCTGTTATGTTCTTAAGTGCCCCTTTAAGGGCACCACTGATATAAGAAAGAAACCTATGGTCCATTCAAGCTAGAGATACTAAAATAAGCAACAAAGTCCCAGCAAAATCAAAAGGAACTGTACCAACTAAATGATAGTATTATTGTCAGGAAGCGCTCGGATTTACTGGTGCGTTGGAAACAGATTGGTGAATCCGAGTCTTCTTCTCTTGCTGTTGCCAGAAGCTCCAGGGGACATCAGGCCCCCTGCTGCTCACCGAAGAGGAAAAGCGGACCCTGATCGCCGAGGGTTACCCCATCCCCACCAAACTGCCGCTCACAAAGGCTGAGGAAAAAGCTCTCAAGCGAGTCCGGAGAAAAATCAAGAACAAGGTAAAAGATAGAACAAACGCCCGATATACGATACTATGGCCGGGGAATTCCTCGGGTAATGCCGCAGTTCCGTCGAAGTACCGCCGGCAGAGCGGGAGCCACTCCGAGGAATTTCCTGGCCAATGGAAAACACTCACAGAATACTCCAGAATGGGAACATCAGGTGCCTGGGGAGAGGGTGAAAGGGGTTGGCGGGGGGGGGGGGGGGCGGTGTGCGGCGGGGAGTGGCGGGCATGAAACACCTCGGGACATCTCCTGCTCCGCCGACGTGACTTTGGTGGATGTTCGGCGGAAACCCCGTTTGTGAGCAGAGCTATGTCTCCTGACATCGTTGACCACCTGCTGGGTAGGGTTGACCACCTGCTGGGTAGGGTTGACCACCTGTTGGGCGGGGTTGACCACCTGCTGGGTGGGGTTGACCACCTGCTGGGTGGGGTTGACCACCTGCTGGGTAGGGTTGACCACCTGCTGGGTAGGGTTGACTACCTGCTGGGTAGGGTTGACCACCTGCTGGGTAGGGTTGACCACCTGCTGGGTAGGGTTGACTACCTGCTGAGTAGGGTTGACCACCTGCTGGGTAGGGTTGACTACCTGCTGGGTACAGTTGACCATCATCAGGCATCCTCTGGTACTTTATTCAAGTGGCCATTATTTGTTATTCCCCTAATGAAAATAAAAATAATAAAGATCAACCACTCTGGAGTCACTCAATCGTGATACTGTCTTTGTTCAGGACATGGCTTTTGTGTAAATTATTTTAACTAAAACAAGTATCTTAGAATTCCCTCACCTGCCCTTGGCACCAGATTAGTGCCCCGACTTTCCTTGTGATTTTCGGCAGGCTGAGGGTAAAGCCTGAAAGCCCAGTTAAATGCCGCTCAGCCCCATCCCATGGTCCAGCCAGCGGCGTGTGCCACGAGCGTAACACCTCCCAGCGGCTGAAAGGGGCACCGGTCGACCTGGTGGTAAATCAGGGTGAGATGTCCCAAAAGGAATACAAATTATAACCACACTATAATATAGATCGAATCCATGGAGGAGCACTGAAACAAAAACTATACAGGGGGCAATTATAACCTAATGCCCGTCGAGGATCTGATGGGATCGGGTGCATCGCTGGTTTTACACTCACCTGATTCTGCTCTCCTTTGAAGTCATTGGGCGGGGTGTAAAACCGGCGTTCCACCCAATCCCGTGGGTTCCCAGCCCTTACATATTATGTCCTGATAAACTTCGAGTGATTTTCACACAACTGACATTCCACCTCAACTGCACGGAGTGTTCTTGCAGTCAGTGCCAGGCATGTCATTTGCCTTGGAAAAACGTGTTCTATCTGAACTCTTCGGGTAATATTACCCCCAATGTGTGTCTTCGACATGTAACTTGATTTAATTTACTTGTTTATTATAGACTGAGTTTGGCAGTGTTATATTACATACTGTAGTGTATTAACACATAATGTACAGTTATAGTAATCCATGTTTTAAATACTTGTGTTGCTACATAATACATATTGACTGTTATTACACAATATACACCAGATTGATTCCTGGGATGAAGGGATTGTCCTATGAGGAGAGATTGAGTAGACTAGGCCTATATTCTCTAGAGTTTAGAAGAATGAGAGGTGATTTCATTCAAACATACAAAATTCTTACAGGGTAGATGCAGGGAGGATCCCCTGGCTGGGGAGTCTAGAACCAGGGGTCACAGTCTCAGAATAAGGGCTCGGCCATTTAGGACTGAGATGAGGAGAAATTTCTTCACTCAGAGGGTGGTGAATCTTTGGAATTCTCTACCCCAGAGGGCTGTGGAGGCTCAGTCGTTGAGTATATTCAAGACAGAGATCGATAGATTTTTGGATATTAAGGGAATCAAGGGATATGGGGATATGGCAGGAAAGTGGAGTTGAGGTAAAAGATCAGCTATGATCTTATTGAATGGCGGAGCAGGCACGAGGGGCCGAATGGCATACTCCTGCTCCTATTTCTTATATTCTTACACTGTGTCACACAGACTGCTTGCTACTTCCTGCTGCCCATTTACATATTATGTCCTGATAAACTTCGAGTGATTTTCACACAATTGACATTCCACCTCAACTGCACGGAGTGTTCTTGCAGTCAGTGCCAGGCATGTCATTTGCCTTGGAAAAACATGTTCTATCTGAACTCTTCAATTAGACTCCAGCCTGTAACTCACTCCCAGGTATCCATTATTCGATATGCAAACCCCCTGAACCATACGATTAGATTCCATCCTGTAACTCACTCCCAGGTAGCCATTATTCAATATATAAACCCTCTGAACCCCTCGATTAGATTCCAGCCTGTAACTCACTCCCAGGTAGCTATTTTACTCAACCTTAGAGGAAGTCAGTACTTGGGTGAACTCAACTTCATTGGTTACTGTGAATATATGACAGTGACTCCTTACTCCAGGATCTATCCAACTGTCTGTTTAATAGGGCCTAGTACTGAGACTCTGTGTGAATACTCTTGTCTTTTGGTACAGATTTCTGCTCAGGAGAGCCGGAGGAAGAAGAAGGAATATGTGGATAGTCTAGAGAAAAAGTAAGTGGCACGCCAACCAGTGTGAGTTTAGGGACGACTCATCTAGTCCAGATGTGACTCACTGCAAACATCGGGCCTTTTGATCTTTCCTACTATTCTATTTTTACAGCAGTTCTTAGCATATTTACAGTAAAGCGTTAGTTTGCTGCATTGAGACTAATACCGTGATGTGAAATTAGGAGTTAGGTGAATATGTGATTATTCTGACAGAAGGGTGTGAGGTTAGGAGTTGGGTATAATGGGGATTGGATATGATTAGTGTAACAAAAGGGTGTGAGGTTAGGAGTTGGGTATGAAACTGGGTTCACAACAAGCTAACACCTTCTACTTTGGACACCCAGATCTGAATAAAACTCAGGAGATGAAGGTCACTTTCCCCTGCTAATTCCACAAAACGTATGTTGTATAAATGTTCGATGCAGCCTTTCATGAACATTAAACCCACCCTCCAAATCTGGCCAGAATTGCGTTTGGATATCTCACTGATGCTCCATTGCACTTTGCCAGCGTAAACTTAGCTCCTCAGGTTGCCCCTGACGATGTGCCTTTATTTTCCTTGAGTGGTGACACTGGTCGCACACTCCGTCTCGCTCTGAAATGGGGAGGATGTAACTGGTGGTACAGGGAGAGTGGGGCAAAGACTGCAGCGTGTTGAGAGAGAGCCAGGGTACGTGAGGCGTGTGAGCAGTGGAACCCGGCTATCAGTCATTCTGAGGAGTTGGATTTGTCGGGTTAGATCCGCAGAATGGGGGACAGTTGATGGCTGCCATGACATTCTGGGGCTCCTTGTGTTCTACTGGAGCTGACCCAATATTAAGGCAGAGTTACCAAGTGGGTCAGTACAACCCCATGGAGCGATGTCCACAGCTCAATGCAGCATGTAGGATCTTAGCAGCGTGAATCTTGTGCTAAAGTCCAAGTACGGCAGGAATACCAGTGAGGATGGCAGAAATGGAAATGCCGTACTGGTTCATTAAGGGACTCTCCTCTAAGTTTGGGTTGAAGCCACATTGATGGGCTGTGTAGAAGGAGCTTTGCTCTGCATCCAGGCTGTGTTGCACCTGATCTGGGAGTGTTTGACACTGATACTGGATTCAGAAAGAGGGGAAATACTGCCAGCACTCACATCCCCTCACCTTGATGAGTGAGAAATTCAACCCACCTCCCCCCCCAAGTCGGGTATTAATTGTAAAATAATGTGACCTGGAGCTAAGTGTATCTGTGACCTTGCTGCTCAGGTTATTTTGTTCTTGGCAGAGTGGAGACTTACACCTCGGAGAATAATGAGCTCTGGAAAAAAGTGGAGACTCTGGAGAATGCGAATCGGTAAGTGAGCTGCTCTCCGCCTCTCTCTCCTCCTCGACGGCCCTTCCCAAAACCTACCTCTTTGACCAAGCTTTTAGTCGCCCCTCCTAACATCGCCTTCTTTAGCTCGGAGTCTCTTTTTCTCCGATTAAGCTTCTGTGTTGTACCTCGGGACGTTAAAGGTTCTATATAAAGGCAAGTTGTTGTTGTATTGACGAGTTTACAGCAGAATTTTTTACCAAGACCACAAACTTGCACCATTTATAGCACTTTTTTCTCTCTCTTATTTTCTACCCCACACAGCGGTGCCGGACTGCTTCCCATTCCCGAGAGCAAGGGCTGGACTGCCGGCCTGCTCCAGGGCTACTGCTGCTCTTCACCTGCCCAATACACGGTTCACAACCCCGTGTTCCTTACTCCCGATTTTAATCTAACCCGCCGGGGTCGGACACCCCGACTTACACCCGCCCCAATTTCACGCTGCATCGAAGAGCCAAAAAACGGGCGGGATGTAAATCAGGGCCTCCGACCCCCAACCCGCCTCGTTTTCACCGAGCGGGTAGGTTAATATCGGGGCTGAAGTTTTCCTTATTGAAAGGGGCCTCCGTGTGATGTCAACCCTGTCTGACACGGCCAAGGTAATCCCTGCTTCCTTGTGGTGAAGTGTCCGGTATCCCTGCTCATCCTGCCTCTGACGGCACAGCCCAGGGTGCGGGGGATGACGGGGAGGGAAATCATGCCTGCCATTTCCCCATCAGCACCAGAACCCTGCCGACTACACCACTCGTTGCCTCTTTACCCACTCGAGATAAAAATGGTGCAGGGTTTCGAAATGCCAACTCAACACATTACAGCCCAAGAGTGCGAAGCTGTAGATCTGCAGCCGAGATTCCGCCCACATGCCGCACTCCTAGTCTTGGCCATGTTGTCGGGGGAAACTGGGTGCTCCTTCTTTAGCAGGGAACAAAAACAAAGACTTAAAGAAAGTCTTGCATTTATATAGCGCCTTTCACGACCTCAGGCAGCCAATTTACGCACAGCAAGGTCCCACACAGAGCAATGAAATAATGAGCAGATAATCTGTTTTAGTGATGTTGGTTGAGGGATAAACATTAGCCAGGACACCGGGGGGCACCTCCCCTGCTCTTCTGTCGGAGGTGCCATCCTTTGAATCAAGTGTTAAACCGAGGCCCCGTCTGCCTCTTCTGGTGGATGTAAAAGATCCCTTGGCACTACTGGAAGAAGAGCAGGGGAGTTCTCTCAACCAACATCAATTAAAAATAAATTGTCTAGTGATTCGTCGCATTGCTGATTTTGGGATCTTGCTGTGTGCCAATTGGCTGCTGCGTTTGCCTACATTACAACAGTGAATGCACTTCAAAAGCACTTCATTGGCTGTCCCGAGGATGTGAAAGACGCTACATCAAAGTTCTTTCTTTTACAGATATCTTCGCTTCCACCAAAACAAACACAACTTTTTGACATACTCTCAGAACAGAAAGATAGCTTTAAGCATCCAGCTGCGGTAGACACGGTCACTGGTTCACTAATTCGCCCATTGTACACGGGTGTCCAGGTGCAGCTCGCTCCAAGAACGTGACTTCGGACTTGGGACCTCGCCAGCGCAACTCCTCCTTCACAAATGGGCTGATGCTGCCCACTTTTTTTTTCCCCTGGCTGCGAATCGCAGCCAACTCGGGTTGGCGCCCAAAATCCCAAGTCGTGCCTGCCCACGGCGAGGCCCTGCGCCGCCATTTGAGCCTCACAATTCAGGGACCGACGCCTCAAACTTCTGGTGGTGATGATGGTGAGCTGGTTAAAGTGGGCAAGAGCTCCCTCTGCTGGCTGCACTGCCTGCTCCAGGGAACAGCAGTAGCTCGTGAAATTGGAAAGCTAGTGGTTTTTTAAAATTCATTCATTGCCCATTCCTAGTTGCTTTGAGAAGGTGGTGATGATCCTTCTTCTTGAACCGCTGCAGTCCGTGTGGTGAAGGTTAGAGAGTTCCAGAATTTTGACCTAGCGACGACGAAGGGACTGCGATATCCTTCTTCTTCTTCTTAGGCAGTCCCTCGGAACCGAGGATGACTTGCTTCCACGTTAAAAATGAGTTTGCAGGTGACTGATGAGTCCAATGCGGGACCTACAGTCTCTGTCACAGGTGGGACAGACGGTGGTTGAAGGGGCGGGTGGGTGGGGTGCTTGGGTTGACGTGCGCTCCTTGCGCTGCCTGCGCTTGGCTTCCGCTTGCTCCCGGCGAAGAGACGATATATGTCCAAATCGGTGTGTGACTTGAAGGCAAACTTGCAGGGGTTGGTGTTCCCATGTGCCTGCTGCCCTTGTCGCAGGTTTGGGAGGTGCTGTGGAGAAGTCTTGGTGACTTGCTGTCGTGCATTCTGTGGACAGACACACTGTAACCATGTTACGCCGGTGGTGGAGGGAGTGGAGGTTTAAGCTGGTGGATGTTTGAGTTCCTTTAAGGAGGGCAAGGCCAGGTAGTGCGAACACTGCAACACAGGCCTCTGCAAACAACTGTCCCCAGTACTGGAATAAAGAGTTCCTTTATGTGAGAACAGGGAACTATTTGTACTGGGAAAAAGAATCTATAAATGTCAGTCGTGGTATTTTCAGTAACTGGGCAGAAACATCGCTTCCACTAACCTGTGAACCTAAACGGTGCTGTTGTTTAGTCTGCTGATTGCTGCTTCCAGCTTCGCCCTGTGTAGCGAGGAATGCGGGGATGCTCTTTCCAGTTTAGTCCTTCACTGGTTATTTTACACCGAAGCAAAACAAAAAGGTAGAAAATCGCTCATTTTCATTTGACCACGGGGTATTATGATTGACAATCAATCTCTGGGCCCCATTCGACTTCCTGTGTTACTCTTCCTACGCAGCATTCAGAGCAGGCAGTGAGAGAGAAACAAACAGTTGGACTGTGCCTGATTAACATGAGCCCCAGCCCATGATACCAACTGGGAAAACTGACAGACAGCCTCAAAATAAAAAGCAGATACGGCTTCACTTAAAGCTGGCACCTTGCCAGTAGACTGTGCTCCCTCTGCCGGCTGTGTGGGTGGGATGTTCAGCGCTGCGTACTTCTCCACGATCATCGTCGGTGTTGCCCAGTGGTCAGCTGGGTGATGTGCCGAGCAGGCTGGCTAGGTCAGAGGGTGCCAGCCTTGTTCCTGGCCCTGAGATGAAGGGGCTCCATTTAGCAGCCTGAATGGAAGTAGGCCGATTCAGGGGAAAGGGGGGTTTCCAAATCCTTGTGGGACGCCTCCTGGTTGAGAGTCAGGAGGTGTCCCACAAGGGCAACCGGGCCTCCTGATGACGACAGCAATGCCTGCGGAGTCGGTGGTAAAATGCTGGAATAATGAAGTCCGCCTCTTGCTCTTCCAGGACTCTGTTGCAGCAGTTGCAGAAGCTGCAGGCGCTGGTGGCTGGGAAGGTGCCTCGACCCTGCCGGGTGGCATCGACACAGACAGGAACCTGCCTGATGGTAACTACTAGGATTAAAGAGGGGCCTCGATAACCGCGGGGTGGGGGAGGGGAGGGGACGATTACGGTGATCACCTATATATTTCTTCACCTATACATCACCACAACTACTAGCTTTCCACTTGTTTCCTCCAGTGCCGTGGTGTGGAGGTGGTAAGACTGAAGCAAAGTATCGACCAGTAGGGACGACGAGTGTAACTTTGGTTAAGGAGTGTGCAGACTTACTCACTCAGAAACCCAGAGGTAGAGTTCACCGTTCATTAAAGGTCGACCACAGCCCGGGCTCTTCCCCAGGGCAGGTTTACAAAGCAGGAATTAGTTAACCCCAAAAAACTGATGATGGAATTCAACTGCTACAAAAAACAGCAAGTGCTTCACGTATCTCAACAAAGAGACTGGCCCAGATATTCCGATCGCAGGCCTCCCGCGGGCGGAGGACTGCGATCTGGAAAAATCTGCGCCCTTACCTGAGGGCTCCCGGGACGCGCACAATTCCGGTGCTGGGCCTCTCCAAACTGCCGGTGCGCAGGACCCACGTATCCCAGAGGCGCAGGTAGTCCGCAGGAAGACCTGTCAAATATATGAATGGAGATGACCTCAAAACATAGTAAAACTTTAAATAAATTTTTTTTAAAAATCACATTTTTAAAATGACTTGAAATTACAATAAATTAACTATTTTAAACAAAAATTTAAATTTTTGAAAAAATAATTAAAGTTTTTTACAGAGCTAAAAATAAACTTACCTTTTTTTAAAGTATTTTTAAATGATAAATCAGTGAAAAAAAATTTTTAAAACTTTTTTTCAACTCTTATCCTGGTAAAAGCAGGCCTTACGCAGGCGCAAGAATTGTAAGTGTTTTCTACGGGCGGAGGGTCTCCAAAAATCGGAACTCTCCCCCCGCAGAGGCCCTTCTCCAGGGCAGCCGGAGGATCTGTCAAGAGCTTTCTTGACAGATCGGAAATGCCAGTTTCCAGCGCGTGCGCAGTGCATGCCTGAAACCGGCATTTCCAATGTTCCTATGGGTGGGTACACAGCGCGTACACACCCGTAAGGATCGGAATATCCGGCCCAATAAGTATTGTTTTAAAAAACCACAGGTATAAATCCAACCCTATGAAGTAACTGTACTTCATTGGCTGTAAAGCGCTTTGGGATGTCCTTAGGTCGTGAAAGGCGCTAGATAAATGCAAGTCTTTCTTTTAGATATGTGAGGCGCACTATAAAAGTAATCATGCTGTCTGCCTGTGTTCGACTCACCACGTTTAATACTGGCAGACTGTACCAGTGATCATAGTATTGGCCAACACTTGAAACAGAGCAGGTTTTGTGCGTGTCACTTTACTGGACATTATGTTTGTCATTACAGGTTGTGGCAGTCTGTTTTGTCCTCGTCCTGGGCTCCTTCATGCCCTGTCTCCCAGAATTCTCAACCGTCTCTCAGACAGTCAAAACAGCTCCTCTGTCTGCTTCTGACGTCTACACCACGAGTCAGAGTAAGTAGCACTCCGTGGGAACTCTTTCCTCTCCTTCAATTTGAGAACCAGCTCTTGTGGCCAAGCTGAAACGTTGCTGTCCCGCTCGCGAGTCTCCCAATGAAGGAAACAGACCTTCGCTCAGCCACTGCCACCAGGAGCTGGTGAACTAGCGACACCGCATTTTCAAAGCTAGGGGCACCACAGCAGGAGGGCAATTGTGCCCTTGGGCGATAGTGTAAATCAGGGGATATCAGATCAGTCGCCTGTTCTACATCTCTCCCGATTTATGTATAACAGGCGTCTGATTCAATGTCACCCATTCTACACTATCGCCCAAGGGCAAAATGAAAACTGAACCAGTCTAATCCCAGAGCTGGACTGTGTCTGGAATGAACCAGTCTAATCCCAGAGCTGGACTGTGTCTGGAATGAACCAGTCTAATCCCAGAGCTGGACTGTGTCTGGAATGAACCAGTCTAATCCCAGAGCTGGACTGTGTCTGGAATGAACCAGTCTAATCCCAGAGCTGGACTGTGTCGGGAATGAACCAGTCTAATCCCAGAGCTGGACAGTGTCTGGAATGAACCAGTCTAATCCCAGAGCTGGACTGTGTCGGGAATGAACCAGTATAATCCCAGAGCTGGACTGTGTCGGGAATGAACCAGTCTAATCCCAGAGCTGGACTGTGTCTGGAATGAACCAGTCTAATCCCAGAGCTGGACTGTGTCTGGAATGAACCAGTCTAATCCCAGAGCTGGACTGTGTCTGGAATGAACCAGTCTAATCCCAGAGCTGGACTGTGTCTGGAATGAACCAGTCTAATCCCAGAGCTGGACTGTGTCTGGAATGAACCAATCTAATCCCAGAGCTGGACTGTGTCGGGAATGAACCAGTCTAATCCCAGAGCTGGACTGTGTCGGGAATGAACCAGTCTAATCCCAGAGCTGGACTGTGTCTGGAATGAACCAGTCTAATCCCAGAGCTGGACTGTGTCTGGAATGAACCAGTCTAATCCCAGAGCTGGACTGTGTCGGGAATGAACCAGTCTAATCCCAGAGCTGGATTGTGTCGGGAATGAACCAGTCTAATCCCAGAGCTGGATTGTGTCTGGAATGAACCAGTCTAATCCCAGAGCTGGACTGTGTCTGGAATGAACCAGTCTAATCCCAGAGCTGGACTGTGTTGGGAATGAACCAGTCTAATCCCAGAGCTGGACTGTGTCTGGAATGAACCAGTCTAATCCCAGAGCTGGACTGTGTCTGGAATGAACCAGTCTAATCCCAGAGTTGGACTGTGTTGGGAATGAACCAATCTAATCCCAGAGCTGGACTGTGTCTGGGATGAACCAGTCTAATCCCAGAGCTGGACTGTGTTGGGAATGAACCAGTCTAATCCCAGAGCTGGACTGTGTCTGGGATGAACCAGTCTAATCCCAGAGCTGGACAGTGTCTGGAATGAACCAGTCTAATCCCAGAGCTGGACTGTGTCTGGGATGAACCAGTCTAATCCCAGAGCTGGACTGTGTTGGGAATGAACCAGTCTAATCCCAGAGCTGGACTGTATTTGAATTCTATTAAGTAACATGCTGCCCACAGAACGCTACTTTAAATTGCCTGAATTGATTGACCTGCCTGCTGCGATAATGCCACAAGACACCTCCCCGGGATTCAGGAACTGCAGTGCAGATTCAGCAGTTACTGGGTCAGGGGGCTTGTTGATGTCCATTCCTTTGGAACACTCAGTACATCAGCCGAGTGACAGTCTGGGCATCTACCCAATTCATAGAACAAGCTGCCCAGTCGGAAACCCACAGTCTGCAAGGGTTTTAAAAATACCCTGCAATCAGATACTTTTACCAGCTTGGCTTCCTAACTTTTTTCCTCGCCCCGAAAAGAAACCATAGCAGCAATGTTCAGCACCTTGGACGAAACATAGGTACACTGGGATATGGTGCCGTCGCCCTGGTAACGGCACAAGGCCTCCCGGCTCTTCCAAACATATTTTTATAAAGACAGAAAGTGCTGGAAACACTCAGCAGGCCAGGCAGCGTCTGAGCAATGGAACAAAAGCAAAATGCTGGTCCCGACAAAAGGCCATCGACCTGAAACGTTGACTCTGTTTCTCTCTCCACAGGCACTGCCTGACCTGCTGAGTGTTTCCAGCATTTTCTGTTTATATTTCAGACTTCCAGTACCGCAGTATTTTGCTGATGTTTTCATAACGACAAGGTGGAGTCGATTTTTCAACTTGCCGCCATTTTAATTTCCGTGGGAGCTTGCTGTGCGCAAATTGGCTGCCGTGTTTCCTACATTACAACAGTGACTACACTTCAAAAGTACTTCATTGGCTGTAAAGCACTTTGGGGTGTCCTGAGGCCGGGAAAGGCGCTATAGAAATGCAAGTCTTTTGTTTGAAACCGCTCCTTCACCGGCCCTTTCTACAGTCAGAGGAACACGGCACCATCTAGTGGGAAAGATAGCTCAGTGTTCCAATTAAATTACAACCCTGCATACTTGCACTGTGGGAGAATAGGTACAAAGCCAATTGCATACCTCTGAAATTCCTCTCTCAGCTTTCTTTATAGAGGTGTTGGTTTGTTAATTATCAGTGGGTTAACTCTTGCACTAAAGTAGCAGGGACAGGAATTCAGAGGCATGTCATAGAACCATGGAATGATACAGCACAGAGGGAGACCATTTGGCCCATCGTGCCTGTGCCGGCTCTTTGGTAGAGCTATCCAATTAGTCCCATTCCCCTGCTCTTTCCCCATAGCCCTGTGAATTTTTTCCCTTCAGGTATTTATCCAATTCTCTTTTAAATGTTACGATTGAATCTGCTTCCATCACCTTTTCAGGCAGTGCATTCCAGATCATAACAACTCGCTGTGTTTCCTCATGTCGCCTCTGGTTCTTTTGCCAATTACCTTAAATCTATGTCCTCTGGTTACCGATCCTTCTGCCACTGGAAACAGTTTCTCCTTATTTACTCTATCAAAACCCTTCATGATTTTGAACACCTCTATCAAATCTCCTCTTAACCTTCTCCACTCGAAGTGTTAAGTGTGCAGCCCCATTAATCCCCACAGCTTAATTTCAAGGGTTTTCTGGCTTTACTAAGTTTTGTTCTCCACTCCATGTCCCGATTGTGAATCCACCCCAGAACTGTCAGGTGCTATAACTAATGCAGACCCGAGTGAACAGCTTCACACCTCCTCTGCGCTGAATTCCCCCTTCACTACGCGTAGGGACTGTATCAGGTTAGCATAGGAGGAATTTGAACAGTTGGCGGGATGTGTGAAAAGGCCTCTGTGTGCTCATTTGGAATGGGGCTGGAAATGCAGGTTTACTCGTTGCTTGGCTCGAGATCTTCCCTGTGTGCTTGGAAAACAAAACATTCCAGTAAAGATCATTGAATAGAGATCAGGAGAAAGAAATAAAAGGAAATAAAGAACTTGCATTTATATTGTGCCTTTCACAACCTCAGGGTGTCCCAAAGGGGTTATGGAATCAAAGTGGATAAATGGAGTTAAGAGACAGATCAGCCATCATCTAACTGAATGGCAGAACAGGCTCGAGAGGTTGAATGGCTTCCTCCTGTTCCTTTATTCCAAAGCGTTTCACAGCCAATGAAGTACTTCTGAGGCACAGTCACTGTTGTAATGTAGGAAATGTATTCCCACCAGGTAGAACATAGAAACATAGAAGATAGGAGCAGGAGTAGGCCATTCGGCCCCTCTAGCCTGCTCTGCCATTTAATGCGATCATGGCTGATCATCCAAATTCAGAACCCTGTCCCTGCTTTCTCCCCATATCCCTTGATCCCTTTAGCCTTAAGAAATATATCCAACTCCTTCTTGAATATATTTAATGAATTGGCCTCTACTGCCTTCTGTGGCAGAGAATTCCACAGGTTCACCACTCTCTGGGTGAAGAAATTCCTCCTCATTTCTGTCCTAAATGGCTTACCCCTTATCCTTAGACTGTGACCCCTGGTTCTGGACTCCCCGACCACCGGGAACATCCTTCCTGCATCTAGTCTGTCCAGTCCTGTCAGAATTTTATAAGTTTCAATGAGATCCCCTCTCATTCCAAGGGCAATGAGGAGCAACTACATCGTTTGCTTTAGCTCCTGAAACAACTACATTTATTTAATTCAGTTCTAAACTGAGAAGATACGAGAGCCTAGCAGAGGAAGATCAGTCTGATTCTCCACCTACCAGACCCGGGACACTGGGGCCATTTGCAACCCTACAGCCACCCTGGGTGAAACCAATTATTTTAGCATAGACTTTGGAGATTGAATGTGGGACCTTCCAAGTAGTTCAGTGCTACACAGCTCACAACCATTACATATTAGGCTGTAGAATCTTTTCAATTTGGAATTAGCTGCCCCTTGTGGAGCTTTGTCCTTGGAATGTGCTGTGGGTTTTCTCCCCACAGGTAGTTCTCCACTGGCAGCTATCATAGGAACAGGAGTAGGCATTCAGCCCTTCAAGCCTGTTCCGCCATTCAATTAGATCATGGCTGATCCTTTTCTTAACTCCATTTAACTACCTTGGTTCCGTAACCCTTAATACCCTTATCTAACAAAAATCTATCAATCTCAGTCCTGAAATTTTCAATTGACCCAACCCCAACAGCTTTATAGGGGAGAGAGTTCCACATTTCCACTAACCTTTGTGTCAAATCCCTTTTTTCAAATCCCTCCGTGGCCTCGCCCCTCCCTATCTCTGCAATCTCCTTCAGCCCCACAACCACCCCCCGAGATATCTGCGCTGCTCTAATTCTGCCCTCTTGAGCATCCCTGATTAAAATTGCTCAACCATCGGTGGCCGTGCCTTCTGTTGCCTAGGCCCTAAGCTCTGGAATTCCCTGCCTAAACCTCTCTGCCTCGCTACCTCTCTTTCCTACTTAAAGATACTCCTTAAAACCTGCCTCTTTGACCAAGCTTTTGGTCACCTGCCCTAAATTCTCCTAATGTGGCTCGGTGTCAAATTTGTTGTCTTTTAATACTCCTGTGAAGCGCCTTGGGATGTTTTACTACGTTAAAGGCACTATATAAATACAAGTTGTTGTTGTTGAATAAGTGCTTTCTGACATCACCCCAGAACGGCCTAGCTCTAATTTTTAAGTTATACCTCCCTGTTTGGACTCTCCTACCAGAGGATATAGCTTCTCTCTATCTACCCTATCAATTCCTTTAATCATATTAAACACCTCAATTAGATCAACCCTTAATCTTCTTTACTCAAGGGAATACAGGCCTACTCTGTGTAATCTGTCTGGACACCCCCACCAGAGGAAATAGTTTATCTATCTACCCTATGGAATCGCTCCGCATCCTGATCACTTCTCCTGTTTACTTTGCTCAGTTCGTTCCAGGAGCCTGCTGTTTTACGACGAGGGCTCGTCCCTGGAGGATCACTACTCCGCCTTCTTCCCAGTGGAGAGCTCGGATAAGTGGGAGCCGACGTCCAGGGATATGAGAGAGGAGAAGAGGTCACATGACAGATCAAATGATTACATCACCTGGTCGCAAGAGGCGTCCAAATACCTAAGCAATGCCCACGTGGAGGTGATCAACTCCAATAAGACTGACCACAGGAAATTTGTTCAGGAGAAAGCGCATCATGAGAGGTGGGCATCGGCAACTGTAATCACAGCAAAATCTTTGTAACTGGACTGCCCCTTTAAATAGCCTTTTGGTATAGAGATCCTTTTATTTTGCAAGCCTTAATTGTTCAATGTTTTTTGCGGGTGTATGTACCTGTGTAAGAATGTGTATATGTGTGTGTGTGAATGCATGTCCACGTGTGTGTATGTATGTGCATGTGTCTATGTATATGCGTGTTTGTGTGTGTATGTATGTGCGTGTGTGTATGTATGTGCATGTATCTATGTATATGCGTGTGTGTGTATGTATGTGTGTGTCTGTACGTGCGTGTGTGTATGTGTGTGCATCTGTGTACGAATGTTTGCATTAGATTCTGTATTCGTTGCTGTTCTACCACATTCTGCACTGATCTGCCCATGTTCCTCACTATTCTCATTATTTTTCTCACTGTTCTTACTAGATTACTTTCTATACTTACTGCACTCTTCATTATCTTCATTGCATTCTTTACTGTTCTCACTGTGCTCCTCACTATTAACACTGAATTCTTCACTATTCTCTGTTCCTCACTATTCTCACTCTGTTCTTTGCCACTATCACTGCTTTCTCACTACTTTTACCCTGTTTCTCACTATTAACATTGAGTTTCTCACTATTCTCACTGCGTTTCTCACTATTCTCACCCTGATCCTCACTGCTAACACTGAATTTCTCACTACTCTCATCGTGTTCCTTGCTACTAACAAAGTTCCTCACTATCTCCCTATTGCCACCCTGTTCCTCACCATTCTCACCCTGTTCCTCACTACTAACACTGAGTTCCTCACTATTCTCACTCTTCTCACTGAGCTCCTCACTATTCTCACTGCGTTGATCACTATTCTCACTGTTGATGGTTGGGTTTTGGGTTTCGGATATGTACAGGATGCTTCTCGCACATCTGCATGATGCGATCTATATTTGCACAAGCGAGGTGACACGTAGCTCCCGAGAGGCTGGTGTGCAAGTGAGTTAGAGTGAGCCGCCCGAATGGAAATAAAAATCACATCGTGCAAACGTTGAAGAAGCATCCCATTTATAACACTTGTGTTGTGGGTTTTATCAACAAATAAAGATCATTGTGATTTTAATGGGGGGAGCAAAGATAAGCTGGGCACTGGGCTGTGTGCAGGGATATCACTGTTTCCTGCAGCGTATGGAAGTGTATGTTAATATCTCCGCAACCTGATATCAGACAAGTGTTGTAATACAAAGCAACTATCATGTGAGATAATGGAGAGTGTGGGAACAATATCCAGCTACCATGTTATAGCAGCTATTTAGAAATAAAATGCTTCCCATTGCATTCAAATGATTGTGTGGAGCTGCTGTAATTATTTCCTTGCTGAGTTCTAGCAAACCTTCCGCGTGAACAGATTGAACCAGGTTGGGGGGGGGGGGGGGGGCGTGGTGGTGGTGGGGCTGCGGGGACTGGCCATATCGGGAGATCTCCCAAGTGCTCCCGTGAATGGTGCCCCCTTTTTCCGATGGAATCCTGAAGAATCCGCGGGAGCCAGTCCACCCCTGATTAAAACCACAACTGGAGGCTCAGATACTTGCCCGAGAGCTTCTGAGGCTTCTCCTGGAACGTGGAGGGAGAGATTGCCCCAACCACATTTCACTGACGGGCCTGGGCACTATCACTAATTCTATCCTTGAGGAAACTTTCGCTGAAGAGAGGAGGCTGAGGGGTGACCTGATACAGGTCTTTAAAATTATGAAAGAGTTTGATAGGGTAGACATAGAGAAGATGTTTCCACTTGTGGGGGAGACCAGAACTAGGGGCCATAAATATAAGATAGTCACTAATAAATCCAATAGGGAATTCAGGAGAAATTTCTTTACCCAGAGAGTGGTTAGAATGTGGCACTTGCTATCACAGGGAGTGGTTGAGGCGAATAGAAGCAATGCATTTAAAGGGAAGCTAGTTAAACACGAGGGAGAAAGGAATAGAAGGTTATGTTGATGGGGTTAGATGAAAAGGGGTGGAAGGAGGTTTTTGTGGAGCATAAACACCAGCATGAACCTGTTGGGCCAAATGGCCTGTTTCTGTGCTGTACATGCTATATGATTCTATGAAAACTGCCCTAACTCATTTGATTTAGGACCTGCAAATTGGTTAAGAGAGTGGTCGCCTTTAATTACTCTCTTCGAGAAGTGGGTAGACAGACTGGCTCTAGCAGATGCGCCCTATGGCTCCCCCTTCCCCAGTGGCTCTGTGGGTTAGGTCAGTGAATAGCTGAGCCATGAGGCTAAGGAGATCCCTGGGTTTGATCCCTTGGATTGTGCTGAGTTAGCTGATATCAGCCACGGTGTCAGCAGGGGGCTATAAGTTGGGCTTTAATAACACCCCCCCCCCGCCCCCCACAAAAGTTAGACAGGGGAAAATTAGCCAGAGTTCCAGCTCGTGCGTGCTATCTACTGCAATCACTGTTTGTGGACATTGGGTGAGGGCTGTGATGCCCCAATGGGTGAATAGTCTGCTGATGTTTGCTTGAAGAATGGGTGAGTTATCAGAGGATAGCTGGTGCCCTTGGACCCATATGCTGGAGAGAGAGAGTGAGGGAGGGGAGGGGAGGAGAGGGGACAACATTGGCAGGATATATAGAAGCCAATGTGCCCCTCTTTCTGGGCTGAACCTAAGTCCCAGCAGCAAAAGGTCAGTGGGTCAGATTCCACTGTTCAATCGCAGTTGTGCTGCTGGGACCTGTTACTGATTGTCAAGACACAGTAAAGGTGAAAACATGGACTTCGAGTATATTTGGCACTTTTGTTTTGCTAACCTCTGACTGAGGGTATTGGTCGATCCCTCCACTGGGCTGTTTAAAATACATTTTACCAAACACTGCTGAGCTGGGCTGGGATCTTGCTCTGCTGGTAATTGAACATCTTCGCCATGTGGTAACCAAGAAAGTGAGCATTAACTCACCAGCAATGAGACTCCCGTCTCCCCACAAAGAAACATCAAGCAACAGCTACTGGATCATTCTTACCCACACCCCTGCCCCACCCTGCTCCCACCCAACCCGGTCCTGCCCTCTCGGCCCACGCTTGCTTCGACCATCACTACCAGGTCAAAGTTCACAACACCACTTGAGGTGACATGCCTGCTGGGTATTGGAAGCATGAAACACTGTGCTAGTTTCATACTCTGGTGAAAGAGAAGGGGAGATTTCCAGGGCTACAGTACAGATGCATTGTCCCCGGAATGGCAGGTGACTGCTGTACACATCGTGTGTCTCTCCAGGACATACATGCCCTAGAGGCAATGCAACGAAGGTTCACTAGATTGATCCCGAGGATGAGAGGGCTGTCGTATGAGGAGAGATTGAGTCGATTGGGCCTATATTCTCTGGAGTTTAGAAGAATGAGAGGTGATCTCATTGAAACATACAAGATTCTGAAGGGGATTGACAGGGGTAGATACTGAGAGGTTGTTTCCCCTGGCTGGAGTGTCTAGAACTAGGGGGCATAGTCACAGGATAAGGGGTCGGCCATTTAAGACTGAGATGAGGAGGAATTTCTTCACTCGGGGTTGTGAATCTTTGGAATTCTCTACCCCAAAGGGCTGTGAATGCTGAATCATTGAATATATTCAAGGCTGAGAGAGATAGAATTTTGGACTCTAGGAGAATCAAGGGATTTGGGGATCGGGCGGGAAAGTGGAGTTGCGGTCGAAGATCAGCCACGATCTTATCGAATGGCATATGGCCGACTCCTGCTCCTAATTCTCATGTTCTTATTTCCACTCCCGAAGCTCCCTATCTCAGCCATGCTGCCATGTGGGGAGGCACCAAGGAAAGGCTAGGTCCTCCCTCAGAGGGAGAGGGGTGAGGAATCAGAGGAAGAGACACCAGAGGCTGTCCTTGCATTCCATTCACCAGCCAATCTCAGAACGCCCTTGGTGGAGGCTGTCAGTCTGCCCTCTCTGCTTGGAATAGCGAATGGGAGAGAGGTAGCATGGGTCCGGGGGGGGGGATGACTACCTTTAACAAGGGTAGGGTGGGGTGGGGGACTCAACAGCAGAAGAATGACATTTCCTTATCAGCGAGGTGACAGGCACTAACAAACACTGCATTATTAAACAGGAACAGGCACAGCGCAGAAATGAGCAATTTCTCCAGACTTTTGCCCCGAGCTCGCAGATTTTAGTAATTTTTGTTAAATTTTTTTTTGTTTTGCAGGGAAATTGGATCAAATAGCACAGCAGACTATTTGTAATTAGCAGCCGTGAGCTGCGTTACAGCAAGCCTCGGATCAACTCCTGACTGACAGCTTGTGTCGGCAGGCTATCCAGAGCAGGCCCGCGTCCGTCCCAGTGTTTCTGCCTGTCCCAGCACACGACAGATCGGCATCCTGCTAACGCACCGCGCAAACCGTGTTGGACTTAAAGCTGTGGTATTGTAGGCAGTGAGGGCAGCCCGGGTGGGAGGGGCCCAACTGTATCTTAAAAAGAAAAATAGAAAATAATTTTATTTCTCTAAAAAAAAATCTTTTTTCTTAAGTAACAAAACTCAACAACTTTTCTGCTTTGTAACTTTTGTTACTGTTTCTTATAACCAACTTCTACATTTAGAAACATGGGGATAGAATTTTGTTTTCGTGTAAAACATGCGGTCACATTGGCCGCCTGGTATACGCCCTGCCTGATATTCAATTCAATTGACTGCAATGGTGCTGAATATCGGGCGGGACTTATAACGGGCGGACGATACGGCACTGCCCGTTTTGCGCTAAGACCCAGGATGAATTTCTACCCCCATGCCCTTTCTCAGAAATGCCCTCTTGTTGTGCTCTCAGTTGCTCGGTAAAATGCGAACGCTCAGCAGACCTCACGCTATCTCCTTTCAGCTAAAATGGTGGATACACGAGAGCGCAGTTGGACAACGTTCTTCACCAGGACACCTGAGGCAAAGCGAGGACTTTGGCCGGCCGTTTCCTCGGAGCCGCCGGAAAGGGTTTCCGTCGCACTTCTGGCAAAAGCACAGTGCCGGAGCGGGCAGCAAGGAGATTCTCCGGCCTTCAGCCGGAGGCCCTCAGTAAACCGCGTACAGTCCAGTGTCAGCATGGAATCGTAGAATCTTGCAGCACAGAAGGAGGCCATTCGGCCCATCGTGCCTGCACCGGCTCCTTGAAACAGCCGCCCAATTAGTTCCACTCCCCACCACTCGTTCCCCAGACCCATTCTTACAAACTCGTGAGGGCTGAAAACATTCTTCATTTTTAACCTGGGGTGGAAGAGATGGGATATTCATTTTATGGAAATGTGAACTCTGTTACAGATTGCTGGCGGGCTCGTTACAGGGAGGGGTTTGTAACGAGGTGATTTGTAATGAGTCCTGATGCGTGGGGCACTTTGCTCATTTGATGGGCCGTCCCTTTTTTTAGGTGCCTGTTCTTCTGCCCGTCACCGTTGACGTGACAAGGAGGCCCAGTATGGGGAAGTCTCCTTTAGACGTGTCTTTTTTTCATGCTATGCATTTTGCAAGTACTTTTTTCTGCTTCTTTCTTGTGGGTTGGGTGGGGGAGGAGTGGGGATTATGGGGGGCAATTTTAACCTAACCTACCCCTTGGGAAACTGATGTCATCGGGTTTACAACCCGCCCCGATTTAACTCTCCATTGAAGTCACTGGGCGGGGAGTAAATCCGGCATTCCACCCAATCCCGTGGGATACCCGCCCGGCCAGTTAGGTTAAAATTACCCCCAGAAGGTCTTTCTACTCTTCACCTCTTAGTTTGTTCATCTGGAAAAAGAAAATCCACATTTTCAGGTTTTGCTGATATTTAATGATTACCAGGAAATGCCGGTATTTTAATGACCTATTTTTCTTGTCCAGATATCTCTTTATTTCACTGCACAATCTCTCCGTCTCCCCTAGTGCGCCCCCTTCGATTCACGAGGGGAAGCCAAACAAGGCCACATATAATCAACTACCATCCACCAAAAATGATGCGAAAAAGAGCTTTAACGGACACTTTTCTTGTCACCATATTGTTCTGTTTAGTCTTACCAGCTCACAGAGATGGATATGCTTCGTTGGTCGAATACTTTGAGTTCTCTCAGATCAGACTAATGTTGTGAGGGTTTGGTTTTCCAGTGTGAGTGAGGAGATGTGAAACCTCCCACTCGAAAGAGGCTGACGATCCTGGGATTCAAATCCAAACCTTCTAATCCACACTCTGACATTCCTA
Organism: Squalus acanthias; assembly: GCA_030390025.1. Lineage (NCBI taxonomy): Eukaryota > Metazoa > Chordata > Chondrichthyes > Squaliformes > Squalidae > Squalus > Squalus acanthias. The sequence goes on along the minus strand of CM059434.1, from coordinate 64,215,539 downwards.
CGGGTTCTCCCTACGTGCAAAGTGACTTCTGACTGGTGTGTAGGGCTTTACACCTTACATAACCTCCAGTTTGTTAGCAGCGCCTCATAGTTTAGTACTTCTGCGTACTATGAACTACAACCTGTGATCTGGACCCAGATGAAAACCTTGCTCCTGTCTTCAGTTTACTTGAAATGTGCTGTGGTTCCTTTTGTGGGAGTGGGAGTGGGGTTGGGGGAGGGTATTGTGAGACATAAAGGAGGATTTTAATGCAGAACAATGACTGTTATCTGTGTCTTAATATTTAAAAAGAAAAAAATAAAGTGAAGAGATACTTTGTGCAAATAGCTTTGAATGTTAGTCTCTGGTCATCAGTCCGAAAGAGTCTGTAATTACTTCACAAGTGATGTGTTACCCATGGTTATTACACTGAGTGGACGTCGTCAGTTTGGCCTGTCAATTAGTGATGGGTCAATAACTTTTACTTTGATGCTGCATGAGTTTGATATCATTGCTCAGAAAATGTGGAAAGAAAACACAGCCGACGCAAGCATAGAATTCCAATGGACCACCCGCTTCCCATTGTATGGAATTCCACTGAACCCATTCCCACCCATTGTATGGAATTCCAATGGACTATCCCATTCCCATTCCCTCCCATTGTATGGAATTCCAATGGACTATCCCATTCTCATTCCCTCCCATTGTATGGAATTCCAATGGACTATCCCATTCCCATTCCCTCCCATTGTATGGAATTCCAATGGACTATCCCATTCTCATTCCCTCCCATTGTATGGAATTCCAATGGACTATCCCATTCCCATTCCCTCCCATTGTATGGAATTCCAATGGACTATCCCATTCCCATTCCCTCCCATTGTATGGAATTCCAATGGACTATCCCATTCCCATTCCCTCCCATTGTGTAGAATTCCTGATTAAAGGGTTCCACAGTTATACGTTAATCTTTAAATCTCAGCTCAGTAAATCCATTCAATCCAGGCCTCAGTTGGAAGCAGCAGCCTATTATGGAAATGTTGTGTAAAAACATAGATTTCCCCATGTTTTCTATTGTTTAATCATTCACTCAGTAAATCAAGCCAAATAGCCTATGGTCTATGGGTTAGAAAACTGGCTGTTTCTATGTGTGGTCCTGATCTGAGCAGAGTGTTTTTGGGTTTATCTACTGACAGTGAGATAAATCAGAACGATTTCTCTATTTGAGACAGTGATCAGTCAGCTCCCAATGGTTGCTTGCTCTGCGTTCCCATTGTAAAAATTTAAGATGGTTTAAAATCTTTTAGTTACTAATCATAAAAGCTTAAATCTGTGAGGACATTAAATTTACAGAACTGCGTGAAAAACACACAAGTTTGTTGATTCTCAGGACAGCAGCTTCCTGATCTCAGACGGGCTGTTGGGGAGGTGCTGAGTGAGTCCTTGAGTTACCCAGTCAGAGGGAGGGAAGCTGATTGAGTAACTCACTCCAGGACTGCTCTCACATGCCATCTAGTGGCCATCTACAGAGCAGCACTGGCAGAGATCTGAGAGCAGCTCATAGGTACAAGATAATTACAGATGAGGAAGGCCATTCCACCCAGCTTATGTCACCTATCCAGAATGGCCCGAGAGCCCCTTCCATTACAGCATCCAATTGGTTCTTAAATGATTCCAGGGTTTTCACTTCCACTGCTCTATCTGAGAGTCCATTCCGTGAGCTGATCGCTCCTTCCTGATACCAGTTCTAAATTTGCTTTTACTAGTTTGAACTGTGTCCCTTGTCCTGTTCTTGGAATTTAATTTAAAGTCATTTTCTGGATTTAGCTTTTCCAAACCGTTTATAATTTTGTATTCCTGTATAAGGCCACCTCTCAGACACCTCCATTATATGCTGGAGAGGCTCTGTTTCTCTAATATTTCTCTCATTAACTGAGATTTCCAAGACTAAGTATCATCCTTGTGGCTCTTCTTTGCTCTGCCTCCTATATTTGAATATACCCGTTGCATCTCAGTGACCAGAACTGGGCACAGTCCTCATGGTGTGTCTAGCCAGAGCTCTTATCACGACTTTCACTGACTTATACTCTACTGTTTTGACTACGTGGTTCAACATCCTATTGGCTTTGTTGAGTGTTGAGCTGCACTGGTTGGACATTTTGAATGTTGAATTGACAAAGACTCCAAGACCTTTTCAATTTTATCCTTAGCTATTCCAACACCATTCGTGCAGTGCTTGTGTTGCACATTTGTCCTTGCTGCAGCCATTGCTCTGCCTATTTGTATACTTTGCCCAGCACATCCTGTAATTTTTGAGCTGCCTCCTCTCATTCCATGACCCATCCCAGTTTGGGATCATTTGCAAATTTGGCTAGTTTGCATTGGTTTTATAAGTCCAAGTCATTACTCCCGACATCCCATTTCGTATTTCCCCCACCCCGATGTAACTCGTAACATGTACCCCTTTATTTTCTACCGTTCAGCCAGTTTCAAGATGTACCTTGAATCCCCACAGGTTTAGGCTTAATGAAGGGCCTTTCATGTGGAACTTCATCAAATGCCTTCTGGAAGTTTAGGTGCAACACATCCAAGGGCTTGCCACTGTCCTCTTGGGATATGAAAGAAGTCATGGAGATTGGTCATGCAGGATCTTCCCCTTCTGAATCCACATTGCCTGCTGTTAATTAAGTTATCACTTGCGGGGAAAGGAGAACAAAAATATACACGGAGGGGCACTTAGATTGAAAAGTGCAGAGTTAACTGGCAAGAACCTCAGAGAATTCAGCTGTCTTTTTGAATCATGAAGGATGACAAGCTGGGACCACCGCTGTACAAAGGGGCATAGCCAGTTCTTCACTATGTAAACATCTGTCAGCATTGCAGTAGTCAACATCAATAGTAAACTCAAACAAGATATTGTTATTTTCCTGTTTTTTATATCTAAAATAGTTCAATAGTTTTTTTTGTTAAATTAAATTACTCCAGTCTGATACTCCTTTGTGAAGTATGCAAAGTTTTGGACAAAAATCATATTGCACTTTTAACACAATGGCCCAGAAATTAGACTTGGAGGCTTGCCGCGGGGGTAAGGATCGCGCGCGATCTTACCTACCGCGCCTGCCTTTATGTTTCGGGCCCACACGAACTTCTGGTCCTGGGCCTCTCCCTGGTGCCGGCGCGCAGTGTGTGCGTGTCCCAGAGGCGCAGTTAGTTCGATGCGACCTCTGGGATCACGTGGGCCATGGAGAGCCAATGGCAGCACACCATCTTTCATTCATAGTTTTGACAGGAGAACTGTCAAAACTATGAATACAAATTGCCCCCAAAAGAACAGCTAAACCTCAAATAATTTTTTTTAAAAACCCATCACATTAATAAAATAACTAGTTAAATAAATTAACCACTTTAAACAAAAATTTAAATTTTTGAAAATTTTAAAATTCTTTTTAAAAGTTATAAAAATAAACTTACCTTTCTTTAAAGTCTCTAAAAAAGATAAACCTGTTGAAAAAAATTTAAAATACTTAATTAACTACTTACCTTGTTAAAAGGGGGTCTTACGCCTCCTTTCTTCATGTGTAAAATCTTCAATACTTACCCTCGCGTTGAAACCTGAAAAAAAACCTAAGTGTGCTGCGTGCGCACAGCCTGTAGTGCGCACGCGGTTCACTTAGGAACCGCCCCCTTAGCAATACCGGAAGTGCCGGTTTCCCGCGCATGCGCAGTGCATGCAGGAAACCGACACTTCGGGACCGAATACGCGAGAGTACACAGTTCGTACTCTCCCGTATTCAGCCGAAGTTTTGGGCCTATGGCTCGGATTATCCGGGGCTGGAGCGCTTCAGCTATGAAGAGAGACTGGACAGGCTGGGGTTGTTTTCCTTAGAGCAGAGAAGGCTGAGGGGGGACCTGATTGAGGTGTACAAAATTATGAGGGGCATAGATAGGGTAGATAGAAAGGAATTTTTCCCCTTAGTAGAGGGGTCAGTAACCAGGGGGCATAGTTTCAAGGTAAGGGGCAGGAGGTTTAGAGGGGATTTGAGGAAAAACGTTTTCACCCAGAGGGTGGTTGGAATCTGGAACTCACTGCCTGAAAGGGTGGTAGAGGCAGGAACCCTCACAACATTCAAGAAGCATTTAGATGAGCACTTGAAACGCCATAGCATACAAGGCTACGGACCAAGTGCTGGAAAATGGGATTAGAATAGATAGGGCTTGATGGCCAGCGTGGACACAATGGGCCGAAGGGCCTCTTTCTGTGCTGTATAACTCTATGACTCTATGACTCTATGACCACGTGCGCGGTGCCTACGCGGCCGTAAGTGCCCCACAAGTTCTGGGTTTCTGCATTCGCTGAGCATGTGCTAAAACCCGCAACTTGCGACCTGTCGAGTTTCAGCTTGACAGATCATCTGCATCCCTGGGAAATGGACATTTGCTGGCGGAGAGTCAGGCTATTTGCCCAACTACTGCCCAGCGAATAACCACGAAACTCTTACGCCTAGTAAAAGCAGGCGTAGGGCCTTCTTTTACCAGCATAAGAGTTTAAATAAATAGTAAAATAATTTAAAAAAATTATTTGAACATAAAAAATACTTTAAAATTAGTTCTAGGTTTTTTTTTAGCCCCTTTAAAACATTTAATTTATTTTTCACAAAATTGAATTTTTGTTTTAAATGTTTAATTGTATTTTAATTAATTTTGAACATGTAATGATTTACCTTTATTTAACTGGTGTGTAATTGTGTTTTTTAGGGGATTCCTATTCATGCTTATGGGGATTCCGTACTAAATGGAATCCCCCATAAGCATAATGGGGTTCCCCCTTTTTGATTGGTTGGCCTGGCGTACGCATAGAGGCTCAGGAGCGCGAGTCTACCAACCTCCGGGACCATCAGGTAGGTTCGTACTTTTCTTGCGGTTCGGAGGCACTCTCCCTGCAGGAAGCCTCCGACCGCAAATTCAGGCCCAGTATTTTATAATTGAACCTGGCCCTTAAATCAATACTCTGTGTGAAATATCAGGAAAATGCCCTGATATTGGCTCTAGTAATTAAAAACAGATCAAGTCGACTCCATGAATGCATGTCTGAAAGTGTCTTATATAGAAATACAGTAGGTGAGAGGTCAGAACTAAACGAGAAAAAAATAGCTCAGTCAATCCCATTATTGTAGATCCTGTAATAAGGTTAGACAGTGAACAAATTCTCTGCTGACAGTCATCACACTACACACGCCTAACGGCATTTTTATACTCTTCCAAAATCATTAGGGGTAATTTTGACTTTGTAAAAGTCCTTATCGGGAGAGGTGTATAACATGCGACTGAATTAATATCCCCCTTTTTACACTATCACCCAAGGTCAAAACTACCCTTCATTGACTTGTAAAATGTAGTTAAATTAATGTCAAGTAGAAACTAGAGTGTGTCCTGAGGGGAAGCATTATCAGGATGCATTTTCTAAACACCTGTGGAAAATCAATTAAGTTGGAGCATTTATTTAAAAAAAAGTCTCTGTAAATTAAAAGCTGCCACACTGCCCAATATTAACATCAGTCATTATCGAATGCTTTTGAGATCTTTTACTACTTCAGGTCAGGGAGTCACCTTAAGTTGGCAGCACTAGGAATTTATCATTGACAGATCTCTGTAACATGCACCCACCCGCATTATGCTTGAACAATGGCCCCTGAATAACTTCAATATAAAATACCTTTTTTCTAATCAGTCATTTAATTTTAATTCATTGATGCATCAAAAATATATTCAACAGTACACAATAGATTCAACAGTAACATTCAAAGGGGAATTGGGCACATCTTTAAAAAGGAAAAATTTGCAGGGCTGTGGGGAAAGAGCCGGGAGGAGGGGGGGGGGGTACTAATTGGACGGCTCTTTCAAGGAGCCGGCACAGGCACAATGGGCCGAATGGCCTCCTTCTGTGCTGTGTGATTCTAATGATATCTCCATTGTGCCTGTAGTTTTGTGAGGAAGAATAAATAAATAATGATTTGCTTCACTTGTGAATCCCTCAACCCTCCTTCCTGATTGATCTCTGGTCTCTGACAGGCATGTGACATTCTGGATGTGTTTGCCACTCACTGTTTTAATCACGGCCCATTGCTGACTCTGAGACATCTTGCGAGCAGCCGATGTGTTCTGTTTTTGAGGAAGGCCGTCGCCTCTTGCTCCTTCAGAGAGCTTCCTGCGAGGATTTTATCAGCAGGGAGATGTCAGAATTTCTCACACAAATGGCAGCTCACCTTTGGGTAAACTTTGACGAAATTAGTCCCGCAGACTGCAGAGAAACCCATCATTTGTCAGCATTTTGTGCCATTTCTCCTAATGCAATAAAGGGTATTTTGGTGTCGTGGTGATGTTACTGGACTAGTAATCCAGAGGCTCAGACTAATAAGCTAGAAAAGTGTGAGTTCAAATCCCACCCAGGCAGTCTGAGAATTTTAATTCCATTTTTTTTCAGAAAATGAAAAGCTGCTACCAGTAAAAGTGACCCTGTCGGATTGTCATAAAAGCCCAACTGGTTCACTAATCTCCTTTAAGGAAGAAACCAGTCATCCTTACCCGGCCCGGCCTGGGCCTGGCCTTTATGTGACTCCAGCCCCACATCAACAGTTGACTCTTAACTGCCCTCAGAAGTGACCTAACAAGTAGGGTAACTAGGGGGTGGCGATAAAAGTTGGCCTTGTCAGTGACGCTAGAGTTACCAACCCTCCAGGATTCCCTGGAGTTCCAGGAATTGAAGATTAATCTCCTGCGAGCAACCCAGGAGAAAAATCATAGCGGCATTAAAAAATGATGAGTTTTATCAATTTCTTTGAACACTTTAATTTATTAGTTATAAAAATATTGACGATAGGAGAAAAATGGCTGTTTTCCTGGGAGGGCAGTTGGAGGCAGATGTCATGTGATGACACTTCCAGCAATACATCCAACCAGAGTTGGGAACCCCACATCCTGAGAATGAGTTTCAAAAAAACTTGCTCTGCTGTGTTGCACTTCTTGCGGTCAAATTTTATTGCTTTCTGCAACTGTGCCTTTTCCCTTGTGTGTGCCTGAGTGATGAACCAATCGCCACACATGCCATAGTGCCGTGTCCGCTATACATCTGACATTCCAATATTAATTACATCTGTTAAAGAAACACTTACAGTCAGTCATATAGTAACATTGACTGTCAAGTGTGAACGTGACATCAGAGTGCCGTGCCTGTTCCCAGCCACTGTCTCACAGTGCTCACTGGGGAAGAGATGGGCATTGCACCTTTTACAGGAAGCACGCCACACTAGAGAGAGCACAGAAAATAACTTTCAAACATTTTGATGTTGAAACAGATAACGTACACCTGGTCCGTGTGATCTCCTGGACTGGTTTTGATCGCCTGCGCGGATCAGAGAGGAATTTTCCAGAGTTTTTTCCCCCTTATTGGTCCTGGTTTTTTTCTCCGTTTCTTTGCCTCCCCCAGGAGATGACATGGCTGCGAGGGATGGGAGTGGCGGGGAGGAGGTAGGAAGCATCTAGTAATTATGCTCCAGCCATCATGATTGTGGAGCAGCTTTGATGGACTAGCTGGTCTTTTCCTGCCCGTCCTTTTTGTATGTTCGTGAAAACATCCCTCCTGAAACATGTCATTTGGGGATTTATTAGTAGCTCAGTCACAAATGTGACGCGTGTAAAGGAAGCCCCATTTTTTCCAGTTAGGTGTTTCATGGAGGTGCAACACTTGAGTATTTTTGTTTTGATAATTGAAGTCAAATGATTTGCATGAATCACAGCTCCCACATTCTTGTTAATGCCACATCAATGGTTGCTTCAGCATTTAGTGGGAACGAGGCCCTCAAATTAAGAAAAAGACTTGCATTTATATAGCACCTTTTACGTCCACCTGAGAGGGCAGATGGGGCCTCAGTTTAACGTCGCATCTGAAAGACGGCACCTCCGACAGTGCAGCACTCCCTCAGTACTGCACTGGAGTGTCAGCCTAAAGAGAACAACACCAGCTTATTCAGTCTCTCCACATAACTGAAGTCCCTCATCCCTGGTACAATTTTAGTAATTTTCTTCTGCAGCCTCTCTAAGGCTTTGACATCCTTCCTAAAGTGTGGTGCCCAGAATTGAACACAATACTCCAGCTGAGGCCTAACCAGTGTTTTATAAAGGTTTAATGTAACTTCCTTGCTTTTGTACTCTATGCATCTATTAATAAAAAGGATCCCGTATGCTTTTTTAACAGCCTTCTCGATTTATCCTGCCACCTTCAAAGATTTGTGTACGTACACCCCCAGGACTCTCTGTTCATGCACCCCCTTTAAAATTGTACCATTTGTTTACATTGCCTCTCATCATTCTTCCTACCAAAATGTATCACTTCACACTTCTCTGCATTAAATTTCATCTGCCATGTGTCTGTCCATTTTACCAGTCTGTCTATGTTCTCCTGAAATAAAAACAGAAAATGCTGGAAATACTCAGCAGGTCAGGCAGCATCTGTGGAGAGAGAAACAGAGTTAACGTTTCAGGTCGATGACGCTTCGTCAGAACTGGAAAAAGCTGGAGATATAACAGATTTTAAGCAAGTGTAGGGGTAGGGAAAGGGGGGAGGGGAGGAAAGAACAAAAGGGAAGGTCTGTGATAGGATGGAAGGCAGGAGAGATTAAGAGACATTAAGAGAGATTAAGAGATGGTGCAAGGCAAAAGGAGATGGTAATGGGACAAGTTAAGAAACAAAAGATGGCTCTAGATGAAGTGTAAATGGCAATGACTGAATGAAAGACAGCTGCCATGTGGGAGGGAGAATTAAAAATAAATAAATAAATAAATAAAAATAAATGGAAAAAAATGGATAGGGGCAGAGGTTATGGTCTGAAATTGTTGAACTCTATGTTGAGTCCAGAAGGCTGTAACATGCCTAATCGAAAGATGAGGTGCTGTTCCTCGAGCTTACGTTGAGCTTCATTGGAACAGTGTGACATGAATCTTGTATGAAGTAATACTGGGCGGCCTGCTGGTGGCGCTGTCCAGGGAGAGTATAAATACTCGGGCATGGGCCCAGCTTGCTTTGGACATTCCTCAACAGGAACTAGTGAAGGACACAACTAGATCTCCATGTTGGAAAACAGTTGATTAAAGTTTTGTTTAACGTTTAGAACAAGTGCCTAGTAGTTTTCTTACATCACAGTGTAAGAGGCCGAGGACAGTGAGGTCTGAGTGGGAGTGGAGCGGAGAATTAAAGTAACAGGCGACCGGAAGCTCGGGGTCATCCTTATGGACTGAACGGAGGTGTTCCGCATTTGGTCTCCCCAATGTAGAGGAGACCGCATCGTGAGCAGCGAATACAGTATACTAAATTGCAAGAAGTACAAGTAAATCGCTGTTTCACCTGGAAGGAGTGTTTGGGGCCCTGGACAGTGGGAAGGGTGGAAGTAAAAGGGCATGTGTTGCATCTCCTGCGCTTGCACGGGAAGGTGCCGGGTGAAGGGGAAGGGGTGTTGGGGGGGATAGAGGAGTGGACCAGGGTGTCACAGAGGGAGTGGTCCCTTCGAAATGCTGAAAGGGGAGGTGAGGGGAAGATGTGTTTGGTGGTGGGATCATGCTGGAGGTGGCGGAAATGGTGGAGGATGATCCATTGAATGTGGAGGCTGGTGGGGTGAAAGGTGAGGACAAGGGGAACCCTATCGTGGCTCCGGGAGGGATGGGAAGGGGTGAGAGCAGAAGTGCGGGAAATAGAATGGACACGGTTGAGGGCCGTGTCAACCACGGTAGAGGGGAATCTTCGGTTGAGGAAAAAGGAAGACATGTCGGAAGGACTAGTATAGAAGGTGGCATCGTATGAGCAGATGCAGCAGAGACGGAGAAACTGGGAGAATGGAATAGAGTCCTTACAGGAAGCGGGGTGGGAGGAAGTGTAGTCAAGGTAGCTGTGGGAGTCAGTGAGCTTGTAGTGAATGTTTGTCAATAGCCTATCCCCAGAGATGGAAACAGAGAAGTCGAGGAAGAGAAGGGAAGAGTCGGAGATGGACCATGTGAAGGTGAGGGAAGGGTGGAAATTGGAAGCAAAGTGAATGAAAATTTCTAGTTCAAGGCGAGAGCAGGAAACAGCACCGATACAGTCATCAATGTACCGGAAAAAGAGGTGAGGAAGGTGACCCGAGTAGGACTGGAACAAGAATGTTCCACATATCCCATGAAAAGGCAGGCATAGCTGGGACCCATGCGGGTTCCCATAGCAATACCTTTAATTTGGAGGAAGTGAGTGGAGTCAAAGGAGAAGTTGTTCAATGTGAGAACAAGTTCAGCCAGCCGGAGGGTGGTGGTGGTGGATGGGGACTGGTTGGGCCTCTGTTCAAGGAAGAAGCGGAGCGCCCTCAGGCCATCCTGGTGGGGGATGGAGGTGTAGAGGGATTGCACATCCATGGTGAAAAGGAGGCGGTTGGGGCCAGGAAACTGGAAACTGTTAAAGTGGCGGAGGGCGTCGGAAGAGTTGCGGATGTAGTTGGGAAGAGACTGAACAAGGGGAGAAAAAAGAGTCGAGATAGGAAGAGATAAGTTCCATGGGGCAAGAACAGGCTGAAACAAAGGGTCTACCAGGGCAGTCCTGTTTGTGGATCTTGGGAAGGAGGTAGAAGCGGGTTGTGGAACTATGAGGTTGGCGGCCATGGAGGGAAGATCTCCAGAGGAAATGAGGTCAGTGACTGTCTGGGAAACGATGGCTTGATATTCGGTAGTGGGGTCATGGTCCAGGCGGAGGTAGGAGGAGGTGTCGGAGAGTTGGCGTTCAGCCTCCGCTAGGTAGAGGTCGGTTCGCCAAACAACAACAGCACCACCCTTGTCAGCAGGTTTAATGACAATGTTGGGGTTGGATCTGAGAGAATGGAGTGCTGCAAGTTCAGAGGGAGGTAGGTTGGAGTGAGTGAGGGGAGCAGAGAAATTGAGACGGCTGATGTCACGCCGGCAGTTTGCAATGAAAAGATCTAGAGAGGGTAAGAGGCCAGATGGAGGGGTCCAGGTAGAACGAGAATTCTGAAAACGGGAGAAAGGGTCAGCTGTGTGGGGGGAAGACTCCTGGCCAAAGAAGTGGGCACGGAGACGAAGGCGACGGAAAAAGAGCTCAGCGTCGTGCCGAGCTCGAAATTCATTGAGGTGGTGGCGTAAGGGGATGAAGCTCAGGCCTTTGCCAAGGATTGATCGTTTGGGGTCAGAGAGGGGAAGGTCAGAGGGGATAGTGAAAACACAGCAGGGGGTGAGATTGGAAGAAGGGATGGGGTCAGAGGAAAGTGAAGGGGAAGCAGGTTCCAGAGGGGTGTTGGTGTCCAAGAGTTGTTGAAGCTTGCGATCCTTGACACCTGAAAGGAAGAAAAAAAGTTTTTTGTTAAAGCGAAGGATGAAATGGAACTGCGGACCAGGACAGCTTTGAGATAGAGTGAGCCGGTGCTGCTGAAGAGAGAGGTCGAGAGTGTTCATGTGGCGGCACATGGCATTCAGCGTGGATCTCAGGATACGGCAAGAGCAGTGGTTCGAGGAAAGCTGACTATCTTGGAGATATCTGTAGTCCTGGGTGGATCCAAAACAGGAAGGGTGGAATTTCAGTTGGAATCCACGTGGAGTAAGTCGGAGCCGGAGACAGTTGCTGAGGAAAGATATGTGGCTGTGAAAGCGAGTTTTGGTAGATACCTGATCAAACACGAGAAGGGAGACAGAAAGCAATGAAGATGAACAAGGTAAAAGAGACAAACGGAAATCCCGTCGGAGAGAAGAGCAGAACTTCTTCAAGGTGGGTATTCCTAGAAGAGAAGTGGCAGTGAATTAAACACTAATACAAAAGCAAAATACTGCGGATGCTGGAAATCTGAAATAAAAACAGAAAATGCTAGAAATACTCAGCAGGTCAGGCAGCATCTGTGAAGAGAGAAACAGAGTTAACGTTTCAGGTCGATGACCCTTCGTCAGAACTGGAAAAAGCTGGAGATGTAACAGATTTTAAGCACAGCTGACCCTTTCTCCCGTTTTCAGAATTCTCGTTCTACCTGGACCCCTCCCTCTGGCCTCTTAATAAGGAAATGGCAGACCAACTAAATGCATACTTTGAGTCAGTCTTTACGAAGGAAGACGCAAAAAACCTCCCTGGGATATCGGGAAAAATAGGGACATTTGCAAAGGAGGAACTGACGCAAGTCAATATCTCTAAGGATATGGTGTTAAGGAAGCTAAAGGGATTGAAGGCGGACAAATCCCCAGGGCCTGATAACATGCATCCTAGGGTGCTGAAGGAGGTGGCCCTAGAGATAGCGGATGCACTAAGTATGATTTTTCAGAATTCATTAGACTCGGGAACAGTGCCCATGGATTGGAGGGTAGCTAACGTTACCCCACTATTCAAAAAGGGGGGTAGGGAAAAAGCAGGTAATTACAGACCTGTAAGCCTTACATCAGTTGTGGGCAAAATGCTGGAGTCCATCATTAAGGATGAAATAGCGGAGCACTTAGCAAATGGGGACAGGATAGGACAGAGTCAACATGGATTTACAAAGGGTAAATCGTGCTTGACTAATCTATTGGAATTTTTTGAGGGAGTAACTGGTAAAATAGATGGGGGAGAGCCAGTAGATGTGGTGTACCTGGACTTCCAAAAGGCCTTCGATAAGGTCCCACATAAAAGATTAGCAGGGAAAATTGAAGCTCATGGGATAAAGGGAAAAGTATTGACGTGGATAGAGAACTGGCTGTCAGATAGAAAACAGAGAGTTGGAATAAACGGCTCATTTTCTGAATGGCAGGCAGTAACAAGTGGGGTACCACAGGGATCTGTCCTGGGTCCCCAGCTGTTCACAATTTACATTAATGACCTGGATCAGGGAGTCGGATGCAGCATTTCCAAATTTGCAGACGACACTAAACTAGGAGGGGGGGTGGGCTCAGAGGAGGAGACCAGGAAGCTCCAGAGCGATTTGGACAGACTGGGTGATTGGGCGGATAAATGGCAGATGCACTATAATGTGGACAAGTGCGAAGTTATCCACCTTGGGTGCAGGAACGGGAGGGCAAATTATTATTTAAATGGCAATAAATTGGGAGAGGGGGAAGTACAGAGAGACCTGGGTGTTCTTGTACACCAGTCACTGAAGGCGAGCATGCAGGTGCAACAGGCGATCAAGAAGGCAAACGGTATGCTGGCCTTCATAGCAAAAGGGTTGGAATACAGGAACAGGGATACCTTGCTGCAGCTGTACAGGGCACTGGTGAGACCACACCTCGAGTACTGTGTACAGTTTTGGTCGCCTCATCTGAGGAAAGATGTTCTTGCCATGGAGGGGGTGCAGCGGCGATTCACCAGGCTGATACCAGGAATGGCGGGATTGACCTATGAGGAGAGACTATGTAGTTTAGGGATGTACACACTGGAGTTTAGAAGATTGAGAGGGGACCTCATAGAAGTGTATAAAATTCTGACAGGTCTAGACAGACTAGATGCAGAAGGAATGTTTCCCTTGGCGGGTGAGAACAGAACTAGAGGACATAATTTAAGGATAAGGGCTAAACCATTTAGGACAGAAATGAGGGGGAATTTCTTCACTCAGAGGGTGGTGAACCTGTGGAACTCATTGCCACAGAGGGCAGTGTACGCCAGCTCATTAAATATATTTAAGAGGGAATTAGATGTATTTCTACAGGCAAAAGGGGTTAAGGGTTACGGAGAGAAGGCGGGGACGGGATACTGAATTGGAGGATCAGCCATGATCTCATTAAATGGCGGAGCAGGCTCGAAGGGCCGGATGGCCTACTCCTGCTCCTATCTTCTATGTATCTATGTATCTATTAACCTCTCTAGATCTTTTCATTGCAAACTGCCGGCGTGACATCGGCCGTCTCAATTTCTCTGCTCCCCTCACTCACTCCAATCTACCTCCATCTGTATGTTCTCCTGAAGTCTGTTACTAGCCTCCTCATTGTTTACTACATTTCCGAGTTTTGTGTCATCTGCAAACTTTGAAATTGTGCTCTGTATACCAAAGTCCAGGTCATTAATATATATCAAAAAGAGCAGTGGTCCTAATGCCGACCCCTGGGGAACACCACTGTATACCTTCCTCCAGTCTGAAAAACAACCGTTCACCACTACTCTCTGCTTTCTGTCCCTCAGCCAATTTTGTATCCATGCTGCCACTTTCCATTTAATCCCATGGGCTTTAATTTTGCTAACAAATCTATTATGTGGTACTTTGTCAAACACCTTTTGAAAGTCCATATACACAACACCAAACGCACTACTCCCATCAACCATCTCAATTACTTCATCAAAGAACTCAATCAAGCTAGTCAAACATGATTTGCCTTCAACAAATCCGTGCTGACTTTCATTTATTAGCCCATAATTTTCGAAGTGCCAATTAATTTTTTCCAAGATGTTGCCTCTAAAACTTGCTCCAACACCAACGTTAGACTGATGGGGCTGTAGTTGCCGGCTTTATAATTCTCCCCTTTTTTGAACAGGGGTGTGACATTTGCAATCCTCCAGTCCTCGGTTACCATCCCCATATCTAAGGAGGATTGCAAGATTGTGGCCAGAGCCTCCGCAATTTCCACCCTTACCTCCATCAGTATCCTAGGATGCATCCCGTCCAGACCGGGTTACTTTCCTACTTTGAGTAATCCCAAACTTTTAAGTGCCGCCCCTTTATCTATTTTTATCCTATAGAATATCGCGATGACCTCCTGCATTACTGCTCAATTGGCAGCATTCTCTTCTCGAGAGAAGACAAATGCAAAGTACTCATTTAGTAACTTTGCCTCCAGAAGATTTTCCATTTTGGTCCCTAAATCAGCTCCACCCTTCCTTTGACTACCCATTTACTATTTATGGTTACAAAATACATTTTGGTTCCTTTTATGTTAGCTCCTCTCTAACATTCCTCTCACACATCACACACCCCTCTAACATCCCCTCACAGCACACTCCCCTCTAACACCCCTCACACAGCACACTCCCCTCTCACACCACACTCACAGCACACTCCCCTCTAACACCCCCTCACAGCACACTCCCCTCTAACACCCCCTCACAGCACACTCCCCTCCAACACCCCTCACAGCACACTCCCCTCTAACACCCCACACAGCACACTCCCCTCTAACACCCCTCACACAGCACACTCCCCTCTAACACCCCCTCACAGCACACTCCCCTCTAACACCCCCTCACAGCACACTCCCCTCCAACACCCCTCACAGCACACTCCCCTCTAACACCCCACACAGCACACTCCCCTCTAACACCCCCTCACAGCACACTCCTCTCTAACACCCCCCTCACAGCACACTCCTCTCTAACACCCCCTCACAGCACACTCCTCTCTAACACCCCCCTCACAGCACACTCCTCTCGAACACCCCCTCACACAGCACACTCCTCTCTAACACCCCCTCACACAGCACACTCCCCTCTAACACCCCCCTCACACAGCACACTCCCTCTAACACCCCTCACACAGCACACTCCCATCTAACACCCCCTCACAGCACAGTCCCCTCTAACACCCCTCACAGCACACTCCCCTCTAACACCCCTCACAGCACACTCCCCTCTAACACCCCCTCACAGCACACTCCCCTCTAACAACCCCTCACACAGCACACTCCCCTCTAACACCCCTCACAGCACACTCCCCTCTAACACCCCCCTCACAGCACACTCCTCTCTAACACCCCCTCACAGCACACTCCCCTCTAACACCCCCCTCACAGCACACTCCCCTCTAACACTCCCCTCACAGCACACTCCCCTCTAACACCCGTCACACAGCACACTCCCCTCTAACACCCGTCACACAGCACACTCCCCTCTAACACCCCCCTCACAGCACACTCCCCTCTAAAACCCCTCAAAGCACACTCCCCTCTAACATCCCCTCACACAGCACACTCCCCTCTAACACCCCTCACACAGCACACTCCCCTCTAATACCCCTCACAGCACACTCCCCTCTAACACCCCCTCACACAGCACACTCCCCTCTAACAGCCCTCACAGCACACTCCCCTCTAACACCCCTCACAGCACACTCCCCTCTAACACCCCCCTCACAGCAGACTCCCCTCTAACACCCCATCACACAGCACACTCCCCTCTAACACCCTCTCACAGCACACTCCCCTCTAACAGCCCTCACAGCACACTCCCCTCTAACACCCCTCACAGCACACTCCCCTCTAACACCCCCCTCACAGCAGACTCCCCTCCAACACCCCATCACACAGCACACCCCCCTCTAACACCCCTCACACAGCACACTCCCCTCTAATACCCCTCACAGCACACTCCCCTCTAACACCCCCTCACACAGCACACTCCCCTCAAACAGCCCTCACAGCACACTCCCCTCTAACACCCCTCACAGCACACTCCCCTCTAACACCCCCCTCACAGCAGACTCCCCTCTAACACCCCTCACAGCACACTCCCCTGTAACACCCACTCACACAGCACACTCCCCTCTAACACCCACTCACAGCACACTCCCCTCTAACACCCCCTCACAGCACACTCCCCTCTAACACCCAAACAGCACACTCCCCTCTAACACCCCCTCACAGCACACTCCCCTCTAACACCCCCTCACAGCACACTCCCCTCTAACACCCTCACAGCACACTCCCCTCTAACACCCCCTCACAGCACACTCCCCTCTAACACCCTCACAGCACACTCCCCTCTAACACCACTCACAGCACATTCCCCTCTAACACCACTCACAGCACATTCCCCTCTAACACCCTCACAGCACACTCCCCTCTAACACCCCCTCACACAGCACACTCCCCTCTAACACCCCCCTCACAGCACACTCCCCTCTAACACCCTCACAGCACACTCCCCTCTAACACCCCCTCACAGCACACTCCCCTCTAACACCCTCACAGCACACTCCCCTCTAACACCACTCACAGCACATTCCCCTCTAACACCCTCACAGCACACTCCCCTCTAACACCCCCTCACACAGCACACTCCCCTCTAACACCCCCTCACACAGCACACTCCCCTCTAACACCCCCCTCACAGCACACTCCCCTCTAACACCCCCTCACACAGCACAGTCCCCTCTAACACCCCTCACAGCACACTCCCCTCTAACACCCCTCACAGCACACTCCCCTCTAACACCCTCACAGCACACTCCCCTCTAACACCACTCACAGCACACTCCCCTCTAACACCCTCACAGCACACTCCCCTCTAACACCCTCACAGCACACTCCCTCTAACACCCTCACAGCACACTCCCCTCTAACACCCCCTCACAAACCCTCTCACAGCACACTCCCCTCTAACACCCCTCACACAGCACACTCCCCTCTAACACCCTCACAGCACACTCACCTCTAACACCCCCTCACAGTACACTCCCCTCGAACACCCCCCTCACAGCACACTCCCCTCTAATACCCCTCTCACAGCACACTCCCATCTAACACCCCTCACAGCACACTCCCCTCTAACACCCTCACAGCACACTCCCCTCTAACACCCTCACACAGCACATTCCCCTCTAACACCCCTCACACAGCACACTCCCCTCAAACACCCCCCTCACAGCACACTCCCCTCTAACATCTCCCTCACACAGCACACTCCCCTCTAACACCCTCACAGCACACACCCCTCTAACACCCTCACACAGCACACTCCCCTCTAACACCCCTCACACAGCACACTCCCCACAAACACCCCCCTCACAGCACACTCCCCTCTAACATCCCCCTCACAGCACACTCCCCTCTAACACCCCTCACAGCACACTCCCCTCTAACACCCCCTCACACAGCACACACCCCTCTAACACCCCCCTCACAGCACACTCCCCTCTAACACCCCCTGACAGCACACTCCCCTCTAACACCCCCTCACAGCACACTCCCCTCTAACACCCCCTCACACAGCACACTCCCCTCTAACACCCCTCACACAGCACACTCCCCTCTAACACCCCTCACAGCACACTCCCCTCTAACACCCCCGCACAGCACACTCCCCTCTAACACCCCCCTCACACAGCACACTCCCCTCTAACACCCCCTCACAGCATACTCCCCTCTAAAACCCCCCTCACACAGCTCACTCCCCTCTAACACCCCCTCACACAGCACACTCCCCTCTAACACCCCCTCACACAGCACAGTCCACTCTAACGCCCCCTCACAGCACACTCCCCTCTAACACCCTCACAGCACACTCCCCTCTAACACCCTCACAGCACACTCCCCTCTAACACCACTCACAGCACATTCCCCTCCAACACCACTCACAGCACATTCCCCTCTAACACCCTCACAGCACACTCCCCTCTAACACCCCCTCACACAGCACACTCCCTCTAACACCCCCCTCACAGCACACTCCCCTCTAACACCCTCACAGCACACTCCCCTCTAACACCCCCTCACAGCACACTCCCCTCTAACACCCTCACAGCACACTCCCCTCTAACACCCCTCACAGCACACTCCCCTCTAACACCCTCACAGCACACTCCCCTCTAACACCCCTCACAGCACACTCCCCTCTAACACCCACCTCACAGCACACTCCCTCTAACACCCACTCACAGCACACTCCCCTCTAACAACCCCTCACACAGCACAGTCCCCTCTAACACCCCTCACGAGCACACTCCCCTCTAAACACTCCCTCACAGCACACTCCCCTCTAACACCCCCTCACTCAGCACACTCCCCTCTAACACCCCCTCACAGCACACTCCCCTCTAACACCCCCTCACAGCACACTCCCCTCTAACACCCCTCACAGCACACTCCCCTCAAACACCCCCTCACAGCACACTCCCCTCTAACACCCCCCTCACAGCACACTCCCCTCTAACACCCGCCTCTCACAGCACACTCCCCTCTAACACCCCTCACACAGCACACTCCCCTCTAACACCCCTCACAGCACACTCCCCTCTAACACCCCTCACAGCACACACCCCTCTAACACCCCCTCACAGCACACACCCCTCAACACCCCCTCACAGCACACTCCCCTCTAACACCCCCTCACAGCACACTCCCCTCTAACACCCCTCACAGCACACTCCCCTCTAACACCCTCACAGCACACTCCCCTCTAACACCCCTCACAGCACACTCCCCTCTAACACCCTCACAGCACACTCCCCTCTAACACCCTCACAGCACACTCCCCTCTAACACCCCCTCACAGCACACTCCCCTCTAACACCCTCACAGCACACTCCCCTCTAACACCCTCACAGCACACTCCCCTCTAACACCCTCACAGCACACTCCCCTCTAACACCCCCTCACAAACCCTCTCACAGCACACTCCCCTCTAACACCCCTCACACAGCACACTCCCCTCTAACACCCTCACAGCACACTCCCCTCTAACACCCCCTCACAGCACACTCCCCCTCTAACACCCCTTTCACAGCACACTCCCCTCTAACACCCCCCTCACAGCACACTCCCTCTAACACCCCTCACAGCACACTCCCCTCTAACACCCTCACAGCACACTCCCCTCTAACACCCTCACACAGCACATTCCCCTCTAACACCCCTCACACAGCACACTCCCCTCAAACACCCCCCTCACAGCACACTCCCCTCTAACATCTCCCTCACACAGCACACTCCCCTCTAACACCCTCACAGCACACACCCCCTCTAACACCCTCACACAGCACACTCCCCTCTAACACCCCTCACACAGCACACTCCCCTCAACACCCCCCTCACAGCACACTCCCCTCTAACATCCCCCTCACAGCACACTCCCCTCTAACACCCCTCACAGCACACTCCCCTCTAACACCCTCACAGCACACTCCCCTCTAACACCCTCACAGCACACTCCCCTCTAACACCCCCCTCACAGCACACTCCCCTCTAACACCCCCCTCACAGCACACACCCCTCTAACACCCTCACACAGCACACTCCCCTCTAACACCCCCTCACACAGCACACACCCCTCTAACACCCCCCTCACAGCACACTCCCCTCTAACACCCCCTCAGCACACTCCCCTCTAACACCCCTCACAGCACACTCCCCTCTAACACCCCCTCACAGCACACTCCCTCTAACACCCCTCACAGCACACTCCCCTCTAACACCCCTCACAGCACACTCCCCTCTAACACCCTCACCAGCACAACTCCCCTCTAACACCCTCACACAGCACACTCCCCCTAACACACCCCTCACAGCACACTCCCCTCTAACACCACTCACAGCACACTCCCTTAAAACCCCCTCACACAGGCACACTCCCCTCTAACACCCCTCACACCACACTCCCCTCTAACACCCCTCACAGCCACACTCCCCTCTAACACCCCTCGCAGCACACTCCCCTAACACCCACAGTCACACAGAGACTCCCCTCAAACACCCCCTCACACAGCACACTCCCCTCTAACATCCCCCTCACACAGCACACTCCCCTCTAACACCCCCGTCACAGCACACTCCCCTCTAACACCCCCTACACAGCACACTCCCCTCTACACCCCTCACAGCACTCTCGCTCCCCAGAACACAGCACCTCCATACACTACGCACACTCACTCAAACCACCCCATCACCTCACAGCACACTCCCCTCTAACACCCTCACAGAACACTCCCCTCTAACCACCCCCTCACACAGCACAGTCCCTTCTAAGCACACTCCCCTCTTTCCACCCCTCACAGCACACTCCCCTCTAACACCCCCTCACAGCACACTCCCCTCTAACACCCCTCACACAGCACACTCCCCTCTAACACCCCTCACAGCACACTCCCCTCTAACACCCTCACAGCACACTCCCCTCTAACACCCCCTCACAGCACACTCCCCTCTAACACCCCC